>JALGBA010000711.1:0-600000 GCA_023970755.1 Azemiops feae | reverse complement strand
AGTGGTGTTTTCATCCATACTTCCAACAAAAGGCCAACATCCAATGAGGGAGCATAGCACTTTAGAATTGAATCAATGGCTTAAAAGTTGGTGTCATCAACAGAACTTCAGCTTCCGAGACCATGGTCTACAATTCAGTGGTTCTTAACCTGGGCGATATTGCCCCCCAGGGGGCGATTTCATTTTTCAGGGGGGCGATGGAACGAAAAGGGGCGATGTGGGGGCGAAGGAACGAAAAGGGGGCGATATGGGGGCGATGGAGCGAGAAGTTTTGGGGACACTTTTGAGCCTTCCTCTGCGGCTCTGAGCCTCCTCCGCCATTTGCAGAGAGAGACAGAGACAGAGAGAGGCACTTGCTCTTCCCTTCTCTCTCTCTCTCTCTCTCTCTCATGCGGACTTGCTCACTCGCAGGGCTCCTGATTGGCCCTGCGCCCAGGTGCCCCACCCCCTGGGAGCAGCGCGGCCAGGAAGTCCCTTTCCCTGGCTGGCCCCGTCTGAGGTGCACATGGCCAGCCCTCCCACAAGCCGCGGTCCAGAGGGAGAGCAGCCCCTGCGATGCCCAGCCGGTAAGACTGTTGGCCAAGCAGCAGCAGAGCTGGAGATGGAGGGTCAGTGGCGGGCGGGAGGGATGGGGCTCTGAGTCCGTGGAGCGCCGCTGCGAAGCATCCACAGGGCAGGTGGTGCGCCCCCCCGGCTTCCCTGTACCAGGCGGAGGGGCTGGCAGCTGCCGGTCAGGCAGAGCAGGCGCAGCATCGCAGCCAGGACCAGCGAGCTGCGGCTACATCTCATGGGCGGAGGGCGAGCCCGGGCGGCACGGAGTCCCGGCTGGGACAGAGGCGGCAGCTTCCTCGCCCTCCTCCTCCTCCTCCTCCTCCTCCCTTTCTTCCTCCTGCTGTCCCCTGGGTGGCAGTCCCAGCTGGAGCGGCAGGGGCATCGCTCCCTGGGCCGTCCCCGGGCAGCCAAGCCGGCCACACTGTCAAGCCCCCATGGGCTTGACATTCACGGGAAGGGGGGGAAGCATGCTCCAGGCGGCGGCCACCGCACAGCCCGTCGCACAGCCAGACGCCGGTGGGTCACGGATCGCCGGGAGCGCCATGCAGTATGGAGCGGCCCCAGCTCCTCCAGCATGACAGACCTACCGGCGGCATGGGAGGCTCCAGCGTCGGTCCTGGCGGGAGGCGGATCGTTGCCCCAGTTCCGACCGAGGATGCCGGCGGCGCGGAAGAAGGTTTGGCGATGCAGCCGACGGGGGGGCATTCTGCGGATGCCCCGCGGCCCGCGACTTGAGCCCGGGGATGCTGGCGACAGGCCGCCAACGTGACCGTGAGCTGGGATGTCCCCGCAGGTCCGGCGGGCAGCGGAGCTGGGTGCCTCCAGCGGCGACGGGGTCTGGTGAGGCCACCACAGGCCAGGGGCGGGCCCGCAGTCCGAAGCGAGAGATGTAGCTAGGGAGAAACACCTGCGCTGGATGGCGGTGGAAGGGAGGCTGGGTCCCGGATGGCTACTTTTCACGGCCAAACGCTGGATGCTGGGCAATTGACTGGGGCGGAACAGCAGGGTGGGGGGAGGCTATGTAAAGCGCGTCTCCCCGAGCCGGTCCGGGCGGCAGTCCCAGCTGGGGCATCGGTCCCTGGGCCGTCCCCGGGCTGCTCCCTGGGCAGCATCACTCCAGACTGCGGGCTTGCCCCTGGCCTGCGGTGGCCTCGCCAGACCCCCTATCGCCGCTGGAGGTACCCAGCTCTGCTGTCCGTCGGGCCTGCGGGGATGCCCCGGCTCACGGTCACGTTGGCAGGCCGTCCCACGTGCTGCCGGTGTCCACGGGCTCAAGCCGCGGGCCACGGGGCATCTGCGGAATGTCCCGCCCATCAGCTGTGTCGCCAAGCCTCCCCTCGCGCCGCTGGCTTCCCCTGGCTCAAGTCGTGGGACATCCGCGGACCGACCCCCCTCAGCTGCATTGCCAAACCTTCTCCCGCACCGCCGGTGTCCTCGGTCGGAACCGGAGCAACGATCCGCCTCCCGCTGGGACCGATGCTGGAGATTCCCGTGCCGCCGGTAGGTCCGTCGCGCTGGAGGAGCTGGGGCCGCTCCGCACCGTGCGGCTCTCCCGGCGATCCACGACCCACCGGCGTCTGGCTGTGCGATGGCCGTTGGATGCTGGGCAGTTGACTGGGGCGGAACAGCAGAGTGGGGGGAGGCTGCCCAGGGAGCGATGCCCCAGCCGGGACTGCCAACCAGACCGGCTCAAGGAGACGCGCTTTACATAGCCTCCCCCCACCCTGCTGTTCTGCCCCAGTCAATTGCCCAGCATCCGGCGTTTGGCCGTGAAAAGCAGCCATCCGGGACCCAGCCTCCCTTCTGCCGCCATCCAGCACAGGCGTTTCTCCCTAGCCGCGTCTCTCGCTCCAGTCCCGGCTGGGGCGGCGGCCGGCAGGGGCATCGCTCCCTGGGCAGTCTCCGGGCCACTCCCAGGGCAGCCGAGCCGGCCACGCGTCTCCCCGGGCCGGTCCGTGGTGCCCCGGGCGCCTTTCAGCGCCTTCTGCTGCCTCCTGCCCCCCCTCCCTGCTCCTTCGGCGCCATCTGCCTTTCGTTCTCTCTCTCTCTCTCTCTCCTCACCTGGAGAGAGAGAGGGGGGAGGGAGGGAGAGGAAAGAGAGAAAGGGAGAGAGGAAAGAGAAAAAGAGAGAGAGAAAGAGAGGAAAGAGAGGAGAGAAAGAGGAAGCGCAAGTGCCTCTCTCTCTCTCTCTCTCTCTCACACACACACACACACACACTGAGTGGGGGAAGAATTATTTGCATCGATATGTCCTGATGACAATTTTAAAAAAAAACAAAAAAAGTGTTTGCATAAATTGAAGAATTATTTCCTATGTTGTGATTGAGAGGTTATGTTGGGGGAGGGGGGCGATGACAACTTCCTCATTGGCTCAAGGGGGCGATTCGTTCAAAAAGGTTAAGAACCACTGGTCTACATTACCTACATGAAGAGCTACTGGAAGGGATGGAGTGAATCTCACAAAAACTGGAAAGAATATATTCAGAAAATGAGTAGCTCATCTTATCAGAAGGGCTTTAAACTAAAATTGGGGGGGGGGCAATCTTCACAACCTTTAGAACCTAATTCCAAGCAAAAATGACTAGATAACAAATCACATGGTCTTCTTATGGCTTCATATATTTCCTATATTTCTTATGGCTTCATATATTTCAACTGCCCTTGGACTGCTCAGCCCTAAAAATAAGGGATTCTCTTTTTTGAGCAAGGACACATATAGCTACAATGCTTATTTTGGGGAGTTTCAGACTTGAAATGAGGAATTATAGTTCTACATATCTCATCATCATATCTCATCATATTCTCTATATCTCTCTCTTTAATAAAACTATAATACCACAATGTGATTTCCCAACTCTGTGCTATATGCTAGAATTGAAACTAAACAAAATAGATGAATGATTGAAAAAGTGAATGAATGAATATTTAGTTAATCTCCCAGCTGTGGTTCTGATTCAGAGGATGAAAAACCCACGGTTCACCCCAAATGTAGTTTGAACTATATTGCAAAACAAAGAGCACTGGGGTCTTTGAAAGGCTGGGATGCAGGGTGTCTTGGAGAAGAAAAAACCAGCAGGCCCACCTTCTTTGCAGCCAGCCGCAGGCCTTGGAGCAGGCTTCTTGGGGTGTAGGCTGGAGGCCTTCAGAGAACTGGGAGTTGGCACGATGTTGTTGGCAGATTTACTGGGGAGCTTTGCTCCTCCTTCTTGGAGCCTGGACACCAGCCTTCCTACATCCACCTCTGCACAGGGTTCCCCAGTTCCACGGTTCTCTGGGCTGGGCCTTCCTGGATCAAGTTCTCCCGGCCTCTGCAGTCGGCTACGTTGGAGTGGCTTAGGAGCATCAGGGCTGATGGTGGCAATCATGCCATTCGGGGTCAGGCCACAGCTGTTCTCTTCTAGAGGAAAGCCAAAAAGAAGAGACGGTCAGTTGTTAGGGCATCCAGGCAAGTCACAAATGGAGGGAAGCCTCTGCAAAGACAGCAACGGAAGCCATGCACTCCTCACTGACATTATGAAATCCAGCTGATAGCAAATTTCTTGATTTTTCATTTAATATCTCTGCAACTGTATCTTATTAATCTGTCCATCAAGAAAACCCCACTTGATTGCATCTGATATTTTCTACTGAACCTGGATAGTGACTCTCAGCTATTCGGCTGGCGATCTGAAAGGGAAAACCCAACTGATAAAATTCTGGGCACCAGGAACCTTCTCTGAGCCTACAGATTGTACACAAACGGTCCATTTCCAGGAGGAGATGGCCAAGAGAGCAAGGGCAATGAAGGTTGGGGGGAGGGCTGAAAGAATGTCTGCCTTTCAATTCCCTAAACTAACTCCACCCAAAACATCTACGTAAATATGGCCATGGAAATAGATTTGCCTATTATAGTGTTAAAAAGGATTCCTTAATTTCCCCCCCAAATATATAAATCTCATAATTAGTATATATAAAGGAACAGCATGAATGACTATAATATAAACAGGAAATAGGGCTTGGGGGCTTCAGGACCTTGATTGTGCTTTCATTTAGCTCTTGGGTGATGGCAATATGTCCTTTGCATCATTAGTAAGATTTGGAGGACACGGTTTTCAGAAGCTGCTGCCAGGAAGGAAGAAGGTACGGGTAAGTTCAAATTCATTTTTGCCCAATTCGGTAGGCTGAGGGGACAGCCATCACGCCCCCAAAAGGCTGCATCACCTTGACCCCAGGTTCTTCCGGGTCAGGTTGCCACCAGCCAGCAGGATCAGAAAAAGGGCATTGACTTCAATTACCCTCAGAGCCCCTCCCAGAGGGCAGGTATTACAATGCCCAACTCTTGCACACGTGATGTCTAAGATGCTTGCATGTTCTGGCTCTCTTCCCTCTTCTGTTAGCAAAACTGCAGCACAAACCCCAGTGCTGGCTGTAAGCAGGATTATTCCAAGCAGCTCCTCAAACACTCTGAGGCCAATGTTCTCCTACAACTTCAAACTTCTGAAGGAGCTAATGGGCCTTTGAAATACTTGAGTGTTGAAGAACAGAGAGTACAGATTTGGTCAGGAAAAGAGGCTCAGATTGGAAATCTCCAGTTCCTTTTACAAAGTGACAATTCAAGTGGTCATTGGTTGCTGCTGTACCCTAGTGCTAGAGAATCCCAGAAGAACAGGACAATCCTCACACTGAGTGCTGGAAATTAACAATGCATTGAATCTTGGACCCCAGATGCCAGAATCTCTTTGCTCCAAGTGCAAACAAAACAGGAGTCCAGACATTCAATTTCCTATCTCATCATTGCCACAAACCCAAAGTCTGGGTAAGCCAGCAGGATCAATGTCCTTTGGTCTTATGGTGAAATTATGGCAGCAACATTTTGGACCTGTTGCATGAGAAACAGAGGTCATAACTGCTTCCAAGTTCCAAAAACTTTGTCAGGTAAACTGGAGTAACAATTTCCCTTTAAAAACTGTTGTATGTTAACACTCAATCATCCAGGTTTAATTTCTTTTCTATTACTCTAAAAATGCATACCTCATTTGGCACATCAACCGTTATAATGGCACTCACCCCTTCACCCAACACCATTAGAACTTGATCCTAATGAAGATCCAGCCTCTACGGATGAAAGGATTTGTGGTAAGAGAACACTGGGAACAGTTCTACAAGAACCAACCTTCATTTTCTTCCACAGAACCTCCAAAGAAGAGGGGTCTCTCTCTCAGAGGGCGCTTGGAAATGGTGATGGGCTTATGTCTTCGAGTGGCTACCCGAGGAGGGGGGATGGGGGGTGCAGCATTGTCTTCAGGAGGCCCAGAGTAGATCTAAAAGGGAAAAATTATTAAGAAGCAGATGACTTTAACCCTTTTCCTGCTCTCTTGTGCAGCAGAGATTACAAGCTACTACATACAGGTGTGTGTATGTGAGTGAGTGAGTGAGAGACAGAGACAGAGAGAGACAGAAGCTACATCCTGTGATGTCATAACTGTTCCACTGACTGACTGAACAGGATGATCTTGATGGGGGAATATGTTTAGAAGCAATACAAAGTTCTGAAAGTGTCTGATGGATCAGAAAGAAGAGCTTGTGCTCCTGCAAGGCCAACCCTCAAGAAGGCCATTAACAAGGAAATAGAGCTGCAGCTCATTGTTGATCTCAGCAACTACCCCTCCCATCTATGGAGAATCTATGGAGATTCTCAGTCATCCAGATTATGGTTATCCCAAAGATGCTTTTTCAGGAGGCAGCTGGACTTTGTTTTTATTTGAAGATGTTTCGCTTCTCATCCAAGAAGCTTCTTCAGCTCTGACTGGATGGTGGGGAATGGAAGGATTTATATTCCTTGCAGACAGCTTGTCATTTGCATTCTTTTAGAGAGTCATTGAGGCCACTTGGAGGTTTACCTGTGTTCTCAGAGTCTCTGAAGACATTTAGCTATGCACTTTGGGATAAACGCTTTTCAAATGGTGAGGGAGTATGAACGGATTTCCAGAAAACATTGCAGACTACAGGAACCATTTGCGCTTCAGTTTGAGATGCCGACAACAGACTCATCCCCAACAGCCTGTGCCTGTCTTCAACAGGGAAGGGACCCAGGGCAGAAAACATCCTGCAGTCAAGAAGGCTCCACACCCATTTGCACTACTCAGGTGACCCTGAGGACACAGGTAAACCTCCAGGTGGCCTCAACAACTCTCTAAAAGAATGCAAGTGACCAGCTGTCTGCAAGGAATATAAATCCTTCCACTCCCCACCATCAATCAGAGCTGAAGAAGATGAGAAGTGAAACATCTTCAAAGAAAAACAGTTGCCTCCTGAAAAAGCACCTTTGGGGTACCCCTCACAAATGCCCTTAATCCCCTTTTAAAGTCATCTTAATCAGCAGCATTTCTTGCAATTGGAGTTCTTTATTTTTTTTTATTGTGAGAAGGAATACTGGAGTCCTAATATCACAAGAGGCATGAAACTTCTATCACTTTCCCCACCTGGGGCTTGATTTCATAAATATCCACAGAGATACCACTGTCCAACTTCTTACTTTGTAGTGGCAAACTCCACTAGTCTTCGCCAACACCTTCCAACTGGAAGCCACAAATTCAAACCATACCAGTTAAATGTTGGGCAAATGACTTTGCACAGAAATTCTCTTTTGATTCTTGGGATGAATTCCACAATCCATTATGAGCTTGGGAATCAAGACTATATATAAGGAATGTTACAAGAGGACTGTGAAAGAGCTGAATTCAGAACTGAGAGTTAGCAATTTGGGAAGCTGTCTTAAACCTTCTGAGCTGCCTCTTTGGATGGAACACAGGGAGACAAGTCTTCCCCTTTGACTGCCGCCCAGTCCATCTCCTGGAGCTCAGTTTGGAGCCTTCTGCAAGGAAAGGAAACAATCTCCTGTCTTGGGGACTGCCCACCAGCTTTGTTAAAGCCAAGCTATCAGTGGTTTAGTACAGTCTTCCCCAATTTAGTGCTATCAAGAATGTTGATCTTCAGCTCCTGTGCTCCCCACGCATCATAATTAACAAAGCAGCTGAGGGTTATGGAACTTGAGCTCCAATACATTTGGAAGGCACTGTCCCTGAGCTGGGTTTCCTGCAGATTGTAGAAGGTTGGATTAGGGGACCCTTCCAACTCTATGATTGTGAAATACGATTCGGCAGGGATCCTGTCGCAGTCAGGTGTGCCCGAGAGCTCCTGCCTTCCTCTGTCCCCAGCCGCCAGGAGGGAGAGCAAAATTGCTGCAATTTCACCTGCTGAACGTCTGCCACATTACACAGCTGTTAGTGACACTGCAACCCAGTCGGGGAAAAGAGGTGCCAGTTGCTGCCCAAGATACAGCCAGCACTTTGGAACTCCAAACCAGGTAGAATCAAATTCCCTTTTGCTCTTCTTTTTAGGAAAGGGGTTGGGGTCTTTGTCAGCTGGCCTCTCACAGCCTTTGTAATAACAAAAAAGACTGCAAATGAATGAGTTATCCAGGCAGAGGATACAAAAAATGAAATTGTTGTTAAATTACACAAAAAGTACATTATTCTTGAAGTGACAAGCTAAAATGGCTGTCAACAAAATCTTTTAATTATACATTACTAGCACTCTGCAGATCTATCAAGTCTGATGAAGTTATGCTGAACATTAAAAACACTTGAGAAACACTTTTATTTGCAGAAAGCAGCATTTGTAATTGGTATATTTTTGTTTACTTTTTTCCAGTATTTAAATCCTTTTATACATTTGATGTTCAGGCAGAACATCAAATCTCAGTTTGCTTTCCTTCCTTCCTTCCTTCCTCCCTCCCTCCCTCCCTCCCTCCCTCCCTCCTTCCCCTCATCTTCTGCTTCTGAGTCAGTATTGATTTCTGACAACTGTCTGGACAAGTCCATGCAATTTTCCCAGCAGTTTTTGTAGAGACCTCCTCCCCCCACCTCCCTCCGAGGGCTGAAAGAGGGACTGGTCCAAAGTCACCCATTAGGCTTTGGGCTTAAGCAAGACTTGACTACTTGGTCTCCTGAGGGGACTCTCCAGTGTGGCATTTTTCTTTTTAGTTTGGTTCCTTTAAGTAAGTGCGACAAGTCCCTGCAGTTTTCTTGGCAAGATTCCAGAAGTGGTTTGCCATGGCCTTCTCCTCGCTAGGGCTGAGAGAGTGGCTGGTCCAAGGTCTCCCAGCTGGCTTTGGGCCTAAGGCAGGATTAGAGCTCACCAGCTCCTGGTTTCTGATGCTCTGACCGACCCCCCCCCCCATGGCTCCCCTAGTTTGGCATTATATGCATTAAACGTTTTGGTTGGTTCCCATACTTTCTTTTGGTGCTGCAGAAGAGGAAGAAGATTCTGGGATGCGGCAGTCCATGGTTTGCCATTTCCCTCAAAATGTGACCTCACAAACTAGGATAGAAAAGTATTGTTGGATGGTTTGTTGATACATTTAAAAATAGCCATACTCTGGAAAATGCATTAACATGACATTAAAGTTTTGTTCCAAGTTAGTGAGAAAGACTTTTGCAATACCAGATTACTTAAGTTTTGTCAGCCAACTTTCAATTTGTCTTAAAACAAATAAAATGGTACCCAGGAAATTATTATTTTTCCAGTTTGGGTTTACTGAAAGGTCTTTCAGTAAAAGAAAGAGACAAAACTTCCACCACATTCTGCTCTAATTTAAACTGGAGAAGTGAAAAATATATTGTGTAAACATGATGTGATGATTTTTAAAATCTTCTCTCACAGAAAGAAATATGGCGTCTTCTGCTTTAATTTCTCCAAACTAAGATTTTTTCCAAAACAGTTTGCAAGAGTTTGTGATCCAGCCACATTAATTAAATACATATGTTTGTAACTTTCAGTAGAGCTACTCCTGATTGGTACAGAACACTTATTCTATACAGTAACAATGTGGGATAGACAGCATCGCCATCAGATGGATTTGTAACTGGCTGACCAACCACACCCAGTGTGTAGTCCTCAAGAGAACAACATCTACGTGTAGGGAAGCACGCAGGAGGGTACCCCAAGTTTCTGTCTTAGGCCCAGTATTCCTCAACATCTTCATAAATGATTTAGATGAGCGGGTAGAAGGGGAACTCATCAAATTTGCAGGTGACATCAAGCTGGGGGAAACAGCTAACATTTAGAAGATAGGCTCAAGATCCAGAAGGATCTTGACAGACTTGAGTATTGGACCCTATCCAGCAAGATACAGTTCAGTAATGAGAAAAGTAAGGTTACAAACTTAGTCAAGAAATGCCAAATCCACAGGTACAGAATAGGCCTCACCTGGCTCAACAATATTAACTGTGAGAGGGATCTTGGAATCCTAGTGGACAACCACTTAAGTATGAGCCAGCAGTGTGCAGCAGTTGCCAAAAAAGCCAGTGCAGTCCTCTGCTGCATCACTATACGGATAACATCAAGATCACAAGAAGTGATAGTACCACTTTATACCGCACTAGTGAGGCCACACTTGGAATACTGCGCTCATTCTGGTCACTACAATACAAAAAAAAAATACACTAAAGAAAAGTTAAAGGAATTTAGTATGTCTAGCCTAACAAAAAGAAGAATTAGGGAGTGAAATGATAGCTGTCCTCCAGTACATGAGGGGTTGCCATAAAGAGATGGTGGTTGATTCAATTCTCCAAAGCACCTGAGGTTAGGACAAGAAGCAGTGTGTGGAAGCTATCAGAGGAAAACCCAACCGGGAACTAAGGAGAAGCTTCCTGATATGGACATGGACTAGACCAGGGCTTTTCAACCGGTGGTACGCGTACCACTGGCGGTACTTCAGCACAAGGCAGGTGGTATGTGACCTAAACAAGTGTAGCGGGGGGGATGAGCTGAAGTGGCAGCAGCACCAGAGAGGCCTGGGGGAGAATCAGGTGGAGTTGAGGGGCTCTGCTGAGGGCCCAGGATCAGTGTGCACAGCTTCAGCTGATCGGCACTTCTGGCAGCCTTAGGGGTGGCCAGCAGCCGCATGCAGTCTTTGGGTGGAGAGTCAGCTGCAGCTGCAGTGTTGCTGGGGCTCTGCTGAAGGTCCTGGATCAGCGCAGGCAGCTCCAGCTGATCGGCACTTGCAGCAGTCTCTGCTATTACTGGGAGCAGCAGACAGGCCTTGAGATGAGAGAGTCAGCTAGAGCTGCAGAATCTCCAGGATTGGTGTGGAGCTCCAGCTGATCAGCATTGTGTGCAATGGCCAGCCGGGGAGTGGGTGAACGACACTGGAGCATTCCCTGAGCCCCAGACAGTGGCACATCCGGAAGAGAAAAGGAGGAGGAGGGGGGAGAGAGGAGAAGATATAAAAAGAGGAGGTTTTGGCAGGAGAGGGAGAGAAAAAAAAGATGATGGGGAAAGAGAAGGGGATGGAGAAAGAGAGAGGGAGAAGAGGAGAGCTTCTGTGAGACAAGCAAAGGGATCAAGTGAAGGAGCAGAGGCTATGGAAGAAGAGTGAGGAGAGAGGAAAAGGAGAGAGGAAGAAGTGCCGACCAGCCACCTGACTACCAAGGTAGTGGTGCATATTAATAAATATGGATAAATTCATCATATGTTCATCAGTGCAAAGGGAAAGTGATTCGGCAAAGGAACCGCCACCAAAGAAATTAAAACTGGTACTTTTTTCCTTTTTTTTGGTCAAATGTTTGACACCTTGCTAAGTACTGGTGATACTCGAATATTGTCATGTCCTAAAAGTGGTACAATCTGTGAAAAGGTTGAAAAGCACTGGACTAGAAGACCTCCCAAGGTCCCTTCCATCTCTGTTATTCTGATAGTGAGAACAATTAACCAATGCCTCCTGGAGTTGTAGGTGCTCCATCGCTGGTGGTTTTCAGGAAAAGACTGGACAACCATTTGCTGAAGATGTATAAGGTTTCCTGCCGTGGGCAGGGAGTTGGACTAGAAGACCTCAAGGTCCCTTCCAATGCTAGGCTTCTATGATTCTATTACTTTTACCATCCCCAATGGAAACAATAAACCCAGATGCTCTTTCTCCCGGAGGAATGAATCTTCTACGTGTTTCAGTGACTTAACAAATGTGGAGTTCTGTCGAGGACTTCCTGCATCTTTCACACCTTCTTTTCTTCACATGTCAAGATGCCCCTGGATCTCTGGGAAGCTCTTGGACCCAAAGAAGAGGGGTCTCTAGTAACAGAAAAATGGCCTGTGCTGGTTACGTCTGGACAGTTACTTCATTCAGGTACTTTAATCATAAAGGCATGTTGACAGGTAGTTTTTCTGAAATGATCTGGCTGGATAGGGCGAGGGTTCTTCCTCAAACTTTTACAGCCTGGTTGCCCCTGCCAAGTAGAAGCAGCTGACAAGAACTTTTCTTCAGGTAATGAGGGTGGTCATCAGGCAACTTTTAACAGAGAATCAATTAGTTCATCCTCCATTTTTTGAAAAAAGAGATCACCGAGTGACAGTCCATGGAACCAGACCAGACCAAACTAATGCCACTCATTTTTCCCATGGATCAGGATGGCCTGCCAGAATATCCAGAAGCGATGACAGATGGCAAATATGTTCTCACTTTTGAGGGTCATTTTTAAGGATGAGGCATCTGGATCATAAAGACACAGGGGCCCTCATACCATCCATTAAGCGAAGACTCACTGTAGCCATCCTGCCCCCTCTTGACTGTCACTTTGGTGTCCAAGACTGCAATGGATACGGACAAGCTGTCAACATAGATTTTGGGGTCGGCTCTTTCACCAGTTTCTCCAGCCAAAATAAAATACCTTCCATATCTGGCAACAACACAAAGTTTGCTTTCAGAATTACTGGGCAGCCAGAGCATTTTATTAATACTGCCCAAATTTCATTTGCTTAGAATTTCAGGCCACCAAATCCAAGTATATCAAAGCAGCTGCTAAATCTCTAATGGGTTCTGACACCAGGAGTGCTGCATCCAGGACAAATAAGTGATATGGGTTTCCAAGGCTGGGACTCAGGAGAAGCTGGGCACTTCCCCCACCCAGAAACCACAAACTTTTTGACCCGCAAAAAGAATAAAATATCTACAAAGCCACTGCAATTGAATGATTATATGGCTGAAGAAAGTCCCTCTTTTACATGATTTACTTCCTACCTCTCCTTCCTCTTTATATAACACCCAATAGGAACACTACAACTTATTCATCATGTATTTATTCTATTTGATTCAGTGCCGCTTGATTCCAAAAAACCCAGAGTACCCCTCAATACACTAGACTATAATAATAGCATAATACAGCAACCAACGAAACCAAAGTAGAAGAGAAGAAAAAGAAGGAAGAACAATTACTGAGAACTTCCAACCAAGACTGAACGTTCAGTGAACAAGCCCCATCCAGCCTAGCCCCAGGCCTGGCAGAACAGGCAGGCCTTTAGGGTCTCTGGGACGCGCTCAGGATGAGAACCGTCTGGGTTTCAGGGGGGACCCCATGCCAGAGGGCAGGCACTGCGGCAGAAGGGGAGCTTCCTGGGTCCCAATAGATGACATGCCTTACTGGAAGGGAGCCAGGTCTGGTCCCAGCAGGTCAGAAACCATGCAGGGCTTTGGACGGTTATTAGCACCTTGACTCACATCAGGAAACAAACTGGAAATCAGTGCAGCTTGCAAATCAGAGGTGTCAGATGGACAATAACATTTTATCACAGTTATCTGATTCAGACATAATAGGGAGCTGTGATTTAAATGACCGGACCCTAACACACATTGGGAAGAGGGAAATGCAGAGTCCCACCACCCCCTTAATTTCTTAAAGAATGAGGTAGCAACACAAATTGAGATGGACTTGCATAACCGCTGAATCAACATCTGAAACATTGCCACATATTTCTGTTACTGTTATTTCAGATCCCCTTCAGCCCAAATCTTTAAATACTGCAGTACTGATAATCAACATAACAGTCTCTAAATCTGTGCATGTATGCATGGATAGATTTCATACTAATTGGGCTCCAAAAGTACAATATTATGTAGAAAAATGAATATCAACAGGATGTGCAAGAAATAGTGCCATTTATCAAACCAAAATATTCCGTTTCTTGGAGCACAATTCATGCAATCCATAGACAGAATTCTAATGTGTTTATTACAAAGAATGTGCTTCCCTGGATACCAATGAGAATCCAAACGACCAAGATCACGAAGACTTTTCCAGCTTGAAATCCAGACTGACAAGGGGGCAATCATTCAAGTGACCCCCCACCCCACCCCCAGACAAAGAACACTTTGAATTTGCACCACAACGTCATATTTATATTAAAAATTATATTTATATGATTCATAAGAGAGGTGATATTGATCTAATCTCCACTTTCCAGGGCAAGGACTGTGTAACACCACATACTGTTTCCTGTGGGATTAGCTTTTTAATTTTAATTTTAGCGTACATGTTTAAATCTGCCAGAGCAATAATTATCCATACCCGTGAACATTTTCCTCCGTCCTTTGAGTCTTCATAATTCACATACAAATTATATACCATCCCTGCTTGAAAATTCATTTGGAATGTTTGCTTATGTGCAGACTGAAACATCAACTTCAGAACTACATTTAACAATCACCCAGCCTAATAAAATGTTACTAGCTTAACCTTATCATAGCAGAAATTGAAGGCCAAAAAGACACAGTCTCTTTTTTAATTAAGAGACTTCACTCTGGAGATCAGAGTGAGCAGCAGACAGACAATTTTCTTCTCCCTCTGCTGGCTCAAATCTCCTGTGAAACTTTAGACACAGAGAAATCATGGAAAACCTTTCTGAAGCCAAAGCTTGGACCTCTTATCTGAAAACAAAGCGTTCAGCTATTGTAGCTGTTTCGGAGTTACTTTATTTCAGTGGAAAATTGGGTCACCCTTGTTTAACTGAAAGGCAGCTTGGCCTTGAACTCCGTTTATGGTCCTCGCATCCCATCAACAACTTCCAGTTGCAGCTATAAAACCAAGATTGCAACTGGCAGTCTCAGCAGACCAGCTGCCGGTCTCCTCGTTTCATATTTTCAGAAGTCCAAAAATCTGAAATAAATGACTAGTTTTGAATTAGAAATAATCCAAATCAATTTTCCTGTTTTTGATAGCAACAGACACTTTTAAATGAAGAACCAGAAGTGAAACAGAATAGATGTGCTGATCTGTAAGAAAATATCCATATGCTTGGGGAGGTCCTTTGTTAGAGCCAACCAAATGGGAACAAAACTGTGGCTAACTTTCTTAAATCTCTGGACATATTGTTGAAAGTACCCAAGAGAAGGGAGAAGAAAGAGAATGATTTGAAGCTGAAATCGTGGAAGGAAATAGTTAAAACCAGTCTCATTGGGATCATATTAAAGCAACTGTGACCTTGGCCTGGCATGGGGATTTAGGGAGCAGAAGCCGCCCGTTTTCAAGAAATGTGAATCTAAAGTAGCTCACACGTCCCGCATGTCCATCTGGGTAAACGTTGGTTTTGCTTTCACATTCATTGCAAAAACTCGTAATACTATATTTGTATTCTCTTATAAGCAAATCAGGAAATCTCTTCATTTGAAAAAAAAAGAAAAGATGTTTTATACCATAACCGCCAGACTTTTTCTACGGTTAGAAAATTAAAACAATGTAATGATTACATAAATAATTGTCATAATTATCTACTATCATATTATGCTTTCTAGTATTAATAAATATCACCTAAAACTATGCAATTTAACTAAAGACAAAATAAAGGTTTCATCAAATTGTAAGTCAGCCTGGTTCTGAATAGGAGAGTATTGTTCCATGGTTTTAATCGTAAAAGCTCGATGCTCGTGAAACGCAACGCCAGGAACGGGAAGCCAGAGGCTTTGCAAGGAAACACCCAGAGAAGTTACGGGCAAGAGAAGGGCTTCTGCTCCCTGATCCAAGCCTGAAGCCTCCAACAAGGTGGGGGATCCTGGGGGGCCTAGGCCACCCCCCCAGGAAGTCTCTTGAAAGCACCCTGTTGAGGTGCTAAAAATAAACTGTATTCCAGCAGTTTTCAGTGGGAAATTGATTAAAACCAGTTTAAAAGGGGGATTGGTGGGCTGAAAACAAACACACTACAAACAAGGTATGGTCATCTTTGAATGCCATTTTGAAACCCCCCCCCCCAATCACTGCTTGCAGAGGGGTCCCCAAGTGGATCAGATTCCGCTGGTTCAGCCAGAGCAAAGGCCCGGCTCCGTGGCTGCATTCCCAGCACTCCCGGTGGCAGCTGCATTCGCCAAGTGCACCGGAAACATCTGCAAGGCAACTTGCAACTACTCTTGCATAAAACAGAAATATAAGAAAGGCCAAAGTCACCCCTGGTCCTTCCTTTCGAAAAAAATCTATACGGAGGGAAGGGTTTTTTTAGACAGCATCTCGATGCATCATGGAGGTGTTCTGGCAAGGCTGACACTGCTTGCCCAAAAGGAGTGGCCCAGTTTCTCCATGAACCAAGCCCTACCGCCAGCCTCCTGGTCTTCACCCAACTTTCTTTCCAGTTGGGTCTGCTGGCCACCTCTCCCTTCCCCAAATGCAGCTGGCTCCCCTCTGGCTCTGGAACCGCCTCTGCTAGCTCAGTCACATTTCCCAGGGTTTATTTCCCTTTTCCTAATTCTGTTTATGTTCTGGGGACGCCCTGCAAGCATCACTGAAAAGCCGTCTGGGAAAAGCCAGTCAGGAGCTCCTGTGTACCTTGTTAAAGTGCTCGATGAGAATCTCCACCACGATGTTCTGGAACTTAATATTCATCATTGCTGCAACAGTGTCCTCTTGTGCACGCATGAGGGTGGGACCAAAGATCACCCCCATGTTGGAGGGGGACATGAGATTCTCCCGGCTGTGCTCACACACACTGTCAGGAGAAGGAGAAAAACAGAGGGGGGTTCAGCAAAGGGAAGGCACAAGAGACAGAGAGCAGGCAGATGGGGAACTGCCCCCTACAAATATAAGAGGATGCAAAGTCAGGACCAAGGAAATGCCAGAGGCCAGGTCTCCCAGCTGCCCTGGCCAGTTGACAGAGGACGGTGCCAGAGCTCCTCTTCTGGCACAGCTGGCTTGGTGGGCCCAGGAGAGAACAAACACCTCCCGAGTCAGCAGGGCCTGGCTGGATCTTAGATCACCACTCAATTTTGTCCAGGGGAAATGAATTCAGCCATTTTAATTTCTTCCATATAAGTATATGCAAACAGGAAGCATTTTCCACTGCAGCTGAAGCCAACGGTAAGCACAAATGTTTACTCAGAGCAAAAGCACTCTTGTCGTGCCTGGGAGGGTGTCCACTGAGGGCCCCAACTCACTCTTTCAGCAGAGTCACGATCTGGTCATGTATAAACACACAAATATTTTGAATGATCTATGTCATTAAGGCTCCACTTTTCCCTCTTATTTGAGAAAAGTAGCCACATTTCTGTGTGCCTGTGTGCGTGTGTGCGTGAGTGTGTGCATGCAAAAAAAGGAAGTAAAATGGCAGTTGTGAGCAAATTGAGCATCAAGAAGACATTGAGAGGGGAGCACCCATCCTTTCCCCTTCTGTGGTCATTCTGGACCCCTTAAATTCAAAACATGACTTCTTTCTGAAACAAGACTATTTACAAAATGCTTTGCAAATAAAGCTAGAAAGAGAATCAGGGCAGACAGACAAAGAACTTTATTTCAGTCATTGACCAATAAAAATACAATCAATACAATGAACAACACAAAACTATCCCTGAGCAACAAGAACTATTGACAACAATTTGTGGGCGAAGCTTACACATAATATAGCAAACTTTTTGCTGCTTTTAGAGAAATAATTTTTTCTTGATTATTTAACAGCGTAGATAAAAACTATCAGAATGCCCCGGAGATTTAAATAAAAGAGGGATAATCAACTGGGGGAGAATGTCCCTGTAGTACTGGCAGAAGAGAAGAACACGGGCTGTGGTTTCTATGGCACCCATATCACAGGGGCAGCATCGGGTTTCATGTGGGGTTTTTCTGTATTTCCCTTCCAGGACAGCTGTGGGGAGCACATTAAATCAAGCTAAAGATGAAATTCTCCTGAATTTGAGAAACGGGGCGTATTTTAACAAAGTTTGCTATCTCACTTGTGATAGATCCAGGCTGGCTACAAAGACACATCTGGGCCATTTCTGCCTAGCGCCAAGCCAAGCACATACGAATAAACAAACGACTGTTTTGTTCTCTTTAGTAAACGAGGCTTGCAGGCACTCACACTTGAAGTCTAGAGACACGTTTACCCCCCAAACATCAGCAAGTTTGGTTTACAACAGTTTCCAATCAAAGCAGCCTGCGGTCAGATCCCTCCCAGTTTGCCGGCATTCTCTCATCAATCGGGGAAGGGCGGGGGGAACAAATGGGCAATTTGCTGTATACCTTTATGGTGGGCTATTGGGAGGTGGAACTGACAGTTGAGGAAGAACAGAGGCGATTGGAATCTGGTTCGCGCTGGCGCCCTGGCATCCTTCAAGGCCGCTTACCCCGAGAGTGGAATTTCACCAGCGTTTCCCATAACATCTTGGCGGTGCACAGACGGATCACAGCGGGAGGGGTAGGGGAAACCAGGAGTTTAGTCCTGTATTGGCATGCAGGAATTTTAGATGCAGCTTGACTTTACTGCGATCAGCATCTCTTAGTAAAACCCTTTTCACTTCAATCAAATGGAGCTTTACTTCCCTAAGGGATCAGACTGGAGCAGGCCTGATACATGCAGGTGAGAACTCAGGTGGAACCTGAGGGTTGAAGCTCGTAGCAGATTCATCAGCCAGTCCAGGTTCAAAGTCAGAGTTGTGAAGTTCACAAGTCAAGGCATGTGGAATGGGGGTTAATGAGCTCCTGCTGCCAACATAGAGCCGGTGCTGGCAGCTCCCTTTTAATAAGACAGCCCCAGTGTGGTTCATGTGGAGGTGCGAATCTTTCAGAGCGCCTCGACTCTACTCTCTTAGCCAAGCTCTGGCATTGGAAGAGGCTGGTAATTCCATCGCCTTCTCTCCAGAGAGTGATAGCAGCTGTGTTGCCGTTTACCATTTTGCCCTACCTTCTTGCCTACTCAGACAGCAGTCCATTTGGTGGTGCTGGAGTGGGCTGCTTCTAAGACCCCTTCTCTGACTACGCATCAGTTCCCATAGCAAGAATACGGAAGCGCTTTGTCCCTGCATCTTCTGGAGTGCTTCTGCTGATTTCCCATCCAACTCAGTTTCCTGGTGGTCTCCCATCCAAGTATTAACCGGTTCTATTTCGGATAAGCCATTTAGTTGGATCTAGGGTTTTCTAGAATTACATCAACCTCATCTGTTGCAGATGTTTATCCCAGGTAGGCTAGGATCAGGCGTGGCATAAAGTCACATCTTCTGAATAATTCCTTTTGCCCATGTGAGCCTTCAATCTCACATTACTCCCCACCTTGATGAAAGCAAGGAAGCCACGCGATGCAAAGCACAGCCACACTGCACAACAGAAGATCAGCACCATTTCCCAAGAGGGGAGAAACGGGCGGCGTTAGGAAGGAGTGCCAAATGGAAATCCTGCACAGGCTCCAAGACTAGCTTGCACCGAAGAAACCAGAGCCGCTAATTGCTGAGCAATCACAGAACCCCAGAGGGTTAGAGACGAGGGCTGGACTTCCCTTCCTGAATTCAGCAGAAGAGACACATACAGGGAGAGCCAAAAGAAACTAGGTTGGAAAAGAAACCCCTGAAAGAAATCTTGGCTAAACAGATTGGCAATTTTGTTTTCCAGAAGACGTCTTCTAAAGCTGTCCTATGGGCAGTTGGAAAATAGCTAGGATTGCATGTAATTTGCTGGGTTTTGGCTGAGCCAAATGCAAGGAGTCAGACCATGTAAATCTTAACCATGATTTACTGTTTAATGTTATGAGAGAACCAAGCCAACTGTGATTCCTTCTTCAAAAGATTGGTTCCCATCTTCAAAAAAGAGAGAGAAAAACACAGATCCAGGAAACTACTGACCAAACAGCCTGACATCAATACCTAGGAAGATCCTGGAACAGATAATCAAACAATAGACCTGCGAACACCTAGAAGCAAGCAAACTTATAACCAGAAGCCAACCCGGGTTTGTCAAAAACAGATCATGACAAACAAATTTTGTTTCATTCTTTGACAAAGTGGACCAGCAAAAAATTAGTGGACCAGAAAATGCTGTGGACATAGTATACTTGAATTTCAGAAAGGCATTTGACAAAGTAAATCACAACCTACTTCTTAGTAAGTTAGAAAAATGTGGGATAGACAGCATCACCACCAGATGGATTTGTAACTAGCTAACAAAATGCACTCAACGTGTAGTCATTAATGGAACTACATCTATATGGAAGGAAGGAAGGAAGTAGTTGGACACCCCAAAGGTTCTGTTTTAGACCCTGGACTCTTCAATATCTTCATAAACAACTTAGATGAGGGGATAGATAGGGAATTCATCAAATTTTCAGACAACACTAACCTGGTAGGAATAGCCAACACCAAATGTACAGGCACGGTTTAGATGAAAGTTGGCTCAATAGCAGTAACTGTGAGGGGGATCTTGGGAGTCCTAGTGGACAATCACTTAAATCTGAGCCTACAGTGTGCTGCAGCCACCAAAAAAGTCAATGCAGACCTAGGCTGCGTTAACAGAGAGATAGAATCAAGATCAGGTGAAGTGTTAGTACCACTTTATAAAGCCTTAGTAAGATTACACCTGGAATACTGCATCCAATTTTGGTCACCACAATATAAAAAAAGATGTTGAGACTCTGGAAAGAGTGCAGAGAAGAGCAAAAAGAATAATTAGGGGGCTGGAGGCTAAAACATATGAAGAACAGTTGCACGAATTGGGTATGTCTATCTAGTGAAAAGAGGGACGAAGGATGACATGATAGCCGCCTTCCAATATCTGAGGGGCTGCCACAAAATTGAGGGGATCACCCTATTCTCCAAAGCACCAAAAGGCAAAACAAGAAACAATGGATGGAAACTAATCAAGGACAGAAGCAACCTAGAACTAAGGAGAAATTTCCTGATGGTGAGAACAGTTAAGCAGTGGAATAGTTTGCCTGTAAAAGTTGTGGGTGCTCCATCACTGGAGACTCAAGAAGAGACTGGACAGCCACTTGTCTGGAATGATACAGAGTCTCCTGTTTGGGTAGGGGGTTGGACTAGAAGACCTCCAAGGTCCCTTCTATTTCTGTTATTCTGTTTTAAAGAATCATGGTTAAACCATGCTGCATATCTTGGATGTGCAAGGACCATGAGAGACAGAGGATGGACATGGTTGACCGAAGATGGCAATGTTCCTCAGTCCAAGGGCTGGATCTTTTAGTGGGTAAGATGGAATAGAGATACATTTTTGGACTAATCTTTGCCAAGCCATGTCACTCTTGGGCTGAGATGTCCTTGTGATCTTTTCTCAACAAAGAGTTCAGGACTTCTCCCCCTTCCTTTGACCTTCCTTAGGCAAGATTTAGGGAGGAATCAATGGCCAGAGCCAATTAAGGATGCAGATTAATTTCGGCTCAAGCATGGCCTGAAGAGAGTGACTCAGGTCCATATCTGGTCAGCATCTTGCTGGGAGCTGGCTGAAAGAGCTGCCTACCGAGGGGAGCTGAACTTTAGTGGGATGCTCAGATCCTGATGATTTGAGCATCGTTTCTGGACTCTGCTGAAAGATCTCCTTCCCCGCAGAGGAGAGCTGACATCCTTTGGCAGGCAGCTCTTTCAAGCAGCCCAGAGAGATGAGCAGGAGCTGAAATCCCAGCAGAGTGGAGAGGCAGCACAATAAGGGGAGGAGTGTGGGTGCCTCAGGTGGGTGGGGGAATGGCAGTGGAAGGCCCGGCACAGGCCAGACCTCTCTATTTCTCAGGGGCTGAAAATTCTGCCTGGATTTCAACAGAGGCTATTTTCAGCTCCTGAGCAAAGCCTCCCAGATTCTCCACCAACCCCCAAGGCGCCCCACACTCCTTTCCTGGCATTCTGTCTGCTTAATGACCGCAACTGGGAGTCCCAGGATTGCAATAGTTGAGGAAAGCAACTGCGTGGGCAGCTATGTGATGTCTTGCTTAACTGCTTCGTTCAATGACTCGGGGTTGAATTGTGGCTGTAAGTCGAGGGCTGCTTGTAGTAAGGGCTTCTAGCTGCTTGGAAATGGCTGGCATCTCAGCGTTGACAACTTAATGTTAGCTTTTTTAAATAGGTAAAATATGCATCTACCTGAACTATATCTCTGTTTCTTCTAATAACCCATAGTGCCCTGCTGTCTTTCATATAAAACTTTTCTGCACTTTCTATAATTGTATTTCAGATGTACTTAAAATGTTTGCCCATTTGATGCTCTTCTTGGACTGTACAACCTAATCTGACCTGCCGTGGGAATCCTATGCCATGTTGGATTATAATGCCCAGCATCCCCAGCCCTGGTGACCCGGCTGGCGGAAATGACTCCTCTCGGGAAGAAAGTGAATCAGGAAGGAGAGCACGGGCCAAACAGAGGCCACCCTCCCCCAGGCATCAAACAAAGCATTAAAAAAACAACCCCACAAAAGAGGGGGGGCCCTCCACAAGTAATTCCGGGAGACAGGGGAGCATGGCTTGCTAGGGTCAATGGGGTCGCAAAGAGCCGGACACAACTTAGCGACTGAACGACAACAACAACCTCTACAAATATCACTAATGCCAAAAAAGGCACTCTTTTGAGCCTCCAAATGGAAATGTGTTTACTTCATCCCTAATTCCAACGTACTTTATCTTTCTCCGCTGGAAAACAAGGAAGCCGTGTCACACCTGCTCATTTCTGGAACAGCTACTGAGTACACTCACCACTCAAGTGGCTTGGACATCCTTGGCCCCTACTCCACTTCCTCCCCACCCCATCCCCCCAAAATGAGGCCAAAGCTCAATAGGGACCCTTTGATCGGGTTTCAGATCAGCCTCCACTTACTGGACCAGATGCCTGATGAGGAGCTCAGACATTTCTCGGTTCTTGTCAGGGAGTTTATAAATCAGGGCATGAATGGCTCCCAGCCGGTAATCCAGGTTCTCAGACTCTGCAGGTGAAAAAGAAAAAAATATTCAGGTCCATGGGGGCTTCCTTCCTTGCCTGGAGGGCAATTTTACCAGGCTCAGGTTCTAATCCTTCCTAATCCTTCTAAACCTTTTTTATAACATATCTGGGAAATTATGTAACTGCAATGAGGCGCTGTATGCTGAAAGGGAGGGGCACTAGAGGAAACGTGGGAATGGGGGGAGGGGGTCCAGTATAGTTGGACTAGATGCCGTTTTAGAAGCCTGGAATTAATTGTTTGTTTCATAAATTTATATGCCGCTCATCTCGCTGTACCAGATAATTCTGGGCGGCTTACAACAGAATACAAATATAGGAATAAAAACATTAAAATTAAGATTAGCAACAATTAAATAAGTTAAAACCTAGAGTGGAAGCAGATCTCGCCTCTTGAGAAGGATGTTCCACAGGGTGGAGGCCATGGCAGAGAAGGCACTTCTTCTTGACTCCCCAGCCGAAATTCTTTGGCTGGCGGGGGTCCCAAGAAAGCCCCTTCTGCCGGCGCATATGGGAGGGGCCAGTCCCAGTGGGGTGAGACAGTGCCTAGATAACCTGGTCCCGTGCCATGAAAGGCTTTAAGGGTGATGATCAATACCTTGAATTGGACCCAGACGCAAACGGGATTTGATTTTTTTTTCCAATTAAATTTATTTGCTGCCTATCTCATTTCAAAGCAACTCTGGGCGGTTTACAACATAAAAAACATTAAAATCATGAAGCATAAATATTCCAACCCAATAAAACAGCAATACAAACAAAGGAAACTCATTGTCACAAGATGGAGAAGGAAGGGAAGGAGGGTTAGCTCTTAATCAATCAACCATCTCCAGCAGGAAGCTGCCCCATTGGGGCCCCAAGCCCTCAGGCAGAACCGGGTCCTCAGGCTCTTATGGAAGGTCAGGCGGCTGGGAGTCCATCTCAGGGGGCGAGATGCTTCAAGGGGCAGAAGCCACGGCGGAGAAGGCTCTTCTCCCGGAGCACGCCAGCTGACGGGATCCACAGTATGCCGCCTCGGCCAGCATGGCTTGGGTGGGCCAGTCCCATCAGGGACCTGGATCCGTGCCATGCAGGGCTTTGAAGGTAATAACTAACACCCTGAAATGCAGCCAGAAGCAAACTGGCAACCAGTGCAGCTCGGGGAGCAGTGGGGTAACATGCGCCACTCTAGGGGCCCTAAGAACTGCCCAGCCACTGCACTCTGTGCCAGCTGAATGCTCTTCAAGGGTAGCCCCATATAGAGCACATTGCAGTAGTCCAAATGTGAGATGACCATGGCTTGAGTGACTGAGCGCAGGGACTCCTGATCCAGGAAAGGCCACAGCTGGTGCACGAGACAAAGTTGTACAAAGTCTCTCCTAGCCACAGTTACCACCTGCTCTTTGAACAGGAGACCTGAGTCCAGGAGAGGTCCCAAGCTGCGGACTGGAAGCGTCTGGGGCAGTGCCACCCCACCCAGAACTAAGGATGTTGAGGTCCCAGATCTTGAGGCTCCGTGCACTTTGGTCATTGGTCTTGCCAGGGTTCGGCCGAAGCCTGTTGTCCCCCATCCAGCCTCCACGCTCTGCAAGAGGCCGGCAACAACATCACTTGGATCACCAGGGTGAAGATAACAAGTTGAGAACCATCAGCATAGTGATGATACCTCAACCCCTGGTGGCGAATGGTCTCACCCAGCAGCTTCAGGCAGATGTTCAAAAGGAGTGAAGAGAGTACCAAGCCCTGTGGCACTTGGCAAAGGAGTGGCCGTGGGCAGGAACTCTCACTCCCTATTAACACCGATTGGGACCGTCCTTGAGGAAAGGAGCCAAACCAACACAGAAGTGTGTCACCCAGCCCCAAATCCTGCAGCTGGCCCAAAAGGATACCATGGCTGATGGTATCAAGGGCTGCTGAGAGATCAAGAGAATGAAGATGGTTGCCCTACCCCCATCCCCGTCTCACCAGAGATCACCAGCAAGTGCGAGCAATGCCCTGAATCCTGACTGAAAGGGGTCCAGATACTCTGCTTCATCCAGGACCCTCTGAAGCTGCCAGGCAAGCAGCTTTTCTACCACCTTCCCTAAGAGGGGAAGAAGGGAAACTGGACGAAACTTGTTCGAGCAGGTGGGATCAAGTGATGGTTTTTTTGAGGAGGCGGCCCTGCAAGAGGGCAGCAACAGTATCACTTAAAAGACCCCAGAAACTTCCCCTCCTGCAGTGAAGGGTTCATCACTGCTTGCACCCATTTGAATTACTGGAGATGGGTTCCCAAATGAGTTTTAAAAGAAACTCTGGATAGCCCAGCAATATTTTCACTCCCAGATGCCTCCAGCTCCTAACTCTACTTTCTTCAAGTGGTTCCTGGAACAACAGGCAGCAAAGCAAGACCCTTTCTCCAGAAGGCCCCCAAGTGTCCCTTGCCTGAGGACAGGAGCAGCATCTGATAGCTGGCTGAAAGGAGCACTGATGGGGGAGGGGGGAAGGCCCTTATTCTGAAGGGCTTGGAGTGATGGCTGCTTCCTATCCATCACCCCAACATTCATTGCATCATTATATTTATATAAACATATTTATATGCTGCTGCAATTGGAAACAACTCTCAGTGGCATACGAATATAAAACAAACCCCATGTAAACATTAAAAATGTTTGGTGCCCAGCAGGTGGGGGCTTGGGGCTGGCATCCAGGCCCTTGTGACCCAAGAGAGCCCCTCTCTTCTCAAGGAGCAACGAGTATCAAACTCCCCAGCTGTGGAGAAAGACTCTCCACAGCCAAAGGATCAGAGGAAAATTGGGAAATAAAATTCCATAAAAGAGCAACTCTGAGGCGGGAAGCCTTGGGGAGCTCGTTAACACCGAAGCTCAGGCAAGCAAGGCAACATGATTAGTTATTACCATACTCCACGTATTCGATTACAGCCTGGTGACACAATGCAAATGAGGATGGTCAAAGTGGCTGGGAGATTTCATGGTGCATTATCTGAGCTGCTCTAACAATGCTCAGAATGATCCATTTATCAATTTGGAAAATAGCTCTGTCAGTCTCCAAGTGTCAGCACGTTCATTCCAGAAAAGGCCTCCGTTTTTAAAAGTAAGAGTGAAAATGCCCAGGACCACAATTTCTCCACCTAAGATCCCTCCCACTGCAGAGTTAAAGCGTAGCCAACGCCCAGGTTTTTGGAGGCAGCCGGCCGGCCGGCCGGCTCTGCAACTTCCCCCTCTGGAGACGTTCCAGCTTTGGCCCGTTAATTTTCTCCTCAATATTCTGAAACAGACCACTGCCCCTCGCTTCTACTGATTTAACCACTAATTAACTTACACGTCTATTTTATGTTGGCATTTTAAGGTTTTATTATATGTGTTTCCATTTCATTTTTGTCACTGCCTTGAGCACCATTTTGAAGAGAGTCAAGACACAAAGAAACAGCTCAAGGCAGAGGAAAGCCCATTTATTTTAATGGTAAATTGTGGTTAAGCACTTTGTTTACTTGCACTTTAAACCAAATCAGTTGTTCCCTTATAGAAACTCACTTGAAATCATGAATTCTTTACACTTAACTGTGATGTAGCATCAATGGCATAGCAATATTGGGGTGGGGCATACTTGTTCCATGCAAAAATGAATGGACTCAATTAATTGTTGTTTATCGGAAAGATTCCACTTATACTTACTGTAAGGACCAGACCCAGGAAATAGTAATAATTGGTTTTAGATTAGAGTAGATAGATAGAAAGGAAATATAACAGGATCCTGACACTTACACTAGAAAAAAGCAACTAGAAAGTTTATGCATCACATTAAGCCATAAAGTAGATGTTTATTTTGGTCCATGTGATGTATAAACCCAACCATTATGACTTAGCTTTGCAACCATTTGTACCTTTTAGCTTTTTTAATGGACTGTGGCTTGAAAATCCTGTTTTGGCATTTGGTACAATTAATGGGAAAGGCTGTTCCTGCTTTTTCTGAGCCAAAGTCTCTCAGTACTATTGAAGAGAGCAGCAGCACGGCATTTGTTCACAGCATCTGACAAAGACCGAACATTCCAGAAATGTGTTTTTCACACCATCAGGAAAACAAACAACAAATTCAGGAAACCCTTCAAAACAGCCTCCTCTGCCCCCGTCTTGGAGACTTACTGGCAGCCGAGACCAATTCTCTGTGGAGCTTGTATGTCATGACAGGTTCAGAGAGGTTCCTGGAAAGAGAAGCAGCCACATTGCCAAAGTCAGCAACAACCAAGTTCCATTCAACATTGGGAAGAATTCTGTGGTTGGGGGGGGGGCACTTTATGTCTCAATTTGTTGCATCGAGATTGCTCATCTGGTACCTTTTATGCTCTCATTCCTTATGATGCCTAGGATATGATGCCTTACATATTTTTTAAAAAGCAGCATCCTGTTTAAATAGTTGATAGAAGCATCAACTGGCTTGATAAAACAACAGGGGAGAGAATTTGCCCATCACACCAATTTATGCAGCCTCGTACCTATTAATAGCACGGCACTTCCTATATTCCTTCAATTTTGTCAAAACTACTTGTTTTCACTATTCCACTATTCTGCTCACATCGCATGTCCAAAGGATGCGAGTTTCTCGTTGCTAATCACTGTCTCTGGGAGCGGCCACTGATCTGGCATGGGTTCCTCTTGCTGTCCCTTGATGTGCTTAGCAACGGTGAGAATGGTGGGTTTAACTACCTCTTACTATCTGAGACCAAAGGGAAAGCTTTTGATTTTCAGCCCACCCTTCGATGACCTCCTAGGATGAGCAATGGAAAATGATCATAAAGGGATAGAGCTAAGTCAAGACACATAAATCCCAGAAACTCAGTGAAGGCACAGTCCTGATCACACCACTGTACATTATTAAAATTTTATTTTATTTTGCTCCATTGTGGAAGAAAAAGGAAGTGAGGCAGGAAACAAAGCTTCCAGGCTAATTCTGCCCACTGCCAGGAGTTCAATCCTGACCGGCTCACGGTTGACTCAGCTTTCCATCCTTCCCAGGTTGGTAAAATGAGGACCCAGATTGTTGTGGAAATAGGCTGACTCTGCAAACTTCTCAGAGAGGGCTGTAAAGCACTATGGAGAGGTATATAAGTCTAAACACTACTGCTATGGCTATAAGTCTAAGTGCTATTGCTATTTCCCCACCCTCTACAAAGGGGTTTGGGAGAATGGTAAAATGCAGTTGCAACTCTATTCTACTCTTGTGCGGCTGGTTCTCAGTGGTGCCTTTTCTTACAGGAAGAAGACTGGGTAACTAGCATTACCGGAAGGCCAGCATTTGCTGGTTTTAGGCAACTCTGGCACAAAGCAGTGAATCCAGACATCACTGGCTAACTAGGCAGTACTAGGAGAGCATCATCCATCTGGGCCACAAGAGGATTCTGAACTCGGGCAGTTATTTGCCAGAGGCAAACAAGTTTGAACATTACCTCAGGTAGAACTTCAAGGAGCTGGTAATAGTCTTGATGTCCCAGTCACTGCTCTGGAAATCCACATCCCCAGGGCACTTAGGATCTTGAGAAGGAGGGGAAATGGAAAAAGATAAGTCAGATTAATTATTCATGCATGTACAGTATAGTTAACATTTAGCTATAGGGAAATAGAGAAACATTTTTATAAAATCAACAAGATAAAAGGCAAATCCCAAAGCATTATAGCGTCTAAGTGTGACCTGCAACCAAAGTTCCTACATGAAGGGTACTTGCGCCCCAGATTCGAAGTTCTGACAATGGTCCACCACCCTGAGATCAAATGGCCGCACTCTGGCTGCTTGGCAAAGCTGCTGCAAAACGTGCCACGTGACTGCAGGACACAGCAAGTGGCTGCAAATGCTGAAGGCTGAAGGCCTCTCAGGTGCACTTCGGAACCTCAAGTCCAGGCCACCAGCACCCCAACCCAAGGCAGCCTGTGGGAACTCCAGCCACTGGCGAAGCAGCCTGTTCTTAAGTACTACCGGTGGGACAGATTCCAGAGCAAGAGCACACAATGACTGAAAACAATGAAAACAACGGTGTGCTTTCCAGAAGTCAGTATGGATTTATCTATTCTCATCCCATCTTCTTCCCACTGTTTTGATTTCTTTCTCAATAAATTGCAAGGATGCTACAGATATATTTTGATTCAGAGAAACATCTAACAAAATACCCTATTTCTGATTAGCAAATCATTTAAACCTGATAATTAAGTGCATACATAGATTATGAAAATCAACACTGCTCATCAATGTGGGATGCAGTTATGCATGAGGGCCACAACGTTTAAGTACTGATTCCATATGCTTCAACATTTTGATTAATCAGGTGGATGAAACTGAAGGGAAGTTTAACAGATTTGTCCTTTTCAATCATTAGTGAAAACTGGGTAGAAAACTAATCCCCTAGATCAGCAATTGTCAAAGGGTCCCCATGAAGTCAAATAAATATATATTTAAAAACTTCTGTTTTATTTTCTAATACAGGAAATGTTGACAGATATAACCCACGTAGACCAGAGCTCATTAGGGTCTACAGTCATTTTTTAAAATGTAAAAGGTTCCTGAGATCAAAATGTTTTATCTGTCTTAGATGACTGAAATAAAATTCAAAATAACATTGATATGTTTTAGGGAAAAGGAATAAATAAAACTGAGGATGCCATGAGATGAGCAGAGGACTAGAAAGGTGGTCTCCATCTTATTAAGCCCCAAGAGAGACTGAAGAAACTGCTGTCCATGAGCCAAAATCTGATCAGACCGCATGGGAAGACCCTCATCCTGTGGGATCCCGCGAAGTCTCTCCCGCCGCTTTGGTGGGGCTTCCCAGACAGATAAAAGAGCAGGTGCCGATATGGGGGGGTATCGGGGAGAGCGGGATGACTTTGTGGGAACAGCTTTTGGCAACCGGCCTCTCACAGGGGCTGCGTTGCGTCCGAGGGAGGCAGGGATGCTTGGCTCCAGCCTGTCCTCCCAAAGACCCAAACAGATTGAAGCCGCTGTACGTCTCGGAGGAGCATGAGAGGGTTTGCCCCCTTGGCCATGCAGGGACCTATTCTGCAGAAAAGATTTGAACCTGAAACAAAACATCCCCACTGGTTGCTGGCTCTTTCCAATAGATCTCTGTCTTTCCTAAGGGGAAAGAGACATTCAAATGGCACATAAGATGCTTAGTTAACTTTCTGTGGTTCTTTACTACTAGTGATCCTTTCATTTACTGAACTTCCAATGTCTTTGAAGCCCTCCTGTCTTTGGAACGTACACCAGGTCTCCTAGTAAGACCACACCTGGAATACTGCAGCCAATTTTGGTCACCATATCACTAAAAAGATGTTGAGACCTTGGAAAAAAATCAGCGAAGAGCAACTAAGATGATCAAAGGCCTGGAGACTAAAACATACGAAGAACGGCTGTGGGACTTGGGTCTGGCTGGTCTAAAGAAAAGAAGAAATAGGGGAGACATGACAGCAGTGTTCCAGTATTTGAGGAGTTGTCACCAAGAAGAGGGGTCACGTTATTCAGCAAAGCACCAGAGGGCAGGACAAGAAACAATGGTTGGAAACTGATCAAAGAGAGAAGCAACCTGGAATTAAGGAGAAATTTCCTGACAGTGAGGACAATTAACCAGTGGAATAGCTTGCCCCCAGAAGTCGTGGGCGCTCCATCACTGGAGATTTTTAAGAAGAGACTAGACAGTCACTTGTCTGAGATGGTATAGGTTCTCCTGCTCGAGCAGAGGGCTGGACTAGAAGACCTCCAAGGTCCCTTCCAGCTTCTATTCTATTCTATTCTATTCTATTCTATTCTATTCTATTCTATTCTATTCTATTCTATTCTATTCTATTCTATTCTATTCTATTTCTATTTCTATTTCTATTCTATTCTATATTCCCTCTCTTGGAAGTGTCATCCTGAACCTGCCTTCAAATCAGTCATTCTTCTTTATGAAGGAGCTATAATTTACTAATGACTTTAATGACTGCTAATCCCTGAGAGCAGAGACTTGACCCTGACCTTCCTACTCTCTCCTTTATCTTCATCCCTTCCTTTTTAACTACGGAGGAAAATCTGTCTTTTTTTTTTTTAACTCCTCTGGCATTTTTTCTCCTTTTGTTGCCTGCCCAACTGTCTGCAGCCTTTCATCATTTTTACTGCCTTCCCCTCGGCCCCAGAAATCTAACTCCAGCCCTTTTCCTTCAAGCCTGAGTAGCTGTGATTGCTAGCTGCTATTTTTCACATTTATATACTTGTCTAATCAAACATCAGTTTTCCAGCTATTTAATCTTTACCAAACTCTCCTCTCCAAAACTGTTTTCTTTCCTTTTCTGTGCTCATGTTTCTACTTCTCTTGTCCCAGGTTGTAAATCTTGATATTCAGTCCAAAAAAACAATCTCTGAGCCTTTGGGATTTATTTTCATTTGGCAAATTGTTCTGGTTGTATTAGCAAGTAACAGTGATCGTTCACAATTGCAGCTGAATAACCGAAATGAGTGGAAAGTTGGAAGGTTTGGATTTACAGATTTTACAGATTTACAGATTTTCCATCAGCTTCTGCAAAATTCAAAGCTAATCAATACATTTTTACAAATACAAATCTTCACTTTTATGCAGATCCTAATTCTCCAGTGCAAGCACTGAGATGTTCAACACTGGCAGAGATGTGGGATGGCAGAGAAGCAGCTCTATTCCTTCTCTCTCTCTCTCTGTCTCCCTCCCTCCCTCTCCTTCCCTCTCTCTCTGCAACTTAAATCACGATATTAGTGGGGTAATGAAACATCTGCGAGAAACTACAGAGTTCAACCCTGAGCTATGCATATTCTCTTCTGTAGAAACTGGTTCTTATCCACAAGTTTGTGAGCCTGTTCAAGAGGGCAGAATGTATCCTGCAGATATTATATCCAACTGATAATTTTGCCATGCAAACATCACTAAATTACACTGCACTCCTTCCAGCGATGTCCACCATCAAACAGTGGGTGGAAAGGAAGCCCTTAAAGGGCCAGATTCTGTCGATGCATCAAAGAGCCTCCCCAACATTGCTGGACGGTGTGGACGGAAACATCCAGAGCGCCTCGACCCGTTTGGCCATGAGGGGCCCCCAGGTAGTCCTCGAATTACAACCAAACTGGGACCTGAGTTTTCATTGGTAAGCAAGGGTATGGCTAAGTGAGTTGTGCCCAATTTTATGACCACTTGCCCTGGTTGTTAAGCAAATCACTATGAATTATGCAGTCATTAAGTGAATTTGACTTTTCCCATTGACTTTGCTTATTACAAGTCGGCTGGGAAGATCGCAGATGGAGATCTCATGACCCTGGGACACGACGGTCATCATAAATACACGCCAGTTGCCAAGCACCTGAATTTTGATCATGTGACCGTGCGGCTGCTGCAACGGTCATAAGTGTGAGGACCAGTCATACGTCACTTTTTCCAGTGCCATTGTAACTTCAAACCATTGCTAAGCGAATGGTTCTAAGTGGAGGGCTACCTATTTTTGCAGCACAGCCCCACTAGGTCTGTCCTTCCCCTCTCCTCCTCCTCCTCCTGAGTCCAGTTTTCTATTATTCGGAAAAGAGTGTGCTAATGAAAGCCATTCTACTATAACTATTATATTAATTTAATTCCCATGAAAAAAATTGTATTATCCATATTCACAGATTATTCAGCAAATTAAAAAGAGAAAGCAGTGAAATGCTAAGGCAGATTTCAGAATGGCCAAAGTACAACCCTGTGGTCGTCTGAATAGGAGGATTTGGTTCCTTTACTCTCCGACAGTTTTTCTTGGACAGCTTCTGATTAAGACCTGCTTCTTACCAAAGAAGGCATTCAAGAGCTTCTGGACTTGGATGTTGCTCCCCACGGTGCGATAGATCCCTTCAGTGGTGACACCTGAACGGGAGGAAGAAACAAGAAGCCATTCAAATAATTCATCCTAGCAAAACAAAGATCTTTATTAGGATTTGAGGAAGCTCACTAGTGCCACCTTATGCCATCATTAAAGGGGGAAATCATTTTTCAAAGATACATTGTAATAAACTCTGGAATAATAATTTAAAATGGGAAAGAATCCAGAGACCGCAGTCCTCTTTAATATGATTTATTAGAACACAGTAATTCTCAAAAAAGGCTTCAGGGTAAATTACCTGCAAACGTGCACTGCGAGCTAATGCAGGTAAGAAAGTCCTGTGGAGAAGCCAAAGTGGGGACTGACCCACTCCAAGAGGTTTTGCACATCCTCCTCTGAGGAAAAGCAGCTCCCAGCACTTCCAAAGCAGTCCGCAACATCTCCTCCCTTGCAGACGGTTACTATCTGACGTAATTAGCTACGGCCCCAAATTTTAAGAGCCACAAACCCTTAGAGAATTCTTCATAGAACTCTTTTGTGGCAGGAAAGTCTGTCCTTCATGGCAGACGACACTCATCCACGTGGGGGTCTAGGCACACAGACATGCCGCCATGTTCAACCGTGAGATGCGCATGGCTGCACCAAATCTATGCTGCCTCCTAATTGAATGTCCCCAGAATATTCCAGCCGAAGAATTTACAAGGATACTCAAAGAACACAATGACAACATCTAAAGCAAACTGATACTGCTGAAGTTCTTGCCTTCATTTTGTTCCATTGTTGGCCACTTGTTCAGGTTTTCTGCCAGAAACACTCCACTGTCTGGGATTTTGAGTGTTGTCTGAAGAACGGAGCTGAACAGAACCCATATATTTCTGTGGCACTTTTATGATACAACTTCTTAAAGCTAGAAACAGAAGACTCGCCCGTTCTTCTCTACTCTTTTTTATTGTTTCATTCTGGAATATTAGCCATCTTGAATTTTCCTCTGAGCATTTCAGAAGTATATTTAATTCCCTTCCCAGTTCTTTTGAAATTATACAAAATGTCATCCTTATAACAGTTTTCCACTCTTCTTTGTAGCAGGTATCAAATAATTTGTTTACTTTGATGCTCCTAAAATTGCATGTCATCTTTCCAACTGCTGTTTACAAGGGGTAACAAAAATGTGTGTCTCCACCAATTGCACCTTGCTGTTGACATTTTGGCTTAATTTAGTGATTTAAGAATAATGTTAAGACTACTTTAGAGTTTAACTCTCCTTCATGGATTACTGCCTTGTCGTGGCAAAGGGGCTTGTGTAACTCAATGAAGCTATGAGCTATGCCGTGCAGAGACACCCAAGACGGACAGGTCATAACAGAGTTCTGACAAAATGTAATCCATTGGAGAAGGAAATGGCAACCCACTTCAGTATCTTTGCCATGAAAACCCCATGGACAGTACCAAAAGGCAAAAAGATATGACGCTGGAAGATGAGCCCCTCAGATCGGAAGATGTCCAATATGCTACTGGGGAAGAGCAGAGGGCTAGCACTAGTAGCGCCAGAAAGAGTGAAGCGACTGGGCCAAAGCCAAAAGGACGCTCAGCTGTGGATGCATCTGGTGGTGAAAGGAAAGTCCGATGCTGTAAAGACTTTTTCTCCATAGAAACCTGGAATGTAAGATCCATGAATCAAGGCAAACTGGACGTGGTCAAACAAGAGATGACAAGACTGAACATCGACATCTTAGGAATCAGCGAACTAAAATGGGCAGGAATGAGTGAATTTAATTCAGAGGACCATCAGGTATACTACTGCGGGCAAGAATCCCTCAGAAGAAATGGAGTAGCCTTCATAGTCAATAAAAGAGTAGGAAAAGCAATACTGGGATACAATCCCCAAAATGACAGAATAATCTCAGTGCGAATCCAAGGCAAACCATTCAATATCACAGTAGTCCAAGTCTATGCCCCAACCACTGGTGCTAAAGTAGGAAGCCAAAAGATAAACGGAATAACAGGCAAGTTTGGCCTTGCAGTACAAAATGAAGCAGGGCACAGGCTGATAGAATTTTGTCAAGAGAATACGATGGTCATAGCAAACACTCTTTTCCAACAACCCAAGAGACGGCTCTACACATGGACATCACCAGACGGTCAACACAGAAATCAGATTGACCATGTGCTCTGCAGCCAAAGATGGAGAAGCTCTATACAGTCAGTAAAAACAAGACCAGGAGCTGACTGTGGCACAGATCATGAGCTTCTCGTTGCAAAATGTAGGCTTAAATTGAAGAAAGTAGGGAAAAACACTAGGCCACTCAGGTATGAACTAAATCATATCCCTGATGAATATACAGTAGAGGTGACAAATAGATTTAAGGAATTAGATCTGATAGATAGAGTGCCTGAAGAACTATGGACGGAGGTTCGCAACATTGTACAAGAGGTAGCAACTAAAACCACCCCAAAGAAAAAGAAATGCAAGAAAGCAAAATGGCTGTCTGAGGAAGCTTTGCAAATAGCTGAGGAAAGAAGGGAAGCGAAAGGCAAGGGAGAAAGAGAAGGATACACCCAATCGAATGCAGAATTCCAGAGAATAGCTAGAAGAGATAAGAATGCCCTCTTAAATGAACAGTGCAAAGAAATAGAAGAAAACAATAGAATAGGGAGAACCAGAGATCTCTTCAAGAAAATTGGAGATATGAAGGGAACGTTTCATGCAAAGATGGGCATGATAAAGGAGCAAAATGGCAGGGACCTAACAGAGGCAGAAGAAGAGGTGGCAAAATTACACAGAAGAACTATACAAGAATGAGCTTAGCATCCCTGATAACCACGATGGGGTGGTCACTGACCTCGAGCCAGACATCCTAGAATGTGAAGTGAAATGGGCCTTAGGAAAGCTGAGCAACAACAAAGCTAGTGGAGGTGACAGTATTCCAGCTGAGCTATTCAAAATCTTAAAAGACGATGCAGTAAAAGTGCTACACTCAATCTGCCAGCAAATTTGGAAAACTCAACAGTGGCCACAGGATTGGAAAAGGTCAGTTTACATTCCAATTCCAAAGAAAGGCAATGCCAAAGAATGTTCAAACTATCGCACCATTGCACTCATTTCACATGCAAGTAAAGTTATGCTTAAATCCTACAAGCTAGACTCCAGCAGTATGTGGATCGAGAACTTCCAGAAGTACAGGCAGGATTTCGAAGAGGCAGAGGAACTAGAGATCAAATTGCCAACATATGCTGGATCATGGAGAAAGCTAGGGAGTTCCAGAAAAACATCTACTTCTGCTTCATTGACTATGCTAAAGCCTTTGATTGTGTGGATCACAACAAATTGTGGCAAGTTCTTAAAGAGATGGGAGTACCAGACCATCTTATTTGTCTCTTGAGAAACCTATATGTGGGTCAAGAAGCAACAGTGAGAACTGGACACAGAACCACTGATTGGTTCAAAATTGGGAAAGGAGTCCGGCAAAGCTGTATTCTGTCACCCTGCCTATTTAACTTATATGCAGAGCACATCATGAGAAAGGCAGGGCTAGATGAAGCAAAAGTTGGAATTAAGATTGCCGGGAGAAATATCAACAACCTAAGATATGCAGATGATACCACTCTAATGGCAGAAAGTGAAGAGGAACTAAAGAGCCTCTTGATGCGGGTGAAGGAGGAGAGTGCAAAAGTTGGCTTGAAACTCAACATTAAGAAAACCAAGATCATGGCATCCGGCCCTCTCAATTCCTGGAAAATAGATGGGGAAGAAATGGAGGTAGTGACAGATTTTATCTTCCTGGGCTCCAAGATCACCACAGATGGGGACTGCAGCCAAGAAATTAAAAGACACTTGCTCCTGGGGAGGAAAGCTATGGCAAATCTAGACAGCATACGAAAAAGCAGAGACATCACCCTGCCAACAAAAGTACGTATAGTCAAGGCCATGGTTTTCCCAGTTGCAATGTATGGCTGTGAAAGTTGGACCATAAGAAAGGCTGAACGCAAAAGAATTGAGGCCTTTGAACTATGGTGCTGGAGAAGACTCCTGCGAGTCGATCAAACCGATCAGTCCTAGAGATCAACCCTGACTGCTCTTTAGAAGGCCAGATCCTGAAGTTGAAACTCAAATACTTTGGCCACCTAATGAGAAGGAAAGACTCACTGGAGAAGAGCCTAATGCTGGGAAAGATTGAGGGCAATAGAAGAAGGGGACGACAGAGAATGAGGTGGCTGGATGGAGTCACTGAAGCAGTAGGCGTGAGCTTAAATGGACTCCAGAAGATGGTAGAGGACAGGAAGGCCTGGAGGAGCGTTGTCCATGGGGTCGCGATGGGTCAGACACGACTTCGCAACTAACAACAACAAAGAGTTTAACTTACAAACTCTGCAACACTGTCCTAGAACCAAAGAATTCCTCAGATCCCACCCACTCGAATTAGAGAAATTGTCTTTGAGAGCGTAAAATTATTCCTTCAGACCTCTACCCCTGCCTCCCTCCAGCCTCCATCCCTGGCCTTTCTGAAAATAAATCCTGACCACCCAAAGCCTCCATCAGAATAACAGGAGGAAACAGGAGGAAAGGTAGGACAGGAGGTGGTGGGGCTCCAAAGGTGGGGCCAGGCACCTTTGTAGCCTTTCGCCACATCCTCCACAGAATTTTGTTGGGGAATCTTAGGAAAGTGAGCTGATTGGCCTAAAACAGCGTTTCTCAACTTTGGCAATTTTAAAAGACTGTTTAGACTATTTTTCCCCCAACCTTGACAAGCTTTGTGTGGACATCTGGGAGACTTCTGGGAATTGAAACCCACTGATCTTAAAAGTTGTCAAGGTTGGGGAAAAATTAATCTAAACAGTCTTTTAAAACTCGGGCAGAAATGAAATAAAGAGGAATTCTCATTTCCTCTGTGGAAAGATGCAATAGAAGAGACAAATTGGGGATGCTCCAGATCCTGCAATTCAAGGCCAGCACTGCTCGGCCAGACATCCCCCCCCCCGAACTCCAATGTTTTGCTCTAGTTAAATAAAATGGGCCCTGTGCTATCCTTACCATTTGTCTCTATTGCATTAATGCATTTCCGGACAAATCTGAAGCCGATCTCGTTCAGTTCCACTGTTGGGGGAAAAAAGCAAAAGGCAGAGAAAATTATCCCTCGCCAACCTCCAGAAAAGCAAGTAAGAACATGTTTATTTTGCTCCCCTTGAATAAACGATGCTGCTTTTACGGTACGCAGCCAGCATCTGCTCCTGCAAGTGCAGGCAAGAAAGGCTCCCTTTCTTGAGGGTGAGCTACGGCCGCTGCAAGAAGGAGCAGCACTGATGTCAAATGAGGCTCGGACCCCGAATAAGGTCAGGTGGAACGATAAGAGGCCGCAGGCTTCCTCCTGCCCTCCTTCAGGTATGGCTGGGCCCAAATCTGTGGGACGTTAAGAAAACTGCTGCCAGAGCAAGCAACGTAAAGCATGCTGTGCTGAGAACCCGACTTACTCAAAGTCTTAGTGGATTCCTCTGTGCAAGGAGAAAGCAAGTGATTCCAGATCCCACTAGAAAAAATGACTTTTAGAAACTTCAAAACCAGCCCTGCTTTTCAAATGTGGTGCGATAAGAAATGAACCAAATTCAGTACAGCGGTCAAGGAAATCTGCACTATATTTTGACCTCTCTGATTAGATTTAAGGTACAACTGTTTTATATCAGTCTTTTATGGCTTGGCGTTGTCCACATGTGTGGAACTCCGATTCCTGTAAGTCTTTAACTATGTGGACTGGGAAGGACAGGGGTGGAAGGCTGGAAAATTGGAGAAGCATACTGCAGGTAGCGAGGCGGGTAGAACCATGTAAGTTGAGTAAAATAAAAAATTTTTTTAACATAAAGCCCTGTCCTTACTGAAGTCCGGTAAGTCAGTTTGGACTCAGTGTATCACATGCAGGAATACGTATGCTAATTAAAATATTCCTAAGAGGATATTATTGATGTTGGATGACACAGTTAACAAATCTGGGCTGAAACACTGTAAAGCAGGGGTCTTCAAACTCGGCCCTTTTATGACTCATGGACTTCAACTCCCAGAATTCCTCAGCCAGGCAAACTGGCTGAGGAATTCTGGGAGTTGAAGTCCATGAGTCATAAAAGGGCCGAGTTTGAAGACCCCTGCTCTACAGCATGGAGGTCCACCTTCCTGGCCTGCGCTGAATAAAGAGGAATTGTCTTGGGCTGCATATAAAATATATAATGGAGTCAATGTATATAAATCACAGGTTGGACACGCCTGTTGAAGTGGGCACAGCCATGCTGCACTCTTTCTACTTCCTTACATTTTACTACTCCTCCAAATCACATTTGTGGAGAAAGGGGAATGGGCTGGTGCAAAATGGCTTCCTGGGACTGGGAACGGCTGGATTTGAAACTTCAAGTTAAAAGGAAAAGAAGAGTAACTGCTGCTGATCCTCTTTTCTACGGCTACCCTGCAGCCATTTTCAAAAATATCAGCATGTCTAACTCTAGAGGGGAACTGTACCTCTCTCATTAAAAAGCTATCAAGCTGCTTAAGAAAACCCCAAGATATTTGTAGCTAAAACTTGGAAATGGTGCAAGACAATGTTACCCTTTCAGAAAACCAAGACTGTGAAATGCCTGCAGTTGGTTGGACTCTGGAAGCCTATTTAAAATGTGGACCCTGAAGTCAGAGCAGTACTGAAGAACATGAAAGGAAGATCCTTCCCAGAACAAAATGCAAGACATTTTTCAAAAAGGAGGGTCGTTGTCGATGCATGAAGTATGTACTCTTCTTGGCCCTTTTAACTTTCCAGACCTGGACCAGCAGGGGGCAGCAGGGGGCTCTCTCTGAAACAGAATGACTCACTTTGGCATCCCCAATGTTGGGAAAATTGACACACTCACTTTCCTCCTGCTTGGTGATGGGACTGTGGTAGATCTAAACAGCAAAAGGGAGGGGAAAACAAGTGGTCAATACAAAGCATGACAGGCCAAAGGAATGGGGTGAGGGAGGAGAGAGAGACAAAGGAAACAGAGATAACATCATTTGAAAATAAGCACTTGGGTTAGTTTTCATCTTTGCAAAGTCTTTGCCAAGCTGCACATTACAGTGAAAGGCTTTAAATGCTTAAGATGGAAAAAAGGCACCCTGAACTTGTGTGTGTGTGTGTGTGTGTGTGTGTGTACGCGTGTGTGTTTCTAATTTTCTAAAAAGAAGGGTCTGTTCCCAATATGAATTCACACACACACCAGATCTGTCTTCCAAATTTTCTCTGTGGCTGTCTAGTCTAGTGGGAGGGGACATCCTACTGCTACCAATCAATGCTACCACTCCCTGTTGAGGACAGGGGCGTCCACCATTTCATATCTTCCATTCCAGATTCCCCCCAAAAGGCCTTCTCCTTCTGCAGCCTTCTCCGTGCGGCTGCTCCAGCACCCCCGATGAAGCGCCATCGCTCCCCAAAACAAGGCTTGTTCTGGCAACAGAAACCTAGGTGGGCAGTTCCACGCAGAAGCAAAGGCTTCTTCTCCTGTCCTGCGAGTGGGCGAGTGCTCCTCCCCAGCATCCCTGGAGGCCTCCTCCATCCTCTCTTCAACAGCAGGGTGAGATACACCGAGGGACCCCCCAGACCTACCACCAGCCCTTCTCCTAGTCCAGTGATGGCGAACCTTTTAGAGACTGAGTGCCCAAACTGCAACCCAAAACCCACTTATGCATCGTCGAGTGCCGGGTGGGTGTGGCCCATTGGGTGGGTGTGGCCAGTTGGGTGGGTGTGGCTGCGGTGGTAACGGCAGACTGGGTGGGACTAAAAAGTTCAATCAATCAATTCCAACTTTGCAAGATCATTTTTTTCCCCGCGAGAAGTTGAAATTGACTGATTGACTGAACCTTTTTTTTTTTTGCACACGGCGGCGGAGGCCTAAAGCGAAAAGGTTTTATAAAACCCAGCTGAAGGCCTAGGACTGGGGCGACGGCACGTGTGCCCACAGAGAGGGCTCTGAGTGCCACCTCTGGCACCCGTGCCATAGGTTCGCCACCACTGTTCTAGTCCAAAACGTCCGGAGGACACAAAACGGCAATAGGGGAAAATAACTGTTGGGGTGGATGATGAATAAGGTATAAATAAGGTATAAACCCACACCAATAAAACCCACCCTGAGCAACTCTCAAGAACCTAGCAACCAGTGGAGAGAATAATCTCTCAGGGGCCCCCCCGTAAGCAATGGGGGCAAAGTTCTGAGGTCAGACTGTGGCCCCCACTGCCAGGTTGCTCTCCGTGGGCACCACACGTTGCCCCGGTTGCTTCACTGGCCTGCTCCTTCTTTCCCCTTTCAGTTTCCCACCTATTCAGCCCCCGACACCCAGGATGCTGCTTTCCCAGCATCAGAAAAAGAAGCTCCAACTGAAGGAAGTGACGTTTCCCAGAATGCCCTGCCGCAGCTGCCATGCCTGGAGTACACCCCACCTGAGAAGGGACTGCACACCAGCCAGGGTTTTTCTTCTCTTAAAAGGGAGAGGGGGGAGTATCCAGTTGGGTGCTGGCATAGGATCCCTTCATTCCACCCCCCCACCATGTATGGACAGCACAACCTTTCTTCTTCACAACCCAGAAAGTCCCTGGATCCTGTTGTGAGCCTGGCTTCTCATCTCCAACAATTAGGCAAGCTTTATGTGCCAGGGTTCAAGGTTAGAGTCTCTGATGATATACTCAAAGACTGCAAGGAATCTAAGCAAATCCAGAAATAATTTTTGCAGAGATTCAAGAAAATCTGAAAAATCATGGGAAAAGCAAGGGAAGTAGGGAAGTAACTCTAGCAAACTGTGTTCAGAAGAAATTTGCAGGGGATTTTTTCAAAAGTCACAACGTATTTTTAAAATGTGCTTTAATAAGCCAATAATAAAGGTTGCAACTTACTGTAATCTAAGACTATTAATTCAGAACTCTAATATTTATTATGCAGATGATCAACACAATGATCAAAAAATGAAGATACTTCCAAGTTTCAATTTATTAATTATGAATTTTAGCCCACTTTCCATCAAGAGTCCAAAACAAAGCAATAAAACCAAATAACTAAAGTCACTCAAATACGACCAGGAGAGTGAATTTCTCAGCAAACCCAGCAACAGGGGGCTCCGTGGATGAGACTGACACCCCTCAAGAGCCAAGAGGCTTTGCTGCAAGGGGCTTCTTGAGGTAAATTGTGACTGAGCAAGGAGTCTGCTTAGGGGGCTAAGAGGGGGCAAACATGCTCTGTTCCTTTCGGTGATGGCTGAAACTCCAAACATTTATTATTATCCTGTCAAATTTAATATGGCCTCTGGCAGAAACCTTCAGCGGCTCCATCCATCCTGCCCAACGTGGGAGCTGAAATATTTCACTTAACATCATTTTTAATGTTGGGATGTTTAATAAATGTTTTCCATGCGCTTCCTGCTGGCAGTCCATCCTAGGAAAGGAATGGCGATCCGTGTTCTGGCTGAAGTTCCTGCTCCTTCAGTCAGAGCACGAATCGCCAGGCAGGTCAGGTAAATGGGGAAACATCTGGGGAGGAGGCGGGGAGTGCCAGGCCTGTGGCTAAGCTGTGGTGGTGGTGGTGGAGATTCAAAGGGTAGCTCAGAGCCAACAGGCTGAATATTTCAGCCTGAGAAACAACAGGGAAGAGAAACGTGACTCGGTTTCTTTTTCTAACTCTCCCAACAGGCTCAGCTGGAAGTCACACTACCCTTTTTCCCTAGAGGCCTGAAGTGATGCCAGGAATTTGATATAATAATACAAAAACTAAAAAAACGAAATGTTAAAAAGTTGCCAGGACATTAACTTCTTAAAAGATCTCAATAATTCAATTATTTTTAAAATTTTGGGGGGAAGGCCCGTGAATGCCATCTGAGGGTGCCTTGGGCCCTAAGGAGCCAGCTGATCCGTTGACCACACCGTGCTTTACTAATGTCCAGCTTCATTCAGAAGGGCTTACACCAACACCTCCAGACTGAAAATTAATTCCAAGGCACCCTTTTAACTATTCCAAGGCGTATTTTGTATTTTAAAAAACAGCTAAAACGCTTTTTGAGGAGAGTTTGCCAATCCCATTCTCAGAAAGAGGGGAAGGACCACCCACTCTTCTTCCTTTGGCCAGGAGAGGACCTGCCTACCTACCGGCTCCTTCCCATCCATGGCCTCCATCCAGAGCCGTCGGTTGGCTTCTGAGGGAGCTTGTAAGGTGATGGGACCAGATCTGCATAAGATTCAGCAAGGGGGACAAGAGAGAAAAATTAACAGCCAACTCAAATGTAGCTTTTGTTTTTTTCCTTACAACTCCCAAAATAAAACTGAAAAATGTGAGGGAGGCTCTAGGAAGGCTCTGACAAAAGTAGGCAGACTTCTTTCAGGAAGAACTCCTCAGTATATTAATGCTTCAGTTTTTAGCAACTGGAGGTAAATATTCGTTCATTCTGAGGAATGATTTTTCTCTTGTTTAGTAGATCAAGTACTTCTCAAATTGAACAACTTCTTGATATGTGGATTTTATCTCTCAAAATTTCAGCAATGGTTGTGGTGACTGGGGAACTCTGGGGGCTGAAATCCACAGATCTCAAAGTTGCAAATGAAACAGAGGCCAGAGGAAACAGATCAGTCACTGGTCTGATCAAGAAAACATCTCGGACTAAGGGCCGGAAACATATTTTAGCTTAATCCGAAACTGAAAACAAATGCATATGAAATTTATTTTGTTCAAAGAAATTCACCAAATTATCAAGCCATTTCTACATTTCTCTCTCTGTATTTAACCCATTTTCCCATCAATCTCCCGTTTTTCTTTCAGCACATATTTGATTAAATCAAATGTCTCATCATCAAGACTGCCATGACTTCATCAAGCAGCTCTGGATTCTTAACCAACATCCAATCTGGATGCCAACAGATGCCAACAACAGCTCAAAGGGAACAAAAATCTGCACTAATGTTAGACCTGAGCAGAATTGTTTTCTCTTGAAATTCTCCATTATCGCTGCAGGCAGAAAGCATCAAAACCCTTCAAAAAAGTAAGAGCAGACCCAGAGAGATTGCAGCATTCAGCAGACATGTTCAAGCAGAGAAAGGAGAGAGATTGATCAAGAAAGTTTTAATCTGCATTTACACACTGAGCATGGGGGGGGGGAGATCCTTACAGCCCCTTCAACTCTCTCAAATAGAATGACAGGCCCAATCAGATGAGTGAGAAAAAGCTTTCACCTCTTCGTTATTGTTTATTTTTATCTGCACAATCTTTAAAGAAGAGCTGAACAATATTTCAGTGGGACCGAAGCAGCCAAAGTTTTAGCTCACCTTTCAACTGTCTCAATGTCAAAACAAAATCTTTTGTCTATAGAATCAGTCTTCCTTCGCACGCAGGATTTCAGAATCAAATGGACGGGGGTGCCCTGAGAGAAACAGAACATTGCATTTAAAAGAAACAACAACAGCACTTTAAGGTGGCAATTTAAGAAGTGTGCGTCAAGAGTAACAGCCAACCCTCCAATCAATGCAAGTTGAAAGTGGTCTTAATCTCAATCTGATTTTGGCAAATCAAAGCACAAGAGCAGGAGCCGACATTTTCTCATTACAGGAAAGCTTGCGGGACAGAGGGCCTAAGCAGGAGCAGCCGGGCAGACTTGGTCACTGTCGCCCTTTTCAGCAGGACTCCTGACCAGGGGAGCCCCAACAGTCACTGCGGGATCTTGTGCAGGCCTTGGTCCTGCCACTGGCTTGAAGAAGCAGCCTCAGTTCTGCTTGCACTTCGGCACTGAGGCCGCTGGGGAGCCTCCATGACTGGGTTGGGGTGGGTTGCTGGGAAGCTTGGTAGACTCTGCCCCACCCAGGCCCAACTGCAGGGAATGGGATGTGAAAGGGGACAAAATGTGGTGGCACTGAGGGAAGGATGGCACCTGGCAGATGGAGAATGGAGGAGGAAGCTCAGGGCAGCAGACAGCCTTCACTTCGTTAGCTGCTGGGCTAGGAGGGTTATTCTGCAGTTAAAGTGAGTTTCTTCCATTTCTTTTTTAGGTATGAGTAATATCAAGTGGATCTGCAAAACTGTATGTAAGAGGGGAAAGGAAGACCTGGATGGGACCAAGTGGGCGGAGGATGTCTGGGTGGCCCTGGATTCTGGCAATGATGGTGATGAATCTCCTGACACCACCTTGCCACTCTCCTTCCAAAAGCCCTAATCCTAGTAGCAGAAATTCACAAGGCAAAATGCACCAAGATCCCAATGTGGGGAAGAGGTATGAGATGGAAAGTGGCAGGAGAAGGAGGTCCTTTGCAGTCCTTTTCCTTCTCCCTTCCACGAGGACGGTGGCTTGAACTGGGAGGCCTACAGCTTCTTCTGGGTGAGCCATGGGCTCATTCACAGCTGCCCACTGTGTAGAACACACCATCTGTCCACACTGGAGGGCTGGACCCAGGAGCTGCATGCACAAGCAAAAGCCCTGAGGATTGATGCCTTGTGCTTGCACAGCCTGGCTACATGGATAAGCCAGAACTCAGTCCTGGTCTACCTGGATAAGTCAGCAAAACGAAGCTGGGCTTTGCCTGGTCAAAGATAATATGGAACAGATTCAACGGATTCTCAACCGAGAGCCGGCAGACTCACTCCACGTGGGAGGAGCTCACCAGTTTTATTCAGCAGGGGGAATTCCCACACATTCATTCCATGGAGCCACCAGCGGGTCAGAAGTTGGCTGATGGGATTTTTCTTATTCTGAATTGGCTTAGAATGTCTTCAGGCACCATAATGTCACTATTGTGTTATTGTTATTTGTTTTTACGTTTGTAGTTTTTGGATTTTTAATACTATATGCACCATCCAGAGTTGCATTTGCAAGATGGGCAGCTATATAAATGAAAGGGAATAAAAGCTTAGCCACTACCTAAGTTGCAATTTGTTGGCAACTCAGTGTGGAGAGGATTAAACATTTCCTCCCCATACAAAAATACTTATTCTTTTGCATTTCTTTCAAGTAGGTCTCATTCAATTTGATGAGAATTTGCTTTTGAAATTTCTTTCAAAAGAGAAGAAAAAGTTGACAAGGCACCATCACCTTATTTAGTTAAGTGGTAGCCAACATCTTGCTTTCTCTTGTGGCAACGTATGTCCTGGTCTGTAGCGTTCTTGGTCTGCCACTTTTCCCACTTAATCTGACGGGAAGAGCTCAGAAGGGAACTTCCTGCATGGGACCCCTCCAGACAGGGACGCAGGGGCAGCCAAGGGGGCCCAGCACACTGGAGAGACAATCCGCAGCCATCCCAAAGAATGAAGATCAGTTGAAACGGGCAATGCAGAGAAATCCAAAGGAAATGCTCAAACTTCCCCAGGAAGAAGTAGAACATCAGAATCTCTCTTTGGCAGGAGAAGAACATTTTCAAGAGCTTTCTATTCCTTCCCTTGCTGGCAACGTAACCAGGCGAAAAGAAGCTTCCTATCATTCCAGTAGAAAATTTTTTTCAAATTTGATTGATAAAGATGCAAATAGGGAATTGCAAGCAAAGAGAAGTCTTGGGTTAGACATGCAAAATTTTGCCTATATTAAAGGATAGTTAATAACAGAAATACTGCTCCTTTAAGAAAGGCCACACTGAGAAAAAGTCTATAAAGGACTACTTTTTGCTTGATAAAAGAACATTTTGGAGGAACAATAAAAGACGCTTCACTGAGCTAAAGTTTAGCGAGATAAAAGTTTTGGTATGATCCAAGACCATGTCATCAGCTTAAGAATCCGTGGGATAGAAGTTTTGGGGAAATGCCGAAGGTTTTCTCTTGTCCAGACAGTTGATGCTGATCCTGCGCATTAGAAGATCAGTTGTCCTGTTTATGATTCTTCTGAGACTGGCAGATGACAGAGTGCAAATCTGACATGTCAAAGAATTTCCATTCTGTTAAGAAGAGGTGTCCCCAATCTAATGTCTCGTGGCTCTTATAATCGCCAGCCTGCATGGTTTTGCCTCTAAACACTCTGAAATAAATCCCTTTATGAAGATTACAAACAAACAAACAAAATCAAATACATCTCAACTGGAGACCAGAAAGTTACAGAGGAGGGAGAAACCATAAGTTGCAGTTTGAGCTCAGCGTTCGTTAAGGGCTACCAAAGGGGTGCAGAGGTTCTGCCTGGTTTCCCACCACTGACGCAATAAGCTACTCACTTGTTTTGCTCCCGGTTTCTGCTCCATGGGTGTCATTCTTAACATCTTTGTTTCCTTCTCATACTGGCAGTAGTATTTGACCCAGGAGATTCCCAGTGCCCCTACATCAAGTCAAGAGATGAATTAATATCTGAGACACCCCACTCTCCACATTCAGAAACGTGCAGTATCTAATACAATCATCTCAAACGCTGCCTGGGCCTGGGTCTCCAGCACTAAAGAAAAGACAAATGGCAGGCGGACATCTCTCACTTCTCTGGGTTGTAGAAGAAAGAACAATGCTACAGGCTAGCTGTGATGTACTGGCCCTTGCCAATTTTTCTCAATTCAATATTTGTAAGAACTTGACTCAACTCTTTGATTTCCATTCTGTTTACAAGGTTGAATTTAACTAACTGTAAGGCATCTGCTTTTACTGATTAAATCTCATGATATCCTCATTAACAGAATGGAAAAAACTGGTTTAGATGATGCCACTCTTACGACAATCCCATAGTAGGATGACCATGTCTAAAGAGTGCTTGTGAATGGCTCCATTCAGCTTGGGGTAAAGGACCCAGTGCTGCTCGACATTTTTATTAATGACCAGGACAGGAGTTGACATTTAACATGGACAATGTCAAAGTCCTGCATCTTAGGAGGGAAAAAAAGACAAGGCACAGGTGTAGAATGGGGGAGTCCTGGCTGAGACAATGATACACCTGCAAGTGATCCAGGTCTTCCAAGACATCACAGTGTGAACATTAACCAACAAAGTGATGAAGCCACCAAGCAGTAAATACTACTTTGAATTAGCAAGGTGATAGAGCCCAGATCGTGGGAAATGATTTTCACTCTCTATCCTGCCTTGGTCACGACCCACGTGGAGCAGGGCACCCAATTCCAAACATCACAATCTGAAAAGGAAAAGACCAACTGGAATATCTCAGAAGAGGCTAAGTGACCTAGGAATGGAATTGTCCAGGGAAGAGGTTTAATGGAAGTTCAGCTTACAAAAGAGACGATCGAGGGGAGAAAAAATAGCAGCCTGCAGAAATCTAAAGCTGTAGGGAGGAAAGACACTCATTTTCTGTTGCCCCAGAGGGCAAGGCCGGAAGCTGAAATGTAAGGAAATAGATCCAGGTAAGAAATCAGGAAGAGCTTCTGGAAAATGAGAGCTGTCAAACGGTGGGACAGGCTGTTCTATCCACCTTGCACATCCCCCTTTCCTGGGGGGTTTTGTAATGAAGGCTGAAGGCACCAAATGAGGGCAGGATCAGATGACTTCTGAAGAACTTTCCAGCTTTATGGTTCTATAGGAAACTATGAGTGGGGTGGGGGGGAGAGAAGGGAGAAAAGTAAATACAGGAAGAGTGTATTTCTTCAGAAAGGAGCAGAGTTGCTATGAACCTTGGAACGCTTTTTGCAAGGATGATTGCAGCCATATACAGCACACAGATAAGCATTTTAAACTTTGATTGTCCTGAGTTTTTCCAATACACAGCAGAGGCTTCTATTAATGGCCTTGCTGTAAAGTGGCGTCTCTCGGATGACCAGAGCTGCTTTCAAGGGCCTGTTATGGGGATTCCAGGGTGATCAGCACTTGGCTTAAGAAGCCCAAGAATGCCTCAGATCCCGTGATGCAATTATTTAGCTTGCATTCCCGCAAGGGTGTCCTGTGTGCCTTCAGGTGTGCAAATGTTCTTTCCCACCACCCTGGTTTCTGCAGGGACTAGCATGAGGCGGTGATACCTCAAGTGCTGGTTAAAAGCGGTCTTTAGGGCAGGATCCTGTAATTCTCTTTGGTAGTAACGATTTCTCCTCGAAAGAAGGCCAGACTCAGATGTAAGAAAGACCCTGCAGCTTCTCAGTCCCTCTTTGGGCTTCACAGCGCTCAAGAGAGCTAACCTCTGCCCTTGATTCTGGAGAATCAAGAAAAACTGGAGTGCATTCCCTTAGTATTATACAGGTAGCATATCCTCGGGAACAAACCAGGGGAATCACAAAAAGAGAAGCCAGGGCCAAGAAAGACAATGCTCCCGGTAGGTTCTTAAGAAAGAAATTCAGAGACAAAAAGCAGTATTACAACAACCTCTGTACCGACATTGACGATAGAGATGGAGAAACAAGAAAGCCTTCCAAAAGACCCCTGAATATAACCTTGAACTGATATGCCGAAGGATCTCAATAGACAGATAATAACCCTCCATTTCAATGTGTCCTATATTGAAATTCTGTACAGTAGAGATGGCAGGGAAGCTGGCTGTGCAAGTGGGCCGATCACTCTCTCTTGGCCCAACCCACCTCCTGGGGTTGTGGTGGTGGTGAGTTGACACTTTACACACACACAAACAAATACAGGTGGGATAAAAATCTGATAATAATAACAAGAAGAATTCAGAAGATGTGAGGAACTGCTGGAATATTTGAGAAATATGGCAAGCAGCAGAGTAGATATCAGTGAGATTCTAGCCAAGTTATGCCAGTGAGGAGATATTGTGCAGGAGGAATATTGTGAGAAGCCCTGGAGAACTGAGGATGGCAACACAACCCAAAAGCTTTCACAAGAGTGAAGCCCCTCTTCTTGAAGGTGCCACTTTTCTCGGTGGTCTCGCACAGCCCCTTCTTTGGCCAGGGAGGGGCCGCACTCGTGGGCAGACTGCCTGGGAAAGGCGGCTCCCCAGGGCTTCAGGGGAGAAGGGCTTGAGCCCCCCCATGAGCCCCCCACTTTGCAGCGAAGATCCCAAGTGGAGGGAGTTTAGCCTGGGGAAATACAGACAGTCCTCGACTTACAATTATTTACGATTTACAATTACAATTATTCATTTAGTGACCGCGTTGACAGTTGCACCCTCCTGGGCTCACGTGACTGCCACTTGCCATCTTCCCTTCTGCCGAGCACAATCAGCGGGGGAAGTGGGGAAAAGGACATAAAATCAGGCATGGTCACATGATGTCTCACTTAATGACCAAACTGCTTTGCAACAAAAGTTCTGGTCGTCATTGTAGTCCTAAGCTGAGGGCTATCTGTAACACGGGGAAGCAGAAAACGATTCCATTTTAATTTTTCCTCATTTTCCTGTATCCTTGGTAACAACCTTTTGAAAGGAATAGTGAGGATTCTAGCTAAGTCCCCATCAATGGTACAAGAGATCTCCCTCTTTTTGGACAGAAGAGGGAGGGAGCCGGGCTTAAACCCAGGCAAGAGCGGAAGGCGGGGAGAGTCCTGGCCAAGAGCTGGGCACAGCAGGGTGGTAACATCACCATCAGGGTTTGAACTGGGCCAGTCAAGGCCCCAACCTCCCAGGTTCATTTTTGAATTGTTTTGCCCTCCCAGCCCCCAGCCCCCCCTCCCAATCTTTCATCCTCATTTCATTTCAGTTAGTTTTAGGCTTGATAAAAAGGTGAATTTTGATGAGATCACCGGGCCTGGGGACCTTCAGTTGACTACAAGGAGGCAAGTGGGAGAGCAGAGGTCACTTATTTCCAAGTTCTTCAATCAAAGGCCTATTTTAGCCACAGTCACAAGGAGTGACTCCTCTTATTTCCATTCCAGAACTTTCAGGATTCCACTCTGTAGGAACCTCGTTTAAAACAAGAAAGGAACTCTGCCTCTTACATTTTTCTTGTGAATAGAGGTATCCCTCAATAGTCGGTTTGCCAGGTAATTTGCAGGTCAGTGGGGCTTCTTTCATTCTTTTCTTGAGGTCTTCCAACTCTTCACGAGTGCTGCTGAAATGATTCCTTGTCTATTGAGCAATGGGAGAAAAGACTCAATCCATATTTGGGAAGCAAATGGCCAATGGAATACTTCAGTGGTCTTCCATGAAAGAGCCAGAGGAGAAGGCTAATCTTGGTGGGCCAACTTAGCAATCATTTTAAGCAGAGGATGCCCAGATGACCCTGGGGGCTTTGTAGAGGTGGGCAGGAAGTGAAGGTGCATAAAACATCCTAAGATCAGTAGGGCTGCTTTGAGAAGGTGCCTCCACAGAGAACAGTGGAAGAGTCGACTTTCCATCCTGGAGCTTTAACATAAATGGATGATAATCACAGTGCATACTTTTTGCATCCTGCCTGCACAGGGAGGGTGTGTTTTTTTCCCCAAGTATAAAACAAAACAAAACCTTTGCACATTCGGGGAAAATATTTATCCAAAGAGGCTCAATGTATTTGATTTGCCCTTCCCTGGAGCCTGGGGAAAGAGGACAGAGCCTGGATCCTAGGTTCAAAGCTGTTCTGAAACCAGGATCTCTCCCACTGGGCTGGGCAAGAACTTGAGGTACGGTATGTCTCCCCCTCTCCAGAGGTCCCTTGTCCGGACACCCACCAGCTTCCTATGAAGGAACAGAATCAGCACAACCAGATTCTTCTCTGGACAGCCATTTCTCCCTTCCCCAGGTTGGAGAAGTGGAGGAACAGGTCCAGCTCAGCACTTCCCTCTTCCAGGGAAGGTAAGTGCTGCAGCTGGGATCCCTGCCAGTGTAGGCCTGGTGTCCTTGGCTGACCGTCCGAAGCGCTCCTTGGCTGCCCCACCCTCTCTAGGGAAGGCCCAGAACATCTGAGGGAGGCCCCAGAGCAGTTTCAGCAGACAAATTCATCAGGCCCCATGGATCAATCGAGGCCACAGGCTGGGGTTCTCAGATGTTCCTGTCTCGGGTTTAAAAAAGGTTGAAAACAGGACCAGGTGCTCTCTAAACATAGCCGATTCCTTGTATTTAAAAAAAAGTGAGTTAAAATGTGCAGGTCTAGCCTAAAAGTCAGTGGCGAGAATAAGAGTGTCACTAAAAAATGCTGCTTCTCCAATTAAAAAGAAGTGGGAAGACACTGGGAATATTGGAAATTCACTTACATTTTGCAAACTGAGCTGAAGCTGTTGCTTGTATGGAAGGAAATCTTGTGTGAGCTCCACAGTCAGGTTGTTGTAAGTGAAGAGGCTATGAAGAAAAGCCAACACCTGTGTAGGGAACAATGATAAGAATATTTTAAAAATTGTACAGGCAAAAGCCATGGACCACGCCAAAAATGGAACTGGGCCTCTGGAGGAGGAACGACTTTGCAACAAATTAGAACTGATTTCAACATTGGCCAAGCAGGGCTGATCAGTGTCACAGATCACATCCGGGGCGCCTGACAATGGAGAGATTCTGACCAAGTTCACACCCAATCAGGAAACACAAGCAGCTCATGTTCACCTACTCTCCCTCACCGAGGCCTCAACCTGTGTGCATCTACAATTGTGTGGAATAGGTTTTTCCCTTTAATTCTGCATAATTTATTATATATTTTCTCTAAGTCAACGTTTGAATATAACAGTGTTGGTAGATATGGCTTTTGAGCCCTCTTTTGCAACTTTGGGAATTAGCTGGCACAGATAATCATTTCTTATGCAGACTTAAGTTTATAAAGTTTATAAAGAATGGAACTGGGCCGGCTTCCGGTTTGCGATTGTGGCGCGCGCGGCTGCTCTCTCCGCCGTCCGGTTTTTCTCCATCGGAAGACCCTGCAAAGGGTCGAAAGTCGCCCTGGAGGGGCGACCACCACTGAGGAGGACCCTCGACTGACAGCCCTTCTGTTGGATCCGAGGCAGCTCCTTTGGACCGACGAAGAAAAGATCGGCCATGTTCCTGCCGAAAGCCCAAAGCACTACTAAGCACGACGAAAGCAACCTGGAGGAGTTGGGTGAGACCTTACGTTACCTTTCCTGCTTCCCAATTATTTTCCTGTAAAAGCCTTCTTCCCCCTTCTCAATTCTGCGGCTCCTGCCTACTTTGGGAATATAAAGCTAAAGAAAAAAAAATAGAACAACTAGACTAAACGACTAAATATTTGGACTTGTAATTCCTGGATACCTGGGCTCCTAAAAAGTTCTTTATTCTTACAGAGACTTATTGTTTTGCTTGTTTGCTAAACTGGAAAAAAGAGAGGAATATTTCTTTCTTTCTTCTTTGAATTGGATAATAGCTTAACTGTGCATGCCACTAGGGACATCTTGTGGCGAAACTTGGTACAGCAAGTGAATTTCTTTTTGACTGGGAGACTGCTGAGACTAAAATTTGTCCTTGACATTATCAAAAAAGATAAGAACTTGAAACAGCTGGGTGGTGAAAATAATTCTTTATAGTGGAGGTGGATTCTTATTGACTTTTATTAAAAATAGCCTCCACTAAAGGACTATTTGCAAATACCACAGAAATGGAGGAACACCACCCACAGCTTAACTTCAAATTTATACTTGAAAAAATCTTAGAGGCTACTGAGCTAATGAATTCCAGACTGAAAGATATACGTGCCACTTTAAAGCTACAAAACGCAGCCCTGACTTCAATAGATGAACTTACAACCCAAAAAGCAACAGAAGAAGAAGGAATTGACACTAAAGTGGATTTCAAAGAATGCCAGCTACAATCTACTCAGAACTCTGATACCCAAACTTTGATTTCATTCAAAGAATCGGCAATTTCAACAGCAACAGAAACTGAAGAAAACAACACTAAGACGGAAGGTGCTGAAGACTTACATACACAATACATTGACAATTCAGATAACCCAGATGACCAAAAAACAACTACAACATTGAATATAATTTTTCATCTAAACCAGCTGAAATTAGAAGAAGAAGAAGACCAGCCCGAACCCACCACAAATATACTAAGCCAAATATGGAGATTCAAACTATCAGGCCAACAATTTAATGACTATGAAGGGACTAGCTTCCTTGATAGGCTGATGACTGGATGGTCTCCCTTGATTCAAATGACATATGCAGGAATGAAGGGAGATCCACCCGAGGATCTAAAAGCTCTGTTATGGAAGCCTGTTTGGCACAAAAGGAAGGCTAGAATTAGACTTAAAAATGGTTTTCTCTATGTGACTTTTAATGGAAGGGCATTAAATCTCACTTAATGGGACAAGGAGATTTTAAAAGACATTTATCGATATAATTCAGGATTTATACTTACAAGGGAAATAAGTTAGTTACTAGAATAATAGTATTGAATTATATTATAGAAGATGGATTTAGAGGATAAAGGTTATTTTATTAGTAAGCGATGTCACTGGAATGAGAAGTAGAATATGATTGTGAAATAAACTAAGAATTTATTTGAATAAATAATAAGTGTATTTTAGACATGATAACTATTTTGTAATGAAATAAGGGAACCGTGGGCTATCCGAAACCTAAGTACTATGGTCGCTAAGCTAACTGGAATACTGTAACTGAAATCAGATAAAAGTTAAAAACAGGATCTGGAGGCATATAAGTTAAAAGTTGTTGATAAATGTTTCAAATGATTGAGTTATAACTAGCAATGTATTAACTCGAAATCTGGTATAATAACTAAGAGAAACAGAGAGGAAGTTTTTGATGATGTAAACTGACATATGTTTGGAAAAGCTTGTTATTGGACTATGTATTACCCAACCACCAAGTTGCTTCCTTAATACCTGAAGCTTTGTAAAAATGGAAAATTAATAAAACTTGTTAAAAAAAAAAAAGAATGGAACTGGGCCAATTTTCTACCACTACTAAATGGGATGGAACTATTTATTTCTGTGTAAAACATGTGCACATTTCAATTTCCTGCTTTTGATCACTTTACAACCAAGAGAAACTGTCAGAATCCAATTATATTTTATTTCTAACTAATCTACTCTGGGAAAACCCAATTCTTACTCTCTTTGGATTCTGTCATACTACGAAGGGGGGGGGAGTAAACACGGGTGTTTATGACTGGCATTCCTTCTATCATCTACAAATAAACATCCTCTGTGGATTCCCTCTCTGGAGTACTAACAATAACAATGCGGCCATCAGCCTTTGATCTCACTCCCTATGAAGCCTCCTATTACCGGCAGCAAGGAAAAAGGGGGGAAGATTGCAACGTTTGGGATCCGATGGATTTAACACCCAGCCATCTGCCAATTTGGATTGACCGGAAGGAATGTGGGGTGGGACTGCTTGGGAACGCTTTAAAACATTGAATGATCAGGGGGGTTCCCCAGATCCTGTCTAGCACACCTTCAGTCAGTTTTTCTTAATAAAGATTCCTGTTGGAAAACCTGTTCCAAGAGTTCTGTCTTCTTAAGATGTAAATTGAGGAGGGTCCTTACATTAGACAGGATCTGCAAAATTAGTCAACCTGGAAGGAAGAAACTTGCCGGGGGACTTTGCAAAAATTACCATGTCAGACGACGAAGCAGGGAAGGGGGAAAGCCCCCCGGAGAGGGAGCCGTTGCCCCAACTGGAAACCTGCCAAATATCCGGATCTGAAGGGTCAGATTCCTCAGGAGAAGAGGAGGTGGAGACGCGTAACCACAAGCCTCGGTGGTCAATGGGCGTTGGAAAGAAAGGCGAGTGGGAAAAGAAATCAAGCAAGGTGACCCTGAGACGGGGGGCCAACCAACCAGGATGGAAGCAGGAGATGGAGAGATCCCTGCACACAAGCGAAGATGAAGGGAGCTGGGCACAGCACTCGAACTGGATCCTAGAGAAAGCTATCAACTTGATGAAGAGAACCCTCAGCTCCCTAGGAGAGGAGAATCCTGAACCCCACGACCGCACCAACTCCTGGAGCCGCAATTGGAGAGACACTGAGGGGGAATTGGAACCTGCAGCCCCGGGGACATCCGCTGATCCAGTAGTCCCCACCCCCCGCCGACCTGCAGAAGGGAATCCAGATAGAAGACAATACCGACGAAGAAGACACCGCTCCATTCAAAGACTTCCGCCGTTGGACGCAAAATTCAAGGGGGAGCCGACACGCTTGGGGTTCTTCCTAACCCAAGTCCTTGGCTACATGGAGGAACACGGGCGACACATCCCTAGCGACAAAGCCCGTATCCGGATCGTGCAATCTGCTCTGGATGGACCGGCCGCCGATTGGGTGGTGAATTTGCATGATTCCAATGCCCCAGAGCTCAACGACTTCAACCGTTTCATGTCCTCTCTGAGAAGGCGATTTGAAGACCACCTGGCTGATCGCAAAGCACGCGAAAGAATCAAAACGATGAGGCAAGGCAGACGGCCAGTAGCTGAATATACACAAGAATTCCGAACTATTGCCAGCAAGCTGAACTGGCCGGAAGACATCCTCCTTAGCCATTTCAAAGACGGTCTGAATTACGACCTATATGACGCTTGCCTGCCCCGGGGGGACCCACACCAACTCGACGAATGGTACGTCCTGGCAGAGGAAGCAGAGATCGACCTACTGAAGAGGCACCGCCGAGGAAAACAATGGAGCCGCTCACCGCCTGAACCAACGCACGAACCAGCAAAGCCATCGGCTATGGCCAAGAAACCAATGGGCTGTTTCAAATGCGGGAGAGAGGGGCATCGGGCTGTAGAATGCCGCTCAAAAGCCCCCCAGCACAACCCAGACAGACCACCGGCCAGCAAATCTGGGAAGTCCCCAGCTAAGTCAAAAGAATCTGCCATGAGAGGAATAGAAGCTGTGGAATCCCCTACCTCCACCCATCGTGAGGAAAGAGCCCCAGCCTACACCGCAGGGCCGGTGGACGCCTCAGATGACACCTCGGAGGGTGAACCACTGGTAAGTGGATCCATCCCACCCATCCTCAAGACAGTGACTATATTAGCCCCCTCCATGCCCGAAGCTGTAAAAGTAAAAGCCTTAATAGACTCTGGCTGCACCCGCTGCCTAATTAGCCCGACTCTAGTGGGAAATCTGGGCATCCCAGTGAGGAGGCTGGAACAACCAATCTCATTTGGTCAATTAGATGGGTCCATAGCAGGGGGGGTGCCAGCTACCCTAGCCACGTTACCAATCCACCTATCCCTGGGGAATCATGAGGAAGACCTAACGTTTATAGTGACCCCAGGCATGGAATGCCCGATGATCCTAGGGCTGGAATGGTTAACAAAATGGAACCCCTGGGTAAATTGGAGGACGAAAGAAATCAATTTCCTGAAGGAGGACCCTACAGACTTAAAACCCCAAGGGGATCCATCAAAATTAAAAACGGAAATAGCGTCCATGGGTGAAGAAAAGGGGCTACCAGAAATACCAGAGGAATACAGAGACCTGGCTGAAGTTTTCAGTGAGGAGAGGGCGGATGAGCTTCCCCCCCACCGACCCACGGACTGTGCCATAGAGTTCAAGCCCGGGGCAAAACTCCCAAAGCCCAGATTATACTCCATGAGCCCAAAGGAGAAGGAGGAAATGGAGAGATTTATAAAGAAAAACCTAGAAAGGGGGTTCATTGAACCAGCCAAACCTAAGGTGGCCGCTCCGGTCCTCTTTAGAGAGAAGAAGGACGGCTCTTTACGCTTATGTGTAGACTATAGACTCCTTAATGCGATCAGTGAAAGCAACCTATACCCCCTACCCCTCATGAAGGACATGTTATCACACCTCTCGAAAGGAAAGATTTTTACTAAACTAGATCTAAGGGAAGCGTATTACCGCGTGAGAATTAGGGAAGGAGATGAATGGAAAACTGCATTCAATTGCCCAATGGGGTGCTACAAATTCAAAGTTTTGCCCTTTGGATTACAAGGGGGCCCCGCAGTATTTATGCAATTAATCAATGAGGTACTAAGGGAGCACCTATTTAAGGGGGTCCTGGTTTATCTTGACGACATCCTCATCTTCACAGAATCAAAAGAGGAACATGTCAACCTAGTCAGAGCGGTTTTAAAGAAACTGCGAGCCGCCCACCTATATGCCAAATTATCAAAATGTGAATTTCACCAGGAAAGAATAGACTACCTAGGTTACCGCATATCCCCGCAGGGCATTGAAATGGACCCAGAAAAGGTCAGGGCAGTATTAGAATGGGCACCACCTCGCACAAGAAAGCAACTGCAAAGTTTCCTGGGTTTTGCAAACTTTTACCGCCAATTCATCCCCTCATTTGCCCAGATAGCCCTGCCCCTCACGAGCTTACTAAAAACGAAGGGAGAATCCTCAGTGAAACCTAGCCAGCCACTAAAATGGACAATGGAATGCCAAGCGGCATTTGAGAGATTAAAGAGACTTTTTTCTGCCGAACCAGTACTGAGGCACCCAGACATGGACAAACCCTTCGTGATACAGACGGATGCAAGTGATGTAGCAGTGGGGGCTGTATTATTACAAGAAAATGAGGAAGGGATGTTACAACCCTGCGCGTATACGTCCAGGAAACTCACTGAAACGGAACAACGCTGGCCCGTGTGGGAAAAAGAGGCATATGGGATACGTTGGTCATTACTTACATGGCGCCAATTCCTTGAAGGCAATAAAATCCCTTTCCAGGTGTGGACAGACCACAAAAATTTGGAAGCCTTGAAAACACCCAGAAAACTCAGCCCCAAGCAAGCCCGCTGGTCCCAGCATTTTCACCAATTCAATTTTAAGCTCAAGCATTTGCCGGGGGGAAAGAACTTTTTGGCAGATGCATTATCTCGCATGCCCCAATATAACAGCACGCGAGCCACTGACTCTAAACCGATCATGGGAGAATCACAACTGGCAGCACCAGTGACTACCAGAGCCCACGTTAAATTAAAACCACAGCTGGATAGCCAGACCGGAATTGAATTCCGGAAAAGTTTGGAAACAGATGAATGGTTCCAGAAAAATAAACACGTGTGCACAATGAAAGACGGACTGCCTTGGGTGGGGGAGAAGTTATATATACCGACCACCCAAAGAATCACATTCATGCAACTTTGCCACGACACAAAATCAGCAGGGCATTTTGGATTTGTAAAAACATTACACTTAATTAAACGGCAATTTTGGTGGCCATCCATGAAAAAAGACATAGAAAGTTACGTGGCCAGCTGCCCAAAGTGTGCAATGGCAAAAAGGCTGCAAGGGAAATCACCAGGACTGTTACAAACAGTGGCAAATCCCTCAGCCCCCTGGAGGGAAATAGCCATGGATTTTATAGTGGAATTACCAGAAAGCAATGGGAATACTGTCATTTGGACGGTCACGGACCTATTTTCCAAACAGGTTCACTTTATTCCTTGCCAAAAGATCCCCACCGCAAAAGCTTTAGCAAAACTTTTTGTGCAACATATTTACAGATTGCATGGGGCACCCCAACGCATCATATCTGATAGGGGAGTGCAATTTACATCTGCGTTTTGGAAGGAATTTCTATCTCTTTTAGGGACCACCCAGGGACTGACGTCTAGCCATCACCCTCAGGCAAATGGTCAATCAGAAAAATGTAACGGAGTACTTGAGCAATATTTAAGATGTTTTCTAAATTTCCAGCAGTCAGATTGGACGGACCTGTTGCCGTTTGCAGAGGTTGCCTACAATAATGCAGTCCACTCCAGCACAGGTTACACTCCTTTTCAAATAGCTACCGGCCAAAGTTTCAACCCCATGCCAGAACTAACCCCAAACGAACCAGAAATCCCATCACTGAAAGAATGGATGGAACAATTACAAAACACCTGGCCAATAGTGAGAAAAGCTCTAGAGGAAGCTAGGCAAGCATACAAAGCACAAGCAGATAAGAAAAGGGTGGAGCCCACACCATTCATTATAGGAGAAATGGTCTATCTGTCTACAAAATATTTAAAATCCATACAACCCTGTAAAAAACTTGGACCAAAATATATAGGGCCTTTTCCAATTAAAAGAATCATAAACCCGGTAACAGTAGAATTAGAATTACCCAAGAATCTTAGGCAAATACACCCAATTTTCCACTGCAGTTTGCTGAAAAGAGAACAACAGTCACCCTTACGGCCAAAAATTCCCCCCCCACCAACACCAATCATGATAGAAGGGGAACAACATTTCGAAATAAAGGAAATCCTGGACTCTAGAAAATATCATGGGTCAACTCAATACCTAGTAGCATGGAAGCACCTCCCCGCCTCTCACAACGAGTGGGTCCATAAACATCATATCAAAGCCCCGAAGCTTTTAAAGAAGTTTCATACAGAGTATCCTAACAAGCCAGACTAACTTTTATTCCTGTTTTGTTTTCTCTACAGGTGGACCTCTCTTATTTTTAAGGGGAGCCGGATGTCAGAATCCAATTATATTTTATTTCTAACTAATCTACTCTGGGAAAACCCAATTCTTACTCTCTTTGGATTCTGTCATACTACGAAGGGGGGGGGAGTAAACACGGGTGTTTATGACTGGCATTCCTTCTATCATCTACAAATAAACATCCTCTGTGGATTCCCTCTCTGGAGTACTAACAATAACAATGCGGCCATCAGCCTTTGATCTCACTCCCTATGAAGCCTCCTATTACCGGCAGCAAGGAAAAAGGGGGGAAGATTGCAACGTTTGGGATCCGATGGATTTAACACCCAGCCATCTGCCAATTTGGATTGACCGGAAGGAATGTGGGGTGGGACTGCTTGGGAACGCTTTAAAACATTGAATGATCAGGGGGGTTCCCCAGATCCTGTCTAGCACACCTTCAGTCAGTTTTTCTTAATAAAGATTCCTGTTGGAAAACCTGTTCCAAGAGTTCTGTCTTCTTAAGATGTAAATTGAGGAGGGTCCTTACAGAAACCCTCAATTTCCACTTACAGCAAAAGAAAAGAAAAAGAAAATGATTTCACCTTCCTGAGAATTTTTATTTACTTTTTTCACCTTTTCTTTCCTTTCTCTTTTAAGAATAAAAGCATTTCTGAAACAAACAATTGTAAAGGCTTACAACGAAGAGTACAGGCAGTCTTCAACTTATGACCAGCCACTTAGTGACTGCCCAAAAGGTACTTAACTACCCAGTTCTGAAGTTCTGACACAACTTTAAAAAGGTTGTGAAATCTAGTCGGTCACGTGTTGACCTGTTTTACAACTGCCACAACTTATGGCCATAACTGGCAGACTCCATTACAGTCCTAAGTCAAGGACTGCCCTTAGCAGCCAGTCTGTGAATTAAAGAATCTCTTTTCCCTTTAAACTGGGACTAGATTAAAGGCGTCAGACTTACAGGCTCCACAATACTGAATTTCTTGCTCTCCTGCACTTCTTGGATTTGATACACGTATTCCAGGGAAGATTCAAAAAAAATGTGTCGCTCTTTATCAACCAGCAAATCAGCCTGAACAGAAAAAAAGAAAGAAAAGAAATACTACACAATCCTTCTGCTGCATTTAAGGGAGCTATAAATCAATGAGCAGCTGAACACTATTTGTAAAAGCAGAGAGAGAGAGGAATGTACCCCAGAACAGAAAACACCATGTGTTTTTGAATTGTTTCCCAAGAACAAAGTGTATTAGCTATACTAGCCAGAATTCCTATTTGAAAAGCGTGCAAATTGAAGCAACAGAAATCAACAATTTTTACATAACAAATGGGGGAAAAGTGAATTTAAAAGTTCAACTAATTCTCTCTATTACTGAACACACAATTTTGCCAGTTTGTGAATTTTTATTTATATTCCACTTTTATTACATTTACAAAAAACTCAAGGCAGTGAACATATCCAACACATCTTCCTCCTCCTATTTTCCCCACAACAACCCTGTGAGGTGGGTTGGGCTGAGAGAGTGACAGGCCTAAGGTCATCCAGCTGGCTTTCATGGCTAAGGTGGGATTTGACCTCACCACCTCCCGCTTTCTAGCCTGGAGCCTTAACCACCAGACCAAGCTGGCTCTCCAAACTCATTTACAAATTGGGTCCAGCTCTCGGCATTGCTCATGGATGTGGAAGCCAGGCGAGGGGGGAGGTGCTGGGCTAAGACTAGCAAAATCCAAGCTTAGTCCACTCTTAGCCAGCAAAACTCACTGGCTGACTTAGGTCCAGCCACTGCTCTCTCAGGCCAATGTAACTGACAAAGTTGTTGCAGAGCTGGCTCCTGTTCCTTTTCGGCCTGCCATTAGTGATAAAAAGTCCAGAATGTTTTTGCTTGTCAGAGAAGTGTTGAAATAAGCAGATGTAATTGGTGCAATAGCTGTAGGATTATGGCCTGGTATATCAGTTCAAGCAGGTAACTGTCAACCCTTAATGCTAATCCGTTTGCCTGGGGGGTGGGGAGTGCGAGGCAGCAAAGTCAGTGGACCTGATCCACTGATGTGAGAACTCGGTGTTGGGGGGAAACTTGCTGGCAGGCAGAAAAGGAACAAGAACCACGGGAATAATGCAGAGCGATGCCAGTGTCTTGATTTCCTGAAGAAATGGTAGGACATAAATAAATCACAGACAGGTGCCTTGACCTGCTCAGCTACATGAAGATGCCTTTCTCTCAAACAAAGTTCTCCACCCACCCACCCAACCATCAGCCTGCCCTTTACCTCTTGCAGTTGAGATTCCTTTTTCTTGGAAGATAAATGCAAGTGGCGGTCCAACATGGAGTAAAACTTCTCCCCATCCTTCTCAAACTTCTTCTTCCTTTCCTATGGAGAGAGAATTTGCACAAGTTTCTGCTGGGATCCTCTGAGCATAAATGAAGAGCCAAAAGCAGAATTCATTGACCCGTTAAAACTTAGATGTCCAGAGAGGAAGGAAGATTGTTCTAATTTTGCTCAAGGACTTTGCTAATATTATTTTCATATAATCCCAATTTCTGGTTGGGGAATGCTTCCTCAAAATGTAACAGGGTTTTGGTTTACACACACACACACACACACACACACACACACAACTATGCTTGAACTTAGCTAATGAGCGCTGTGAATGGAGGATTCTCAGATTAATTTTTCCTAGGATTTGCCGAGAATGTTCATGACCACGTCTGAGCTGAATGCCCATCTTCTGTATCTCACCTTTGTTTATTCTGCTGTGCAGAAAAACAGTTTATCTCTAACACAGACCCAGTGCAAAACGTTAAATTGCATTCAGTCCAGGAATAAGAATTAAAATGATAGAATAACAGATTAATAACAAAATTATACAGATTATTAACCACAAACGAACTCTTAAACCCTTAGACTTTACTATATAAATTGTACTTTCTATTATTATTAAAACTATAGTTTATAGACTTTACAGATTACGATATGAGACCCAGTTTGGGGTAGTGGTTACAGTTGTGGCCTAGAAAGCAGGCGACTGGTAAACAACGTTTACTAATGAATTCGCTACTGTGAATGAACAGAACAAAATATTATTCTAAGATATCATTACATTTCTGCCATAGTAACAAATAATATTACTGTAGAAAATACTGCCTTTTCCAAAACAGATCCATTACACATTTCCAATAACCATTCCGTGACATCTGGAATATCACATTACCAATTTCTCAATATGATCTTTCTTGCCAACCGTAAGTCCTGATAAACAATCAAATTCCAAAGCTTTGGTATATAACATTATGTTAACATAAAGATTTTCCTACAAATCTGCTTCTATACATGAATATGCTATCCCAAAAAGATGCCAACTGATCACACAACCATATTCATTTGGGTCAAGGAACCTGCCATTTTTTATATCTCCAGCATAGAAAATCTGATGTCCATCCTTTCAAATACATTCTTCATGGACTCCAATCCACCCTAAATATAGTTTTTTGATGAATCAACCTGAATCTTAAATCTGTAGACACCATTTTACCATTTTTAAGGTCATAAATCCACTGATGGGACTTTTCAGAATTTCTTCAGTCCATGCTTGAAATATTCCAGAAATGTCCACTTTAAAAGTATTTTTGAGATTTTAATGAAAATACATTACAGTGAGGGGAAAAATTATTTGATCCCCTGCTGATTTTGTATGTTTGCCCACTGACAAAGAAATGATCAATCTATAATTTTAATGATTTATTGTAACGGTTAGAGACAGAATAACAACAAAATCCAGAAAAACGCATTTCAAAAAAGTTATCAATTGATTTGCATTTTAATGAGTGAAATAAGTATTTGATCCTCTATCAATCAGCAAGATTTCTGGCTCCCAGGTGTCTTTTATACAGGTAATGAGCTGAGGTTAGGGGCCCCTCTTAAAGGGAGTGCTCCTAGTCTCAGTTTGTTACCTGTATAAAAGACACCTGTCCACAGAAGCAATCAATCAATTAGATTCCAAACTCTCCACCATGGCCAAGACCAAAGAGCTGTCCAAGGATGTCAGGGACAAGATTGTAGACCTACACAAGGCTGGAACGGGCTACAAGACTATTGCCAAGCAGCTTGGTGAGAAGGTGACAACAGTTGGTGCGATTATTCGCAAATGGAAGAAACACAAAATAACTGTCAATCTCCCTCGATCTGGGGCTCCATGCAAGATCTCACCTCGTGGAGTTTCAATGATCATGAGAACGATGAGGAATCAGCCCAGAACTACACGGGAGGAGCTTGTCAATGGTCTCAAGGCAGCTGGGACCATAGTCACCAAGAAAACAATTGTAACACACTACGCCATGAAGGACTGAAATCCTGCAGTGCCTGCAAGGTCCCTCTGCTCAAGAAAGCACATGTGCAGGCCCATCTGAAGTTTGCCAATGAACATCTGAATGATTCAGAGGAGAACTGAGTAAAAATGTTGTGGTCAGATGACACCAAAATTGAGCTCTTTGGCATCAACTCAACTCAAATCAGCAGGGGATCAAATAATTTTTTTCCTCACTATACATGTTTTAATTCTGACATGGATTCCATCAAATAAAAAGGCATAGACACAGCTGATATAAAGTCATGATCTCAGCTTTGGTACAAACTTTGCAATTTACCATTGGTGTCCCAAAATGGCCCAGAGGTTTCTCATCACTCCTTGAAATAAAATACTTTTTTCTGCTACAGGTTATGCTTGCCATAATCACATAGGAAATATGTGTAATGTGTCATTATATTTTCATTTTACAAGCAGCTATCTGATAAAGCTATTTATTAAAAAAAATCCCAGGGATAAATTTTGCCATCTTATAAAGAATATCTAGGTTTTAATCTGGTAAAAGGAAGCAGATAACTGGTCTACCTCAGACGGACACTGAATTTAAAACAATATTGCCAACGATATCTCTGATGACATGAGCTATGACTTTTGTTAGTCAGAAAAGATGCTACCAGACTTCTTCACATTTTTTGAATAACTATCAGGAGTCCCTATAGGAAGAACACTATAACGATACCCATGACGCTGATTCACAAGTTTAGAAGGGAACGAAAACAGATGTTCTTCACTCTTTCTCGACCTTTCGGCCACAAAGGAAGGAGAAATCGGTTCAGAAAAGGGGGCATGCAGCATGTGCTGGGGTCAGCCAGAGGAATCATTAACCAGGAAGGTTATTTTACTTACCTCCATCACAATTTTTTCACACACTGGGGAGATTCAGTCACAATTATTTTTAGTAAAAAGTATGTTTGGGTTTGATTTAACCCAAACAGATATTCTTCAGGAGAGAGATGTAGAATTCATTTTAAATGGAACACCCCCTCAAAGCCATTCTTTGGCCAGACTGTTCCCACATTTATTTTCTTCCAAAATGGAGCAGTGTTCTGATTAGCAATGAAGGAGGCAGAAACTTTGAGAAACCATTAGGAGCTCCACCACATCCAGGTCAATTAATTATTATGGAGCTTTGGAAAGTATTTTGCTGCGCCAAGAATGGAACTATCAATAATTTTTAAAATGTCATTTGTAAAATGTTCATAAGAAGATCTTATTTATGGCCATGTTTAATTCTGGTAAAAAAAAAAAAAGGAATCTTCTGGACCGCATCGCTCAAATTCTTGGAACTAGGTTTTGCTTCATTCCCCCCTTTCCAGTCATCTCCCCCGTCCGCCTATTTACAGACTGCTGCTGCTGCTGCCCCTTTCCATCACCATCTCTCCCGTTTTTCTAGACACTGCAGGAGTCATGCCATGCTACTCTGCAGTGGCCCCCAAATTAAAAAGGAATAAACAATACGGTACCCCAAGAGAGAGGAGGCGGCCTTCGTACTTCTTTCTCACCCCAAAATCCAGCAAAGCTGAACTGCTTGTCTGGGTTCTAGGAAGGGGATCCGCCTCTGCAAGTGTCCGTGGGTCAAGCTGGCCCAAATGGAGAGGCTGGAAGTGGAAAAGATCCCTCACCTCCAAGGAGCTCCTTAAAATGAGAAACTCACTCTCAACAGAGTAAAAAGTGGCACTTAACAAATAACCAAATGTGAAGGTTAGTTTTATGACTTCCCAGAAGGCAAATTCAAAGTTGTTAGCATTTATTCAGCTATTTTTACAATATTCACAGTCTTCGCACAGGACCTGCATATGGCTCACAATATGGAAAGAGCAAAGTTATAACATCATCATAATTTTTAAAATTATAAGAATACATAACTATTAATAAATGTAGCTATCCAAGACACTACTCTGCAATTTATTTCTTTTTAGGAACTGGCTAGACGTATTTTGAATATTGAGAATCACACAAAAGAATCACATCAGCCCCATCTTAATACAGTTATGTTACAAATAAAATGGGGGCAAAAGACCCAAAACTTACTTTGGTGAATCCAATTTGCTCCTTACGGAATTTTTCCAGAGGCTTGATCAACAAATTACTGGCATTTTGCACCTGTGGGGAAAATGTAGTGAAATAATAAATAGGCAACACTGAATTTTTTAAATCTGCATGATTTGATCTTCAACTGTGCTCCAGAACTAATTTTGTAGTAACTCATTTGAGAGTCTGCAGAACTAAGGAAGAAGGGCCTTAAGGGCCCTGACATGAGTTCACATGAGCACAATTTGGCCAAGTTCTCACATCAAACTAAGTCTTCTTCTGGATTAGTGTGTAATGTGAGACCAGTCACATTGGCCTTTTCAAGAAACCATAATTAAAAGCTAATCGTGGAAAGGCATAACAGAAATCATGGTATGGTGCAATAGGGTTTGTGTAATGTAATGTGTGCTTTCAGGAAACCTCCCTGCTCCAACAATTTGGAGACATCAGTTGCCAAGAGCTCTACAACGTATCAAACATCTCCTTAGAACCTGCAAGATCCTGGACTGATCAGGTTCCCTGGAAGGGAGTTTTTTCAAAGTGTTGTGCCCTGAATTGAAGTGAAGTGAAAGAAGAGTGGAAAAACCTGAAAGAAAAGGGACATACAGCTTTGTAAGAGAAATGGGCATATTTAGCGTGCACTAGAAATGCAACTGTTTGATTTAAAAACTCCACAAGAAATACCCACAGTAATTAAGATGTTTTAATTAAGGAATCCAATAATTAGGAATGAAATACACATAATCCCAGAAAACTCACAGGAAGGTTTGTTAAAATGGGGTAGATCTGTACTGACTCCTTTCTGGCAGGGAATTCTGCAAGGGCGCTATGTTAGAAGTTGCATTATTCTAGCTATTGCTAATCTTAATTTGGCTGGGTTTAGACAGCAAACATGGATCACGAAACTAGGATAGGATAGGGTAGGGTAGGGTAGAATAGGAGCTGGAAGGGACCTTGGAGGTCTTCTAGTCCAGCCCCCTGCTCAAGCAGGAGAACCTATACCATTTCAGACAAGTGACTGTCTAGTCTCTTCTTAAAAACGCCCATGATTTCTGAAGGCAAGCTATTCCACTGGTTAATTGTCCTCACTGTTAGGATGTTTCTCCTTAATTCCAGGTTGCTTCTCTCTTTGATCAGTTTCCAATCATTGTTTCTTGTCCTTCCCTCTGGTGCTTTGGTGAATAACGTGACCCCCTCTTCTTTGTGGCAGCCCCTCAAATACTGGAACACTGCTGTCATGTTTCCCCTGTTTCTTCTTTTCTTTAGACCAGCCAAACCCAAGTCCCGCAGCCGTTCTTTGTATGTTTTAGTCTCCAGGCCTTTGATCATCTTAGTTGCTCTTCACTGATTTTTTCCCAAGGTCTCAACATCTTTTTTGTAGCATGGTGACCAAAATTGATTGCACTATTCGAGGTGTGGTCTCACTAGGGTTTTATAAAGTTAATAGAATAGAATAGAATAGAATAGAATAGAATAGAATAGAATAGAATAGAATAGAATAGAATAGAATAGAATGGAATGGAATGGAATGGAATGGGAGCTGGAAGGGACCTTGGAGGCCTTCTAGTCCAGCCCCCTGCTCAAGCAGGAGAACCTATACCATCTCAGACAAGTGACTGTGTAGCCTCTTTTTAAAAATATCCAGTGATGGAGCGCCCACGACTTCTGGGGGTAAGCTGTTCCACTGCTTAATTGTCCTCACTGTCAGGAAGTTTCTCCTTAATTCCAGGTTGCTTCTCTCTTTGATCAGTCTCCAACCATTGTTTCTTGTCCTGCCTTCAGGCACTTTGGAGAATAATGTGACTCCCTCTTCTTTGTGGCAGCCCCTCAAATACTGGAATACTGCTATCATGTCTCCCCTATTTCTTCTTTTCTTCAGACTAGCCAAACCCAAGTCCTGCAGCCGTTCTTCATATGTTTTAGTCTCCAGGCCTTTGATCATCTTAGTTGCTCTTCTCTGAATTTTTTCCAAACTCTCAACATCTTTTTTGTGATATGGTGACCAAATTGGCTGCAGTATTCCAGGTGTGGTCTTACTAGGGCTTTATAAAGCAGTACTAATACTTGTGTGATCTTGATTCTATGCCTCTGTTTATACAACCCAGGATTGTATTAGTTTTTTTGGCTGCTGCTGCACACTGCTGGCTCATAGTCAAGTGGTCGTCCACTAGGACTCCAAGGTCCCTTTCACAGTTGCTGTTTTTGAGCCAGGTCTCACCTAATTTGTAGTTATACAGATTGTTCCTGCCTAAATGTAAAACTTTGCTTTTCTCCACATTAAAACTCATTTTGTTGGATAGGGCCCATTGTTCAAGTTTGTCAAGTTCTTTTTGGATCCTGAGCTTGTCTTCTGGGGTGTTGAATATTCCTGCCAGTTTAGTGTCATCTGCAAATTTGATGAGTTCCCCTTCTATTCCCTCATCTAAGTCATTGATGAAGATATTGAAGAGTACTTGGCCTAAGACAGAGCTTTGTGGTACCCCATTGCTTACTTCTCTCCATGTGGATGTAGTACCATTGAGGACTATTTGTTGAGTACAGTTTGCCAGCCAGCAACAGATCCATCTGGTGGTGATGTTGTCTATCCCACCTTTTTCTAGCTTAGTAAGCAGCAGGTTGCGGTCTACTTTGTCAAAAGCCTTACTGAAGTCTAAGTATACTATGCCCAATGCGTTTCGCTGGTCTACTAATTTAGTCACTTTATCAAAGAATGAAATAAGATTGGTTTGGCATGATCTGTTTTTAACAAACCCGTGCTGGCTACTAGTTATAATTTTGTTATAACTTTCTAGTTGTTCGCAGATCTGTTTTTTTATTATCTTTTCTAGGATCTTCCCAGGTATTGATGTTAAACTGATTGGTCTGTAATTTCCTGGGTCTTTTTCCCCCCTTTCTTGGAGATGGGAACCACATCAGCCCTTTTCCAATCCTCAGGTACTTCCCCGGTGCTCCAGGACTTATGAAAGATGTGGTGCAACGGTTCTGAGATAACATCTGCCAGCTCCTTCAGAACTCTGAGATGTAATCTGTCAGGCCCTGGTGATTTATATTCGTCAAGGTCGGATAGTTGTTCTCTTACCATTTTCTTGCTTATTTTAATTTTTGTTTCTAGTTTTAACTATTAAGTTAACTATTAATTTATAACTACTAAGTTATGGTTTTAGTTGGTCAAATAAACCAAAACTGCATAGGTTCAGGGTAGATTAAATCATAAGCCAAGACTGACAGCTCCCAACGTGTTGGGCCCAAGCCAACCATGCTTTGGGTCATGCAATGATGGGGCTCCATCCCGCCCTACTGAATCCTCAGCCCACCTCAGACTAAGGAGAAAGGGGAAACGTCCTTATTACCATCATGGACCGCTCAAGTTCCACCTCTTGGAGCAACTCAGCAAATTCCTTAAAGGACTCAGCTGAAAAGGAGAGAAAATAATGAGAAAACATTAACTGAGGGATTAATGAATTGAGAGATTAACAGAGTGCCCATTTAGTATAATAGTTAAGCGCCAGACTAGAAAGCAGGAGACTGTGAGTTCAAGTCCTGCCTTAGCTATGAAAGCCAGCTGGGTGCCTTTGGGCCAGTCACTCTCTCAGCCCAACCCACCTCACAGGGTTGTTGCTGTGGGAAAAATAAGAAGAGGAGGAAGGTTGTGGGATATGTCTGTTGCCTTGAGTTATTTGTAAAACTAATAAAGGTGGGATACAAACAAAGACTGACTCTAAGAGATGGGAATATAAAGTACTTCCTATCTCCCCCATCTTGCCTTTAGCATCCTCATAGTGGATTAATACCCTGAATGTGTAGCTTTCTTGGTGGGTCATCATATCAATGTGTCAGGAGAGATTATTAGGCTGTGACCAGGAGAATCTCTCCAAGAAATCTTCTGAGCAAATGAGAGGGGTGCCCCAAGTCTCCCATGTTCAAAACAACTGCCCACTGGAACTAAATGAAGCATTTCCATATGCTAATTTTATAACTGCCTCAAATCAAACCACATACAACTTTTGCCTCAGCTTTTTGCTTTAATTCAAAAGTGCACAAGAAGATTGTGTCTTGTTTTCCCCTGGCCAAGGGATCCATGTATCGTACCCAGCAATATCTGGAATGTGTATTTCCAAGAATGGGACCCTCCCGCGTATATCAACAAGGCCAGACATAATTTGAATTTACACGAGGGCTCCTGCTCTGGATCTGAGGTGTTTTTTTACTGTTTCAAGTACTGACCTGCCCATTACAAGAGGGCTAACATGGCAATTATGGAGAGGCAGTTAAGTATGCCAGATAGGTTTTATGCAAGATATTCTAAACTGAATTACAACCAAGAATTTTATTACTCAAGCAGGACATTAAATGGACTTCTAGCACCCAGCCCTGACAAGGCAAGAGAGGCAGCTGGCCAAAAAAGCACTTACCAATGTTGATTTCATCATCTGTCAGAGTGTCCCCTATGAAGTCAAACTGAAAGGACTGGAGTGTCAGGGAGAATTTCTGGACAGCCAAGGAATAATCTGAGAAAGTTTAAACAGGAGAGTTTCAAACATGAGTATATAAGAAGAGCAACTCAGTTGGCAGAGACTTCATAGCTGAAGCAGAACACTCATTTTGAACTTTGGCCCCCGAGGAGTTTTGAATACAATGGTCAGCACCCTCTGTTCCCCCAAACACCCCGTTTACAAGGAGGCAACTGCCCCCTGCAGCTGGCTTGCCTGCATCATCTTGGCTCCTCCCCCTTTGCTCCCAGCCCCGCCCATAACCGGGCTCTGCAACTTCCACAAAAAGCCCTGGACGCAGCTCCTGACTGCTGTCTGCCAAAAATGCCTTTGGGGCCAACAGACATTCTTGGAAATAAATCTTATGTTGAAGGCTGGCACTCTATTTTACAGCATGGCAGCTTCTCAATATTTTTTAATGAAAAAAATCTGTAACGTAATCCGGAATCAGAGGGAGGCACCACAGTAAATGTTTACCAACACATTGCTCTCCATGGCTATTAAACTGCCTTCACCAGTTTTAAAATAAACATGCAGAGGAGAGACTTTGTGTGCATTAAAAATGATTTCCATGCTGGGATCAACATAGGTCTGTCTATGAAGGAAGGAAGGAAAACATTGGCAGGACTGTTCTGAATTTTTTCTTCTTCATCTGATGACTGCATGGATTTGCAAAACTGTTCTCCAGCAAAGCCAGCTGCTGAGCCCTCGGAGAGCCGGTCTTTTTCCACCTTGGATATCTTAACTGGAGATATTGCACCTTATGTGGTTTTTATTGTATATAAATTATACTTCTATTCGAAACCACATTTTTTTCAGTATGGTTTTATCACTAACCTTTAACCTTCCCTCTTCATGTTCATGTTCGGTGATCAGATTTTCAAGCCATTTTCTTATTATTTCTTATTATTTATTTTATTTATATCAGACCTTTATTATTTTATATAAACAACTCAAAGCGGTACACATAAGAATATTGAGTCATAGGGCTGGAAGGGACCCTTATCATCTTTACTGCTCTTCTCTGAACACTTTCCAGGGTCTCGACACCTTTTTTGTATCTTAGTGACCAGAACTGGACTTGGTATTCCAAGTGTGGCCTCTGTATAAAATGGTATCATCACTTCTTGTGATCTTGATGCTATCCCTTCCTACAGGATTGATCATGATCTTGATGCTACCTCTTCCTATATTATTCTTCCCTCTCAGTGCAACTGAATCTGCAGGCAGCATATATGAATTAATTTACTTTTGAGTCACAGTCTCCAAAATGTCTTAAAAACTCATCTGATTTCTTTTTCTCTGCATACTGGAATTTGGAAGTTTAGAAAATACTTGCATAACCAAAGCAACCTAGTCTTAAACACCAAGAGAGAATAACTGCTTTGACCAGCTCCACATAATTACATATGAAATCAGCACTCAACATATGAAAACAGGATTTCAGTCTATTTTGCATACTGCGACTATCCAGAAGTCTCAAACTTTTAATCAGAGACACCAAGCAAAAAGCATCCGACTATGAGACCACTACATTCAGATCGGATGTCTGTCACAATCCCAGCTGGGTGCTTGTATGAAGGAGAGCAGGAGGGACAAATATCAGCGAGGGTGGACAGCACAGTAAGCCCACTTCACTTCATTCCCCACCGTGATCACCTGAACATCGGCAGTGAGACAGGAAATGCCTCTCCCAAGAGGCAGAATCAGGAAAAGGTTGCTCCAAACACACTGGGGAGACTACATAGCTCCCATCCAGTCTGGTTAAACTTTATTTTCCTGAATTTGCTCGATCAGTCCCTGAGCTGTCTTACATTGAGCTAATCCCGTTACTCACTAGTAAGCGCTCCTACACTTGATCTGCTGTTCCAAGCTCTGTTCCAAGTATTGATGTGCCCATCACAAGAGAGATTAAAGTGCCACATTGTGGAAATCTCACAAAATTTCATAAGACATTGTTTGTTTGTGTTTGTTTATTGATTGATTTTGATAGCTACCCAACTCAGTCAATGCCTCTAGGCAGCTTACAGTTCAAACGGTTGCACGTTAAGCCCTGCTGGTACAACAACATTTGCCGTGGCTGCACTATGAATGGCATGAAGAGGCAGCCAGAGTTGCCTGGTGGTGGCATATGAAGTGACTTCAAGGGCAGGCAGCAAAACCCTCAGGAAAAAAACTCTAATTTTGATTGCCATGCTGGGCGCATGGGGCAGAATCCAAAGAAGAGTAGTTTATGCTCTTCAGCCTCTTTTGAAGGCAACCAAAATACGAAGAATCAGAGGGCCACAGGGATGAGCTGCAGATAAACCAGGCCCTACACCGGTGATGCCATGGAACCAATGAGGAATCGGATGTTCTCTAGTCCAATAAACCTCTGACTATTTGCGGTCAGATGAGTGAAGGATCCATGAGAAACGAGAAATAAAAGGACCTCGAGCAAGATCCCTCATAGCCAGGAGCAGTATTAAGGGCAAGGATCAAGAACATATTAAATTAAGGGAGGAATTAAAGTGCAGTGTGAATGACACTATGTGTGTATCATTTACTCTTTCCACCCTCCCCACCCCTTCCTTATTTTAACCATACATCTACATTTTGAGGTAGGAGGAGCTGTGATTCAGGGACTGGCAACGCAAAGACACAATTTCCAAGAAAACAAGGGCTGGAGGTCTGGATGTTCATTCACCTCCACCCCCACCCAGTCCCAGCTTCATGTCAGTTCTTTCGCCACACCAAGTCTCTTCCCATGGCCAATTGCCATATTCTCTGGCATAAAAAGATGGCTTTTCTGAGCTTAAATAGAATCTAATTTGCAGTGTCTTCAGCAGAAAGCATCTAGGAACTGGACAAGGGTGTGTCCAGGAGGAGCTGCAGAGGCCCAGATGGGCTGCTTTGAAGAGGAACAACAACAACAACTCTAAAGTTAGCCAGGTCAGAGAGATGACATGCGGAAGCCAACAGCCACATTCGTGCTCTTAATCAGATGACAGCCACCCAACCCATCCTCAGACTGTTGCCAACAAGCTTCTGCCTCCTCCTTTTCCTTGCTCTGCTTGACATAAGAGAGAGCAGCAGCTCTCCAGGGAGCCCAACTAGAAGGTGGAGTTTTTTTCATCTTATTTTCTGAACCTTCAGACAACCGATGGTTTTCCCAAGGTTCAGGAGAAGACTGAGCCATCCTCCGAGTTTAATAAGTCTGACCATGGCACAAGGAGAGTTTTATGATGCCAGTGAAGTGAAGAAGCTGAAGATGGCAGGCCTGACACAAATTAACTAATAGTAGTTTTGAAAAGTTCAGAATAAAATGCTCTAGAAAATAATCCTTCTTCTAAAACAGTAGAAAAAAGAATGCAAAAAATAAATGCCCATCCTTGAAAGACCTGCTGTTGACAATTGGACCTCTTTGTCCATGTGTGTATGTGAGAGAGAGAGTGAGCTTTCCTCGGGTGGATCCCTTGTGCCGAATTCCTTTCCTGCTGGAGAAGAGCCAGCAGCCTGGCCTGCAGGCAAACCCGATGCTGAAGTGGGGCATAACGGCTGAATCCTGTAGATGGAGATTTTTAAAATGCCATTCCTCTCCCTCCCCTTAGCCCCCCCCCCAAAAAAAAGGGAAGGAAGAGAGCTTGAGCTCAGCCATGCGAATCAGAGAAGCCCCAGCACCTACTTCTACCCTTCCTGTCTGCAAAAAAGCCTCTTTCAGCATTTTCTACCCACAAAAATCTGTTTTCCAGCTCTGGCAGGAGGAAGTTCCCAGCTGCTACCAGCTTCTTGACAGCCATTCAAAGAAACTCAGGCTTTTGCTCAGAATCACCCCCTCCATTTTGCACAAAGCCTGAGCCAACAGACCTCTGTGGCTCTTTTGTGGCCATTCCTCAGAAGTGCTGCCATAGGGAGAAAACTCACCAGGCGGACGAAGCATTCCACCCTTCGCCAGAACTTCCAATGAAATGTATGACCAAGAAATTAAAACTTCAGCTGTGGTAGGTTAAGACACTGAAAAGACTTGGAAAGGAAGAAAAACGGCTCTTCTGAATGCTCAAAGAATACAATGCTGGTGCTGGGCAAGCCCCCAAGGAGGGAGACCCCTGAGAGATCCCGTCAGGGAAAAGATTCTCTCTCAGATCACAACATGCTTCCCCGGGTTTACTTTTTCATGCAGCAAAACTCAACATGAAACTCTGCCGGGCTCCTTCCTTCTGGGGTGCGCCTACCTCCCACATATTTGTCCTCTGGGGTTTTAATCTTGAAGCCCTCTGTAGCAAAGCTCAATCCAGAGAGCTGGATAATTATTCCTCGGAACGAATCATTGCCTTGCCACAAGCTCAGTAGGTGACTTTGTCAGGTGCCTTTTGCGATAAACAACCTTTCAGGAGGAGAATGGGGCCCAATTCTCCATCAAAAGCTTCCTGCTATACAGGATTGTTCAGGGTTCTTAATATTATGTAGTGGGTTTTCAAGGTAATAACCAGACCGGCATTATGCAAAAGTGTTTATTCAACCAAGAACAGAACTGTCAAATACTGGCAACATGCCTGCTATTTATACGTTTTGCCTCTAGGGCATCAACCAATCACAACGCTAGCTTGCTCCCACTCAAACTTGAATTCTTTTGACGTTTCCCTCCAAAACTGTTGGAGGTACCCTAGCTTTACAGCATCATAATATCAGTATTAATACATAACACCCCTCCCCCCTAGGATAGTTGCCATTTTTGTTTGATCAATGCACATAATCCTCAAGGTAGGCCAGGGGCCTGCGGCTTCGGGCGGATCGTGGTAATGTTGTTTGGGTGTCTTGTTCAACCGCACGATTGTCCGTCCCAGTTTGACCCGTGCCGTGGTGGCTGTTTAGGTCATCTGATGGGAGGTACGGTTCTACGACCTGGGGTGCCTCTGTTTCAGCGGGGGTGGCCCTTGCAGGTGTGGGCAGATTTGGGAAAACATGGTCACCCTGTGTGTCCGCATTTCTCTCAAACTCCTCCCTCGGGATTGGGCCAGCCTGCCAACGCCTCAGCTGGTCAATGTGGCGTCTGACCACGTGACCATTTTCCAGGGCCACCTCGTAGGATAATGGCCCCGTTACCTTAGTCACTTTAGCAGCAACCCAGGGTGCTCCCGGTCCATAGTTCCTGGTCCATACCATTTCACCCAGCTGTAGGTTCCTGGGAGGCTTGGGTTGAGCCGTTTCTGCTGCCGTCCTGTCTGGGTGGAGTCGATCAAGCTTTGTTGTGAGCCGGCGGCCCCACCATAGTTCTGCAGGGCTGTGACCCGTTGCGGTGCTCGGAGTCGTGTGCTGGCACAGGAGGAAATTTGCCAGGCGGTGATTCCAATCCCCCATTGTCATTCACTTGAGCGATTCCTTGGTGGACCTCACCATTCGTTCGGCCTGGCCATTGGAAGCCGGGTGGAAGGGAGCAGAAGTTGCGTGCCGTATCATGTTGGCGTCTAGGAATGATTGGAATTCCACCGCCATGAATTGTGCCCCGTTGTCGGACACGATGACGTCTGGCAGACCGTGTGTGGCGAAGAGCCGGCGTAGCTCCTGGATGACCCGATGACGTCTGGCAGACCGTGTGTGGCGAAGAGCCGGCGTAGCTCCTGGATGACCCTGGCAGTGGTCATCGATGGGACAGGTACCACTTCCAACCACTTGGAATAGCTGTCCACGACAATGAGGAATACCTGTCCCTGGAATGGGCCCGCAAAGCCGATGTGTACGCGAGACCAAGGGGTGTGCGTGGTCTCCCAGCAGTGCACGGGTGCTTGGGGCATCTCTGGACGGGTCTCTTGGCAGACCTGACAGCCCCTTACTTGGGTTTCAATGTCTTTTGTCCAGGCCCGGCCACCACAAATAGCTCCTGGCTAAAGCCTTCATCCTTACGATTCTGGGGTGCCCTTCATGTAGAGAATCTAGCACCCTGGCTTGCAGACTGGGTGGGACCACGACCCTGCTTCCCCATAGTACACAACTCTTGTGGGCTGATAGTTCTTCTTTCCTGCACACGTAGTGCTGGAACTCTGGGCCTGGCCGGGTTTCTGGCCACCCCCTCAAAACCCAGTTGAGAACGCGGCTGAGCATTTTGTCTGTGGCGGTTTCAGCGGCCACGTCCCCTGTGTGTAGGGATGTTTCTGGAAGGTCCTGGATTGCCAGGATACGTGCTGCCGGAGCTGGGTCCGGATCCGTCTGCGGCAGAGGCAGTCGGCTGAGCTCATCGGCCCATTTCCTTCCCTGGCTTGTGGACTAATCTGTACGAGTAGGCAGCCATGAAGATTGACCATCGCAGCATTCGCGGTGACAGGATCTGCGGAGTCTGCTTGTCAGCCGTAAAAAGGCCAAGCAGCAGCTTGTGGTCTGTGAAGACAGTAAAGGGTCAGGCATACAAGAAGTCATGGAACTTCTTAATACCTGCAACAATGGCAAGAGTTTCCTTATCAATTTGTGCATAGTTCCTCTCAGCTGCTGATAAGATTCATGAGTAGTATACAATGGGGGCCTCATGACCATCTGGCATTTGATGGCTTAGCACTGCCCCAATGCCATAAGGCGAAGCATCGCAGGCTAGCGTCACTGGCAGTTTTTCATTAAAATGCGCCAGCACAGAATTTGATGACAGCAGTGATTTGACCGCCTTAAATGCCCTATCGTGGGTGCTCGACCAGCCCCAGGGCGCTTTTATGTCCAATAGGCGGTGAAGTGGTTCAGCCAGGGTGGCCTTGTGCGGCAAGAACGAGTGGTAGAAATTAAGCAGGCCCAGAAATGCTTGCAGTTCCCCCTTGGATTTGGGTCTGGGGGCTTGTGGTGTATTCTATTAGCGTCAATACGGAACCCCAGGAACTCTGTGGATTCCACGCCAATTTGGCACTTGTCTTTTTTTAGTTTTAAACCTGCCTCACGGAAAGGTTGCAGAACTGCCCAGAGATGTTCTGCTAGGACTGCCGCTGATTCCCCTGCGATTAGGACGTCGTTGAAATACGGGCAGACACCTGATATATTTTTAAGAGTCCGTTCCATGATGCTTTGGAACAACCTGGGGGCTACGCTTACCCCAAACTGCAGGCGGTGCACTCGAAATGCCCCTCTGTGCATGACGATGGTCTATGCCTAGGCGGTGGCGTCATCAACTGGCAGCTGCTGGTATGCTTGTGCGAGGTCTAATTTGGCAAAAATTCAGCCTCCCTGAAGTGAGGCGAGTATGTGGCTTACCACTGGAACTGGGTAAGCATGTTGCTGTAGTGCTTTATTGGTTGTGCACTTGTAGTCCACACAGATGTGAATGTCCCCATTTGGCTTTACTGGGGTCACTATGGGAGTCTCCCACAGGCTACTGTCCACAGGTTGGAGCACTCCCTGTTGTACTAGTTTGTCGAGTTCCGTGTCTATCTTTGGTTTTAGTGCGCAAGGCACTCTGCACGGTTTCACTCGGATTGGAGTGACTGCTGGGTCAAGGTTGAGCGAAATGGGCGCCCCCCTGTATTGTCCCAACTCTGTGCTGAAAACATCAGCGTATTGTTGGCATACTGCTGCCAGGTCAGCTGTTTGTGTGCGATGAATGCCCGTCACACGGATGCCCAAGGCTTTGAACCAATCCAGTCCAATGAGGCTGGTGCGCTGTCCATCTACGACAACGCTGAGGGGACCCTCAAATTCCTTGAACTTAACTCTAATGGTGGCTTCTCCCCTTACGGAAACACGGCAATTTTGGAAGTCCGTTAGTATGAGGCTTGATGGCTTGAGTGGTATTTGCCCCTTGCCTTGTGTGCAAATATAATTAAAAGTCTGGTATGAAATGATGGATAAGGTTGACCCAGTGTCTAGCTCCATGGAGCATGGGACCCCCTGCAGTCTAATTTGGAGTTTTAGCTTCTCTTTGAGGGGGCGTTGGGCTCCCATTCGTTGAATACTTTGCCTCCCTGAGCAATATCCAACCCTGTTCTTCCCTGGGCCCCAATTACCTTTCTGCTGTGGGGCCGCAGTTTGCGTTTCTCTCTGGTGGCCTCTACAGACTCTGGCGATGTGCCCTTACTTTCCACAGGCGCGGCACACAGCTGTGCAAAATCTGCACTCTGCCCTTTTATGTTGTCCCCCGCAGCTGGCGCAGTTCAGTGGAGCCGTTGTTTGCTCTGTCAAGCGTTGCCATCTGAGTGGCTCCCTCTGCAACCGATCAATCTTGTCATCTTCATCGGTCTCCACGGGTCCCTCAGCGGTCTCGTGGTGGATCGCCGCAGGGCTGGTGTGTGCTTTTGGTGGTCGGAGAGCCTTCATTGCTCCTCCAGCAGCCTCATCCGCCATTACTTCCTTCAAAGCGTCTTGAAATGTCAGTTTTTTTCATGGCAAATAGGCGCTGCTGTAGCTCTCTATTTAATAAACCGCAAACAAGTCTGTCTCTGAGGCCGTCTTCTAAATCTGGAAACTCACAGTTGCGTGAAGCTTGTCGAAGTGCGGCCATGAACTCAGCTGCCGATTTTCCAGACCTCTGCTCGCGTTGCTCAAAAGCATGGTGCCAATTTGATTATGGAGAGTTTTGGCTCAAAATGTTCTTTTAACCTCCTCTTGAGGTCTGCGTATGTCACTGACTCTATGCTTGCTGGTGCCACCAGGTTTTCTGCGATGTCGAACGTCGCTTGCCCGCATGCACAGAGTAGAGTTGCCGCCTACAGGCCATCGTCTCTGAGCTGATTCGCCCGTAGGTAATTGTCAACACGGGAGACGTAGGAGCTCCACTGCTCCGGATGGGTGATATCGAACTCGTTGAGCCGACCGAGTTTAGCCATTCTGGGAGTTCTGTGAGGTCCTGGTTACCACCTTTGCTGCTGCGGTAGGAGCTGCATAGCCTTTTGATCTTGGAGATGGATCCCTCAGGATGTCTGTGCCTCCAGTGTGTCTTACTGGCAGGCAGGGCGGGGACATGGTCCCACCAGGGCTCTGTGCCTGGTCTGACACCCAGTGACTTCAGTGTCTTAGCTCACATCAGCTCTCTTCCTGCAGTATCCCATCCTCGTCGCCACTATTATGTAGTGGGTTTTGAAGGTAATAACCAGACCGGCATTATGCAAAAGTCTTTATTTAACCAAGAACAGAACTGTCAAACACTGGCTGTCAATGCTGCTAACATCGAATGTTTTTGCCTGACATTATATGTGGATGCAGACATTTACTATTTAACCTGTGTATTACTTTAGAGCCACTATTAGATAGTATTGGGGGGGGGAGTGGAAGAATGTACTTGGGAACTAGTTAGCCATATTTCAGCAGAGCATCTTCAAAGCTGGATGAAATACGAGGAGATAAAATATGGTGCGTTATGGAACGGGAGGGAAAGTTCACACTTTAAACTAATTGGAGAATGTGATTAATGACTGTCAAATGAGGGAGGGGAATGTGTTCAGATACTGTGGGATGAAGTAGGAGGGTTCAGATTTTGGCTTCGCTTATGTATGTGTCGAAGCCATGTTGCCATTAAAAGATTCTTAAAGGAAAACAATGCCTCAAGTTTCTTTGAAAAGCCTCTTCCTTCGGAACCATAACATCAAGCCAAAATCTAACAAACTTTTCAGACTTTTAGGGGTTTCGAACCCCTAGTCGCTATTCCTAAAACTAAAGGAATAGACTGACAAAGATTAGAGAAAAGAACATCATGGAAGAAGAAGAATTGCCTGAGATCAGCACCCCTGCAGCAGCAAGTTCCCCAGAGAGGGGAGCAACAGCGTGCAAGCCGGTAGAGAGAGAACCCTTGCAAATCCCCCAGCTGGGAGCAAGGCCAAAGAGATTAGGAGAGCTGATCTGGTCTTCAGACTGGGAGAAACCGAGCGTGGAATCCGGAGATTTCGTAACAGCTTTTCCATCTTCAAAAACTTCCAAGACGGATGAGTTGGAGTCACAACAAAGGGATCCTCACAGATTACACCCCCCATACCAGTGGAGAACTGCCAAGCCTTCTGCTGCTGAAGACTCGGGTGAGTGGAGATATCCAACTGCCACTCATAGTCAGTCAGTGGAGAATTTGGCAGAGAGATTTGAAACATTAGAAGTGAGGGGCGCGGAACAGTCCCTGCTGAGAGAGGCCCCCAGCCCCTCCCTCGCAGACCAAACAGTCTTCCAATCCCTGGAGCCCCCTGCCAGAGCCTCCAGCCCCACAGAGAGAGGGAAACCCAGCCTGTGCCCCCTGCCTCAATGGGGAGTTTGGCAGCCCCCGCAGATGGAGGATCAAAGGCCTCTGAGTATGCGTCAGCTAATAGAGGCCTTACAGCAGCTTGGGGTGGTGCCAAAGCCAGGAGAGCAACAGCAGATGGGTCCGCAAATGAAAGAGGCCCAGCAACCGTGGAGGGGCCTACAGCAGCAGAGGGCACCATCATCCCCGCAGGCCAGCAACAGAGAAGGCAGCAACCGCCCCCACCTATTCAGCAACCTTTAGAAAACCTCCCACGATTCGAGAGCCCAGCACAGCAGGGTGGGGGACCGCAGGCCCCGAACGTGCGACCCCTGGGCATACGACAGCAACCAGGGTGGGGCCAGCCACAACTGGGAGCGCCACCCATACAATGGAGAGCTCAGCAGCTGTTAAATCAACAACAAGGGTGGGCCCAGCATCAACAGTCACAGTGGGGCCCACAACAGCCTATAATTGGCCCACCCTTCAGAGCAACTTTCGATGGGGACTCAGAGAAGCTAATTTTTTTCCTCAACCAAGTATGTTCTCATTTAAACCGCTGGGCCTATCTCTACCCAGATCCAGGTGCCATGGTCGATGTGATTGCGTCCAACCTAGAGGGAGAGGCATCCGAATGGCTAAACAATTTATATAATGAGCAAGCCCCCGAATTAGATAATCCCCACCTCTTCCTCTTAGGGCTGAGAGAAAGATTTGAGGACCCTTCCATTAGCCTTAGAGCAGGAAGACAAATCCACAAAATAAAACAAGCCGGCAGACCTGCTCTAGAGTATGTGCGCGAATTCCGCAAGATAGCCGGTCGAATAGAGGGGTGGCCTGAGCAATCCCTAATCCATCTCTTCATTGAGGGATTAGATGACCACCTGTCTCAGGCCTGCATTATTCGAGCAGTACCTGATCAACTGCACGAGTGGTACCAGACAGCGGTGGAGCTGGACGTTCAACTCACCCGCTATAAGAAGCCTCCCCCACCTGAACCCGAAATAAGACCAGAGCAACCCAGATGACAACCACCACCCCCGAAAGCCCCCAAAGGCTACGACCGCTGAAAGGCCCAGACTACCTGCAGGTCCGCCGATCACATGCTTCCGATGCGGACAGCAGGGACATCAAGCATCGAACTGCCCGGTTCCCTACCCCCAACAGCAGAGCAGACCGGGACCTGCAGTGAGGAAGAGACCTGGCCAGCAGCCGTCGAGAGAAAAATCCAGCGGAATCACACAGCAACTGGTTGCCCAAGCTACCTCCCCTACACAGGAGGACACCGGAGCTGAGGCTGGACCCACCCCCACTCTACCCTTTTTTGACAGCGATGATGAAGGAGAGAATGACCCAATGGTGAGTCAACCCATCCCTCCTTTTTCACTGCCTGCAAGGCTAATCAGCCCTAAGTCAGGAGCACAGACAGACTTAAAAGTGCTAGTGGATTCTGGATGCTCCCCATGTATCATTAGCTTGCCCTTTGCCATGAGATTGGGAATACGAGCAAAATCACTCTCCAAGCCAATGAGGTTTGAGCAAGCCGATGGCTCCCTGATGGGAGGAACTTTTGTCACGCAACTAACTGAGCCTCTACGCCTAGAAATAGGTGAGCACTGGGAGTTCATACACTTCCTAGTGGCTCCAAAACTGACTGAAGCTGTGATCCTAGGATTAGCCTGGTTGAACAAATGGAAGCCATTTATCTGGTGGGAGAAAGGGATGAGAACGGTGAGGCTACCAATAGGGCCAAACACCCCCCCCCCCGATTCAACAGACGTTGCAGAACACTTTAGGCCACCTAATGAGCAAGCACATATAGCTGCCTCACCGTCACCAGACGAATCACTCATCCCCAATGAATACCCGGACTTAGCGGAGGCATTTAGTGAAAATGAATGCGATGTCCTAGCCCCTCACAGGCCCAATGACTGTTCTATCGAACTGGTGCCAGGAGCCAAGCTCCCACGCCCGAGAATGTACGCTATGTCCCCCCTCGAAATGGAAGAGATGCAGCAATACGTAAATAATCTAGCGAGGGGGTTCATTGAACGGGCCAAACCTACTGTGGGAGCCCCCGTGTTATTTAAAGAAAAAAAAGATGGGTCTCTTCGTCTCTGCATAGACTATAAGGGTCTCAATGCTGTAAGTGTGCAAAACAAATACCCCCTCCCCCTCCCACAGGACTTATTAACTCATTTGGCTAAGGGGAGTGTCTTCACTAAATTAGACCCGAGAGAGGCATATTACCGAGTGAGAATAAAGGAGGGAGACGAGTGGAAGACTGCCTTCAACTGCCCCATGGGGAGCTATCAATTCAAGGTCATGCCATTTGGACTACAGGGGGCCCCAGCCGTATTCATGCAGTTGATTAATGAGGTTCTACATGATCACTTGTACAAAGGGGTTCTGGTGTACCTTGACGATATCCTTATATACAGCACGAATATGACTGATCACATAAAGCTGGTGAGAGAAGTGTTAAAGAAACTACTGAATGCCAAGCTTTATGCCAAATTGTCAAAATGTGAATTTCACCAGACCCGATTAGATTACCTCGGCTACAGAATTTCCAACAAGGGCATTGAGATGGATCCAGCCAAGGTGAAAACTGTAATTGAATGGCAGCCCCCAAAAACCCGCAAACAGCTCCAGAGCTTTCTAGGTTTTGCCAACTTCTACCGTCAATTCATCCCCTCTTTTGCCAAGCTTGCCCTACCCCTTACAGATTTACTCAAAACAGGCAAAAAAGTAGGGAATCCGCAACCGGGCCAACCACTAGCATGGACTATGAACTGTCAAACAGCTTTTGAGAATTTAAAGAGACTATTTGCTGCTGAACCGGTCCTAAAACACCCCTGCCCAGGGGAACCCTTTGTAATACAAGCTGACGCCAGCGATGTGGCAGTTAGAGCTGTATTACTTCAAAAGAATAAGAATGGAGTCCTGCAACCCTGTGCCTACACCTCCAAAAAATTTACAGAAAGTGAACGGAAATGGGCAATATGGGAGAAGGAGGCCTTCGCAATTAGATGGGGACTGTTAAACTGGCGACACTACTTAAAGGGGAGCAAGGTACCATTTGAAGTATGGACAGATCACAAAAACCTAGAGGCACTGAAAACTCCCCGCAAATTGTCCCCAAAGCAAGTACGGTGGGCACAGTACTTTAACCGCTTCAACTTTACTCTAAAGTACATACCAGGGGGAAAAAACTTCCTAGCTGATGCGCTATCTAATTGCCCCAATACAAAAGCGAACGTGAAGAAGTTAATGAGGCGATTATCTCCAATCCACAAAAATCACACTTCGCAGGGTCCCTAATCCGGATGACCCTGGAGCAAAGAAAATAAAACGAGAGCTCCTCACCGATCAATTGTTCAAAGATAATCAAACCTCCTTGACGTGCCGGGATGGTTTGGCTTACAAGGGGGGGAAACTGTATTTGCCCGAATCCCTCCGTCTTAATGCTCTCAAACACAGCCATGATGTTAAACAGGCTGGACACTTTGGATGCTTTGAGAAGCTGATAAAGGACACTATTGTATCTAGCCTCCCGCCAGCATTTGACCCGCTTCAGTTTGCCTACCGACCAAATCGCTCTACGGAGGATGCTATTTCTTCCGTTCTCCATCTGAGCCTGAAGCACTTAGAGGAAAGAAATACTCATGTGCATTTGCTGTTTGTCGACTTCAGTTCGGCATTTAACACAATCATTGCCCAGCACTAGTAGAAAAACTGGGCCTTTTAGGCTTAAACACTCCTTTGTGCAACTGGATTCTTGATTTTCTTACCAACAGGCCCCAATATGTGCGAGTTGGAACAAATACCTCTAATACCATTTTCTTGAGCACAGGATCTCCTCAGGGCTGCGTCTTAAGTCCACTGCTGTTCACCCTGTTGACCCATGACTGTTGTGCTAGGTTTGCCACCAACCATATTGTGAAGTTCGCAGATGATACAACAGTAGTGGGCCTTATTCAGGATGACAAGGTGGAAGCTTACTGCAAGGAGGTTGAGGGGTTGGTGAACTGGTGTAAGGAAAACAGCCTAGTTTTAAATACCGGAAAAAACAAAGAGATCATTGTTGATTTCAGAAAAGGCAGTCACAGCCACACTTCTCTGTGCATTAATGATTCACCTGTGGAGATGGTTACCAGCATCAAATTCCTGGGTGTGCAGCTAACGAGTAGGCTGACTTGGTCGCTCAACAGTGAGAAACTGGTGAAGCGGGCACAGCAGCGCCTGCATTTTCTGCGCCGCATGAGAAAAGCACATCTTCCTTCCCCTGTCCTGACCACTTTCTACAGGGGGACAATCGAGAGCATCCTGTCATACAGCATCACAGTCTGGTATGGAGGCATCACTGCTTCAGACAGGAAGGCGGTGCAGAGAGTGGTGAGAATGGCTGAAAAGATCATTGGCAGTTCCCTCCCTCCCACCCAGGACATAGCACAGAAGTGTTGCTTGAGCAGGGTCTGTAAGATTATCTGGGACACTACACATCCTCTTCACGACCTGCTTTCCTTGTTACCTTCTGGGAGGAGGCTTCGTGGTATCCGTAGCAGAACATCCAGATTCAGCCATAGTTTCATTCCATACAGCATTAACCTTGCGAACTCTCAAGCTTCCTCCTTGCATTATATATTCAAATGGACAGTATTTAATATTTATTTGCTATGTATATGTAGGGATGTGGGTCTATATGTGTGTGTGTGTGTGTGTAGGATATGTTGTGAGTTCGTTGTCACACGAATGGGCTATCTCCTCCATCCCTCCTTCCTTTTGGTCTTGTAAGGGGTGTGTAAATTGCCTTCGTTGTGAGTTTTGGTGTTGTTTTTCCCATATCCTACAAGGGGAACAGAGAAGAGACAAAAAACACCCCCCACGGACACCTGAAATACGCACACCCCAATCCATTCCACAACAAGGAGAAGTAATGACGGGTGCGAACAATACGGATGGCTGGATGGCGACCCACGGGGTACCCGCACCACGATCCCCGCCAACAAGGGGGGAATGACGAGACACTCCACTGATGACTGTAAAAAAGAGATCCATGAGCAAACGATGGGAAGCCACGCTACGAGACCCTGCACGCGCGCAAGAAGGGCAAAAGAACTAGCAAACGACGGAGGGAGACCAAAAAACCCAATGAACGATCGAGCTGCAAAGGACCTTAAGATGGGGGGGACAACCAGAAGTGAACGGATACCCACGGAAGAAGGTAGCGCTCCTGAGTGTGGGAACACACGCAGGAGCATATCCACCAGAGACTGTCCTGATAGACACCCGGACTCACTCAATATATACCCCCCTGAACACACACGCGCACAGCCCCAAGGAAGATCAGACGGATCCCGGAACAGAACCAAAAAAGGGGATAAGCGAAAGTGAGCGAAAGCAACCGGCACACGACAGCAGAAAGAAAGTGATTAAGGCAAAGAAAGGGAAAATAGTAACCTCGGAAGATACCAATGCAGCAAGAGACGCGTGCCCTTTAAGAACAAACCAAATAGAGAAAACGGATGGACCGATGACTAGATCGAGAAGCTGGGCGCAGAGCCGTCCGGCAGTATAAAAAGGACTCCCAGTAATCTTGTATTATGCTCTGATGATGTCGGCAGTGTTGGCCGACGAAAGCTTAGCTTTAGCTTTTGTATTAAACAGTTTCTGTTTTAATATCATCCTAGTGCTCGAACTATTTTGTTTTTATTATATGGATTTACCCAGGATTCGCAATTTTAGTGTAATTAATATATACATATACATATATACATATATATACATATGCATATATGTTCAATAACACAGTCCTCGATCTCCGGGAGAAATATAAACCAGCTGTTTATTGTTAAAAAGTTTAAAACAATAAAAACAACTATTTACAATATTAAAACAACTTAGCTTTCGCTGGTCCCCTGCCAGCATCCTCAGAGTAAAGTTTTGGGGTGGAAATTACTTTTATAAACCTTGCTAGCCTAACTGCTTACTCATTGACCGTGTGATAGGGCCATCCGTCCTGGCTGACCGTAATTGCCTTAATTGTCCCGCCTCCTCTTTTTTGCACTCCAGTTCTCCAACCTTCCTCCCTCCCATCCTTGTCAATCCCCTCCTTCCTGGCGTTGCCGCCGTTGGCTTGCTTTCCAGCTGCTCCCCCGTACTCGTTCTGGGCCTTACACCCAGATCCGGTGTCTTAGATGCCTTCCCATTGCCGCTCCCCTCCTTTCCATCCCGTTTGTCTGCCCGTTGTTCCTGTCTTCCACTATCTATCCCTATTAGTGCTATTTCCTCCGATTTCCTTCCGCGCTTGGATGTGCGTGCGCACAGCCGTATCCCGTCCCTCTGCCTCGTCTGCCTACGATCAGCTGGGCTATCTGCCGGCTCACTCCTGAATTCACCTCCTCTCATCCTTGCAGATCCTATCCTTCCTAATGTTGCTGCCGTTGGTGCGTTAGCCAACTGCCTCACCTTCCCCCCTCCTTCTTATCCCTTTGAACCATCCGCTGTACCTGCCTTCCATTATCTATCCCCCTGGGTCCTATTCCTTCCAATCTTTCTGCATGCCTGGGTGTGCGCATGCACAGCCGCATCCTATCCTTCTGCCTCATCTGCCTAAGCTCAGCTGAGCCACCTGCTGCCTCGCCCTCAGTTTCACCCTCTCCCTTCCTTACCGATCTTATCCTTCCTGGTGTCATCGCTCCTGATGCGCCTTCCACCCCCACCCCCAAAACGGTCAGCCAGGACGGATGGCCCTATCACACGGTCAATGAGTAAGCAGTTAGGCTAGCAAGGTTTATAAAAGTAATTTCCACCCCAAAACTTTACTCTGAGGACGCTGGCAGGGGACCAGTGAAAGCTAAGTTGTTTTAATATTGTAAATAGTTGTTTTTATTGTTTTAAACTTTTTAACAATAAACAGCTGGTTTATATTTCTCCCGGAGATCGAGGACTGTGTTATTGAACAGATATGCCCGGGATTCGTATTTTTGCAGTTATCAAAGATATGCATATATACATATACACACACACATATACATATACATACATATATACATACACATATATATATACACACACACACACATACACACACACACACACACATACACACACACACACACACACACACATATATATATATATACCTATAATAAAGGTAAAGAAGGATATATGCAGTGTTATCTTCATTTTAGATATCAAAAGGGTTTTGTGGCTCCCAGTGTTTTGTTTTCGGTGGGAAACGGGTCCAAGTGGCTCTTTGAGTGTTTTGGGTTGCCTACCCCTGTCGTAGACCTACCTGAAAGTAAAGGAAATACTGTCATCTGGACTGTAATAGATCTGTTTTCGAAGCAGGCTCATTTCATCGCCTGCAAAGGACTCCCATCCGCCCAACGACTGACTAAATTATTCCTGAAACATATCTACCGACTGCACGGCGCCCCTAAGCGAATAATCACAGACAGGGGGGTGCAGTTCACAGCAAAGTTGTGGAGGAGTTTTCTTAAATTAATTGGATCATCTCAAGGCTTATCATCTGCTTCTCATCCAGCCACCAATGGAGCTGCAGAATCCGCTAACAAAATGGTGGAGCAATATCTCAGCTACGTATCCTATCAACAGACGAACTGGACTGACCTCCTCCCTTTTGCAGAGGTGGCGTACAACAATTCTGTGCACAGCAGCACCGGCTATACACCTTTCAGAGTAGCCACAGGCAAAGAGTTCGGTCCAATACCTGAATATCCCTAAGTGCCAACCGCTTCCCAGACACTTGACCAATGGGTGAGGGGATGGGAGGAAGTTTGGAGAAACACAAAATCTGCTTTAAAAAAGACTTTTGAAACCTATAAAAAGCAAGCTGACAAAAAGAGGGCTCCCCAAAGAACGTTCCAAGTTGGGGAAAAGGTTTATCTGTCGTTTTTGTAAGGGGGGCCGGATGTCAATGCTGCTAACATCGAATGTTTTTGCCTGACATTATATGTGGATGCAGACATTTACTATTTAACCTGTGTATTACTTTAGGGCCACTATTAGATAGTATGGAGGGGGGGGAGTGGAAGAATGTGCTTGGGAACTAGTTAGCCATAACAACATTTCAGCAGAGCATCTTCAAAGCTGGATGAAATACAAGGAGATAAAATATGGCGCGTTATGGAATGGGAGGGAAAGTTCACACTTTAAACTAATTGGAGAATGTGATTAATGACTGTCAAATGAGGGAAGGGAATGTGCTCAGATACTGTGGGATGAAGTAGGAGGGTTCAGATTTTGGCTTCGCTTATGTATGTGCCGAAGCTATGTTGCCATTAAAAGATTCTTAAAGGAAAACAATGCCTCAAGTTTCTTTGAAAAGCCTCTTCCTTCGGAACCATAACACTAGCAACATGCCTACTATTTATACGTTTTGCCTCTAGGGCGTCAACCAATCACAACGCTAGCTTGCTCCCGCTCAAACTTGAATTCTTTTGATGTTTCCCTCCAAAACATTTGGAGGTACCCTAGCTTTACAGCACCATAATATCAGTATTAATATATAACACTTAAGAAATCGCCATCCAACAAAATCAGGAAGATCCTAGTACTTAAAGAGATAAAAATTAAATTCAAGCAATCCAAATTATGAAGTTATCAGGACTGTAGCCATAAACAAAAAAGAAGAGATATCGCTTCAAAATGTGTAGGATACAGCTAAAGCATACTTAGAGGTTTGGCTATAACTTACATGGCAAAGAAGAATAAAGAAAAAAAGTAACAACAAACCTTCGTTAAAAGAGGAATTTATAAAATTGGAATCAGAACTACAAAGAGATCCACAAAAGAAAACTCTTAAAAAGCAAATGGAAATAATAAAACATAAATTAAACTTAGCAGAGGCTGAAAAAATGGCCCAACAAATTAAAAGGGCAAAACAAAACTTTTTTGAAAATGCTAATAAACCGGGTAGGTGGTTAGCATACAAATTGAAAAAAGAGAGAAAAAGTTGATAAATAAATTGCAAGATTCAAAAGGCAATTTACAATTCCAAAATGACGTAATTAAAAAAATAATCAAAGATTTTTATGAGACACTTTATGACACAGAAGAAACCTCTCAAGAAAAAATAAAGCAATACATAAAAAAAGCTGACTTACCAAAAATTTCAGAGAATATCCAAAACATGCTAAATGAAAAAATATCAATGATGGAGGTAACGGAGGCCATAAAAAGGCAAAAAAATGATAAGATCCCGGGTCCAGATGGGCTACCTGCAGAGTTTTACAAATGTCTACAAGATACATTAAGCCCATTAATGAAAGAACTGTGTAATGAGGTACTTTTAGAGGCTAAAATACCAAATACTTGGATAGAAGCCAACATTACTTTAATACCCAAAGATTCAGACTTGACATAAAGAATTATAGACCAATATCCCTATTAAACATGGACTGTAAAATTTTTGCTTCAATAATAGCAGAAAGATTAAAGAGATTTTTGATTGAATTTATACATATAGACCAAAATGGATTTTTACATAAGAGACAAATAAAAAATAATTTAAGAATGATTTTAGATACTTTGGAATACTATGAAATGCACCCAGGGAAGCAGATGGCGCTAATATTTCTAGATGCACAGAAAGCTTTTGATAACGTAAATTGGCAATTTATGATTCAACAACTAAACGAAATGGACTTTGGAGAAAACTTTATAAATATAATTAAAACAATTTATCATAGAAAAATAGCTAAAGTAATCGTAAATGGAGATTTTACAGAAAATTTTAATATTAAAAAAGGCACAAGCCAAGGATGTCCATTATCCCCATTATTATTTATATTAACACTGGAAGTATTGAATAGAAATATTAGGCAAGACTCAGAAATTAAAGGAATGGAGATAAAAGATGAAAAATATAAACTACAAGCATTCGCAGATGACTTGGTTTTTATATTAGAAGAACTGCTTGAGACAAGCCTCAAGCTTCTGAAAAAGATAAAAGAATTTGGAGAAGTGGCAGGACTGAAAATAAATAGAGAAAAGACCAAAGTGATAACCAAAAACTTTACAGATAAACAAAAAAATCAACTGTCAGAAAAACAGATCTTCAAATAGTTAAGAAAGTTAAATACTTGGGGATATACTTAACAGCAAGATGTGCAACAATAAAAGAAGACAACTATGTAAAATTATTAAAACAAATAAAACTAGACTTGGAAAAATGGAAAAATCTACAATGTTACAGAGAATAGCAACAGTGAAGATGAATATTTTACCAAAATTACTCTTTTTTTATTTCAAACAATACCTATAAAACTGGGAAAAAATTCTTTGATGAATTAAATACATTGATCTTGAAATTTATTTGGCAAGGAAAAAAAGCCAGAATTAGATTGAAAATGCTACAAGAAGCGAAAGAAAATGGAGGATTTGGGCTGCCAGATTGGGCTTTATATTATCAAGCATTTTTATTTACATGGTTAAAAGAATGGATAACTCTTAGACATAAAACATTACTATACCTAGAGGGGTATGACCTACAACTTGAATGGCATGCCTTCCTACTGTATGGGAAGAATAAAATACATAGATACTTTTAAAACCACTATATAAGAAATGCACTTCTTCTAGAATGGGAAAAGGTAAAAGTGAAAATTTACATGAAAATACCTGGATGGCTTTCAACAATGGAAGCGTTTGTTCATCCAAACCTAATTAACTATGAGAAAATTGTGACTTATAAAGACATTTTGAATATTGAAGGGAAACTAAAATCTAGACAAGAACTGGAAGAACAGGGTGGCGGCCACACCTGCAAATTCAAATGAGATATGAAAAAGATGCTAAAACATCTGGATTTTATAAAGAACAGATAGAATTTGACCAGATACTACTGACATCAGATGAAAAATTTATTAAGAAACTGTATAAGTCTATGTTAAGTTTAAAGATGGAAGAGGAATAAGTTAAAGAAACAATGGTAATATGGACAAAAAACTTTGGGCATAACGAGTTAGAAAACTGGCAAAGCCTTTGGGAAATAAACTCTAAAATAACAAAGGCGGTGGCTTACCAAGAAAACCTATATAAAATGTTTTACAGATGGCACTTAATACCTATGAGGTTAGCAAAAATGTTCAAAAATATGTCTAGCAAATGTTGGAAATGTAGACAAAAACCAGGCACATACTATCATCTTTGGTGGACATGCCCTAAAGCCAAAAGATTTTGGTCAAGAATACATATATAGTTAGAGAAAATGATAAAAAACATGTAGATTTTAAGGCAGAATTATTTTTGTTAGGTATAATTGTAGGAAATTATGAGAAAGAATGTGTATATTTAATGTTACATGTACTAACTGCAGCGAGAATTGTATTTGCTCAACATTGGAAAGATGAAGAATTACCAGTGGAGGAAGAGATAATGAGGAAAATTTTCGACTTTGCAGAAATGGACAGACTTACACTGAAAATGAAAGAGAAAGAAGATTCAGAATACTTTAGAACATGGGATACATTTTATCAATGGCTAGAAAAACAAGGTAGAGAGAAAGGAGTTTAACATGTATTAGGAAGCTAAATATTGGAATGCAGACATGTTGCTGATAAAATATTAAGGATTTGTGATTATAAAAAATTAATAAAATATTGTTAAAAAAAAAGAATTGCCATCCAACAAAATCAGGAAGATCCTAGTACTTTAGAGATAAAAATTAAATTCAAGCAATCCAAATTATGAAGTTATCAGGACTGTAGCCATAACTGTTCCTAGACTGAAGATCTGCAACCACCGCCTTCGTTTGCTCTGAACTGGAGCCCTCATATGTTCCCCGCAGCAAGAAGCCAACGGGGAAAGAGAAAGCCAACTTTTTGCTAGATTACCAGTCTCTCTCCAATCAGGCTCCATCAAACCACCACAGTCCCTTCACAGCAACTACAAGAGGCCAGTGAAAAAATCACTCTTGCCCTTCTAAAGGACAAGCACACGGGAAATCCTCAGGCAGATAGGGGGACAAATCAGACAGGAATTGTGACAATGATAGGATAATAATATACCCATTAACTTCAATCTCACCATTCCAGTGCAACTTGCATGAAGCAGAAATGAGCAGAACTGGGATGCTGCGATTAAGGTGCTGAACTAGGGCGAAGGAAAGCCAGGTTCTCGTACATGCACAGGTAATTGGATTTATTAAATGGAACATTTAAGGATTAAACATATGTTTGAATATGGTTAAAAAGAAAAGAAATCCTTCTGTTCTCTAGACTAGCTAAACCCAAATCCTTGAACCATTCTTCATGTTTTAGTCTCCAGGCCTTTAATCATCTTAGTTGCTCTTCTTTGGACTTTTTCCACAGTCTCAACATCTTTTTTGTAATGTAGTGACCAAATCTAGATGCAATATTCAGGTGTGGCCTTACTAAGGATTTATAAAGCGGTACTAATACTTAATGTGATTTTGATTCTATGCCTGTTTATACAACCAAAGATTGTATTAGCTTTTTTGGCTGCTGCTGCACACTGCTGACTCATGTTTAAATGATCATCCACTAGGACTCCAAGGTCCCTCTCACAGTTACTGTTTTTGAGCTAAGTTTTGCCTAATCTGCACTTGTATCTTTGGTTTTTGCTGCCCAGGTGTAAAACCTTACTTTTCTCCACATTAAAATTTCACTTTGTTAGATAGATCTTTTTGGATCCTGAGCTTTTTTTCTGGGGCATTGACTATTCCTGCCAGCTTAGTATCATCTGCAAAATTGATGAGTTCCCCTCCTATTACCTCATTTAAGACATTTAAGACAGGTAGAGGACAGGAAGACCTGGAGGAACGTTGTCCATGGGGTCGCGATGGGTCGGACACGACTTTGCAACTAACAACAAGACATTTATGAAGATATTGAAGAGTACTGGACCTAAGATGGAACCTTGTGGTACCCCATTGCTTACTTCCCTCCCTGTAGATGTAGTACCATTAAGGATGACTCATTGAGTACAGTTTGTCAGCCAGTTATAAATCCATCTGCTTGTGGTGCTGTCTATCCCAATTTTTTCTAATTTACTAAGAAATAGGCTGTGATCTATTTTGTCGAATGCCTTGCTGAAGTCTAAGTATACTATGTCCACAGCAATTCGCTGATCTACTAATTTAGTCACTTTTTCAAAGGATGAAATAAGATTGTTTTGGAATGATGTTTTTAACAAACCCATGCTGGCTACTAATTATACCTTTATTTGTTTCTAGATGTTCACAGATCTGTTTTTTTATTATCTTTTCCAGTATCTTCCCAGGTATTGATGTTAGGCTAATTGGTCTGTAGTTTCCTGAGGTTTTTTTTTTCCTTTTTTTGAAGATGGGAACCACATCATCTCTTTTCCAATCCTCAGGTAATTCCCGGGTGTTCCACGATTTTTGAAAGATATGGTACAATAGTTCTGAAATAACATCTGCCAGTTCCTTCAGAACCCTGGGATATAATCCATCAGGTCCCAGTGATTTATATTCATCAAGATCAGACAGATGTTCTCTAATCAAAGCCAGAATTTAGCTTGCATTTAAATGCAGATTATGACTCCTGAAATATTTTAATGATTTCTCCCTTCTATTGCATTACCGATTACAACTCTAGCACAATTTTCAGAAAGGCTACATCCAAAACTGGGGGGGGGAGGTCATTAAAGTGTCCCTCCAGCCTAAAGGCATTTAAGCAGAGTGGAAAAAAGAACCGAGTCAGCTGCCGGAGAGCAGGGGAGACTCCAGAAAGAGGGGCTGCCCTAAAAGGTGGAGTTCAACTGTCCCTTTTTCAGCCTCAGCAATGTGCCCAAGTTGAAGCTTTGACCAGAATGAAGGTCAGGTGTGCAGAGCCTTCGCCTTCCTTACAGCATCTTGCCAACATGAAAGGATTGTGTGCACACAATCCTCCACTGCTGGCAGAGCCATTCCTGGGGAGACGCACCCAGAGCTGTACATTGCGGATTACAAAGACCTGCTAAACTGGCCCTGCAACCCTAAGAGGAGAAGACCAACTGTGTCACGAGACAGTCATGCCAATGAATTCTTGGGGAAAGCAGCAGGTAGACAAGCTACTTTTCTGAAATTCACCCCTCCAAGTGCAGCAGTACCAGGCATTCACTAATCCAGAGCAGACACACTCATTTTCTGATATAAAATTTGCAGCAGCAGCTGCCACCTTCAGTAATAAAACTGCAGCTGGGTTTGGGTTGGTCTTGCACTCTTCTGAGCCAGAGGTCCCTCCGACTGGAGGGTGTGAGCTCTTGGGGAGATGGTGAGCCTCTCCAAGGGGAGTTCCAGCATTGGCTTTAAAGCAGATGAGGCCGAGGCGGGCAGTTTGTGAGGATGAGGTCAGGATGACCTGTTTTGTTGCGGAAGCTCGCAGCAGCCTTGTCCAGAGGGAGCTTTCAGAGGGGCAAATCCGGGGGTCTCGCTGTCTGTCAAGATGTTCCAGCTGATGGTTTGGCACTGGCCGGTGTCTTCTGGCAGTATGCAATGTATCCACAGCCTTTGGAGTTTCTGTAAACTCGTGTGGGTTATGTTTGCTGCCTTGGAATAATTGTAAAAACAATAAAGGCAGTATATAAATAAACAAAATTTTAAAAATGTAATGAAATGCAGCATTTTTATCTGCTCTTTTAAATGTGTAGACTTTCAAAAGAGAATGGTTTTTGCTGGGATTCACAAACTGTAGCACTGTGGCCGAAATGCTTGCTCTTTCTCCTCCAGGCAGCCAAAAGGCTAAGCCAGAACAACATCTGCAAAAATGCCTGAGTTCCCCTCCCCAATCATCTCTTTCCAAGCCCCACCCAGAACTCTGGGAACTGCAGGCCTGCCCTGCCGCCGACAGCAACTCTCCACCCACCCAACCTGCCTGCAGAAAGGGCCTCTCTCTTGCATAGAGCTCTCTGAGTCCACAGCCCATGATGCAAACAGAACTACAGTAGTAGCTCTATTTCCATAATTTCTAGCAAAAACAACCTAACCCTAAGATAGCAGTATTCCAGTATCTGAGAGGCTGCCACAAGGCAGAAGGGGTCAGGTTGTTCACCAGAGCACCAGAGGGAAGGACGAAAAACAATGGTTGGAAACTGATCAAGGAGAGAAGCAACCTGGAATTAAGGAGAAACTTCCTGACAGTGAGGACAATCAACCAGTGGAACAGCTTGCCTCCAGAAATCGTGGGCGCTCCATCACTGGAGGTTTTTTAAAAAGACTAGACAATCATCTGTCCGAGATGGTGTAGGTTCTCCTGCTTGAGCAGGGGGCTGGACTAGAAGACCCCCAGGGTCCCTTCCAGCTCTATTCTATTCTAAGAAGCATTGTTAAGGGCAGAAGAGGTTAGCATGGTGTCTTGCACACAAACTAACAGGCGTCCTTTTCCAGTGAACACAACCTATGCCAGTCCAGTGAGGTGAGGTCTGGCCATAAGATGTATGAGACAATCAAGTGTGATTTTTTTTTAAGAGAGAGTATGTTATTGTCCAGCTTCAAGATGCTTGCTTTACTCTTCTTAACAATCCATCTTCCTGATTCATCTCTAATAGCTTTAAAAATGTATGTTTTTGTTCTGGGTGTCTAAAATATAAACACCATGATAAATTCAAAATCACTGAATGACTGGTCATTAAATGAAGACTGCCTGTACTGTGACATGCTTTCCAATTTTATAAACTTTTCATTATCCTGCTTTTTAACACTTTATCCTGATATATGTACTGTACGCAATTCTATTTCCTCCTAACCATGGAAAAAGCTCACCCACTTCTTTAACAAGGCCCTGAAGTGTCCCTGATGGCTACAATGCCACACTGTGGGCACTGCACTTTGCCAGACGGGGTCAGTTGCAGAACAAGCACCTGTGCAACAGACAGACATGGCCCTTCCACATGGAAGCCAACAGGATTGGGAAAGTAGGAGAGCCACCCATAGACAGCAACATCTGCCTTTCAACCTCATTCATAAAGAAGCTCCTTGTGGCCCACCAACAAAAGGCCCATTCTTCTCCTCTTCAAGGCTCCTGTGGAAAGAAACTGTGGCCATGGATTCCAGAGCAGAAGTTTGCAGAACGAATTACAGACAGCAATGGGAAAAGAGGTCAAGCACCCATGTAGAGAGTGAGACCCTCCTCTTACAGGCACTGATTTCAGAGCTCAGATTGCCAGCCGTATCCCATGGACCTGCTCCTCTGCCCATCTGCACTGAAGCCTGGAGGAAATGACAACAAGCTCTTTCAGTACCACCCTCCATGGCAGAAAGCATGCAGAAAGGATATTTTTGGAAAGGGCCCCGGTCAGCATTCATCTTTAGGTCCCCCCAACACTTCAGCCTTGGAAAGAGCCACCACCACAGCTAGCCAGCTTTCTCAGCAACCTACAGGATTTGTTAATATGAAGACCCCTGAATGGGGCAGAGCAGCTCTTAGAGTCATCAAATTATTCCTTGTGCCAACCTTGCCAAAAAACCAGACAAAAAGTCAGACATTTTAAAGGCATTGGTTACCAAGAACAAGAAAAAATATTTTCATTTAAATCTATACCTTATCCTTTGGAAAATAGAATAAAAACTAGATGTAACCAAGGCCATTAAGTATAGTATTAAGGAGGCAGGCTAGAAAACAGGAGACTGTGGGTACATGTCCTGTCTTAGACATGAAGCCACTGGGTGGCTTCACTGAGCCAGTCAGTGTCTCTCAGCCCTAGGAAGGAGGCAATGGCAAACCACTTCCAAAAACTTTTGCCAGGAAAACTGCAGGGGCCAGTCCAGGCAGTCATCAAAAACTGATCAAAGGCACAAAATAAAACAGCTATTTTCAGAACTAGAAGAGCAAGAAACCCCAGTGTGAAGGAAATGCACCGAGACGCACATACAGTAGCGACACAGTTCAATAGCTTCGCCTTTTCCAGGTATATTCAAGGCTAACGTAGAAGATGATAAAGTTGACTTTTTAATTTAAATAGCAGTCACTGAGGAGAGAGAGGGTGGAAAGAGTTTTCTCTACACAAAGATCTTAGCTTTTCAAATCAAGAATTATTCTAAAAAAAGAAAAGCCATAATTTGGTCCTTAGCCTTTTGACAATTTAGGTCAACATCTTTGATGCAGGCCTTCAAGGACTCTGAAGCTTTTGGAGATGCCCACTGGAAAATTTGAGACAGGCTTTCCTGAAAGTGGCCGATGCTCCATTTTTACCCCCTTATTTCCTTCAGAGGATCATGCTCAGTTCGTGTGCCAGGATCCCAGCGTCCTCCCGAGTGATCTTCAAGCATTTCATAAAATGCTGCCTGCCAAACAAGTCCAGAAGAAAAAGGCATCTCACGGCAACTGGTGAAAACCCACCATGTCACAAGTAGAATTAAACAAATATTCCATTCCCCAAGCCTTCCTTGGGACACATCCCCTTGGGGCCCAAAGGGCACTCCCGGCCTTCCACAGCTGTGCATTATTATTCTCAAACCTAAAGAAGGCCTCAGGATAAGGCAAGCTTTGCATGGTAGTAAGGGAGAGGAACTGTCACGCGGGATCACCCTGTTCATCAGTCACTTACCACTTATGGGAGAGAAGCAGAAGCTTCTCTAAGAAATATTTGATTTGACAGGAAAATTAAAATGCCAGTGCTAAAATACGGAACCACCTGAATGTCTCAGAAGCTCTTCTAGAAATGTGGGGAAAGGGGATGAGAATATTCAACAATCTTTTGGAAGTCCAGGCACAATCCAAGGGGATTTACTCAGAGGATTGTAGGCCTACAAACTCTGTTGTTGCTTTCTGGTCACCCCTAAGTATTTAAATTCATTGGGCAGAATTTCAAAAGACAAGGAAAAGAAGAAGCAGGATGGAAGTTCAGAGCATGTTCTACAACTAAAATGTCTGGGGATTCCTCACCTGTGACCTTATGCAAAGGCAGACTAACTCTGACTTTTTCTTCTTTGCAAAAAAGTGTTCATTTGCTGCAGGTGCAAATGGGGGGGGGGGAGGAAGAGAGGGGGAGCTTTCTTAAAGAAACCAGCAAATCTGTCTTCTTTCCTCTACAGCAGGGATCCCCCGGTCCCTGGACCGGCACTGGGCCATGACATACCAGCAACCGGGCAGCGCAAACAAGTGAAACCCCATCCGCGTGGTCTCCCCACAGCACCCCCAAGGTCCAGAACAGCTTCAGAAACACCCCTGGACACAGGACCTAAAGAGCAGGAGGCATGCTTGGACCAAAACATGCTCAGCAATTACACCAATGCCACAACTTTTATTTTAGATTTCAGATGTTTACTGGAAAGAATAATTTGTTATTGTCAAACTCAGCTTCCAAGATTACCTCAGCTTCTGAGAGCAATGGGCACCTTTTGGTCACGGGAAAGGTGGTTGTTTTTTCTAAGTGGTTGGTGTTAGAGGGCCATGGAAATTCTTTAAATAATAAAAAAAATGAAGGCAGTTCCATTCTTGTGTCTTTCTCAGTTAATTATTCCTTGCAGAGGGATAACCTAAAAGAGGTTGAATTCTCATGCAAAGCTCAGCTACACAATCCGTTGATCTCCTGTACTTGCTCAGATCCCATTTCCATCTGCACTGAAGCCCTTCCAGCAGCATCAAGTCCTCGCGGGCTCTTCCACGATAGGCTATACCCAGATGGGCAAAATCCACCACTCTGCTCATTTGTTCTGCCCCAACAAATAAATCATATGGAAGTTCACTGCTCTAGTCTCCTCACATTCCACACTAAGACAAAGGCTGAACTTCCACTACACACAAGCTGTCAGCCTATCTTAGTTTAATCCAGTGCAGTACATGAAACAGGGAATCCATGAAAAGATGCATTATTCACACTTTGTTCGCTGAATTGGCTGGGTTTACACAATAATTAAACCAGGAAGTGTGATTTGCTGCTGCAACTTGATAATCCAGTTCCAATCAAATTCCATTACAGTTTAGCATAAAATGTCACCCACTTCTGCCCTTACAAATGCTACTTTGGCCAGAGCTGTTGAATTTCAGGCAGCTGGCTGAGGAATTCTGGGAGTTGAAGTCCACAAGTCATAAAAGGGCCAAGTTTGAAGACCCCTTGATCTATAAGAACATGTGATTGCACGCTCCACTTGTTATTTCTCACAGATAATGTTATGATTATATACTTTCAGGCTGTGTATATGCATCTTTCAAAACACACACATCAAAGACACAATACTGGTGAAACAGCATAAAATAATTTCTGAGTATTTCTACCACCCCACCCATCTTCTGAGACTCTCGTTGGAATGGACAACAGTTCTTGGGAGGCTGAAATCAAAGGCACGTATTTATGAACTGGGGGGAGGGGGGTGCTTAAGCCTTTTCTTCTTGTAGTGTCTTTGCATTCTTCTGCTATTGATTAATAATGCAATGCTTACAGCTGATACAATTTAAATGACACACTGCTGCTTTCATTGCATCTGGAGTATTCCAAAATCCATCAATGTTTTCAAATATTTCAGCAAACAGAAATGTATCTCCTAGATAAAGTACTGTGTAACTCCAGCCTTTTTCAACCCCAGACATTCTGTGGGGCTATTCCTGAGAAATGAAATCTCACCTCTCAGTCTAATTTATCTTTCAGGAAAGTGGGTTGACTGAGCTGATTTAACATCTCTATTAATACTACGGTGCCCAGAATCCAGGCTTCTCAACTTCCTAACATCCCACCAAACCCACCAATTAGACTAGAGCCAGCTATGTTAGGTCACTGAGAGGTAAATGGCCATCAACAATTGTAATCAAAGAATACATCTGCTGTTGTACAACCTGATCTCGTTGGAGCACATCACCCAGCAACTCCCAAATGCATGAAGGCCACTGCATTTTAACTCAGCTTGAATGACAAAAAGCAGTTCTTCCCAGAACGTTTCATCTAGTCTTCAGACGGGTATACAGATGGAGCATGGCTAGTTTTCAAAAACGTCTTGAGATCACAGCTGTCAACAGATGACATGGTTCTTGTCACAATTCTGTTTTCCATCACTGCCTTCCCAGCTTTGGCATCCTCCAGGTGAATGGACTTCAACTCCCAGAATGCTTCAGCCAGCATAGCCCATCACAGTACATGCTCACTGCTTTCCAGAAAGCTGCCTTTCCAAGAACCTCTGCAGTGATAGCAGCCAAATTTCACAACCATCCGAGAGCTCGCTGTGAACTCCCAAGTTGATATTCTTATCTGGCTGACAGCTTACAAAATGCCAGCAAATCTATACAGCTTTCCTCACATTTTCTTGGGATTTATCTGGCTCAAAGCTCTCACGAGTCTTTCCTGGAGATGGTAGGACTGGCCATGAAGCCCTGACTCTAAGGCACATCTTCTACCCAGAAGCTGCCACATTTATGATCTCAAAAAGGAACAACTACCTGCTCAGTACATAAGGAAAAAGTCTGCCCACAACACTGCCAGTCCCACATCTGAGGGAGCCAGAGCTGCTCAGGCAGCAAAGCCAGGTCAGCCGAGATCCCACCAGGAAAGGGAATTTTCAGGGATTATTTAGATCAACATCTATCTCTCCCAAAGCAAAGCAGCCAAGGCATCTCCAAGATGGGCAATTTCTTCTCCAAGGGCTTTAGTGGCTCTGAGTCACTTCCACCTTCTCAGGACTGGCCACACGCAACCAGAAGAACCAAGAGGGAGAAAGAGAAACCTTGAGAGTGGAAAGGAAAGCAAGTTGGCTTCCAATCTACCCACCTTTTTTTTTTTAAACAAGTTTTATTAATTTTTCAATTTTACATTCAGATATTTAGAAAGCAGTGTGATTGGGTAATCAATAATCCAATAAGAGGCTTTCATACATATCTCAGGTTACATCATTAAAGGTTCCCTCTCTGTTTCCCTTATTATATCACATTCGAGCTGATACATTTCTAAATATAGCTCAATCAATACATTTGTCAATCTAATTTTACTTATACATATCTAGATCCTGTTTTAAATTTTTACCTAATTTCAATTACCATATTCCAATTTAGCCTTTAATATCCATAATATTTAGACTTCGAGTAACCCAAATTTTCCTAATTTCATTACAGAATAATCATCGTATCGAAAATACAGATATTATTCAATTAATTACATTCTTACTTTATTCCACAAATATATTCTATGTCTTATCCTAGTATCTCATTATGTACTAATAAACTATCTTTTATTGTCACCAACCGACTTCCATATTACAATTCAAAACTATAATCTAATGGCTAATTTTCATTTCCCTTATATCTCTAAATCATAGATATTAAGTCAATCAATATTTTAAAATCCCCTTAGTCCATTAAGTGAGATTTTAAACTCTTCCATTATCAATCAGCAAAAAGAAAGAGGAAGAGAAGAAAAAACACATTTTTAAATCTAACTCTAGCTTTCTTTTTGTGCCAACCAGGCTTCCATATCAGTGCCTTTAGATCCTCAGATGTGTCTCCCTTCATTCCTACACGTGTTGTTTGAATCAAGGGAGAGCATCCAGTTATCAACTTTTCAAAGGAACTGGCCCCTTTGTAATCATTAGATTGTTGCCCTAATAACTCAAATCTCCATGTTTGATTTAAAATGTTTGCCATCAGTTCAGTCTGGTCGTTTTCTTCTTCCAGTTTCAGCTGGCTAAGATAAGAGGTCATGTCCGGTGTTGTAGTTATAGTCTGGTTTTCTGGTTTGTCTAAAGTCTCAAGGTGTTGTGTTTGGTGATCTTTAGCATCCTCCATCTTAATGTTGCTTTCTTCAGTTTCTGTTGCTTGTTGAATTGCAAGTTCTTTAATTGAAATCAAGATTTGACTGTCAAAGTTCTCAGTAAGTTTTACTTGTTGTATAGAATCCTCTTTGATATTGATTTGTTCCTCTTCTGTTGTTTTTTGAGTTGTAAGTTCATCAGTTGGAATGTGAGCTTCAATTTGTGGTTTTGAGGTGGCATCTTTGCCTTTCGCTCTAGAGTTGATTAGCTCAGTGGCCTCAAGGATTTTTTCCAGTATAAGTTTGTAGTTAAGTTGTGGGTAGAATTCCTCCATTTCTATAGTGATTAGAAATAGTCCTTTAGTGGAGGCTATGTTTAATAACAGTCAGTACATGTCCAGCTCCACTATTCCTAGAGGTTGTTTTCACAGCTGTTTCAAATTCTTATCTTTTTTAGATAGTAAGGAGGACAAATCTGGTAAATAGGCAGGCCCCTGCTGTACCAGACGTCACCACAATATGTCACCGATAGCATATAAAGTCTTTTTCCAGACACCAGTTAGGTTTATATCAAATTAAAAAGGGGAAATTTGTTCTCCAACTTAACAGATAAGATAATAAATCCCTGTAACAATAGGAACTTTTGGGGACCCCAAATGTCCATGAAGTGCAAGTCCAGTTATTTAGTTGTTTAGGTTAGTTGTTCTTTTCTTTTCTTTTCAAAGCTTAAATTTCCCAAAGTAGGCAGAAGCCGCTATGTTAAAAGCGGGGAAGAAATTTCAGGAGGCTTTCACAGGAAGGTAATAGGGATACAGGAAAGGAAAGGTAGGGTCTCACCCAAATCCTCCGCGGTGCTTTCGTTGTGCTTGGTGGTAATTTTGGCTTTCGGCAGGCATGGCTTAGTGATCAGCCATGTTGATGGCTGATCTTTTCTCCGACGGTCCAAAGGAGCTGCCTCCGATCAAACGGAAGGGCTACCACCCTTCCGCGATCTGTCGAGGGTCCTCCTCACGGTCATCGCCCCTCCAGGGCGACTTACGACCCTTTTCAGGGTCGCCTGACAAAGGGAAACCGGGCGGCGAAGAGAACGCTCTCCCCGCACGTCCGGCAGCGCTGTGATCTGGAGCCAATCTACCCACCTTCTATACCAGACATGTCAAACTCACGATGTCACATGACGTCACGCAACGTATCAGAACGGTTTTGCCATTGCCGGCAATGGGGTGGGCGCGGCTTCCGCGTGACGCGTCCGGCCTGCGGGCCAGCAGTTTGACACCCCTGTTCTATAGGGTTGGTTTTACATACACTAACCCGTGGTTTATTTAGCCATGGTTTATTGAATAAGCTACAAATGGCTGGGTCTATACATTGTGTTAAATCATAAGCCGTGTTTTATAGACTGCGGTGCTGGGACTATAGGACACTTCAGGCCATAAGCAAGTGATCCACATTAGAGCTTAGCCCAAGGTTTGAATCCAGTGCCCATGCCTGAGGGTTGCCTCCGCAAGACCGGCGTTCCTCTTTCACCTGCATCTGGGTAAAGGGAAGCAGATTAAAAATGTTCTTGGCATCCCAACAAGGCTACTCTTTTTTCCCCTAACCAGAAATCTGCAGGCAGCTCATTCTGAATGAGTGTTCCTTGTAGAGGATTCCCATCACCCTCACTGCAGAAAAGCAGCTGAAGGGATTCACTCCCCAACAGACAGATTTGTTCCCCCTTCTGTGGGGTACCTCACGGTGCTGCTTCCCAGGAAGCAGCACCCATCATGCCTAGAAACGACTTTTTCCAGCAGCTTTCATTATTCAGAAACTTGCCATTAGCCCACTATTGGTCAGAGATACATGACACACAATCTGGTTCTCGCACAAACGTTTGAATAAAATACCCTGCCTATTATATGTTAAGATTGTGTATACACTGCATTTTCCTCTAAAATCTTCACTCGCTCAGAGGAAAAGGTAAAGCCATGCTCAGAGAATAATAGGAGTTCCAGAAATTCAAGGCATGCAAGCAAGTCTGCCTCTGTTCCCCCAAACAGCGCACAGAACATTCACAAGCAGAAGTCCTGGGAGCATTAAGCATCCCTGCAGAGGAGAGCGCGTCTTCCTGGGCACCTGCGTCTCAGTTCCCCACCTCGGGAAAGGCGAAGCCCCTGGAGAAGCTCCTAGACTCTGGGGCTTCTGCAGCTGTCTTAAGTGGAAGACAAGTCCAAGGAGGAACCCCACGGATATCCCACACAGCAAACCTCCAGGCCAGAGAAGGCCACTTCTCATGAGCTTATCACCCAAATTACATAATCCAAACCAAGAATCATCAAGGCACGATGCCAGGCATGCATGACGTCACTTGCCCCCACCGCCGCAATTGCCCCCGCTAGCATAATCCATAGATGGTGTTCACAACACTTTCAACGCCAGTTTCCTTAATTGAGGTTTGCAGAACATACATTTTTAAATACGCAGAAGCAACATTTTAGCAGATGCCCCAAAGCGCTAAAATATGATTTAACAACCACAAGAGCTGCTAGGTCCAGGGGACAGCGACAAGCAGGCCCAAAGAAGCAACGGAGCCGGCCGAGCTCTCCCCCCGGGGTCCAACTCCGCTCTGGAACGCCAGGCAGGACTCTCGCCCTTTCTTGGCAATGATGGAGAAGCCCCGCTGATGGCTTCGGGGGGGGGGGAATTGCAGTCCGGCATTTCCTCGTGGTCTCCCATCAAAGTGTCAACCGGACAGCCGGGCAGCGCCCGCGAGGCGGAACCCAAAGGGCCGCCAGCAAGTCAATCCAGTGGAGCCGAAGGCAGTTCAAGCGCCATCTTCGAAGGGGAAGCGGCGTCCCCCGCGGCCGCAAGCCCGGCTAGCCTTTCCGCGCTCGCCTCCCGGCCGGCCTCTCCTCCCGCGGCACCGCGCACGGGCCCGGGGGGGGGGCGCCGCGCGGGGGACCGCGGCCCGAGTGGGCGGGGGGGGCTCCGCGCAGCTTACTTTTGATGGCCCCGATGAGCGCGTTGCCGTCCTTGACCACGTCCTTCAGGAACTTGTTGGTGCGCTCCAGCTCCTGCTCGGAGCACCGGAGCCGCTCGCGGAAGCCCGGGCTGTCCAGGTAGCAGTCGCTGAATTCCAGCGCCGGCTGCCCCATGGCCGTTCCGCCCGGCCCCTCGCGGCCTCAGCCCTGGCGGCGCGCTCGCCTCCCGCGGCGGAGGGGCCGAGGCGGCGGCCGGGGGCGGCTCCGGGCAAGGCGGGCGGCGCTTCGGCGGCTCCGCATCGGCGGCTGCGGCCGGGCCAACTCTGAGGGAAGCGAGCGAGATGCCCGGTTGGGAGGAAGAGCGGGCGGGCAGGCGCGGCTCCGGTCCCTCCCCGGCGGGCCGCCCTTTGTTCGCCCGGAGTCCTGCGGCGGGCGCCTCCCTCGCGGCCGCTCCCCTTAAAGTGGCAGGCGGCGCTGCCGGGTCCGCCGCATGGCCGGGAGGAGGCAGCCGGAGGGCCGAGCGGCTCTGGCCACGCCCTAGCTCCAGCCGCGACCCCGGCCTTGCGAGCTGCGGGGGGGGAGGGGGGCGCTGGGCCGCAGAGCCCGGACGGCCAGCAGCGACGAGGGGAAGCCGGGCCGTCTCCTCGCCTTCCCTGCACGGGCGGCTGCCCTGCCCTCCTGGGCGCCCCTCCGCAGCCTCGGCCAGGAAGCCTCCGATGGGGCTCCGCGCAGAGCGAGACCTGGGCGGCGATGGCCGGACCCTCGGCGTGGCCTCTCCGCCTCCAGGCCCAGCTCCTTTTCGAATGGAAGCCATTTAATTGCTAGAGTTACACAAGGAGCCCCCCCCCCGAGCTGACCAGTGTTCAGCTCCTCTCTCTGGAGCCCGCGGCCTGGCCGGAAGGCCCAGGGGACAGGGCCCACCACAGGAGGGAAGGGCTGCCCTGCAGCAGCCCTCAGAGCTGGCAGCTTCCTGCCTCTGAGCGGGATAGCAACCGCCTTATTGAGGAAATGTGCAAAAATAATCAGAAGACGAAGAAAAGGAACAGCTAAAGTTCCACTGTGGGCTGGGATAAAAGCAATGCTATGGGGGGGGGGGGGTTGATGTGTGTTGTAATTCTAACGATTTACCACGTGGGTGGGAAGTCTTCCCATTAACTGCATTCATATTCAGTGTCAACTTACCATGAAATGGAATAGTCCCAGTGCTGGCCCAGTCCGGATTTTGCCCTTGGATACTGGCCTACCTACCAAGGGCATATTCCACCATACCCCTTGGCGTAGTCAGCCTCTGCCCCGCAGCACAAGCACAGCCTTTCGTCCTGGGCCAGCACCCAGCAAAGCTAGTGATACTGGAGCAGCAATGTTCATACAGTGGATGCGGGTGTTCCTAGGCAACTGAGCCAGGCAACCAGGTTGCTAGGCAACATAGCTACAAATTAATACTGCTTTAGACTAGCAAGTTGTAGGAATCCAGACAGCCTAGGGTGAACATGTCATACAAACACAGTCACTTTGGATTAACAAACCCTTTTTTATGCTATGTACAAATCCTGGCCCAGTCAGCAGGAGTTATGGGACACAACCCTAGGAGAGCTACCTATTGGGGGAGGTGGCCAAACCATTCAAAGCCAATGGCCTACTGAGTCCAGTTCTGGTCACTATGATACAGAAAAGATGCTGAGGCCCTGGAAAGTGTGCAGAGAAGAGCAACAAAGATGATAAGGGATCTGGAGGCTAAAGGCCATGATGAACGGTTAAGAGAGCTAGGTATGTGTAGCTTATTGAAGAGGAGAATTAGGGGAGACAAAAAAACTCTTCCAGTACCTGAGGGGCTGTGATAGAGAAGAGGTCACCTTATTCTCCAAAACACCTGAGAGCAGGACAAGAAGCAATGGGCGGAAGCTCATTAAAGAGAGATCCCAAAGGTGCTTTTTCACGAGGCAACTGGACTTTCTTGTTTTCCTTTTGAAAACACTTCTCATCCAAGAAGCTTCTTCAGCTCTTGAACTAAGGAGATACTTCCTGACAGTGAGAACAATTAATCAATGGAAAAACTTGCCTCTCAAAGTTGTGGATGCTCCATCATTGGAGGCTTTCAAAAAAATATTAGACACCCATTTGTCCAGGATGGAAGTAGGCCTCCTGCCTTAGGCGAAGGGTTGGACTTGAAGACCTCCAAGATCCCTTCTAGCCTTATGATTCTGTTCAACCCATATTCTCCTTGCCTGCTGGACAAGAAGAGGGAAATCTAGTTCTTTTTACCTTTGCAGCCCTGAGGCAGGAGAGAGTGGAGATGCCATTTCCCCGCATCTCCCCGACTGAGGCCACTCGGAGTTGCAACCTGTTGTCAGGGGTGAAGGTAAAGCCTTGGCACAGCCTGATCCTGGAAGTCCCATAATTCCTTGTAGGGACCAGCCATTGAGAGAAACCTCCATTGGAAGAGGTGACCACCAGGCTTGGCAGATCAACCGAAAATCCCGGCCCTTGTTACCTTCTCATTTCTGACCATCTCTCCATACTTTGCAACCAGCATATCTTCGAACTATCTTTCTTCAAAAGACAGACTCTGTAGCATCTCTGTACTCTTAAGTCAATGTGTCTGAACTGCAGCAACTTCAAAACGTGGATTTGCTGTGGTTGAGAAGTGCTGCTGTGAATAATCTCATTTGAGGCTTTATCAAAACCCTGGAATGGGAGGAGATGATGTTTATTGAATAGGATTCAAGTATTAATATTTCATCAAATCAGAGTAGTTCATCATTTTAAAGACTGAGATTGGATTGGATTGACTGATTTAACTGTAGGTTGTTTTGTGGTCTGTATGAATGTGACCACTATGGTTTGCTCCTCTGATCACAATTAAAACAACAATGGTTAATAGAATAGAATAGAATAGAATAGAATAGAATAGAATAGAATAGAATAGAATAGAATAGAATAGAATAGAATAGAGTGGGAAGAGACCTTGGAGGTCTTCTAGTCCAGCCCTCTACCATCTCAGACAAGTGACTGTCCAGCCTATTTTTAAAAATCTTCAGTGATGGAGTGCCCACAATTTCTGGAGGCAAGCTGTTCCACTGGTTGATTGTCCTCACTGTCAGGACGTTTCTCCTTAATTCCAGGTTGGTTCTCTCCTTGATCAGTTTCCAACCATTGTTTCTCGTCCTTCCCTCTGGTGCTCTGGTGAACAACCTGTCCCCCTCTGCCTTGTGGCAGCCCCTCAGGTACTGGAACTCTGCTATCATGTCTCCCCTATTCCTTCTTTTCTTTAGCCAAACCCAAGTCCCGCAGCCGTTCTTCGTATGTTTTAGCCTCCAGGCCTTTGATCATTTTAGTTGCTCTTCTCTGAATTTTTTCCAAACTCTCAACATCTTACATCAATCTGTAACAAGTAATTGGACAGCTACACATCACACAGATATGGGGCTGCAGTAGACTGCAAGTGTCATTGGAACGTGAAATTGTTGCACAAATGCCATAAATTATGTGTTCTGTGTCCAACATGGTATTCTCCAAGGTCTACCAGTCCCCCATACAACAGCAGTTTGAGGCAACCAAGAAGCAAGTCACAGGGCCTTTAACAAGCAACAAAAAGCTGGTTTTGTTTTCCATAATGTTCTGGAAATGGGTGCCTCTCTGTGCAGAAAAACTTTGTGATATGAGGGATAAAACATTTGCAAGATAGGAAGAGCAAAGAGCTTCTGAGCAGTGCAAAAGTGTTTCTCCTCTCCAGCAAGTGGCAGATTTTTTAAATGAATGTTGCAACAAAATGTTGAATGTTGAAACAAAAACAAGGAAATCATAAAAAGGCCAAGGCCTTTCTTTCCCTTCTCCGTGCATTTCATCTCATCCTCTCTGGGGAAATGTCTTGTCAGGAGAATGTTATTCTGGCCAAGGCAGGAGAGTGTCTCTGTTTTCCCAAACTACTCCACCCAAACTACTCCTAGGAGAAATGGTTTGGCGTCCAACTGGCTCGGAGAAGTGAGAGGAAGGATCATGTGATTCCTGATTGTCCGGTGCCTTGAACTGTTATTCTGCCAGCTGCCTTGCAATAAAATCCTGAAGACAGACCTGTGTGGGGCAACCAAATCTGGGTTCTCGCTTGCCCCACAGCTGTTTGGGTGAGGGGTTCTTGGCTAGCCTCCAATGCTCTTTGCCTCACAAAGCACAGACCTAGGAAGGCGGCTTTTAGATGTGCATTGAATGCTTCTTGGACTCACCTTGGCTTGATAACTTTGTCTAAAGTTAGGTTAGATGTTTTCCTTCTGCTCTTCAGCTGGATCACTGAAGACTCTTGAAGTGGGACTCTCCTGAATAATCTATTTAAAAGCTTAAAAAAAAACCCTAGACATGCACAGAATTGCACAGAATTGCACCCATAAGGGGAAAAAAGTGAATGGAGGAAAAGACGGCTTGGAGAGAAGAGAAAACTTGGAATTAGAACATTTATTTGAATGCAAAGTTTACTCTGGGGAGTTCTGCTGAGTTCTGTTTGCAGCTTCCTTTTGTTTTTGCTGAGAACGGTCAGCACAGCATCTTAGCATGGGGATAGTTTTCTCCATATAGACTGCAATATTTCTTCAGTATTGACTGCAAGTTCTTTTTACCATTATTAATGCATACTTACACAGACATAATTGCAAAATGAATTAGAAACAGATCTGTTTGCACAAGTGTTCTTCCTTCCCTCTAATGAATTAGGTACAGATCTGTGGTTTTTTCTTTGCTTTTTTTTTCTTTTTTCTTTTTCTCTGCATATTTATAAAGATTACACAGTCTATTAACAAATTATGAATCAATTGAATACAAATTTTTGAATATACTGAATGTTCCTGAGAAAACTGAGTCATCATTTTAAAAAGTTGTTACAACTATCACCAGAAGATTTTAAACCTTTACTTCCTACACTGTAAACTTTACTGCCCTATTTTTTATTTTAGCTGGGATTTTATTTTCCTTTTCAAATTTTATTCATCTGTCATTTTTTTAATACATCTGTGGATTACAAGCTCTGTCAAGAGGGCAACATCAACATCAGCCACAGAATGGACCAAAAGGAGAACTCTCAGAACTCCCGACAGTGTAAACAATTAACCAGTGGAACACCTTGACTTCAGAGGTGTGAGTGCCCTATACTGGAGGTTTCTGAGTGGACAGCCATTTGTCCAAAATAGTATACGTCCCTTCAACTCTGTTGCTCTATTATTCTAGAAGACCAGTATCTTAAGAATAGAAATTTCAGATGATTATTTTTTTGAAAAAATATGGTAAATTTTGGGAATTATGAAAATAAACTTGAATTTTTACAATTTTGGAAAAAAATCCTTTAACGAGTCCTTTAACGTGTTCCAACTGAGAAACGGCACAGCTGAGAGGTGACCCAGCTGTGAGGCGGCCCAGTATCCCAGCTGAGAGCCCAGCAGCCCAGCTGAGAGAAGGATAGGTGGCCCAGCGTGGCAGCTGGGCAGAGACAGTGAGGTGCAAATGGAGGCCACTGAACAAAGGTGAAACAGAGCTAGGTGGCAGCAGACCAGCAGATGAGAAGAGCACAGCAGACCCCCAGCAGCTGTGCAGAGCTAAGTGGCAGAGGAGCGGAGTGCCCAGAACAGCAACTGAGCAGCCCGGCAGACCAGCAGCGACTGAGAGCAGCGTGGCAGACCAACTGAGCAGCAGCGGTGCAGAGCTAAGTATGACAGCAGGCTGGAGTGCCAACAGCAGCAGCTGAGAGCAGCACAGCAGAGTAGCTAAGCACCCAGATCAGCACATCACACCTGAAAACCTCAGCAGTGGCCAGGCAGGAAGGCAGGGAAGAAAAGGATAAGTACATAACACTTGTGGACAGAGAAGAAAGGGATGAATTTTCAAGGCAGGGTGTAGAAGGTTAAGAGCTAAGCATCTCCTAGAAAAAAGCCTGAGATTTCCAACATAACGAAATGTACAACACTTCATAAAGGGCCAAGAACTTTTGTAAATTCTTAAATTTTTAAAATTTCTGAAGTTTTTTTAAATTCTGTTTTCAAATTTTTAAATTTCTTTTTAGTTTTCAATTTCTTTTTTCAATTTTTTAATTCTATTTTCAATTTTTTAATCTTTTTCAATATTTAAATTCTTTTTAATTATAAATTTAATTCTGAATTTAATTTTTTAAATTTTAAATCTTTCAATTTTAAAATTCTTTTTTCAATTTTTTTATAAAATTATTTTTTCAATTTTTTCCCATTTCTCAATTTCTTTTTTCAACTAAATATTTGAAAAAACAGTTTACTTATTTTAATTCTTCAGAAATTTTTAAATTCTTAATCTAAGAGGAAAAAATAAAAAAATGGAAAAGAGACACACACTTAAAACAGGGAAGATAGTAATGAATTTTTGAAGACAGGACAAAGGGTCAAGAACTTTTATAAACTATTGTAAACTGACACTTCGCAACAGGGAAAATAAACTTTTAGAAATTTTTAATTTTTTAACAAATCATGGACATAGAGACTGACATTATAATGACTTGCAAAATGTGTCATTTGTTTGAGCTTATGCCCACAGAAGATCCAAACCATATATGTATCAAATGTAAATCATATGAATTACTAGAAGAAAAAGTAAAGGGTCTAGAAGCAACTCTAGCCACTCTGAAACTCAATGAACAAAGTGAGAACCCCCCCCCCCTAAACAAGAAGACTACACCAAAACTAAACACAATAGGGAGCAAACAGCTTCTAAGCAAAATGACCCCATGTATGAACAAAAAAAAAGAAAACTGGCTGTGTTGATCTTTTTGTTCTAGAAAAAAATAGTGTTTGCAAGTATATTTAACAAAGTCTATCCAAAACGTTCCCATATTGGGTGGTTGTTGATTCCTTTTCCCTACGAAATTAGCATCTTTGAATACTCAGAACTTCAAATGGAGATTTTGGTTCATATGCCAGAGAACGTTTCTGTTTCCAACATGGAAAAAAGGGATCAGTGAGTTGTTAGGGATATTCCTTCAAAACCCCTCAGGGAGGGTGGACCTCGCCCAAGAGGGTAGACTTCCAGCACATGATAGTAGTGCTGAATCACAGCAGAGTCCTGACCATGAGTAACCCCCAGAACGTGGTTTGTTGCCCTCTGGAGCAGCCCACCAATCCAGTTCACGAGATGCGAAAGCTAAGAGGGGTCTGCTCCTGGAGCTAGAGCATTTCACACTGGTATCCTGCCCAGGCCATTTCTCAGGCCCATCACCCTCCAGTGCTGCAGAGGGCTGGTGTGGAGAGCTTCCCTCTTCCCTTTCAGGTTTTCTCCGACTTTTCTCTTCTACATTGTGGGGTGATAAAGCAAAGGCAGGAATAATTCTGTTGTGCTCAAAGTGAATTGGGGAATGTAGTAATCTGCAGGAGTTGAAGGAACTTCTGAGTGATCAGGAGGGGCCTACTTAGGTTGTTTTCTGAAAAATGAAATTTTGCAATTCCCAGCAGCTGCCGCAAGTATACTTTTGCGAAGAGGCCTTTCTATGTAGCAGCCATTTAGGGTGCACTTTAAAAAGCTCTCACAAACCCAGTTCTGCTTGTTCCTGAGCACTGAACAAAGTATTGCAATGTTGCAACTACTTCTTTTTGGGCAGCACCTTCATTTCCACGTTGTCTTTGCTCACAAGTCTTTCTGGGGCAGACTGACGCTCAAATCTTCCATTGCCAGATGTGACTGGGAGGTCTTCCAATTTGCCACTGAGATGGTTGGTAGTCTTAGTGCGACCCCTGCTGGGCAGAGGGAACCAAGGACCTGGCAAAACAGCCAATTTGGGCAACAGCTGGAGGTAAGGAAAAACCAAGTCCAAACAAGTATGTCCTCAAATGCCAGGCAACTTCAGCTTTGGGAAGAGCTGTGAGGCAGGGGGCGAGTTAAATCGCACTTCTCATTCTCAGCTCTCATCTCTTTACCTATCCTAGCATTATCACGTATCACATGAAAACAACATATCACCTATTACAGCAGTAGAGGTGAACAGAACGAGTTTGCTGGGTAGATTCAGGTGCTGGGTAGAAAGCAGGAGAAGGTCTCTTTCTAGGCCTCTCTTAGTTATGAAAGCCAGGTGCAGCCCAACACACCTCACAGGGTTGTGTGAAAAATAGGAGGCAGGTTAGGTTTGCCACCTTGAGAAGAGTAGAATAGAGCAGAGCAGAGGAATGGAATGGAATGGAAATCAGAACAACAGAATAGAATAGAATAGAATAGAATAGAATAGAATAGAATAGAATAGAATAGAATAGAATAGAATAGAATAGAATAGAATAGTTGGAAGGGACCTTGGAGGTCATCTAGTCCAACCCCCTGTTCAGGCAGGAAACCCTATACCATTTCAGTCAATTGGTTGTCTAATCTCTTCTTAAAAACTTCCAGTGTTGGAGCATTCACAACTTCTGGAGGCAAGTCTTTCCACTGGTTAATTGTTCTAATTATCAGGAAATTTCTCCTTAGTTCTAGGTTGCTTCTCTCCTTAGTTAGTTTCCATCCATTACTTCCTTGTCCTGCTTTCAGGTGCTTTGAAGAATAGATTGATCCCCTCTTCTTTGTGGCAACCCCTTAGATATTGGAAGACTGCTACCATGTCACCCCAGTCCTTTTCACTAGACTAGACATACCCAATTCCTGAAATCCTTCATATGTTTTAGCCTCCAGCTCCCTAATCATCTTTGTTGCTCTTTTCTGCATTTTTTCCAAAGTCTCAACACCTTTTTTGTAACATGGTGACCAAAACTGGATGCGGCATTCCAGGTGTGGTCTTAGCAAGGCATTATTAAGTGGCATTAACACTTCATGTGATCTTGATTCTATCCCTCAACATTCTCATCGCAAACACAACTTAGTGAGCAGCGAATCTGCCCATAAATTTGGCGAACTCTGAGCAAGCTTCGTCTCCCTTTTTGAAGCAGAATTTTTTGGGGTTTGCTTGTTTGTTTTTTGTCTCCTTGTCCAGGGCAACTACAGCATGTTCCTTTCGTGCCCCAGTGCAGGTTTCATCTTTCATCTTATGGTATTTTGTGACCTCATCTACAATGAGGCAAAATTCATAATCAGATATCTGCCTGTCAATTAGTGTGGTGGACACATGTCTGTGATTGTGTTCAGCTTGCTATTGGCTAGGACTCTGATCTGAGCTATTTGGCTTTGACTGCAAGGTGGTGACTGACAAATTTTCTGGCCACTCCAAGGACACCCAAGGCCAAGCCTGTCATTTCAAGGCCCAAAGCAACTGGGACCATGATAATGGTGCACAGGAGGCCCACAGCACCAATGCCCATCCCTATTGTGAGCAATGCAGCATCGATGCAATCTGGGGTATACAGCAATACTTTTTGTACAGTGCTGCCCATTTCTCTCTTTTGTCCTCAAGGTGATTTCCTGGAGTTGGTAGGACTGACCATCCCTGATGCAAGTTTGCGTTCTGAATGTTGTGCAGCCACAGGTAGTTCTGGGTAAAGCGAAGCTTTCGGTAGCTTCACGTTTGAAGGCTTGTATTTTGTTACCTCCGGAAATGCCAATGCAATGGTATGCCATTAATTACAGACCCTATTCAGTTAGGAGGGACATGGGTATTGGTGGCTGCCCAATTTCTAGTGCCAGAGAGACGGGTTGATCATGGTTGTCAAGAATTTTTTTTAACTCTCATCTCTTACAGTAACTGTCAACTTGTAAACTCTCCCATCCCGAAGGCACTTGAATTTGGGATGCTCGAATTGGACAGGGTAGGGTTAGGGTTACGTCACCATGAACTTGGAGAGCAAAATGGACATTGCCAACAAATTCAGAGTGCTTGGGTATGGTTAGAAAGGCATTGACTTTTCTAGCCTGCCCTATCTATCTTTCGTGGTAAAATACATGGGAAAATCCCATTGGAGGATTAGGGTTAGGGTTAGGTCACCATGAACTCAGAGAGCAAAATGGACATCGCCAACAAATTTGGAGTGCTTGGGTATGGTTAGGAGGGCACTGACTATTCTAGCCTGCCCTATTTATGTTTCTTGGTAAAATACATTGGAAAATCCCATTGGAGGAATATTCCACTTAGGGTTAGCATTAGGTCACCATGAACTCAGAGAGCAAAATGGACATCGCCAACAAATTCGGAGTGGTTGGGTATGGTTAGTAGGGCACTGACTATTCTAGGCTGCCCTATCTATGTTTCCTGGTAAAATACATTGGATAATCCCATTGGAGGAAAATTCCACTTAGGGTTAGGTCACCATGAACTCATAGATATTCCTTTATTCAACATCCGTCTCCCATCTGGCAACATCCACCTCCCACTTCCTTCTACTTCCCTTTTTTCTCTCTTTCCATATTTCTATAGTACCTTCTTGTTCCTTCAATATTCTAAGGCTTGTGTCAAGGCATACAATTCACACGTTTGAGCTGACCACGTTAATGGCAGTCTCCCTGCTTTCAACAATTTTAATGCATGCAATTCACAAGACTGTGCAAACCAACTTAAAAGCAACTTTCCTGCTTCTTCCTTCTATTATCCATTCCTTCACTTCCCTTCTGCCACCCTGGCCTAACTTCTTTCTTTTCTTCTTCCACATCTTCTATCAACTTTACATGAGTGAACTCTTTCCTTTTACTATTAATCAATCCTCTTTTCTCTTCTCCAAAAGTATTCAAGACTCCATAAATATACTTGGAGTCAGTGTATATATTCTCCTTCTCCCATATTAACAACCTCAGAACCTGCCGTAAGGCATAAAGTCCACAGGTTTGAGCTAAGGGAGGGAAATTCTTCCAGCCTCCATTCACATTTTTTCCTCCCCATCTACTATCGCATCTTCATTATGTCTCTTTTTTTTCCCCAACTGAAGGAAATAAATAAAAGTTATTCTTTTATAAATTGTAATAATGTAGTGCAAATGTAGCAATGTAATGCCAATGTATGAGACTGTCTGTTTACTGTTTCCTGCCTATGCAAAGTAACCACAAAAAGTAATCAGCAAAGACAATGAATTATGACCTACTAAAAGTTCCTAAGGGAACAGGAACTTAAGCCTTGAGTAGAAATCACTATAAGGAAGAGAGGAACATAGACTCAAGGTGGAAATTACAAATAAACAAAGATAAGATCACAGCGGATGGACGGAAATTGCCAGGAGGACCTTTTTAAGTGTAAAGCAACTTCAAAGAAAGACTAAAGAAAATAGAGAAGGGGAGTTGGGAGGGTTTCTTAGACGTGACGTGCATTGTAAAAGGTATAAATTGTATAGCTTGAAAACTGCTCTTTGCGCTCTTTGAACTCAATCCAACTTGGGAAGGGTCTAAGAGGCCACGTTTGCAAACGCTTTTCTTTTCTTTTCTTTTTATTATTTTCATATTTTTCTCCAATAAACTTTGTTTTTGTTAACCAGACTTGTCTGCGTATTGTATCAAATTTTGGGTTTTTAAATCACACACAACTATTTTGCTATGAACAAATGTTTACCTCCTTTCGGCTTTCTGATTTAAAATTATCCACATTTGATAAGAAATGCTAACCACCAAGACTTCCCCAAACATCAATTTTAGACAAAAATGCCACTGGCTGCCTCTTTCCCCCCACTTCTGGGTCAAAATCCCCTCCAAGCCATTCCTTTGTCCGTATTTACAAACAAATTGCTTAGTAAAGAGCCAACAAAGGAGCGCTCACCAAACTCTGCTTGAGTTTGTTAACATAGGCCACAGGTCGGCAACCTGCGGTTCCGGAGCCGCATGCGGCTCTTTCAGCCGTCTCCTGCGGCTCCCAGTCCATGTGCAGTTCCAAAAAAAAAAAAATGGGACTAAAAAAGTTCAACCAATCAATTCAAACTTCTCACGAAAAAAAACAAAACTTGTGAAATTTGAATTGATTGGTTGAACTTCTTTGGTTTGTGGGACTGCCCACAAACCTCTTCTCTCTCTTCAGACTGCACGGACTGCTAGAAAGGTGAGTAGGCCCTTTTCTCTGGGGACTTGCAGTGGGCCAGGAGAAGGGAGCGAGCGCCCGGCCACTCCACCGCGCAAAGATGCCCAGCCTGGGAGAGAGCGGCAGGGGTGGTGACGGCACCTCCTCCTCCAAAGGGGCACCTACCGGCTCCGAGGTGCAGAGGCAAGCCATTCCACTTTGCACGATGCTTTCTGTTTCCAAAGCGGCCTCAGCGTCACCCGGCCGGCGTGCTTGCTCGGGAGCAGCTCAGCCTGGATCGGCTGGTGGGCAGGTCACGCGTCCTCCTGGCTGGCCGCTCTTCTCCGGCTGCCCCGCCGCCCCAGTTGGCATGCTTGCAGATTCCCCCCCCCAAATAAATAAAAAGGCCGATTTTAAAGGTTGTCCAGCTAAAAGGGAGGAAAGAAGCTGGGCTGGAGCGCCCTGGAAAAGCGAGCAGGCAGCGCTTCTACACGGGCTGGTTGGACTTTCGGCAGGTTTCGCCTGCAATTAAGGCAGGGCGAGGTTTTTGGCTTGGAGGCTGAGGGGGGAGCTGCTTGTGGGGGCATGTGTCTGCTCACATAAGTGTGAATGTGTTTCTTTTGCAGGAAGGCTGCTTTGCTGAAAGTTATATCTTCCACTTCCTTCCTTCCTGTTTTCTTTCTTTCTCTTTTTTCCTTCCTTCCCATGTTCTTCCTGCCTTTCTTCTTCCTTTCTTGTCTTTCTTCCTTTCCTCCTCTCTCTCTCTCTCTCTCTCTCTCTCAATAAGCAAACAATCTGGGCTCTGACTGGCTGCTCCACGCTTCCTCCTCCTCCCCCCCACACAAGTAAACTGCATGCAAAAATCCCACAAGATCTACCAGCTGTGTTTTCGCTCCTAAGTCAGCCTATGTCTGTGCACACGCACAGACTTAAACGGAGGCTTCCAAACCTGAAGCATACACGTGGATGTCTGCAACCGGTCGTTGCAAAAAATAGGGAAAAAAGGGGGGAAAGAGGGCGTGACTATTTAAAGACCCCCACTTTTCCTTTCCTTCCTCCTCTTTGGCAGTGTTGACTTCTGCTCCTCCAATCCTGGCTGCTCCTCACGATCCCTGCCTGCCACGGCGATTTCTGAGAGCGGGGAGCAGCTGCCTGCTGGGCAAGCCCCGAAAGCTTTCTTCCTCTCCCCGATCTTGCCTTTCTTGCTCGTCCTCTGATATAGGCGTCTGCTGGGTTTCCTCAACCTCCCCCCCCCGTTTTATTTTAATCCCACCACCGCCTCCCTCTTTCGCAAAGTTGACATTCCGGGGACTCAGACCTTGTGCTCCCGGAGTCACTTGGTGAAGCTTGAAGGAGAGGCCACCTGCTCCCACCTCCCGCGGAGCAGAACTGCTGCTTCCTCGCCCTCCCAGCGAAAGAACCCCAGAGAGCTGGAAGATGTCCTTTCTCCCACTTTCCACTTCTCATCCTCTCTTTTCTGAGCACCCCTCCCAGAGCGAGCCAGAAGCCTCAACTCCGGCCTCCCGCAGCAGGCTGAGATAGGCGAGCCCGAATGGCCGTCTGCTGCCGCCTCGGAAGATTTGCCGCAGCAGCTCCTTCTCCCCGTCGGCCTCCTCCTCCGCTTCCTCAGAACCTTCGCACCAAAAGGCGGAAAGAAGAAAGTCCCAGAGAGGGAGAGCGCGGGGCGGGGGGAGAGCAGTCTTTTCTGAGGGGAGGAGAAGCCAGGACGGCAGAGCCGTCCATACCAGAGCTGGACGGGGGCAGGGCCGGTGCATGTCTCGCCTTAGGCTCCACTCTTCAATCAAGCCCCCTGTTCTGCGCGCGCGCGCATGCGCACACACATTATGTGGCTCCCAGGTTTTTATTTTGTGAGGGAAACTGGTCCAAGTGGCTCTTTCAGTGTTTCAGGTTGCCGACCCCTGACATAGGCTCTTTTTCTAACAGTTTTGCATACGAATCTTTTGTCAAAACAACATAGCTAATTATAATCCCAAAAATTTTCTCAACTCCTTCTTCGTTTTAAAACAAGGATTGAATTACAATTCCTTTAATTCTCTTAGGTATTATTTTCTATCAGTGTCTCCTGCACACAGACATAAAAACATAAAAAAATAAAACAAAAAAAGCAACTTCACAGTGTTAGAAATACATGTTTAAAAATAAAATGATTCTTCAAACCCATTCCCATCCTATGTCTCTCAGAAGGGAAGGGGGAGAAATGTTTATTACTTCCTCTATTTACTTTGCCTTTCTTTACCTTTTGATCTGTATACCCTTTTAACTATTGTTTATGGCTCTTTGTATCCGCTACAAGGTGAGTTAGAAACAGGCTGATGTTATTTTTAACAAGACAAAAGATGGTCAAGGGAAGTTTTGAAACGGATGTAATCAAAGGGGGGGGGGGTTTGATGTATTCTGGTTAGGTTAGGCGCCTTTTCCGGATAAGATTGTAAACCTTTGAAGTCCTATCAACAGGGATTGAAGGGGAGGGGAGTGGGAGTGTCGCGATAGGAATGTATATAATGCTTTGATTCTGAACAATTGTGTGTGGTCTCTAATTTAGAACTTCGTGTTGGAAGTGTCTTAGAGATCCACCGCACTTTGCAAACTGCTTTTTCTATTTCTGCAGAATTAAACTCTTTTCTTACCAATCCAATTTTGTTAGTGTTTTAATCCCGTTTCTAACAAATTGGCTGCCCAAACGTGGGGCCTTGGGCATCTGTTCCTGCATCTTCGGGAGGCGAGGACAACTGAGGAAGGCATGCCCCATTGATTTCAATGGTCCAAAGTTGCAGTCGCAGGTTGAGGAGGCAGAGCGGAGCCAAGCCCACGGACCAAATAGTGATTGGTAAGAACTGAGGAGGGGGGAGCAGAGAATTACTGGGACAAAGACCGGGCAACTTCGTGCATGAACCTAGGTGAGTAAAAACTTGGGCTGAACCAAGGAATAAAACCTAGGCGGTCGGGGAGGTTGGGTAGCACAGTTTGAGTCTGAGATCTGTGAGAGGTGTGTGTAAGACGCCCCGAGGGTCCACGGGACTGGTAAGACATCCACAAGTTGTGGATGTCCCGAGGGTTTGGACTGGCAAGGCGGAGTGAGGGGACTCCTGAGTAAAAGGAGAAAGAGACTTGGTGAAGCGAACCGTGGTCTCATTAGATTGGTAAGGACGACAGAACTGTGTGGTGAACCAACCATGGGTAATTCGGGAGGGTCCCAGGAGAAGAAATGTGTACGCCCCGAGGGTCTGAAGGACTGGCAAGGCGGAGTTTAGGAAAAATCCAAAACTAAAAATAGATCCCCACAGTCCACTAGAGAAATTGTTAGAAAACTGGGGGAAACTACCATACAACAACCTGATCATTAAGTTAAATTTAAGAAAAGAAAATATGGCAAATTCGTGCTGCTTCGTATGGTGGGGGGATGAGAAAATTGAGTAGCCCCAAACAGGAAAAGGAAACATGAACCCATCTTGCTGGCATCAGACTCTTTGTGTCTGTGGATGGGTTTCCCAGGCTCTGCCCATGTGGAGCCAGGGTAGAAAAAGGAGTTTTGAATTTGAGCTCAAGGGCTGCTTTGGAAAGAAGGGGGGGTTTGGCCAGAGCGCAGGACCTTTTGTTAGGGAAAAGGGAGAGGCTGTGTGCAAATGGAATGGAATGAGTGAATGAAAAGAATTGGATTTGAGTAACCAGCTGGTTAGCTCCTGTAAGCAAAGCAAAGTTAGGAAAATGACTTTGCTCAGGGCTTTGCTGGAAAGCCAATTTGGCTAAATAAAGGTACTTAAAAAGGAAAATAAGAAGTAGTGATTCTTTTTCTCTCTATCTTTCTGTGCAACCACGTGGTATGTTTAAGATTCTTGCCTTCCCTAATTCGAGTTAGCTGAGATTTGTGGTGGGAATGACCAGGATGTGTAGAACTAAAAGTTCTGTTTTCTTTTCTGTTCTCTTTCCCTTGTCTTGGTATGTATATGTGTGTCAAAGTTTTTGTGTGTGAGGTAAATGTGACTGTTAATTGTTTCTAATCCCAAGAGAAAAGAAGCTCCAAAAGGAAATACTTTCACTCAGTTTGTCTGGCCAACAAAAAGAGTGAAGAAAGATGTGTTTGTTTGTTTGTTTTTCTTTTCCTCTCTCTATACCAGTGATGGCGAACCTTTTAGAGACCGAGTGCCCAAACTGTAACCCAAAATCTACCTACGTATCGTCGGGTGCCGGGTGGGCGTGGCCCATTGGGTGGGTGTGGCCCATTGGGTGGGTGAGGCCCATTGGGAGGGCGGGGCCCATTCGGTGGGCGTGGCTGCAGTGGTAACGGCAGACTGGGTGGGACTAAAAAGTTCAATCAATCAATTCCAACTTTGCAAGATCTTTTTTTTTTCCCCGAGAAGTTGAAATTGACTGATTGATTGAACCTTTTTTTTTTTTGCACACGGCGGCAGAGGCCTAAAGCGAAAAGGTTTTATAAAACCCAGCTGAAGGCCTAGGACTGGGGCGATGGCGCACGTGCCCACAGAGAGGGCTCCGAGTGCCGCCTCTGGCACCCGTGCCATAGGTTCGCCACCACTGCTCTATACTCTTAAGAACAGCCTAAAGTTAGCAGGAATAATAAAGTTGGATGGAACCTTGGAGGTCATCTAGTCCAACCCTCTGCTCAGGCAGAAAACCCTATACCATTTTCTTGCCTATTTTATAGTTCTACTCTCTCCCTTTTGCAAATGTTGTTAAGAAGTGAAACTTTTCATATATGTTCTCTCACCAGAGTCCAGCTTTTCTTTTGGTCCTCATCTGTGATTCTCTCATTTTTGTCTGCCTGTTTCTTTAACTGCAGTGTTAATGCCTTTTCAAACTCTGTCTGTAGGCACAACCCCCCCTGCTTTTTCTGGATGTGCTGCTTTGAGAGCAAGAGAGAGACAGAAAGGAGAAAGGGGGGGTTGATCTTTTTAACTTTTTGTTGTTGTTTAGAATTCTGGTTTGAGGAAGGAGGGGTGGTTGAGAATGTTTTAACCTACTTAATGGAAATTTGTTTCCATCTGAATGGAATCTGATTAAATTAGAATTTGACTAAATTTATATTAAAGGCAAAGAGTTGATACTAGAGTTTGATACAAAACTATTTCAGTAACTCAGATTTGTTTGTGTGTGTGGAGTTGCTTTTTGTTGTTGTTTTATTTTATTTTTTTGTTTTGTTTCTATGTCTGTGTGCAGTACACACTGATAGAAAATCATGTCTGAGAGAATCTAAGGAATTGGAATTCAACCCTTGTTTAAAACAAAGGAGTTGAGAAAATTTTTGGGATTATAAATGGACTCACTAAAGAGTTGGTAGAATCCGGCATCCTGCCAAAGAACTGGTCAGCCCAAAATTGCGAACTGTATGCATTAAATCAGTCCCTAAAATTGTTAGAAAACAAGGCTGGAACTCTTTATACGGATTCAAAGTACGCCTTTGGGGTGGTCCATACCTTTGGAAAAATTTGGGTGGAAAGAGGAATGATTAACAGCAAAGAAAAGGAATTGATTCATGAAGAGTTGATAAAACAGATAATGGAATCCCTCCAGTTACCAAAAAGAATTGCCATAACCCATGTGAGTGCACATCAAAGGGGCAATTCTTTTGAAAGTGTGGGAAATAGGATTGTGGATGAAGAAGCCAAGAGGGCAGCAAATGAAGAGAGTATAAATGTCTTAATACCCATTGTAGAAACACTAGAAGAGATCCCTGTGTTTTCAGAAACAGAGGAAAAAGAACTAATGCAGATAGGTGGGCAACAAGGAGAGAAGGGTAAATGGTTTCTCCCGGATGGGAGGCAGGCAATCAATAAACCCATAGCACGAGGATTATTGGAGAAGTTACATGAAGGAAGCCACTGGGGGGTTCAGGCATTGGTGAATGAGCTTCTGAAACATTATAGGTGCATTGGAATTTACACCTTGGCCAAACAAATCACTGAAAAATGTCTCATATGCAAGAAAACTAACAGACAAGCTATGAGAAAACAGCAACTAGGAGGGAGGCCACCTGCCCTAAGACCATTCCAATGCATTCAGGTAGATTTCACCGAACTACCTAGAATAGGCAAACTAAAGTTTTTGTTGGTTATAATCGATCATCTAACAGGATGGGTAGAGGCTTACCCATGTAGTAATGCCACTACCAAGGTGGTATCCAGGGTATTACTAGATCAAATTATTCCTAGGTACGGAATGGTCACTCAAATTGATAGTGATCAAGGGAGCCATTTCACGGCAAAGGTATTGCAGAATATTATGGAAGTCTTGGGAATAAATTGGAAATTTCACACTCCTTGGCATGCAGCCAGCAGTGGAAAATCTGAAAGGGCTAATGCAAAGATAAAGGAATCATTAACCAAACTAATTTTAGAGACCCACATGCCCTGGACTAAGTGTCTGCCACTGGCACTGCAGAGAATTAGAACTCAGCCACGAAAAGACATAGGACTGTCACCCTATGAACTATTATTTGGAGTTGCTTTTACCCCAGGACAAATTTGTATAGATTCACTCCAAACTCGAGATAGAGTACTGAAACAATATGTACATAAACTGTCCAGATATTTTGATTTTCTCAGGAAACAAGGATTGCTAGCACAAACACCTCCCTTGGAGTTTCCAGTCCACAGATTCCAGATCGGAGATTGGGTGCTGATCTGGAGTTGGAAGGAGGAAAACCTGGTTCCGAAGTGGGAAGGTCCTTTCCAGGTGCTGCTGAAATCCGAAACAGCAGTACGAACGGCAGAGAAGGGCTGGACTCACTACACCCGTGTAAAGGGACCAGTAACCGGAACTCCTACTGAGTGGAACATTGTGCCTCAACCTGATCCTTTGAAGTTGATAATAAGAAAAAGCAAAATATAAAGACATTAGAAAAGGGGGGGGGAGTTTTAAATGTGTTGGTTTTGTGACTGTAAATGTTGGTGTAATTGTTGTTGTTGTACCCATTGTCCAGACTGTGCACCGATACACAGAGACTGTGGAGAAGAGTGTGATATAGTGATCATCGAAGACTGGTGTCCTGAGTACCAATCTCAGCCCCTGTTACAGACAGAGGTGTTAAAAGTGAAAAGGAAGAAGTACTTTTCCAGGGGTGGACAGAATTGGGATAATGTTAGACCTTAATATGACCTTGGTTAAAGAAGTAATTAAGATATGGATTATAGTGGTAGTAGTAGGTTTCGGGAGCATATGCAAAAGCCAAAATACAGATAACCATGATAACTGTAATGCTTGCATTAAAACCACTAAAATGGGTAATAAGATAACCGAAACGCTGACATATCATACTCAGATGAACTGCAAGTTGGTAGTGGGAACACGTGTCCATAATACCACCCGATTTTCCCTGTGTAATGAAACAGGAAGGGTTACATGAGTTGACCCCTCTAGTGTGGAATATCAAACAACTATTCAGGTATTTGCCCTTCAAAGTGGAAAAAGCCAAAAGCTATTATCATTAGGACAAAACACCAGTACCTCTGCAAATCACCAGAGTAGAATCTGCTTCGATGCCTGCTATGCCATAAAGTTTAATCCTTGGGCCACCTGTGGTGACCTGAGTTGGCAGCGGAGTTACCTCACACAAAGGATATATGTTTACTCTGGGTCTTCCCAGACATACTAGTATTCTGATGATAAAAAACCACCTAGAGCGTGGACAGAGAAGGACGGTTGGTTTAATTTAACCAAGGGGGTCGGACAATCTGATTGTCTAGAAGACCATTGTACCCCCATCTGTTTGCATTTTGAGATCCCAGCAAAGGATTACAGGAATATGGGCTGGGAATTGAGAGCGTGGGAAAGGATCCGAACACCCGCATCTCCATTAACGTAACCAGGAAAAATCTAACTCCAATAGAAAGGAGGTTATTTCATTCCTTTTATGAGGAACTTGAAAGAGCCCATCACCCTGATGCCTTGGGACTCACCTTTCTCACCAAAAATCTGTTTATAGATCTAGCTGAGAGGATAGCTGCCACCCTGGAAGTAAAGAATTGTTATATATGTGGTGGGAAAAAAATAGGGGAGCAATGGCCCTGGGAAGCCAAAGAGGTTGACATCCAAGATACTAATATTACATCTACATGGACTACTAAATTAACAAAGAGAAATCAAAAGTGGGCTCTAACTACATCCATTATAGGTTACTCCTGCTTTCAGAGAAACTGCTCCAAAAATCAGGAGGAAGTAGGAATTATGGTATGTGAAGGTCAGAGATCTTACGGGGACTCAAGTATTCAGAATTGGGGAACCATGCATAGTATTGATCATAATCCCTTCAATAACACAGTTTTATAGGAGTTATGGGACAATGCATCCCAAGAATGGTTTGCCCCCCCCCCCAGGATTTTATTGGATATGTGGAAAATTTGCATATACCAGCCTACCTACCAATTGGTGTGGTTCATGTGTATTGGGAAATATAAAACCTAGTTTTTTCCTACTTCCCATTCCTCAAGGGGAAAAACTTGAAGTAGCAGTATACGAGGATAAGGGAGCTAGGAAAAAGCGATCATTGAAAATTGGAGAATGGAAGGATAATGAATGGCCCCCTGAACGCATCATACAGGTATATGGGCCAGCTACTTGGGCTGAGGATGGATCATGGGAATATAGAACTCCATTTTATATGCTGAATTGTATTATTACACTACAAGCGGTTTTGGAAATTGTTACTAACGAGACAACGCTAGCATTGGATAAGTTGGCTAAACAGAGTACCCAAATGAGGACTGCAATTTATCAAAATAGGTTAGTATTGGATTATTTATTGGCAGAAGAAGGGGGGGTCTGTGGAAAATTTAATCTCACCAACTGTTGTCTGCAAATAGATGATGAAGGGAAAGCCATTGAAGAAATAACGAATAAAATGAGAAAAATAGCCCATGTACCAGTCCAAACCTGGACTGGAATACTTGATGATGAAGGATTCCTGGGAGGAATTTTTAGGAATTGGAAACAAGCATTATTCATGTTAACAGTGATATTCGTAGGATTAATGTACTTACCCTGTTTGATCTCTATAATATGAAGTATTGTACAAAACACTGTGGAGGGAATGGTAAATACCATTAACAAAAATAACCAGCAAATGATGTTAAACAAGATAATTGAGCATAATACAAAAATTGATTTTGAGAATGCTGAGGAGATCCGGGAAAGTTTAAAACCATTTGAAAAACAATATTTTTATTTTTAAATTAGTGTAAAAACAGAAAAGGGTGGATTGTTAGAAATACATGTTTAAAAATAAAATGATTCTTCAAACCCATTCCCATCCTATGTCTCTCAGAAGGGAAGGGGGAGAAATGTTTATTACTTCCTCTATTTACTTTGCCTTTCTTTACCTTTTGATCTGTATACCCTTTTAACTATTGTTTATGGCTCTTTGTATCCGCTACAAGGTGAGTTAGAAACAGGCTGATGTTATTTTTAACAAGACAAAAGATGGTCAAGGGAAGTTTTGAAATGGATGTAATCAAAGGGGGGGGGGTGATGTATTCTGGTTAGGTTAGGCGCCTTTTCCGGATAAGATTGTAAACCTTTGAAGTCCTATCAACAGGGATTGAAGGGGAGGGGAGTGGGAGTGTCGCGATAGGAATGTATATAATGCTTTGATTCTGAACAATTGTGTGTGGTCTCTAATTTAGAACTTCGTGTTGGAAGTGTCTTAGAGATCCACCGCACTTTGCAAACTGCTTTTTCTATTTCTGCAGAATTAAACTCTTTTCTTACCAATCCAATTTTGTTAGTGTTTTAATCCCGTTTCTAACACAGAGAAACAAACAAGCTTAGTAAGATATTCTGAGTTACTAAAGTAAGCCACTAGGCCAGTGATGGCGAACCTTTTAGAGACCGATTGCCCAAACTGCAACCTAAAACCCACTTATGTATCATCGGGTGCCGGGTGGGTGTGGCCCATTGGGTGGGCATGGCCCATTGGGTGGGCGTGGCTGCGGTGGTAACAGCAGACTGGGTGGGACTAAAAAGTCCAATCAATCAATTCCAACTTTGCAAGATCTGTTTTTTCCCCGCGAGAAGTTGAAATTGACTGATTGATTGAACCTTTTTTTTGCACATGGTGGCGGAGGCCTAAAGCGAAAAGGTTTTATAAAACCCAGCTGAAGGCCTAGGACTGGGGCGACGGCACAGGTGCCCACAGCGAGGGCTCTGCGTGCCACCTGTGGCACGCGTGCTATAGGTTCGCCACCACGGCACTAGTCTATTAAAAAAGCTAAAGTTTTGTAACAAAACCTAGTATCAATTCTTTGCTTTTAATATAAATTTAGTCAAATTCAATTTAATCAGATTCCATTCAGATGGAAACATATTTCCATTAAGTAGGTTAAAACATTTACAAATCTAAGCAAAACAATTCAGAGTCATTTCTTTTGGTTAATGGATATATAGATTTAACTAAACATTTTAAAACTCAAAAATTTCCAAAAAAGATTATCCAACAATTACTGTCTCCTCTTTCAAATAAAAAAATTGCAAGCTGAAACTGCAAGAATGGATATTAAATTTCACATCCACCCCACTTCCTCAGACCAGAAAAAAATAGTTTAAAAGAGCAGCCCCCCCTTTCCTTTCTGTCTCTCTCACTCTTAAAGCAAAACAGCCAGCGAAAAAGGAGACAGGAAAAAGAAGAAATTACACAAAAATCTCACCACTAACAAAATAGTTTTGTCTCCTTCACATGCATTTTCCATGAATTCTCTCACACATCCTCCACGAGACTCTTCTCATGCAAACACTTGCTTTTGCTTTTCCATTTACTTTTGCAACAATAAAATCTGCAGTTTACTGTTCCTTTCACAGCCTGGGATGGGGGAGAAACTCACACACACACACAGGGTCAGCACACCCACACATTTACGTCCATTCAAACTGCTTTCATGCTTTCTCCAGGCAAACCAATCACTATTATTATAATTTCAGGGAGCAGTTCACAAGCCAATGAAGTTGGGTCACTGAAATCAGTGAGGCATGCCTCCCTTTTCCTCAGAGGAAACTCGAGAACTAAGAGTTGCTGATTCCCTGTACGGGCCACCCGGTCACATGCTTTCCGACCACCTAACAACCATTACAATCACCAAACCCTCCAATTATTAGATCAAAAGCCCCTTTTATTCCTGTCTTATCTTCACTCCCTTTTCTATGGTATGATTTGTAACATCCTGCTAACTAAGGGTGTAGCTTTATCTACAAGGTGAACTGTTACCCAAACTGGATAATTGCAGTTATAAAGGATTTATGTCTTCCCTTGTTTATCTATAAGAGTGCCTGCTTTTCCTCTAGAAGCTATGTGTGTAACAGAGTTCATGCTTCGGTTAAACATGGCTGCACTTTGGTTCACAGTTATACTTTAAAATACTAACTCTGGGCAGTTTTTGTAAAGAATAAACTTTATATAAATGGATAATATGTTATTCATAAGCTATGTGCTATTCTACAATAGTGTGCAATATTCTAAAAGTATGCTTTAAGTCAGTATATATAATTCCTCTCTATTCCTTCAGCTGACTGTATCTCCTTTCCTAAAAGTAACTTAGCTAAGTACCTCTATATGCCTATTCCTTTAACAGAAATGGAAAATTACAACATGTACATTTCTTGTGTACCTCACACCCTCAATGAGAATTACACTGAAGCCCAGCTCTTGGGGGGGGCACTTCTAAAGCATATTCTCCTCCATGAAATGGGCAGAACTGTAGAGAAAGCAGAGGTCCGTTACATGATTTCTAGCTCAGAGGGCCGGCGGCAAGACTGCAGAGGGCAGTTGGCACTGCCCCCCCCATCATATGGCTTCTCATTGGGCTCCGGGGCCTCAGCCGGGTGGGTTGCTTCCTCCCCAAGTGACTCCGGTGTTTCCTTCCCAAAGTGAACCTCATTCCCAGGAGTGGAGTTGCAATCAAGGGAGGGAGTGGATTCTTGGTTTCATTAATAAAATAGCTGTAGTGAGAACCAGCACAAGCTGAAGAGAATCAGTCTTTATTTAAGACACTGAAGAATTTTAATGGTGCAATCTGTGGGGCTGGGGGGGTGCACTTGGGAGCTGCAGAAAAGAGATTTCCAACCCCTGCAGGGAAGGGGTGAGGTTGGACAGGCATCCCACCCAGGAGTGGCTGGCAAGGACTTTTACACTGGGGATATGCAAAACTGGATCCCATCACAAGGTAACACATGTGCAAGCATTGTGCTTATGTGCCCATGATCAGGAGGAGCTCCAGACCTTTTGGATGACACTTTCCTGGGAAGTCAGAGTGTTGCTTTGTTAGCTGCTTCAATTTTGGCAGAAAAAGAAACCCTGGGAAGAAGGCAGGCATTTTTGTTTGTTTTGTTTCTGTTTCTTTCTTGCACAACATTTAAAGATCAGTTCTTCCAGGAACAGGAATCCTGCTGGCTCCCAAGACAAAAGGAAGGGACAGAATATGCTGTTCAGAAGATGATGTTATGCAATCTCTCTCTCTTTCTCTCTCTCTCACACACACACACAGAGAGAGAGAGAGAGAGAGAGAGAGAGAGAGAGAGAGAGAGAGACTGCTGTAACCATGGTCTGGATGGGGCAAATAAGGGAGGGATGGGATCAAAAGAGGATCCCTCTAATTTTGTAGGTTAACTGTTGAGTTGTTGACTCAGTTCAAATAGGGCTTTTATGCAACAAAGACACTCACACACACAAAAATACCCCACAGCCCAACAGAGAAAAAGAAATGGTGTCTTGCCAAACTTTAGACTTCCCATCTGATTTTTTCCCCTCAGCTGTCAGATGAACAAAGGAAGCTTTTTCACAACCCTGATCCTGTTCCAGGGGTTCGTCCTCTGCCCCCTCCAGAATGTTCTCTTACATTGCAGATGCCCCCCCCCCACTTTGTTTAACAGACCAGCTGGAGGGAGGGGCTGTCCATTACTCACAAATGTCTGCTAAATGTCATTTCAGTAACTTGGTGCAAATCATGCAAATTGTACCAATTGACACAATGGAGGCAAGGATATTTTGATGCAAACAACAAAATAATGCACTTGACATATTTTGCAGCATTTGTATAATGGCATCCTGATCCAAAATTTGGTATTTAGTAAAGAGAGATTGTGTTTCCCCAATTCGGGTCTGAGCCTGGTGCCGAGGCCGATGAAGAACACCAGACATGAGGTGCAGGTTTTGTTGTCTTTTATTGAAGCGCTCCAAAAAAAGGGGTGCTGGCCAAAATGTCAAAGAACCTCGAACCAGAGAATTAAGAAAGCTTTATACATTTTCTCTAAAGCAGAAGGCAGGATAAGGTGGGATATACTGTATAAGAAATATCATCTAATAAACATTTCAATAATAATCTAACAATTATTCTATTGGTCTCCAGCCGTCCCTATTCCTAAGCCTTGGCTAATGAATGCTTCAGGAGTTATTTAATACACATCCTATTTGCTCCAGGCCGTCTCTATTCCTCACTTTTAGCTGAGTCTGCAAAATGCCTAACTCTTCATTACTTTTATCAGCTCTCTAACCACCCAGAATTGTTACAAGCTTCACACGTGCATATTTCCTGTGAATAAGCATTCTTTGTTCTTGCCAGACAAACTCCCCAATTACAGACTTCCTGGACTTTTTTGAAGTGTATGCCTAATCTTGCTTTGTTTTGGCATCCAGCCCATCATTGAATCCGAAAACGATTCACTCAACATCAATATCCGTGTACAGATAGACCCCATAGTTTGCTACAGGCAGAAAGGCAAAGCAGAAGGCATTGTAATCCACAAGAGGTGATTAAGAGAACAATGACTATACCCATCAGGGTCAGCTGAAATCAGGTAATCATCCTATCAGCCAAAGCCACCAGCCTTCCCATTTTTTCATGTGGGGGGTTGCAGCTATCTTCACCATGTGTGCAGCTCAGTTTTGGATTTCTTATGATTTGTCTGGAATATACACACAGCATTGTTATCCAATTAACGCACACAAACCTCTGTTGGATGCCAATACCATATCTAGAGCCATTCTACAACAACAACAACAACAACAACAACAACAACAACAACAACAACAACAACAACAACAACAACAATAATAATAATAATAATAATAATAATAATAAAAAGTTGGAAGGGACCTTGGAGGTCATCTAGTCCAACCCCCTGCTCAGGCAGGAAACCCTATACCATTTCGGACAAATGGCTGTCCAGTCTCTTCTTAAAAACTTCCAGTGTTAGCGCATTCACTGCTTCTGGGGGCAGGTTGTTCCACTGGTTAATTGTTCTAACTGTCAGGAAGTTTCTCCTTAGTTCTAGGTTGCTTCTCTCCTTGATTAGTTTCCATCCATTGCTTCTTGTCCTGCCTTCAGGTGCTTTGGAGAATAGCTTGACTCCCTCTTTTTTGGGGCAGCCCCTGAGATATTGGAACACTGCTATCATGTCCCCCCTCGTCCTTCTCTTCATTAAACTAGACATACCCAATTCCAGCAACCATTCCTTATATGTTTTAGCCTCCAATCCCCTAATCATCTTTGTTGCTCTTCTCTGTACTCTTTCTAGAGTCTCAGCATCTTTTTTGCATTGTGGTGACCAAAACTGGATGCAGTATTCCAAGTGTGGCCTTACCAAGACATTGTAAAGTGGTATTAATACTTCACGTGATCTTGATTCTATCCCTCTGTTAATGCAGCCTGGCACTGTGTTGTCTTTTTTGGCAGCTGCAGCACACTGCTGGCTCATATTTAAGTGATTGTCCACTAGGACTCCGAGATCCCTCTCACAGTTACTACTATTGAGCAAGGTACTCCCTATACTATACAGTACCTGTACATTTGGTTTTTCTTGCCTAAATGCAGAACCTTACTTTTTTCACCATTGAATTTCATTTTGTTAGATAGCGCCCAGTGTTCAAGTCTGTCCAGATCCTCCTGTATCTTAAGCCTGTCTTCTGGAGTGTTGGCTATTCCTGCCAGCTTGGTGTCGTCTGCAAATTTGATGAGTTCCCCATTATCCCCTCGTCCAAATCGTTGATGAAGATGTTGAAGAGCACTGGGCCAGAACAGACCCTGGAGCACCCCACTACACACTTCCTCCATGTAGATGCAGTTCCATTGAGGACCACACGCTGAGTACAGCCGGTCAGCCAGCTACGAATCCATCTGGTGGTGATGCTGTCTAAATCCACATTTTTCTATCTTATCAAGTAGTAGGTTGTGATCTACTTTATCAAATGCCTTACTGAAGTCCAAGTAAATATATCCACAGCATTCCTCTGATCCATAATTTTGTCACTTGGTCAAAGAATGCAATAAGATTTGTCTGCATGATCTGTTTTTGACAAACCCATGTTGCTTTTAGTAGATAATGGATTTGTTTGCCTCTAGGTGTTCGCTGATTCGTTGTTTGATTATCTTTTCCAGAATCTTCCCAGGTATTGAGGTCAGGCTAATAGGTCTGTAATTTCCTGGATCCATTTTTGTTCCTTTTTTGAAGATGGGAACTACATCAGCTCTTTTCCAGTCCTCTGGTAGTTCCCCAGTGCTCCAGGATCTTTGAAAAATATAGTTCAGTGGTTCTGAGATCACATCTGCCAGTTCCTTGAGAACCTTGGGGTGTAATCCATCTGGTCCTGGTGATTTGAACTCGCCTAGGCTGGACAGGTGCTCACTTACCATTTTCTTGCCTATCTTAATGTGTTTCTATTCTGTTTTTTATGGCACTATTTTTGATAGGTTGGTCTGCTTTTTCCCTTTGTGTAAAGACAGATGCAAAAAACGAGTTAAATAGTTCTGCTTTCTCCCTGTTGCTTGTCACCTTCTTGCCACTTTCCCCCACTAATGCCACTTTCCCCCACTTCTTAATTGTTATTTGTCATATAGCTTCTTGTTCTTTTGCTGCAGCAATAAAAAGCTCCCCAGTCTCATTAGCTAGGATTTCCACCACTGCCTGTATACGATACATGGCATTATTGAGGGACTGGAGCCCACCAAACCAGGAAGTGGTCGGTAGTCCTTCAGGTACCTTCTGGATTGTTCAAGGTCCCTATGGTTTCAGGTGTCAGTCCAAGGTTCTCTCAAATAGCACAGTTCAGAGAGAAAGTCCTCCATAACACATAATGTCCTGAAAAGAAACAGGTAACCAGGAAGCTCAGAATACAAACTTATATCCAGTCATTTGATTCTATTAAACAGCAGCGTAGACCTAAGACGTCTGTCACAGCTTAGATAGTCCAAACAGAGTCCCGTGGATCTGCAGCCTTCAGTCTGCAATGACGAAGTCAGGTTCTGGAGTGAAACACTGGTGTAGATGGACAGTAGCACTTGAAAAAGTCTTGTCTACACTTTCACATAGATCCAGGTGCAGCTCATCCTGCAAATATCTCATCCAACAGCTTCCTGCAAATATTTAGCAAGAAAAAAATCACAGCAGACAACTGTTCCACACAATGGTTGCACCACCTTAGCTCTGAAATGTGGGCCAGACTCAGACAATATACTATTTGGTAGCCCAAACTTAGGAATATTTTTTTTTTACAGCACGATCTTTACTTCATGGTCTTTATTAGTCCTGCAAGCAAAGGCCTCAGGCCATCCTGTGAAGGTACATAGTGGTATCAAAACATACTTAAAACCTTGCTTCCTAGGTAATTCAATGACATCTATTTCCCAAATGGCCCCTGGATAGTTGCCTTTAAGTTGGACCTCTAGGGGTGGGTGCCTGGCCACCTTTGGATTATTTCTGGCACAAATCAGGCAAGCTGCTACAGTTTGGGAGGCAACAGAATAGAGACCCTTGCCTGCTGCATAGCATGTCACAAAGTCTACCAGGGCTTTTGCCTCCCCCACACCCCCAAGCTGTGCTTGCATGTATTTGGGATAAAAGAATCCTTAAGGGTGTATTTGGTAGAATAGGTTTGCCCATGTCCTGTCCTTGGGTGGAGACGTGGGTGTGGAAGGAGAAATTGGAAGTAGGGAGGCTGTGAATTCTGAGCGTTGTAGAGCAGCTTCCTTTGCAGCCCTACCTGCATAAAGGATGTCTTCCTTAGACTGCTCCTTGACAGGTAGGACTGCTACTTGTTTTGGCTGCTGAACTGCCTCCAATAATTCTAAAATTCGTGGGTCATGCTTAGTAGTTGATCCGTTTGCATTTAATAATCCCCTTTCCTTCCATAAGGCTCCAGGGGCATGCAAGACTCCAAAGACATATTTGCTATTTGTGTAAATATTTACTGTTTGTTCCACAGCCAGCTGTAAGGCTTGAGTTAAAGCGACCAGCTCAGCCAATTGGGCAGAAGAGTTTACTGGTAATGGCGTGACCACTGTGTATCCTGCCTTTCTCTGGCCTTCTACCATAAAGCTACTACCATCTGTAAACCATTCGTAGTCAGCATTTGGGATAGGCTGATCGCTAAGATCAGGTCTGCTGGCATAGACTGAATCCACCACCTATACACAATCGTGATGTAATTCCGCATCCACCTGGGGCAAGAGTGTAGCTGGATGGAATGTATTGCATACCTCTGATTCTATGGCTGGGGAGGCAAGCAAGAGAGTCTGATATTTTGCTTGGCGACTCCCAGTCATCCAAAATGCTCCCGTTACTTCCATAAGCTCTTGAACCCCGTGTGAGACTTGTTATGAGATGCTGTCCCAGTGTTAATTTTTGAGCTTCTTCAACTTGCAGGGCTGTTGCTGCCACTGCTCACAAACAGCCAGGCCATCCTATGCAACCTCACCTATCTGCTTACTGAAATATGCTACAGGTCTTTGCCATGAGCCTAATTTCTGGGTGAGAATTCCCGCTGCAATTCCTTTCCACTCGTGTAAAAAGAGAGTTAAAGGTCTAATGTGGTTTGGAAGCCCAATGCCAGTGCTCTTATAAACTCACTTTTTATTTGTGTGAATGCTTGTTGGCATTCTCTGGTTCATTCAAATATTTCCCTGTTCACCCTTAGTTGTTTTCTGTTAACAGGGGTCTTTAATTGACAGATTGCTTCCATCCTTCGGACTAACAGCTTCCACTGTCCTGCAGAGATGCCATAGCCTAAGTATTTAACCTCCTGCTATGCAACTTGGGCTTTTGCTTTAGACACCTTATAGCCACAAGTTGCCAGCCAATTCAAGAGCATTATAGTTCCCTCTATACATTTCTCCCTTGTATTGGTACCTAAAAGCAAATCATCCAGATACTGTAGAACTGAATACTCCTTGACCCATGATGGTTTATACAGGTCCTTGGCCAAGCATTGGCCAAAGATTATGGGACTAGTTTAAATCCTTGTGGTAATCTAGTCTATGTATATTGAACAGGGATGCCTAATGAGGGATCTTGCCATTCAAGGGCAAAGATTAGTTGGCTCTCTTCTGTCAACGGAATATAAAAGAAAGCATCCCTTAATATTATGTTGCTTTATACTAGCCACTTGTCCCGCTGGGGCTAAAGCCACCGTGACTGGTGTAACAAATCCTGCCTTCCCTGGCTGCCCTGCTGCCCAAACCCAAGGTTTCACAGCATTTTCTATTTTTGATGGGATTGGGGAGACTTCTTCTTGTATTACTAAGGAAGTTGCTCTCCATATTTCCTCTTGGGATATCTTCATCTTTATGTTTTCCCCTTTGCATGTTATGGTTGCTTGTAATTTACTAAGGATGTCCTGTCCCAAGAGTGGGATTGGACATTCCAGGAAATACAGAAATTGGTGAGTTAACACAGTGCACCCTACTTTACATTCTAAAGGTTGTAAAAAAAAATGGGGCTGAAATAGTTTTTCCTGAAGCTCCAACAATAGATGTCTCATCAGCAGTCTGAGGAGCTATAGGTCTGTTGCTCCTGTATCTATTAACATCTTATGTTTAGACCCCTAATTTGGACTTCCACCAGGGGTTGGGGAGCAATAGCTCCTTGCCCCTGGCCTCTTCATTCTGCTTCTTCTGCTTGCATGGCTATAGCCATCGGGCATTCATTCTTCTAATATCCTTGCTTTATAGCACATTGGTTGGGTCCCAAGGGAACCTTCCATGCCATCTACTGCTTCAGACTCCCTGAACTCCCCCTCCTCGCCACCCTCTTCCGGATTGTAGTCCCCTTCCTCCCCCCTTTTCCTGCCTAAGGGCATCTACAACTAGGAAGATAGTGTTTCGGTGAGCTTCTGGATTTCTTTCTTATTCTCTTCTTGCCCTCTGTTAGTAAAAACTTTATAAGTTATCTCAACCAATTCTGAAACGCCTTTCCCTGGACCTCCTTCTACTTTCTGTAACTTTCTCCTAATATCTTCTGCTGACTGCCCTATAAAAATCATGTTTATCATTTTCTGATTGTCTGGAGCATCAGAATCTAAATCAGTGTATTACCTGAAAGCCTGGTATATTCTTTCAAGAAAATTCCCAGGACTCTCATCCTTTTAACTCTCCTTCTCTTCCTCTTTCACATGCATTTTTCCATGAATTTCTCTCCCACATCCTCTGTGGGACCGTTCTCATTTTTTTGTCTCATTTCCTTGCAAACACTTGCTATTGCCCTCTTACCTCACAATAAAAAAAAAATCTGCAACTTACTGTTCCTCTCGAAGCCCGGGGGTTGGGAGAGGGGTGTCAACACACACACACATTTACACATCAGCATATTCACACATTTATCCTCCATTCAAACTGCTTGCATAAACAATTTCACATACAGGTATTTCGTTTCATGCTTTCTCTAGGCAAACCAATCACTATTATTATAATTTAGACACTGCACAAACAGACACACATATACATTACCTTCACACTCCTCTAACAAAAATGGACTATTAATAAGTTTCAAATAAACCCAAATATTGTATCTCTGTCTTTTTTTTCTCCAAAATTGCCTTTAATTGCTCAATAAGTCCCATATTATGAGGTCCCTGAGGCAGCCAAAAATCACCTGGATTGCCCAAGGGAATTTTATATCCTTTTATACCCTTTTATATCCTCTTTTCTCTCCCCCTCCTCCTTTTATATCCTCTCCTCTCTCTCCCCCTCCTCTTGTATCCTCTCCTCTCTCCCCCCTCCTCCTCTTATATCCTCTCTCCCCCCTCCTCCTTTTCTCTTCTGGGTGCGCTGGAAACACCAATCAGCTGGAGCCGCACGTGCCGATCTTGGGCTCTCAGTAGAACCCCAGCAACACTGAAGCTCTAGCTGACTCTCCCCTAGGCCTCTCTGGCACTGCCATCGCTTCAGCTCATCCACTTTTACACTTTTTTTTTCAACCTACCATACCCGTACCACCTGGCAGGTACCAAAGTACCACCAGTGGTATGCGTACCACTGGTTGAAAAGCCCTGGTCTACTTTGTTGAATGCCTTGCTGAAGTCTAAGTATACTATGTCCACAGCATTTTGCTGGTCTACTAATTTAGTCACTCTGTCAAAGAATGAAATAATAGTGGTTTGGCATAATCTGTTTTTAACAAACCCGTGCTGGCTTCTAGTTATAACTTTGTTTCTAGATATTCGCAGATCTGTTTTTTTATTATCTTTTCCAGTATCTTCCCAGGTATTGATGTTAGACTGATTGGTCTGTAGTTTCCTGGCTCTGTTTTTTTTTCCTTCTTGAAGATGGGAACCACATCAGCCCTTTTCCAATCCTCAGGTATTTCCCCAGTGCTCCAGGATTTTTGAAAGATATGGTGCAATGGTTCTGAGATAACATCTGCCACCTCCTTCAGAAATGATGCAAAGAATGAGTTAAGCAACTCTGCTTTCTCCCTATTGCTTGTTACTTCCTTGCCATCTTCTCTCTTTAGTGGACTTGACTTTTTTCTTGTTATTAATATGTTGAAACTTTTTTTAATTGTCCTTGATTTCTGTTGCAAGTCCCAGGCCCAATGGACTTCCAGAAGCGGCATCCAGAGAGAGAACCGGTTGTTCACATATTTGAATCCCACCACTGCCCTTCCCCCTTAATTTTAATTTAAAGCCCTTCTAATGAGTTGGGCCAGTCTTTTTCCGAGTACATTTTTCCCTGTTTTCGTGAGGTGCAGCCCATCCCTTGCCAAGAGTCCTTCGCGTAGGAACTACAATCCATGGTCCAGGTATGGACCTGTATGATCTGTATGACTGAGAATCTCCATAGACATTTCCTCTAGTTCCCTCCTCCACCTTTTGGGTGACAAAGTTATCAGCTAAGTTGGTTAGGAATCTATTTGATCTCCCGCTCGCTGCAGAGTTTGTCTCCCAGTTGATATCAGGGTAGTTAAAATCTCCCATTACTACTGTAGTATGTTTCCTACATACATTTGTTAATTGATTAGCAAAGAGTTTAGGGGAGGCAAACATAATTGGCACCCAAAGAGATGCAAATAGGAGGGCATGTTTTGAATTAGAGATGGTGGGGAGCAATGGACCACACATGTGGGCCTTGGGGGGGGGGAGGCTCCCATCTCTCTCGTTAGAGAAACTGGGTCGGGGTGGCTGTGACACTGGAAGCAGGGCAGTTATGGACTGAAATATATCAGCAAAACACGGTAGGTTTCTCTTCACATGCTTTTTTTAATTAGAGAGTTATATTACAGTATCTAAAATTGATTACATAGGAAATGTGGAATGAAACCATAGGAATTGACCAGTTTATTTTACATCTTTTAATACACCTTAAGTTGCAGAACAATTATTCCAATTTCTTCATTACAAATATTCTTAAAAGACTGTTTCATTGGACATTGTCAGTAATATGTTCTACACAGTTTGCAAGCTATCTAGAATGTTTCCATTGTTAAAGTATAATTCTAGTATTTGTATTATAATATACTGCATGTTTGTCTACATTAGTGGGGATGTAAAAAAGTCAAGATAGCAGCCACAACCATGTCATTAAAGCTCCCCCACTCTTATGTCTCATGATGATCTCCAGATTGTGGACCCTGTCTTGACTTTTTTCACCTTCCTGCCGACACCCTGATGTACTGCCAGCTACCACTGCAGGGGCAGTTCTTGGTGACCTGCTGAAATTCTTCTGCCAAAGTCTTCCAAAGAGATTCACAGAGATTTCTAGAGTTTTAAAAAGATTTTCAAAAATGTTATTAGTATAAGTGTAGTATATATATTGATAAGATTTTCTTGCTTTGAAAGAAGATACAACTGCTTCAAAGGTTACTGTAAAAAAAAGGTCAAGGTTTTCCCTGTACAGTTGTGCCTGACTCTAGAGGGTGGTGCTCATCTCCGCTTCTTAGCTGAAGGAGCCAGTGTGGTTTGAAGACACTTATGTGGTCATGTGGTCGGCATGACTTTACGCCAAGGCGCATAGAACACTGCTACCTTCCAGTCAAAGTGCTACTCGCATTTGCATGCTTTCAAACTACTAGGTGGGCACGAGGAAGGTTATTGATGGTCTTCTAATTTGCAAACAACAAGCAAAAAAAATCAAGTTGTATGAGAGATGTATGAAAAGCCTAGTAAATATACTGATGCATGAGGAGGAAGCCAGTAGCTAATAATGCAATATTTAAAACTCGCAGACACACAATATATGCCCTATTGCCTGGATAGAGCCGTGTAGCACAGTGGTTAGAATGCAGTTTGGCAGTTCGATTCTCACCGGCTCAAGGTTGATTCAGCCTTCCATCCTTCTGAGGTCGGTAAAATGAGGACCCAGATTGTTGGGGGCAATATGCTGACTCTGTAAACTGCTTAGAGAGGGCTGTGAAGCTCTATGACAGTGGTGGCGAACCTATGGCACGGGTGCCAGAGGCGGCACTCAGAGCCCTCTCTGTGGGCACACGCACCATGCCCCGGAGATGGCAACCATCCCTCTTTAACCAGCCACCTGCTAACTCGCCGAGGTCCCACATAGCCGGATGCATCCCAGCATGACTGGTTTCCCTCCCCCCCATCCCATCCCTCCTGGCCTCGTATGCTCTCCTTTTCCCAGGCACAACCCACTGCATCGCCTCCTCAGCTGTCGGCCGTCCGTCCAGCTCAGAGGCGGCTTCTCTGAACTGTTTGTGGCAGGCTGCAGAGCTCCAGAGCGCGCTGGTCGAGGGGCTGGCAGGCTGTGGCTGCTGACGGACACTGTCAGCCCCCATGCGCTCGCTGGCCTCTGTGTGCAGGGGCCGATGGTGTCAGGCAGCAGCCACCCCAGCCCAGGCCCCTGCCTCATCTTGCCCTGTGACAATGGCACCCCCGCCCTGCCTCGCCTCACTCCGCAGGACGAGCCTCCTGCCCACCGCCCCACCTGCCAGAGACCCCCTGGAAATCCCCCAACCCTGCCTGGCCCCCACAGGCGTCCCTCCTCATGAGCAACATCGAGGTGACCATGCTCACCTTGGCCACACCCACCCAGTCTGCCACGCCCACCACAGCCATGCCCACCATGGGCCACGCCCACCTGGCACCCAGCAATAAATAACTGGATTTTGGGTTGCAGTTTGGGCACTCGGTCTCTAAAAGGTTCGCCATCACTGCTCTATGAAGTGGTATATAAGTTTAAGTGCTATTGCTATATTCCTCTAAAAGTTGTGATCAAACTCAGGCCAGCCTTCTCTATCAATGTCTGCCATATGACCTCACTTTTCACTTATCCTCAGCTAATAAGGATGCTTGCTGGAAAGGAAGGCACCATGATCACACATTTCTGATATATTCAAAATGAATAAGCTTGTGCCCATAGTGGGAAAGAGGCTACTTGCCAGCTAAATTGAAAGCAAGAATCTTTACAAAATTACTTGGAAACATTTTGAAAATAAGACTTTCATGGCAATGATAATGTCCATTGTGGAGAAGTTCCGGGAGCAGAATGAGAGTGGCTTTATGAAACCATTAACCATTCAGGCAGGAGAACACACACGATGCAGGACGGAATGAGCAGGAGCAGTTTGGAAGTACATGTCTTCTTCCGATGAAACATTGGAAGCATCATGATGCTAAGGTGAGTGGTTTTTTTTTTTACTCTTCTCTTTGATCATGACAGCATCATAATAGCCTTGGAATTTGATACAGAAGAAGGGAATCGGGATGATAATGGTTAGTACACCACATAATGCTGTGCAGGCTCCAATCATTTTACCAACTAGAGAGATGGGTACAACATCTCCATAACCTACAGTAGTCAAGGTGACCACTGCCCACCAGAAAGCTGAGCCGATGTCAACAAAATGTGTATATGCATTATCTTCAATTATGTCTACAAAATAACAGAGAGAACCAAAGAAAAGGATTTCAAAGACTAAAATCATGAGGAGGACGAGGATCTCTCTGATGGCGGCCCTGGAGGTATAAGATAGCACTCTCAGCATCACAGGGGTCTCCAGCAGCTTGAGAACCTTCAAGAGTTTGAAGAAATACAGGGCACGCAAAAAATCCAACCAGAATAAAAATTGCTGATGGCTTGTGGGACGCCCATAGAAGGAAAATTCAATGCAAATGGGGAAGAGGGAGAGAAAATCGGCCACATTCAGTGGGCTTTGGAGGAATTTCTTCTTATTTGGGCAGGAAATGAGTCGGGGGAAAAATTCAAGCATGAAGCAAAGGACACAAAAAAGTTCCAAGTAAAGGAGGTAAGGGTTTGTGTAAAAGGAATAGTCAGCCAAAGTGTGTACGACTGAAGTAAGATTGTTCTGGTTTCCCAGGATGTAAACAGGAAAATAATGGGCGTCTTCAAAAGCTTTGGCAATAAAAAGGCAGCATATCCCTATATTGAAGAGGAGACACACAGCAGCCAAGACCTGTTGGGGGGGGGGGAAAGAGAGGAGGTCAGCTGGACTGATTGCTTGCTTCATCAATTACATTTATATGCCACTCATTTCGTGGTTCAAGGTGACTCTGAGCCTGATCATTCCTGAATATCATGACGGCTGTGCAAATATCCTATGCAAAATGCCAGCTGTGCAAGTGATTTAAGTTAAAAGTGGCTCAGCTTTTAGCACACAAATCACGTCTGAATTCAGGACATAGAAGTGAACTATCTGAAACTAGAACCTTGGGAAAAATGACCCCTTCTTTTCTTAAAATGCATTCTTATTCAACCAGTCTGCTTGAGAAAAAGTCCTTCCAGAGAGAAAAGGATTTCAGAGAAATCCTCCAGGTTGACAGGCGGGGCCCCTGTACATACCTGGGGACTTGCTGGCCAAAGGTGGGTCTGAATAGCCAGCCTTTCAATCCTCTCTCTAACATCTGGTTCCCTATCCGCTTCCATTCATTCCCATCCATAATCTCAGGAAGGGCCTCCTCCCAGGCACTCCCTGGAGAATTTCTCCTTCCCCTATAAAAATTCAGAAAAAAAATGTCTACCTAATTTCTCTGCTCATGAACTTGGGGAAGAATTGGGGGGGGAAATCCCATCTCTTGCCAGCTATGTCTGAAATACACGAGGACCTGGAGGAGGCTGGTGGAAGGCTGGGTCAGTATTGCATCCTAAATGGGTTGATTTTCACCCCAGAGGGAGCTAATCAAATTGCCGTTCTTACTTTTACTACTACTAGAGCGAGCAGCAAGATTTATACTTGATGTGCCATGCCCTTCATCACAACAATCCTGAAGGTATCTTCTTATAACGTCTGAGAGAAATGGGTGTCAAAATGAACAAATTGCCCTTCAGCTGAACCTGAGCCTGTCTTGCAAGGCCAGAGAGAGAACGGCACCTAATGGCTGCCATCCAGCTGCCCCTGGGCTCACCCTGCGGGGGGACCAGGGCTCCGCGCAGCTCTGGAAGAGCAACCAGCCGCCTCAGCCACAGCCCTGAAGCCCTGGCAGGCCAAGGAAACCACTGAGGCAAGACTGCAAAGAGCAAATGCTGCCCCCCCCAAGCCCTAGTTGACCTTTGCGCTTAAACTGGAGAAGGGTTTCTCAAATGTGGTCCAGATTCTGCTCTGCCATCGGCCCCTCCAGGCACTCTGGTTCCTTCCCGCCTGCTCCAGCAGCCCAGCGACCTCTTGGTTTTCCTCCGGGACGCTATACTCTTCCTTTTGCCCCTCAGCGATGGTCAATTTCTGCCAGCAGCAGGGTGCCAGGGGGGTATTGCCGAGCCCCCAGAAGGCCAGCTCCTCATCCAGGACTGACTTGCAGATCAAGTCAGAGCAGTGAAGCTCTTTGGTCCTGTAGTAGTTGAGCACCTCCTCAAAGAGGTAGGAACTTCTGTCAAAGAAGAACTCCTTGGTGTCCGGGTCGTAATCAAAGGTGGCGGCTGCCTGGGGCTCCGTCAGGTGGCACAGCTTGGTGCCAGGGAATACCTGGAGGGTGCTGGCGTAGGTCTCATACCGGAGACCCCCAACGTTCAAGAAGATCTTTTCTTCCAATGGTTTCATCGCTTGTAACTGGCTGCCAAGAAGAGGAAAAAGGTCTGTCATCATCATCAACATCATCATCTACAATATTCATCCGGGAAATAGCAGAGGCTTCATTATCCAGTGATTTGGTTCTAACTAGGAATCATGGAGGTATTATTATCGTTATTGTTACTATTATTAAGACTCCAACCCTTTTAACATGGCCAATAATGCTTCAGAAGAAAAGTGATGGGAGACTTCTGAAGACTGAATATGCTGGACTTGTCAGGCTCTTTGATCACCTCCCTTTCCATAAGATGAGAAGAGAGGGACGAGGATCCTTCCCACCCCTTCCCTAGTTGGGGAGGGAGGGGAACAGGGGGTTGGTGGGGCTCCTTCCGCACCTCCTCTCTCCCCACTGCTCTGCTTCTTTTCTGATGGAGGGAGATCAATCCAAACTTGGAAGCAGGTCTCAACTTCACAAATCTAGCAACTGTATTAATTCAAGAGGCAGTTACTGAAACCATTGTGTGTTTTATGGCTTAGATTTGTGGCTCAGCATATTATAGCATATTACAGCATATTACTTCCACCCATTATTTCCTAGTTAAGGAGGGACTTATGCAGATCACAATCACAGTGTCTCCAAATATTTAGAAGAAAGAGGTTGTCCACGAGAGGCCAAGAGACTGAAACACCCCTCAAACACTTCCTTCGCACTTCATCCTACATCAGTATACTTCTTCCAGGTTGTTTCTTGACCACTAAGAAGTACGTAGTAAAATATCAGGAGTATTAAACTTTTATTCATTCATTTTAGCACCTTAGATGAAAAAAATGTTAACTCATCTGATTCTTTCAAACACCTGACCATCCTTTGGATGGTTCTTTCCAGCTATGGAGCCCAAAGTAATTAATCCAGTAATTTCCTCAGAAAGACCCAGGCTGAACAGGAAACTCAGTTGCCCCTTTTAATTGTCTGCCCAGGGAAGATCTATAATTTTAAAAATGAGGATTTTTTTTTAAAAAAAATTATTTAACCAAATGCATAACATTTCCTGAAATTTTAAGCAAATTTCCATACCTAGCTGATTTATTGAAAATTATAATATATATAATATATGACCATAAGTAAAACAAGAATTACAATTCAATTCTGAAGCTCACAAATCGCATACCTGAGAGTAAAAAGTTCCTGGATATAATTAACCGTTAAACATATTCAGCCAGTTTCTGCCGGAACAGAAACGGTAGTAACAACTTAAGTCTTTGATAATCCCGCCCAAACGAAAGCACCAAACTCGGGGTCCTTCTTTGACAAAGACCGGAGAGCCCCTGGAATCGGTTTTAGGTCACTCCTCGCTGACATCAAGGAATTCCACTTTTCAACTTCTGGTTCCTTCCCCAGCTAGGCTGAGGCTCCACCAACCTTTTCATTAGCTTTTATATTCTTACCTTTAATCTTGTAGAGCAGTTTTGCAGAGTGCTTGGAAAAAGTAGCCTGCAGAAGGAAAACAGGATGTACTCTGGCTCAGGTCCAACTCATGGAGGTCAAAAAACAAAAACAGGCTATAAACTGAGGCACCAGAGGGATGGGAGGGTGGGGGGAGATTGCATAACAGCTTCTCCTGAACAGCATACTCTGTCTCTTCCCGTTGCTTTGGCAATAGCAGAGATGTTCTTCTGTGTTTAATTTAAAAAAAAAAGCACATGGAAAAGAACCAACTCCATTTTATTTCAAAATCTGAGCAATTTTCTTTCCAAAGCAAATGTAATGATTAATAATATAACTCAACTCCATAATTATAAGCATCTTTAGAAAATGACAATGTAGAAATCGACAACTATTCTAATGATTCTAACCAGCCACACTTATCACCACCGTTCAACCCAACTCAAGCTGACAAGGAAGGGGAGAATGTGAAATCTCTGGTGGGACCCCACATTTCTGGTGCCACAAGGACCCAACCTCTCTGCCAGAGAGAGGGGAGACCAAAGGCCCACATGTGTGGCCCATTTCTCCCCACAGTCTCTAATTCAAGGCCTGGCCTGGTTGCATCTTGCCGGCCAGTTTGGTGTCTTGGTTAAAGGACCAGTAGAGGCATCCACCCATCCTGCTCAAGACAGAGGCATCTCACCTCTACGTCCCCCTCCCCGCTTCCTGGTTTTGATGGCAGAGAAATTAACAGGGAGGCTGATAAAATGCATTTCAGCCATTTGTCTCAAGTGGGTTAAGGGAAGGGCAGCCCTGGGGAAGAGAAGGGGGTCAGCCAGTTACTAAAGGGCGAAGCCTTTGAGTCCACCACCTCCACCCCGCTTGGCGCAGGAATCCAAGGAAAGGCAGCCGGGGACCCTCTTTGCCTCCCCCCCCCCCCGAAACGAATGTCGAGTTTATACTTGATTGGCTTCTTCGAATTATTTCTATAAGGCTTTTCATTATCGAAAGTGACAAAGCAGTTCGCAACTATACAATTATTTAACGTAACAATCCCGTTCTCAGCACAGCTCATGCCTGGGGGGGAGGCGCTGGATCTCTCTCTCTGTGTGTGTGTGCGCGTGTGTGTGTGTGTGTGTGTGTGCGTCTGAGGGAGAGATTTCCCACCCCCATTTTTCCAAGGCAAAGCCCCGCGCGGGGGTCTCCGGGCCAGGAAGGGGGGTCGCCTCTGCCCTCCTTGCGCAACGCCAGCCGAGACGCTGCCGCGGGCGGGGCGGCCGGTCGGCTTCCAGCCGGGCGGGGGCGGAAAGGGGCGCGGAGGGGGGTGTGACTCGCTCCGGATTGGCCGCCTCGCTCCGCCGCCCGCCTGGGAGGCTCGGCGTCCGACAGACCGAGCCTCCGCCGCCGCTCCAGTCCGGTCCTCGCCGCTCGGGCAGCCGCGGGCGGAAGGGAAGCGGGGACGCCCCCGGCCGACAGCGAGCCGGAGCGCGGACAGCGGCGGGGCGGAAGCCCGCAAAGCGTCCGGCCAGGTAGATGGGCGAGGGGCTCCCTCCGTGTCCAGCCGCCGTCCCCGCCACGGCGCCCTGCGAGGTGGGCCGGCCGAGGGCAGCGGGAGGAGGGCGAGCAGAGCCTGGACCAGCAGCGAAGAGCCCGGCGCCGCTTTCGGCGGAGGGAAGCCCGACCTGCTCGCGAGGTGCCGGATGGAGCGGGGCCCTCGGGCCTCCCCCCCTCCCCGCCGCTCACCCTTCTCCTCCTCCTCCTCCTCCTCCGCAGGTCTTCGGAGCCGCCGGGCCAGGCATGGAGGGCCCCTCGAGCCGGGTCACCCTGAACGTGGGCGGACTGCGCTACCGCACCTGCCGCCGCATCCTGGCCGCCTTCCCGGGCACCAAGTTGGGCGAGCTGGCCGAGCCCGGGGCCGCGGCCCGCTTTGACTACGACGCCCGCACCCGCGAGTTCTTCTTCGACCGGAGCGGCCGCCTTTTCGAGCACGTGCTGCACCTCTGCCGCAGCGGCCACCTGCACGCCGCCGCCGCCGCCGCCAATTGCCGCGCGGCCCTGCGGGCGGAGCTGGCTTTCTGGGGGCTCTCGGAGGCGCGGCTGCCCGCCTGCTGCTGGAGCGAGCTCTGCCCGGAGGCCGAGGAGGCCGAGGAGGCCGAGCAGAGCGGCCCCGGCCAGCAAGAGGACCGGCGCGGCCTGCTGGAGCGGGTCCCGCGCGGGACGGGCGGCCCTTGGGCGCGGCCGGCCTGGGCGTTCCTGGAGGAGCCGCACTCCTCGCCCTGGGCCACGGTGAGCCGGCGGGGGGCGCGGGGCCCTTGATTGGGTCGCCCCAGCCTGAAGCCCTTTCCCGCCCAGCAAAGGGCCGTAGTCCGTGGGAAAAGGCTGCCGGCTCGCGGGGGACAAGCGGGACCAGCTCACAGCGAAGCCTCCCTCTGGGCTCTGTGGGATCTTCCAGCCCGGTTTAAGGGCCTGGCGGGGTTGCCAAAGAAGACGGGGTGGGGGGCGGGGCTCCCCCTTTCCTGGGTGTGGGAGATGAGGGGCGTAAGGAATGGAAAGACCCTTCCCCTTTGCCTGGGATTGGCTGCCAGGGCAGGGGGAGAAGGGGAGCTGAGTAATGCCTGCCAACCCTGCCAGCTGAGAGGCCTGGGGTGGGGCAGCACAGGGAAATCCGGCTTCAGCACAGGCCCCCAACCCTGTCAGCTCTCCTGGGGGCTCCTTTGGAACTCAGGCTTACTGCTTAGTGACAGAGCAGTAACTCTAAACATAGGTTTGCCGCTTGTTCGGAAGTGCACTAAACCCATGTTCAACAGTTGCTCCTGGGAGAATGACTGGTACTGTGGGAGAGCAGCCTCCCACCTCAGCACACCTCCCCCCCTTCCTACGCCAAACACAAGAAGGTGCAAGACTGAGTGGAATCTCCAGATTCTCTGCCATATCATGTAGCATTGTCAGCTTAAGTGGTTGGAGAAATTCATGGTCAAAGGGGCTGTCACGTTAGTGGGTTTGTGGCTGGTTTCTATCTTTGGAATTTCCCTGTGGTGTCCTTTTCTCCAGGCTGAACAATCCCCAATGCCTCTGATCATTCTTGAACATGCTCCAATATGTCAATGTTTCTCCTAAAATGCCGCGCATGGTGCAATATTCTGGGTTGGCCTGACCTTTGCAAAAATAGACCAGTGAGCACGCTTGATCCTGAGCTTCTGCGGATGTGGCCTCAACCAACTCTTCGTCTTGTACCTGCATCACACTCTTGCCTCATGTTGTGCTTCTATCCACCAGGTGCTTTCCTCCTCCACTGCTGTTCACGGTCCTGCCCATTTCATCCCCGTCTTTGATTTTCTCTCTCCAATTTTCTTTTCTGCTCCTTGTTTCAAATGGACCAGGTGGGCCCTTAGTGGGGGGGGGGGCGGGGGACGGGGACGGTGCTCTTCTGAATATTGGAGGGCAGATTGTTGAGCTAATTTAGAAACCTCCTATAGAAGCAAGAGAAGCTCAAACTTGGCCTGGAGCCATTTGTTGGGATCTGCTTTCAGGGTCTCATTTGGCACCAAGGAGGTCATGAATATTCTTTAAGTGATGAGTTTATCAATCTTGGAAAAGGGACATATTTCATTTTCAATGTTTTCTTGCCCAGCCATTTAAAATCCAGACTCCTAACTGCTTTAACTAGCTGCAGGGCTGCAGAACATCTTCTGGTGACTCAGAGATCTGCGTTTTGTTTTTTGTCTTCTGTTTGTAGACTTTTCAAGGATGGAAATGGGAGTGGAAAGTCTCCAGAACTGCAGCAAATCTTCCAGATGGACCCAAACCATGCCACCAAAGCTGGAAATGGGAGCAGTTAGCCTCCTATAGACATCCTCCACTTAATTATATCACTATTTGATGGGAGGGGGAAGTTCAGGAAGAATTTAATCACAATACAAGAGAAGGGAGAAATACATATACGGGGAAAACTGAATATATAGTTGTATGTAAGGTTTAAGGTGAAGTGGTGACCCTTGGCTGGTGACTATGGCTGTTACTGTAGTCTCTGAGTGATTTACAATCAAGTTGGGGAGATGGTGGTCCAGGCCCTGGACCCGAGACCTGATGCTCCTAGCAACTGACGTCTGACTTCTCTCTCTCCTTCCTTGTAGGGCTTTGCAGTCATGTCACTGCTGTTCAATGTTGCTGTCGTCATCATCCTTTGTGTCAAAGGAGGCCAACGTGAAGACTCCATAGGAGACAGCAACTTCACCCACCCCCACATCCACCACCTTTCAGTGGAGTCGTTGTGTCCCCAGATACCTTCTCTCCTCCACCTGGAGCTTTTCTTCATTCTCTGCTTTGTGGGTGAATTTGCCATTCGACTCGTTTCCTGCCCAGACAAAAAGAAATTCTTTCAAAAGCCCCTGAATGTGGTCGATTTCCTGGCACTTTTCCCAGTTTGCCTGGATCTTTCTTTTAGCGGACGTGCACACAAGCCTGAAACTCTCCCGTGTTGGCTGAACTTGTTCCGTGTGGTGTATATCATCAAACTCTTGAAGGTCTTCAAGCTGGTGGAAACCCCGCTGATGCTGAGAGTCTTCCCCTACATGTTCAAGTCCATCTTGAAGGAGATTGCCATCCTGATGTGGGTTTTTCTTTTTGAAATCCTTTTCTTTGGCACCCTCATGTTGTTTGCCGAATTGATCGAGGATCACCCAGATTCAGTGCTTCATGACATTTTCTCATCCTTCTGGTGGGCTGTGATCACCTTGACCACCGTAGGCTATGGTGATATGTATCCCATCCGTCCAGCTAGCAAAGTGATTGGAGCCTGTACGGTGCTTTGTGGCTTGCTAACCATCATTATCCCCATCCCCATCTTTTTTATAAAATTCAAGAATTATTATACTTCTGCTGTAATTAAGGAGAAGAAGAAGAGAGAAGAGACGGCAACACCAACCATAACAACCTCAGAAGTCTAATGCAGTGATTGGGGCTTTTATTTGGAGGAGGAAACCGCTTTCCATTCCACACTGAACTGCAGAATGTCCTGCTGAATTAAATTGGACCTTCTGTGCTGCGTCTTTGGCTGACCTCCATCTGTCTGCCATGTCCCCCTGCTCTGGCCTGTTTCGGGCTTGAGATGACTGTGACGGACTCTGCCGCATTGTACTAGCAGCTCTTCTTCCTTCAGAGATGTACTCCATAAAGCAGCCTGTAAAGTCAAGCAATTTGGGGGGTTGAACCTGAAATGACCCCTGTAGTATCGCAAACCAGGTTTTTTTATGGTTTATACTTCCATTCTAATTCCTGGCAAACCCTTTACTGTCTCCCACTCTGGGGTTACTTCCGGCATTCTTTATTCCCTTGCACCATTTCGCAGTGCCAGAAGTTCCCTCAAATAGGTTGGAGCCTGGACGGTCTGGGCTGCTCCACTATTCCATGCCCACTGCAGAGAACCAAAACAATAACCTCCCTACCAGCCCTGTGGGAGAGTCAGAACACTGCGAAGCTCTCCTGCCCATGCAGGCATCATGAATTACCTAACCAGTAATGCAACCCTTTGTGCTCCCCAGAATTGATTTCCCCCTCCCAAACCGAGCCCCGGCTCAAGGACATGCCTGCTCCCTCTTTCGGTCCTCCTGAACAGCTTGGGGGGAGGGGAGAGAATCCCCCAGCTCCCCTTTCTCCTCCCAAAGCAGCAGCTACGAAGGCGCTGGCCCCTCCAGAATTCTGCTCTCTGCCTCTGGGACAACTTCCCCGGTCCCAGGGAGGCTGCCAGAGGGCTCATGCCAAGTCTCCTTGGCACCAGACATGCCAGCTGGCTCTTCAGTGCAAAAATCTTGTTTCACACTTGGCCACTTTAGGTCTAGTGCAGTGGTGGCGAAGCTATGGCACGGGTGCCAGAGGCGGCACTCAGAGCCCTCTCTGTGGGCACGCGCGCCGTCGCCCCAGTCCTAGGCCTTCAGCTGGGTTTTATAAAACCTTTTCGCTTTAGGCCTCCGCCGCCGTGTACAAAAAAAAAAAAAAGGTTCAATCAATAAATCAATTTCAACTTCTCACGGGAAAAAAAGATCTTGCAAAGTTGGAATTGATTGAACTTTTTAGTCCCACCCAGTCTGCTGTTACCACCGCAGCCACGCCCACCCAATGGGCCACGCCCACCCAGCGATACATAAGTGGGTTTTGGGTTGCAGTTTGGGCACTCAGTCTCTAAAAGGTTCGCCATCACTGGTCTAGAGACTTCTAAAGCAGTTCTAGCTCTTGCCTTTCCTCTCATCCCCCTTCCTGCTTATTTTCTCTTCTCTCCCACCCCACCCCCAGCTTATTACTTTCCAATGATCATAAACTCAAGCAATAAAAGGGTGGTTGGTTTCAAAAGTTCATTTCCTTGCCTTGAAATAGCCTCTCTGGTGGGTCAAGAAGGGGAGAGTGGTGGTGTTAGTTTTGTTAAGCGTGGTGTAAAATAGCACTTTTTTCTTCCATCTAAGATGCTTTTCTTAAAGATGGTGATCCATAAAAGTCATCAAGCTGGCCTTTATGAGGCCATTTACAATCTTGACACCTGCAGGCTGACAGGCTCCTCTGCCACACACTCTGACTTGCTCCCTAGTGGTCCTGTACTCTATTCACAGGCCAGCCCTCCCCTCCTCCTCCTTCCCCCCCCCCCGGCAGGGGGCTCGCTCAGGAGGCTAATCTGCACAGGCACCCAAACTAATGCCAACCAAGCTTAGGGGGCAGACACTTTTATATTTTAACTAGCCTGGTTTCACATTGTGCCTGTCCCAAGTAGCTGTGCTAAGCTTGGAATAGGCAGCAGGAAGCAAATGGGAGCCAAGAGAAGTTTGTGGCATCTTGAGTTGGAGGTTATTAATCACATCGTAAACGTCTGTGAACTTCTTGAACTGCCCAGCGACGTCAGGCCCCCCTCTGAAGCAGGGCTTCGGTGGGGCTTCCTACTTGTAAAGCAGAGGTGTCCATACAAAGCTCAGCCCAGTCTGGTTACAAAGGGATCCCAGAAGTACCATTTTAGGACTTCAGAGAAGATGTTGTGGGTGTCTCTCGGGTCCAATACTAAGCAAGTAACACTTTCTTTTTCACATCAGTCTGAAGAATAATTCTGTGAACATTATCTCTCTTGTGTTTTTCCCACTCTGCTTCTATTTAGCTTGTGTTATTTATAATTGATGGGGAAATGTCAACCTTGTCATCCATTTTTAATCCTGTGGAATTTTTTCCCAGTAGCTCCCAAATTTTAAGCTATGTAACTTTGTAAAACTTCACTAATTTTAACCAATGTTTTAGTCAGCTTTTCCAATTATTCTTTTGAAGATAGTAGCAAATTTATGCATCAATGAAAATATTTCAGCACTGTAATTATATGACAATATTTGTTTAAAAAGTGATCATTTTGTAAAGCATTTCCTAAAATTCTGGTTAATTTTAGAAATACTGAAATTCAGTTTTGTTTTAAAATACTTTTGCACTATACATCTATGATGCTAACTTTTAAGCAGCTCAATTTTAGCCATTATTTCTTAAAGTATCTGATTGTTACATAAAATATAAATTTCATATAAATTTAATTAACAAAATTTACTTAAGTGAATAACCTTTTTGTTTTAAAATCACAAACTAGTAAAGGAATGGTAATAACATAATTTAGGAATTAAAGAAACTGAGGAATCATGATAATTGAAAATCACAAATATGAGAAACTTTCATTCACCATTCTGGGAAGCATCTTGTACGTTTCCTCCTTTCCTGGCTAGCATTTTAGAAAAACACTTCTTCCCAGCAGAGGGAGCTCTTGGACTGCCTAAAGGGGGGTCCAAGATTTAACTTCACTTTAAATATGATTAAAGGCCTGGAGGCTAAAACATATGAAGAATGGTTGCATGAATTGGGTTTGTCTACTCTAGAGAAAAGAAGGGAGTAGGGGTGACATGAAAGCAGTCTTACAATGTTTGAGGAGCTGCCACAAAAAAGGGAGGGTCAACCTATTCTCCAAGGCATCTGAAGGCAGAACAAGAAGCAATGGATGGAAACTAAGGAGAGAACCAACCTAGAACTAAGAAGAAACTTCCTGACAGAACAGTTAACCAGTGGAATGGCTTGTCTTCAGAAGTTGTGGGTGCTCCAACACTGGAGGCTTTTAAGAAGAGACTGGACATCCATTTGCAACGGTATAGGGTTTGCTGCTTAAATGGGGTTGGACAAAAGACCTCCAAGGTCCCTTCCAGCTCTTGTTATTCTGTTAGTATTCTGTTAAAGTTGCAGCTGGGGGGGGGGGGGCAGAATAGATCCCAAGGATTAGCTGAGTATTGGGAGGCCACAAGGGTTAGGGCCTGTTGATCAGAGACCCATTTTTCCTCCTGGGATATAATGATACTGGAATGCTTAGTTGTCTCCATTTTCTTTGCTCAATACATTAATTGCACATTTAAAAAATGTGTTGGTAATTCCAGTCACAGCCTAGTGGCCCCACGGTAACTAAAAACTAATAGAATGTAGCTCAGGATTGAACTGTAGGGTCCTTGATGGTCTTTGAGCTTGGTGGTTTTCTTGCAGACTGAAGGCTGCCAAACCTGGTTTTTACTGGCTATTATTACCTGTTTCCACAAAGACATAGAATGGCAGCTGATCCCAAAACCATGGAACTCCCAGATGCTCTTTGCATCCCAATTGCCAGCGTGGAAACCTGAAGTCGTCTTCTAAAGCCAGAGGATAAGTTCCAGCAAAGGTTCATTTTGATTTAAATATGGGTTGGTAGATAAGCGCAAAACGGCAAACTGAGTTAATTTTACAAATTTATGGGAACTGAGATAATTTTATGAATCCATGCCAGGCAAATGAAGTGTATGTGCTTCACTTGCAAAACAAATGAATTCTTTATTTATCACAGTCTAAAGTAATCCAATCTATACAAACCGCTGCTAAATCTAGAACCTTCTTTCTGCACCAGGAGACTTTTTCCCTTGAGGCGGGCTTCAAGTCTCCACCCATTAAGTCCAAACACCTCTCATTTTAAATTCTTCTTTCAGGGGTTGACTCAGCACCATTCAGCAGTCCGGACACATCGAGGTGTGCTCTGACTGGTGAAGTACAAGTTGGAATGTTCCAGTGTGCGCGCATGTCTCTGTGTGTCAAAAAAGTAGGATGGCGGCTGCAAGCACATCACTGAAGCTGGCAGTCATCCTCTTGACTTTTGTGGACCAGTCCTGCCCCATGGACACCCCAAGCACAAGTTGGGATGTAAGATCCTTCAGTGCCCCCAGACTGGCTGAATTTGGGGAAAAGGTGATCCTGGAGCAGGGGAGAAGGGTACCTTGGCTGCCTCTACGTGGCACAACACTTCACCATTTTTGCCACAAACTTCCAGTCTTTGTGATTAGTTTGTGGTTCATTGTGTTGTGTGCAGTGAATAACCTGGGTCCAGTTAAACGTGAGTTAGCATGTCCTGTGATCACAGCTTGCCTAAGGCAGTCCACATGCTTACTGCCCAAAGAACCATCTTTTTCCTGGAACTTCATCCATGCATGAGACCCTGTGCTGGAGGGGCTTTTCCACAAGGCCAACACATACCACCATGCAAAGTTTGCCAGTTTCAAAACTGCACACCACTTTCTCCTTCTGGTGCTTTGGGGAAGCAGCTGAGTCTTTGTGGAGATCTAGAGCTTTGCAGAGGTCAGCCCCCTGCAGAATCACACCTGCCCCATTGCTGAAGCATTAAGAGAGTGAGGGGAAGCAGACAACACTCTTCCTCTGCAGCCTCACCAAGGGAGGATGTTCACAGGAAGAGGGAAGTCAAGATGGCAGCAAGAGTAACCTTTTTACGTTGTGCCAGATTTATTTATTTTGTGATGATGATGGTATTATCCATTCAATCAAGTCTGACCCTTGGTGATTCCACATCTTCCCATCTTGCACGGCTTCTTTTGAGTTGTTCTATGCTCTGACTGGGGTCTTCCAAACACAGTTGCTTTCTCCAGTGAATTCCCCTGCATGACAGGGGCAAAATAAGTGAGACGCAGTTTTGTGATTTTGTCTTCTAGTAACACGTCTGGGGTTATGCGTGCAGGACTTGCTTGTTGGTCCCCTTTGGTGTCCAAGGAAGACGCAGGTGCCTTCTGCAGCACCCCAGCCTCAAACGGGTTGATTTTCTTCCTGTCTTGCTTTTTCAAGGTCCAATTGAAAGGTAGCTATGGGAACACGATAGAGTGGACTAATCTACACTTGATTGCCAGGCTGATGTCCTGGCTTTCCCATATTCGGCTCATGTTCATTATTGCTGTGTGACCTGATGTTTTATTTCTGTGTTGCATTCACTGCTTTGAGCTATCTGTGATCCTAGGAAAGTGAATTTTTCCACACATTCTACCTCCTCACTGTCAATTTCTATTTTGACGTTTCCCTTCCTTGCAGTGGTCATTATCTTGGTCTTTTTGATGTTCAGAAAGAAATCAAAATTCTCGCTTCTTTGATATTCTTGATCAGATGTTTCAGGCTGAGAGAACTGTATCATCAGCATATCAAAGATTCTTGATGTTTCTTCCATTAATATTTATCCCAATTTTTGATTCTTCAAGATCATTTCAGCATGCAGGTTGAATAAGAAAGGGGAGAGAATGCAACCTTGTTGCACTCCTTTCTCCATCTTAACCCTATCAGGGTCTCCCTGTGGTGTCTGCACAGAGGCTTCCTGATTCATGTACAGTGATTGCACCAACCTGACCAGATGTGCTGGTACCCCCAGGTCTTGTGGGGCTCTCCATAGCTTCTCATCAACGCAGTCAAAGGATTTCTTGTAACCCATGAAGCACATGTAAATGATCTTGATATTCACAAGATTTTTTCCATGATCCAGTGCAGATTTGCAATATGGTTGTGGCTGCCATGACCCCTTCGGAAGCCAGCTTGGACATCTGGTAATTCCCTTTCGACGGTTGCCCAGAGCCGCTTGTTGAGATGGGGGGCTATAGAAATCAAATCAATAAATAAAATAACCATGCAACCAAACTCCCACTCTTTTTACACTGATGCAGGTAAAAAGAGGCAGGATTTGATGGCATGGTTAGAGCTGCCCTCTCGACTTCGTTGGCTGCACCCTCTCTCTGCGGGCACCCGGGCCAGGGAAGATCTTTCTCCAGAGCCAGCTCACAAACTGATCTAACCAGAAATCCCACCGCGACACCTCCTCCTCCTCCTCCTCCCCAGGAGAACTCCAGCGAGTGCGGAGGGGGCTCCAGCGAGCTTCATGTCGCCGCGAGGGGAGGAAGAGCTCCGGAGCCGCCCTGGGCGAGCGGCCCTCCCGACGCGGATTCAGAAGAGGCGCGCCTTTTCCGGAGCTGCCCGCTCGAATGACCGCGGATCCCCCAGCAGAACGGCTGGTCTGCGGCCGCTGCCTTCCCCGAAAGGGCGAGTGCAGCCGCCGCTGCAGCTTCAAGGCCGCCTCCCCCTCGACCCTCAACGCGGGGCGGCCGCTCCCTCCTTCGCGGGGTGTGCTCGGCCTTGGCTCCTCCGGCGAGAAGCGGCTGCCGGGCGCAGAGCAGGCGCGGCTCCACCCGGCCGCGGTCCCGGGGCGGCGCCCCCCCTTCCTCTGCCTTGGGTCCCGGCCATATAAGGCTGGCCATTCCCCGGCTCAGCTGCAGCAGCAGGAGGAGGCCCCGCGATGGCGATGAGGTCACCGCGCCTTTGGGGCTACAATAACAGGAAAGCCTGGCGTGTTTAGCTCGACAGGCCGGGCTGCGCTGTGACTGGCTCGCCCGCCGCCTCCCTGGCAGGTCTGTTTCCTCCGATTAAAGGCTCCGCCGCGGCACCGCTGGAGGAGGAAAGGGGAGGGGGAGAAACCAGGGGAATCCCGCCCTTTGCACACCCCTCCCCCTTGCCCCGAAGGGCAACGGGACTTGCTTGGTTTTTTCCTTGAAAAGTTTCGCTTCTCATCCAAGAAAGCGCCCTTTGGGGACAACCCGGACCTGGAGAATCCCCGTAGACCTCCTCCTCCCTTGAACTGCAGCCATTGCAGAAATGGGGAGGGGCGTGGGTCGCTGGGTCAGATTATGGGCTTCCTCCGGAGAGCAAAAGCCTTCTGGGCCTCTCCATCCGGCCTTTGCATGCTGGATCGCAATGGGAGGTTGTGCCGGAGAAGATCCAGCTGAAGATGGGGGGGGGGGGGGAGAGAGAAGGCCAGGGACCGACTTAGCAGAATTAAAGAAGAAACTCAATTCACTGACCTTAAGTAGGGGGTCTGGTCCACCAAGATGGAGAGCATAGCTGCCTTTAGACCAGGGAGGCCCATTTCCCTGCTGGGGTTTTTGCCTCCCTGCAGGAAGCCAATGGCCTCGTAGCCAAAGGGCAGCGTGAATTGAATCCAGCCCTGCCTTTGAGTCTTACTTCATAGTGATGATGGTGATGGTGGTGGCAGGAGAATGGATCACACCTCCTGCCCCAAAATACAGGTAGTCCTAAAGTTTGCAGCCTTCCAATAAACTAGGAGGCTGTCATTAAGAAAAGGGGGTCAACCTCTCCTCCAAAGCACCAGAAGGCAGGACAAGAAGCAAGGGGTGGAAAACGATCAAGGAGAGGACCAGCCTAGAAGTAAGGAGAAAATTCCTGACAGTAAGAACAATTAATGCTTTCAAATATTGTAGGTGCTCCAACACTGGAGATTTTTAAGAAGAGACCGGACAGCCTTCTTGTTATAGGATCTCCTGCTTGAGCAGGGGCCTGGACTGGAGGCCTCCATGGTCCCTTCCAACTCTGTCTTTTTACTCCCATTCCATTCCATTCTGTGCAACCATTTGTTGAGTGACCTCGAAGTTACAATGCCACTGGGGGAAAAATGACATGGCCATTTTTCACACTTAAAACTGTTGCAACATCCCCATGTGATCAATTCTGTGATCAGAATTTAGATGCTTGGCAACTGGCATGTATTTATGATGGTTGCAGGGTCACGTGATCCCCTTTTGTGACCTGACACGCAAAGCCAATGGGGAAGCCAGATTCATTTTACAACCCTGTGACTGAGCAACTGCAGTGATTCACTTAGCAACTGTGGCAAGAAAGATCATAAAATGGGGCAAAATTCAACAACTACCTTGCTTAGCAACAGAAATTTTGGGCTCAGTTGTGATCGTAAGTTGAGATCTATCTTTACTCAGGTGTTTTTTATATTGCAATAACAGTACTGATTCACCACAAAAGAGCTAAATCAGCCACCCAGATGCATCAGGGGTACACAGGACAAAGTGTAACATCAGGGATCGCATGTGCCTCATGCAAAGAAATATTTAATGTAGATAAGATAATGGGAATTGAACATCATAAAACAGAATTTGAAAGTGGATTAAGTACAAATGATGAACATGTGATTTCAATGTATAAATCTTTTTTGAGATTTGAAACAAGGATAATGACTGCATGATAAAATGAGCTAAGGACTTTGGGTAGAATTTACAGTTGGGTCAATGGAAGAAAATGGATAAAAGGACTGAAATTTACATTGTGCTAATTTAAAAGATAATTTTTATAAAACAATGTACTGTTGGTATATGACAATAGATAAATTATCCAAGATGAATAAAGGTACTTCTAGCCAATGTGAGAAATATGAAAAACATGAATTGAGATTTTACCATACAGGATGGACTTGTGAAAATATTTTTAAAAAATGGGAAAAAAAGGAAAGGAAACAAACACATATGGTAGTACAAAGAATTTTCAAGACTAATATTGAGATGAAACCATAGCTTTTTATTGAGATTTATGAATGGTCAATTAGGAAAAAAAACTTATGGAAGATTGATTTTATATATAAGATACTGTAACTCAAGTAGGACAAAATATGCATAAGATGGAGAAATATCCATCAAATACCCAAAATGGAGGAATGAACTGTGAAGCATTAGCAAAAATGGCAAAACTGACTTGTTTAGTCAGGGATAAGTCAACAAGTACTTTTACAAAAGAGTGGTAACCTTTTATGGACTTTTTGCTGAAAATGGAAAAAACTGAAATGGTGATTTGTGGAATGGATGATTAAAAAAGGATTGAATTAGATTGCTGTAATGTTAAGAAGGGAGTAGGGACAGAGTTTGCAACAGCAGTAAAGGAATGGAAGTCAGTTCTTTATCTTTTTTTCTTTAACTATTGTTTTTTGCACTTTTTCTTTTTTCTTTCTTTATATATTTCTGTATTTGTCTTTTACTAAGTAAAAATTCTTTTAAATAGTTGTTTTTTAAAAGGAAAGCTCCCAAAATTTTCCTTTTATTTTGTTTATTATTTATTTTTCTTTGTGTTTTTTGTGCTTAGTCAATAAAGACAAGAAGAGAGCAGGACCAACCAAAGAGCAAGTGCATAAAGAGGCATCATCGTACAACAGCCGTCTGATAAGGCCGCTCCTAATTCTTTAGGCCTTGGTGTTTCTCTCAGAGAGGCACCAGTTAATGTGTTTCCACAACAAACGTCTGACAAACCATCCCGGGTCGTGCTGGAGGCTTCAGTGGCAAATGAGCTGAGACCAAAGTGGGCTGATCAAGGGCTCCCTGTCAGAGGGGAGAGAGGTCCTGAGCGGAGGAGGGCTGCTGGGCCCTGCACCCTTCAAGAGTTTAATCAGTGATTCAGGTGATGAGTGGAGAGAAGCTCATCTGATATCCAGGTGGGCCAGAATTGAGTAGGGCAGCTAACACCCCAGAAGAAATGAACCTTTAGGTGCGTTCTGGTAAGTTAGAGAAGCAGTCTGAAAATAACAAAATGAAAATTAATAAAAAAAATAAAGGAGCCAAAGAAAACTGCGCAGATATGGAAGAGAGGAGTACCTGGCTTGGTGGAAAATATCTTGGAATAGGAATGAATTGCAAGCTGAAGACGAACCAGCAGGAGGACAACATGGTGCACTTTTAGACTACCTCAGCAGAAGAACCATTTCCCCATCCCAGGGAGTACTAATTCCACCCTGAAGCGTTGGGCCCTCCCTTGAGTGCTGCGTAGGATGTCTTCCTATTCAGAGAGACCAGGGCTAATCCTAAAAAGGTCAGGGAGGGTAATCAGGGGAGCAGATACCAAATCTTATCAAGAAGGGTGGAAGGAGCCTTGCGCAAAGGTGAAAGCAGTTCCTGAATAAATTGAAAGGATGCCACACAAAAGAAGGCTAAGATCTGCTCTGTCCCCTCATAGTAGAAAATGTCACGTTCCAGGAAGACTGATTCTGATTGGAAGACCCAAAGAGGAAAAGCAGCTCTGCAGTGGAGGAACTGGTGTGTGTGTGTGTGAGAGAGAGAGAGAGAGGGAGAGAGAGAGAGAAAGAGAGAGAGTTCCTTGGAAGTGCTCAAGCAGAAGCTGGGCAGCTGTCCTTCTGGGAGGCTTTAAGCAAGATTCCTGCAGTGAGCAGGGGTGGGACTTGATGGCCTCAAGGGACCCTTTCAATTCTAGGAGTCTGTGGAGGATAAAGGACTGCCAGGAGGAAGGAAGGGTTCACAAATGAACGGACTGGGGTTCTGCTGCTGCTCCTTGTTCCAGTATCTCCATTGGCTTCTCAAGGCAATTCTTTCGGCAGGAAATTGTGTAATGGTTGCAAAAAGAAAATTGTGTAATGATTGCAAGACAAGTCTCCCTCCCTCCCTCCATCCCTCCCTCTTTCTCTCCATAGACATGGGGGGAGGGAAGATGTGCACATAGGACTAGGAAAGGGGAATGTGCAGTGCAGGCTCCCCCAGCCGTGTTTAACGCTCACACTCAAGTGCAGCTTTTATTCCACAACAATGGGTCAAACGTAACAAAACAAGCTTTACTTCCATGCTCAATAATGTTCTTTTGCAGTGTTGTTTTAACTCTCCCAAACCCTTCAAATGTAGAGTCACTGTTACCTGCACAAAAGCCTGCCAAGTAGGCTAACCTTGTTTTTACTTTGTTGCTGGAAGCAAAGCTTGAGGCTGGGGGTGGGCAAGGGAGATGAGGGAAGAGGGGAAATGTGTCCAGAGCAGAACTCTGGTTTGCAGCAAGAACCTCTAAGCTTAGAGTTCATCTCCTTCTGTCTTGTGTAGCTGCAGCCTTTTAAATGTGCCAATGAGTTCAACCAATGGGCCCTTCTCAGGGCTCCCATTGCAGACAGACAAGTGAATGCACGTCTCTAAAAACATTTTCCTTCTTAGCAGGTAAGGAAAGATGTGCTAGTCTAGGAGATGACCAGGCTGAGCTGGAGGGAGGGGTCAAATGCATCATCAATTTTGAGTTCCTTCGCACCCACAAGAGATCTACTGTAAGTCCAGCCCACCTTGAATTCCGCTGATCCTTATCCACCACCAATTTGCTTTGACCATTAGTTCAGATTCTTGTAGAGCCCATTAGCGTGCAACAGACTTGTATTCCTTTGAACTGCTCTGGCTTCAGATTTCCTGCACTTGGCAGCCGGCCTTCTTTCCTATATTCGAGGATCCTGCCCCCAATTAGGAAAGAGAGTTCAATACTGTATGAAGTTTTCCAGTTGCAAGTTGGAAATCACACCATGCCATGCAGAAACAAGTTATTACCTCACTTCCTAGCTGGCAGGTCTGCCCGGCTTCTGGATTCAGGAAATGTGTTTTCTTGATGAGAATTTGGAAGTGGTTTGTTTTTTATTTGTTTTTTGGGGGTGGGGTGGAGGGTACTTGTACTCCAGCCCACTGCCATGAGATCCTTTGGTGATTTCTCCACTAAATACTAAGAAAGTTGACTCTGCTCAGCTTCTTGCACTCAGCCAAGTTTGCCCAGGTGCTGCCACCTGCCATGCAGGTAAAGTCTTTCTTGCATCAAGTCTTGGTGACTACATGATCACATCCTGCTCCTTTCTTGGCCACAGTGCAAAGGTGGTCTCCTATTCGAGCACACACCTAGGCTGGCTCTACCTTCATTCTGGATAAGCCCCATCTTCCTGCTCATATATTGCAGGAATAGATGGAAAGAGAGATGCTCATGTTGACATCTTGAGCCCATCAATGGTTAATTAGTTGGTTTTATTGCAAACCGCTTTGAGGCATATCCTTGTCATTTTTATTGGTAGCCTTCAGGGAGAAATTTATGCCTATTTGGGCCTTTTAAATTCTACAAAAAAGAATACAACTGTCCATTAGCAGATGCACAAGTATCAGCCTTGTTTCTGGATGTTTTAAAATGCTATTTCCCATAAAATACCCCCAAAGTCTTTGCAATCAATTTTAAAGCAACAATAAATGGAAAGAGTACAATGTATACATGTTAAGATAAATGAGAAAAAAAATGATTTATATCGTACTTGCAGTTCAGACTGAACATTCAAGGATGATACATTTTAAAACTAAAAAAAAAGAAAAAGATTTAGACATGATTAGTGTCCATGAAGAGCAGCTGGCCTGCATTCTTGTGTCTGGCCAGTTTCAGATAGAAATTGTTCCACCATCACAACCAGGGGCAATTGCAGGGGGAGTAAAACAAGTGAAGGTGGTGGTTGTCCAACTCTTTTTTAGATGTATCATGGTGCAAATGGCGATAATGTGACTGTAGGAATGCTGTGAGGGCCAGAACTCTGAGGACTAGTCCTAAGTATCAGTTGTTTGGTGCTATCATAAGTGGGCAAATGGCCGAGGGCTGAAGCTACTCTCTTTTGACAGGGACATCTTTGCACTTACTAATAACCGATACTCCTTTCTTGTGCAAAAGGATCAGATAGAGACTTTGGAGGTTCCAGGGAATAAACAGCTGGGCCTGTGACTCCCCATGTTTGAGGGGGAAGGAAGCTGAACAAGTGGGGCTTCTCTGCCTTCCTGTATCTCTTAATCAATCTGCCTTTCCTGTCAGCTACCATGAATGTCGGCAGCACTCATTGATCCCGGGCTGAGCTGGCCTTCTGCATTCAAGGCACACTTATCGGTATTTCCCCTTTATTCCATGGGTTGTTCTGCAACTTAATTATTATCCAGCACTCTACTTGTGCTAAGAGGCACAACTTCTAACATGGCTTCTGGCTGGAGTAATCAAATCTCAAATCCCAATATTTGCTAGTGGTAGCCACTGGATAAAATCTCGGTTGCATTGTGGGCTCTTGGCCCCCACTTAAAATCCTTCTCACAGGATGGTGGCTGCAATCAACACTCCTCATGCCACTTGCACAAAAAACTGATCTCGCTGGTAGGACCACCATCTTGACCTTTTTTGACCTTACTATGCCAGCACCTGTCTTCAGCCAATTGGTCCACATCCTTCATACTGTGGCAGGAACCGGATGATGGCCAGATGGTCCCGCCAGGCAGAAGAGGGGGGGCCATGACTCTGTCTGAGCTGCCGCTCTGCCCCTTCAGCTTCTGCTCAAGCGGCCAGGCAGGGCGTCTCTAGCCCAGCAGCTTTCCCTCTGCTTTGCTCTCAGGAGCTGCAGACCACGGTCGATTTCATCAGCTCATGCCGGTCACTTGAAAGAGGGTGGAACAAGGGCTGGCAGGCTAGGCCCGGCAGGCATCTTGCCAAGGAAAAATCTTGAGATCGGGGTGACTGATTAGAAGAGGGGGGAGTCATTTCACACAGGAACTTTATTTCCGTTGTCTTTTTAGTAGCAATGACTCAGTTTTATCTGAACAACTTCCTGTTCGCATGATTTGCTGTCAGCTTCAGTATCATCATCTCTCTCTCCTCGTCTTATTTCAACCAATGATGAAACTAATCAGATTTCTTTGAGCTCCATTCTGCATCCCATCGAGGTTATTTCAATCTCCTTCTGCTTCTCTCCCACCAGAATCACCTCTTAAGACGCCTGAGCCAGCAGATCCCGTATCCTATCTCAGGGTCCCCAACCTCCGGTCCGTGGACCAGCACCGGTCCGTGGCATGCCAGAAACCAGTCCACGCAAACAAGCAAAGCCCCATCTGTGGGATGCAGGCAGTACATGAAACCATGCTCCCTCCGGTCTGCAGAAAAACCTCTCTCTGTGGAACCGGTCCCTGGTGCTCAAAAGGTTGGGGACCTCTGTCCTATCTGATATTTTAAGAACATGACATTGTTCACAATAATACGTAGTCCAGAAAAGTTAAAAATTCCAGTAACTACTGAAAAACACTATGGATTCCTAAGATCAAAAGCAAGATGCGGATAAGAATCTGAGCCAGCTCTGAGATACTCACAGAGTCATTTTCTGAATGAGGGTTGCAGGAGTACTACCTTGCAGGGAGGATCCCCCACTTCCCTCCAGTTATTTGCATGAATGGTGCTGCCATTAATTTGTGTACCTATGCTTACTTTAGAATTTCAGGATGAACACCAAAGAATGAGAACACTAAAGGAAACACCAGGACAATAATGAACTCTGAAGAAACTTTATTGGGAAACTGTCCCCAAATATACTCCAGGGGTCTGCTCTTAATCTGCCAGGTGAGCCCATGTGGCAGTGAGGGTCTCCAGAAGTTGACTCACAAAGGGATTGGTTTGTTGGGCAAGTTTTATAGCCCCTTCTTCTCTCTTTTCCCCTCCACCTATAAACCTGTTCAGTTTGGGCATCAGCAAGAAAGGTTAGATATTAATGAGGATTGTTTGTTTACTGGGCACCTGCTACAACCAGAGGGAAATAACCATCTGATTGAGGTTAGAGCAAAACCTTTGTTATCTCACAACTTACAAGAGCAAATAGGAAGAGCAGCTTGTCTAAGTAACCTCTTCCTGATGTGTATTGAAAAATGCAGATTAATCACCATCAGGTGGCTTGTTTCTGCAGCCCCCCCCCAACTATGGCAGGAAAATGACCCCCCCCCCTCAGATGCTAAAGAAAGAACAGCGGGTAGGGGTTCTGATTCGGGGGGTCCATTTTCCTGATCTAAGTGCAGCCACCAACAGCCCCTTTTCCCCACTGTGACCTGAGAAGGTTGCTCAGCTGTGGGTTGGGCCCCAGCAAGGCACAAGCAATTTCCAGAGACTCACAGGATTTCTTAAAGCTGGTCAGGCTGGGGCAGGCAAAAAGGAGTGTGGGGAAAGCTGGCTTCTCACTTTGCCTGTGCAGACCTGCCGGGGTTTGGGCAGGCAATGCAGAGTGTGAAGCCTGGAGGGTTTATGAGAAGCTGGCAAAGAGAACGCCACAGGCAGAGCGGAAGCAAGGAGAGTTGGTTAAATCAAAGGCATCTGTTGCCAGGCTTTTATTTTTTTGATTAGTATTTAGTTGTTTCGTTTTATTCACGGGAGCAGGTCTCACAAGTTCCTTTACTCTTTTGAGGCTTTGTAATATAGTGAAGTTTGAAAGTCAGGCCAAGTGTGTGTGGGGTGGTGCAGTGGAGTGGGGTGAATGGGTGTGTGTATGAGAGAATGAGAGGGAGGGAGAAGATCAACTTAGCAACTACGGCAGTCCCTGGATGTTGTTATGCAGGGTCCTCTTCCCTTACTGCAAAAACAAAAACGTGTTAAAGTTGTATACTCCTTGATTCCCCATTAATCTGGCCAATTTTAACAAATTGTTAAAAGCATTTAAAACTGGGAAATAAAACAAAATTAAAAAGAGCAAAGATGGCAGAGATAATCAACCAGAGGGGTTTGCCCTCTGAGAGCTGAATGCAATGAAATTTCATTTTAATGTATGCTGAATAGGGTACATTTAAAGTCACAATAATTCTACTCTACTCTACTCCGGGCTGGGTGAAGAGCCAGGTCCAAGTCCCTTCAGAGTACCAGCTGGGTGGGGGTCATTGGATCTCGAGGCAACCTTGTTCCAGACGGCAGGTGCTGTGACAGAGCATGCCGTCCCTGCCAGATCAGATCAGTCAGAAGTGTTGGGGGAGACAGGTAGTTCCTAAACTAACCAGGCCCTATGCTATGTGGTAGCAATCAACACCATTATCAGAATTGTATCTGGAAGCAAACGGACAACCAGTGCAGCTTGCGAAACAGAGCTGTTACATGAGCTTACCAAGAGGCCCGCGATACTCCATTGTGGACCAGTTTAAGCTTCTGGGTAGTCTTCAAGGGCAGCCCCAAGTAGAGTGCATTGCAGTAGCCAAGCTGAGAGGTGGCCAGGATATGAATAGTGGTCTGGAGGGTCCCTTGACCCAGGTCTGTTGGGACTGCACCTTCTAGAGATCTCAATCCCAATCCATCTCAACAAGCAGCACAGAAAGTGACAGCTGAATTGGGCGTCTCTTAGGCATAATGAACGAGTTCCGCTGGGAACTCAGGATTGCAAGCAGCGGCTCCCCTTGCTGTCTCCACAGCGAAATCCCCAGGAGACTGGCTGGAATGAGGAGGATCTGGGTCAGTAGGCTGCGTGGTTGAACCTGGGACTGCTTGGACCCAATCCACCATTTACCCTTCATCTTCACTGAAAAGGGGAAAAAAGGAGCATCTTTATGAGAAATTGGCAACCTTCTAGAACTTGGGAACTGAGTCTGGTACTGTTAGGTTTTCACAAAGTCTGTTGTGGCTGACAGCAGCTGGCAACTCCCAGGTTATTTTTAGCTTTTTAAAAACAGATTTTGACAAAATGAATTGGATCTTCTATGAGGCTGAAGATTGTAGTGAATTGTGGCCATGTTGAATCCTCCCAAACTGACCACTGCAAGACAAAGCCCGTTTTTATTTTTGCTGGGCCTTTTAAATTACCCACCGATTATGGAAACAATCTTTTGCAGAAGTTTGTGTTACAGATCATGTTTGATTCCCTCCCTCCCGTGTTGGGACCCTTCCTTTAGCCAAGATCTCCTCCACCTCCTCTCTGCAGTCCTGGGTTCCCTTTGCAGAGAACTTGAACTCTCAAGATGGCAGAAGCAGAGCTCAGTCCAGGAAAGCTTTCGTTGAGCATTTGGAAGCTACAGATCATGGGACGTAAGAGAGAACGGCTGCCTCTCCCGACGTTTAGCTATCCTGGGGCACAGCAGCGATTGCTAGTCTAACATCACTGCAAGAAAGAATATTTATAATGGCAGCAGAATGTGCAAGCTTTCACCAGAACTTTTCATAAGGCAGCCGCTGAGTGTGGCTATAATCTGGACCTTGGTACTGTTTACCCCTCACAAGTGAAGACGTACAGAATGCTGCCCCTTTCAGACCAACCATATAGAGAGGGCGTTGCCGGGCTCTCAATCTGCTGGACCAGGTTGGGCTTTTTTCAGGGACAGATGCCCCGGGGGGCTGGCCCAGTGAGACCCAAAAGTTGCAAGGCCCCACCACTTGGTGTGAAATTCGATGGAGACCCCAAGCAGTTGGGGTTCTTCCTAGCCAATGTCCTAACTTACATGCAAAAATATGGGCCGGCACCAAGGGGAGAGCGTCACCCTGGCACTAGAAGGAGCTGCAGCCCGTTGGATGGTGATGCTCCACAATGCGAATGCGTCTGAACTGAGAAACTCTGACTGCTTCATGCACACGCTTCATCGGCAGTTTGAAGACCCCTTAGCCGACTGCAAAGCAAGGGACTGCATCAAGACCCTGTGGCAGGGCCACTGAGTGGTGGTGGAGTACACCAAGGAATTCCATGACCTGGTGTGCCAACTCAACGACTGGCCCAAGGACATCCTCATCAGTTGCTTCAAGGATGGATTGAACAATGACTTGTACAACACTTGCATCCCGCGGGGAGCCCCTGCAACCCTCCATGATTGGTATGTCCTGGCTGAAGAAGTGGAAATTGACCAGGCATGCAACAAGTAGCTTAATAACAGCAGTCCTGGTCCTAACTGTAAGATGAGGACTATTTGTACTCAGCTTGCAACTTAAAAGATACACATGTATGGTGAAAATTCCCCCAAGTGAAGCTTTTGCTTGCTATGTGCAGAAACAATTCACTTCTCTGATGCATGTCTAGATAGAAACAATGGTGCATCATTCATAATACACAAAAAGCTTGCTCAGTTGTGATATTTCATTGTTATGCCTAATGCAAGCGCATGTAACATAATGTGGAGCTTGCTAGGCCAGTGTTTCTCAACTTTGGTGACTTTAAGTTACATGGACTTAAGTCCCAGAATTCCCTACCCAGCTGGGATAGTTCCCAGCAAAGCTGGCTGGGAAATTCTGGGAATTGAAGTCCACCTAAACGATTGAAACTGCTGAAAAACACTTGCTGCCCAATGTGTTCTGCACAGGACCTAAGGACGACGATAAAGTCCATCTATCTTAAAGTTACCAAGGTTGAGAAACATTGTGCCAGTCCATTAAGGGATACATTGTTTCAGGGAGGATGGTCCAGGAATGTTTTTGGAAAATAACCCTTCCTTTCAGAAATAAATGGGATTGTTGGGTGAAATTGTCAGCTTGGGCAACTAGATTTGCACTTGTGCGAAGCTACATTAGTTTAGACTAGCCTGGATGAGGGAGTTGAGGGACAACTCGGTCCAGAGGGGGCACTTCCGCTATGAACCAGCTCCTGGGCTCCTAACTGGCTGCTGAGGAAGATGCCCGCCAAAGATTCAGCTGCTGGGTACTGGGAAAATGGCCTCCTCAGCTAGCTGCCCCAGACTATGGAGGGGCTACCAAAGAGGCCCCCTTGGCCCGATATCCCAGGATTCAGGAATATGGCATGCGCCCACCAGCTTTTCTCAACCATCCTTGTTGGTGTATATAGAGAAAATGGAGCATATATTCAGGATCAATTGGACAATCTGCAGGGAAGCTTTTGGGTAGCCTGGCACCTGGCACCAGGTTCCTGAGTGCACAGGGCAGGAGAACAGCATTAAATGAATCCATTTTCTGCGTTTATACAATACTGTATCTATGACCAAACCAAAAGAGCTCGCAGAACCGACATGATGCAGAATTCTTTCAAAGGGTCGTCTTTCAAGAGAAGCCCCGCTGATTTAGAGGCCTCCAGTTCAGTGTCCCGTGTTGGTTGTGCTGATCTGGGGCTGGGGTGAGGCCGGGGGGGGGGGAAGGTTGCTGCATTGTCCGGGGATTGACATTGGGGTTGCCCTTCACACTACCAAGGGCCAGTCTTCGCTTCAAAAAAGCAGGAAAACGGCCCGCCCGCCCATCCACCAGGGAGAAAAGCGGCAGAGCAAAACCGGCGCGCCTCCATCGCCGCTTGGCCGCGCGCGAGATGCTCCCGGGTCTCTCCTGCCGGGGTTGCCCGGAGCCCCCGCTGCCCCTCCCCGGGCGCGCGCCGGGCGGCCTTCGCCGAGGGGGTGCCGGGCCGGGGAAGCCCCGAGGCGGGGAGGGCGAGGCCCGCCCGAGAAGGGCGGGAGAGCAGCAGGCGCGTCGGGGCGGGGGCTCCAGAGCGCCGGCCCCGAATAAAGGCGGCGCGCTTGGCCGAAGCTCTTAGCCTGCCGACGAATCGCTCCTGCCGCCCAGCGAAGCTCCCAGCCGAGACGCCCGCAGCCCCGGACGCCCAGCCCGCCGGCACGATGCCGAAAACGGTACGCGGGGCCGGGGAGGGGAGGCCGCGGGCTGGAGGCGCCCCTTCTCCTTCGGCGGCGGCGCCTCGCGACCCTCCCCCGGTGTGCGCGGGGGCGGAAGGGCGTCTGGAGGGGGCGGGGAGGGAGTGCCTGGGGCGCCTACGGAGGCCTCCCCTCCTACCGGCCGCGGACCTTCGCTGCGCCGCCCCTCCCTGACCGTGAACGGGAGCCTTGTTCGCGGGAAAGGACCGAGCCCAGCGCGCTTGGCGGGCGTCCCGCGGTCCCTCCGCACACGCGCTCGCCGCTTCCGCCCACGCCCGCTCGGGAGCTGGGGCGCCCCTCGGCCTGGGAGCCAGGCGGGACCGTCCCTGGCGGCGCTATTGGCAGCCTCGCCCGCTTTGCAGGCGGGCCCCGCCCGAGGAGAGCGCTGGGCGCGGCGGAAACTCCCGGGGGAGGCCCGGCCGCGGGGGGCGAGGCAGCCGGGGCCGAGGCGGCGCTGGGCGGGAGTCGCCCGTTGATCTCAGGGCCGGCCGTGGGGAGCCGGTCGGAGGCCACCCGTGTCGGAGCTCCGGGCTGCCGTCGGGCGGGAAGGGAGGCGCGGTGGGCGCGGCCGGGGGGGCAGCTTTCCTGCAGACCCGCCTTCCTCCTCGGCGTCTTCGGGGCGGTCCCCGGGGGCCGCGTGGCCGGAGCGGGGCCCGCGCCTGTGGCTGGCCGGGAACCGCCGTGCGCGGGTTGCCGGTGCTGCGGCTGTGGGAAAGCGGCCCTGGCTCCCGCCGCGTGGAAAGGGCAAGGCGGCCGTGCTTCTTCGGACGCCGCTCCCGGCCGGCCTCCCCCTCGATCCTGGGGCGGGCAGGCGGCCGCGGGAGGAAGGCCCCGCGGAGCATCGCCGGCTGCGCTGCGGCCGGCAGGAGGATGCCGGGCCCCGCCGAAGCTTTCCCGCTCTTCAGGCGGAGGGGCGGCGGCTCGGCTGCCGGCGAGCGTTTCAGCAAGGGCCGAATTTCCCGCGCGTGGCCATTTGCCCACGTGAAGCCCAGAGGCGTCCACGCGGGAAAGGCAGCAAAGGAGGCGCTTCGGCAGGCTCGACCCCCCCTCCTGCCCCCCCCGTCCCCGTTGACTAAAAGGCGCTTGCTCCCTTTAGGGCGCGAATGGCTCGTCCGGGCCTGCCGCTGGCGGGGGGTCCCCACTTCTGCCGTTCCTCAGCGCCAGGCGGGCCCCGGCGCGTGTGGTGGTTAGGGTCGAGGCTGCGTGTTTTTTTTTTTATAAAGAACCTTCACCGTCCCTTGATGGGTCTTCCATTGTCTGCGCACCTCAGCCAGTTTCTCAACCTTGGCAACTTTAAGCTGTAGGGACTTCAACTCCTAGAATTCCCCAGCCAGCAGGACCTGCTTGCCGTAGTGTCTGGCTAGTGGCTTTGGGTGCATTTATTTATGTTGTTTCTTAGGTTTACCTCTTGACTTTCAGTAGCTCAAGGCCATATACTGGCATTCCTTTCTCCCATCACCGTTGCCTTGGTGGGGAAAGGCGGGATGATTCCTTTGGGCATATAGCCCGAGCACTTAGGGATTTCAGCCAGAGGCCTTTCCCAGCAATTACTGTCTGAACCCCCTTGATTTGATCTGGAGACCCCAAGGAGGAAAGATGGACCTTCTTGTTGCCAGGCCTGAGTGTTTTCCTGTTGTCCTCATGCACAAGAACATTGGTGGAAGAGTTGCAAGGCTGGCATCTAGTTTCTAATAGTATCAGATGTCTTTGGAAATCCTTGTCCTATCCTTGTTTGCAGAGAAGTAAAACCTGCACCTACTGTACTCTCAGTAGTAGCAATGGTTGATCTAAGGTGGGGGGGGGGTTAATTAATTTCCCCAAGGGGCCACATAAAAAACGGACTGTTGTGGAGGGCTGAACCAATAGAACTGAAGGTGTTGTGTCACATGTGCACATGCGTAAATTGAAAAATAGTTGCCTTCAAAACAAAAGCAATGTACTGTTATTTACATTTGATTTTTAATTTCCAAGTGATCTCACATGGGCCAGACAGGGACAGCCTAAGGACCAGATGTGGCCCTGAGTCTGGACAAGGCCGTGGTCTGGTCTAAAGGATCTGCAGTCCAGTATCACGGAATCCCCAAATCTGAAGCAGAAGCAATTCCCTTGAAGAACTGCAGTTTTTGTCTGGATGTGTCAGCATTATCAGATCAACCAGACAGGGAACACAACCAGATAAGATTAATTCTGCTTTATCGTAAAGCTACATTAACAGAATCTTACAAATCTGAAAGTACAATTCTGCAGCCTGAGAACTTAGGGAGGGTTCCTTCTAAGCCTCTTGCCCACCCACTACCCAGCCACAGGTTGTGCCCTCTTGTCTGGCCACTCCTAGGCAACATCTCTTTGCGCCTCTTCCCCAAAGTCATTCTGGCATACCATTGCAAGATGTGAGCACCAGGGACTCCTGATGCTGATAAGAATTGTAGTTGGACCCGTGCGGAAAGTTAGAGGTTGGGGCAGGCTGCTGAGGGACTGAGGTTCCAGTTTAGGGACCCAAACGCTAGTTCCATGGTAAGGTAACTTGTGGCTGGAGAGCTTTGAACTTTTGAGAAATCAGTGGTTCACTGGCTGTTCATAACAATGGCTGCTGTGTGGGTGCAGCTGTTTACCAACTGGTCCTTTAGCAGACAGCAGCAGTGCTTGAGGATGCTCTGCCATCCCTTCTGGGAAGCTCTCGCTCACCTGCCTCACCTGCATCTTGCATGGGATTGGTTGGCACCCTCCCAAATGAAGCCATGTTTATTTTTGAAGAATGCCAAAGGGGCTGCTACCCTTGGAGGTTGGCCTATTAACTTGTGTTGTTTTCTAATATTCTTTAAGTTAAAAATAAGTCAGATGGTGTAGAGAGATTTAGCCCTCCAGGAGAACCTGTTGATATCAAGCAGGAGCAAGGCAGAGCTCACAGTTACAGTTGGGGGGTGCATGGCATGGGGAGCAGCATGTGGCTCAATGCCTCTGGAGACTGGAGGTGTGTGCCTGTGGCATGGGGCACCTTGGCTTGGGGGACTGATGGGAGCTCCCCAGTTTGCTAATCACTCTTGTGGTTGGCCTGGTTTTGCTGCCTTATGTTGGACCAGGACCAATGGCTTCGGAGAGCTTCCGTATCTTGTGTTCTTCCTTGTGCCTCTCAAAATCGAATTTCAGAGTTTTCCCTGTGATGTGCCGAAATACACACAGCTGATGTAAGCTGTAATAAGCTGTATCTTTCTGACTATTGGCTTTGGAAAAAGAGTTTTGAACTGAAATCATTGCAGATCTTCCCTCTGCTGAGAACATGTTACTTTGGAGCTGGTAAATGTTCAGAGGTGCTGCAGAGCCTTGTCTGAGCTTGACTTGCTAAGAAAGGTCAGGTTTGTTAAATGTTGAGTGTCAAGTCTGTACTTGACTTCCTTTTGAGGAAAAACAGGAAGATTTTAAGAGAAGAAGGGACAATCTTGGCTTATTTTCTAGCTGAAAACTTTAAGAAACAAAATAGACTAGTTTGATTAGCTCACAACAGAGGAGAATGTTTTTCAAAGTGGCGTAGATGGGGGTGGGGGAAATGCCACGCACAGCTTCCTTAAAATACTAAGGGTATTGTGAATGGATTCCCCCCTCCCACTGCTGGCAAAAGATCAGTTTGATTCTCTAACTCCTTGTCCTTAGATTGTACAATAGCTCCTTTAAAGGGATGGGTATTTGATACTTGAGTGGTATAACATTTGAAATGAGATGGAGCTGCAGCTTTCATTTCTTCAGGGTTTTTTTTTAAAAGCCCTGCCATTTTTAGAAAGAAAGAAACCAAAAGGCTTCTTTGTTCCTAGGCAGGAGGACTTTTTTTTGACATGCCAGGCTAGCACCACTGTGAGGTTTGCAGACCTTCTCTGGAGAAGGCGGATGTTGTAACAAGCCCCCCCTCCCCTCTCTTCCTGTTCCCTTCAGAGGCCCACCTTCTGCGCCTCCCTCCTCCCCCTGGCCTGGGGCCATCAACAAGCAATCCACATTCAGCTTTTCAGACATTGGGTACATTTGCAACCATCTACAGCTGTGATTTCATAGCTTGAAGGTGGATTTGGGGAACAAATCCATGCGGCTGTCCCTGTACTCAGCCTTCTGAACCAAATTCCTAGCTGGAGTCCTTAAGGCAGAGGTCACCTGCAGTCATGCCTTCTGGGCACCACTTACGGCCAGAGGACTCGTGTACTAATTGCCAGATGAAATCCTCAAATTCACGCAGTGTCTGGGTCAGTTGTCCTGGCTTCCAGTAATAATGGATAGATACTATTTTGTCTGATCTAATTTTATATAAAAAAAATTAAAGCCAGAATTCTTGGGGTTGATTAGTTACTTAATTTACATGGCTGAATGGCCGGCTAGGAAATTCTGGGAGTTGAAGCCATTCAGCCATGCTGGCTAAGGAATTCTGGGAGTTGAATTCTACACACGTTAAAGTTGCCAAGATTGAGAAAGACTGTCTCACTGTTTGCAATTACTGTAAATGATAAACTAAGAATGCCTGCTTAGCCTTCTTAGGGCAAAAGTATGTCTTCAGTGAACCTGAGTAGCATTCTTGTTTTAAGTGTGCCAGAATTACCCTGATGATCTAAGAAGTGCCCCTTTTCACAGGCAGAATTCTGTACTTGGGTATTATTTATTTTTTATGTCGTTCAATTTCTAGAGCTGCCTATCTCGGATGCAAGATTAAGTCTTAGATTTTTTTATTTTTGTTAATCTCACCTTTATTATTTTTATAAATAACCCAAGGTGGCAAACATACCTAATACCTCTTCTTCCTATTTTCTCCACAACAACCCTGTGAGGTGGGCTGGGCTGAGAGAGAGGAAGTGACTGGCACAAAAGGGGTCCTGCTCCAAGAGAAAACCTGAATGTCTTTAATTCAAATTAATTCAAATTAATTTGTTCATGTAATTCTTCATTTAATAACCTCTTTTTGTCACTATGGGAAGAGTTTATAGGTCTGAGAGCCATCCAAACCCTTCACCAGCCTCAGGGTATTAGTGAGGCTTCTGGCAATCTGCAGGAGTTGATGACTCAGGGTCCTTATCTTCTCAGAGATTACACAGGAATGTGCAACTTTTTTCAAATTATATGTGGGACCTCATTCCTGGTCCTGCCCTCTCTGGCCTGCAAAGCGCAGAAATGAGCAGTTGGTGGCTGCTGAAGCTTTTGGTTTCTTGTATCACTTTGCTGCCCTCTCACGGTTGCCTGGACTTTTGCAGCCCAGATCTGTTTGCCCAACATAATCTAGAAACTTGGTAGGGCCAAAGTAAAGCTGTAGTCAGAAATAAAACTGATTTCATAGAAAATGGAATTAAAATATTATGCCAGTACTTTGATTACTCCTTGTGTGTTTAATAACCTTCCACATGTACTAGAATAGAAATTACAAGTTGGCTGTAGTCTTTCAGGTTATATACTTCTGGTTTGGGTTAAATATGTCTGTTTGATTTCTGTAATGCTCAGGTAACATCTAAGGGTGGAACAGTCTTTTGATACAATATCTTCATTTTGTCTTATAACAGCAAAAAGCAGGGCCTTGGTGATTGAACAGGTAAATTATCTTTCCTAAAACTTGGTGCCTTCAACTTTGAAAAAGTTCTTCTCCTGACCTCAAAATAGACCTATTGTCAGGGATTCATCACAATTCCAGAGTTTCCTTCTGAGCAGAGCAGAGGTGTAGTGTTCCTGTACAGCTTCATAGACAGTAGCACTTTAGTGCTTTCCAACTCCTTAGTCATTGGCTAAAGAAAGCAGCATGCCTGAAGTCCCATTTATGATCACCTTCCCTTGCCAGGCATTCTCCAGATGCATTGAGGATACTTGTCCCAAAGGTGCTTTTTCAAAAGGCAGTTGGACTTTGTCATTGAAGACTTTCACTTCTCATCCAAAAAGTTTCTTCAGAACTGAAGATGCTTCTTGGATGAGAAGCAAAACGTCTTCAAGGAAAAACAAAGTCTAGTTGCCTTTTGAAAAAGCACCTTTGGGACAATCATGACCTGAATGACTGAGAATCTCCATAGACATTGAGGATACTTGTGCCTGATTTACATTTGTGTATATTTGTATGATGGATACCTTCATAAACAGTATCAGGGCTACTAACACGGGAGCAAAACCCATGGAAGTAAAAGGATTTTGGTATGTCTTTCTAGGCTTAAGAAAAGGATTCTGTCATCTTCGTGACTAGATTTTTTTAAAGGAATGCTTGGTTAAATTTTAAGGTTAGTTGCTCTAGGGTTCTTTTTTAGGTTAGGATAATTTTTTTAAAAAATGTTGGAAGTAGGCTTTGTCCTTATTGCTTAAAAGAGCCAAGTTATAATAACATTACTTAAAAACTCCAAACTGGCCCAGTAAAATAAAGAGTCCTTCATATCAGGATTTGACTGCTGGAATTGCATGACTCCTGGAATTATTGACCAGCCTCAAATATTTCATTCTCGGCCACGAAGATCAAGTTAGTGAAGACGTCTTGAGAAATGTAACCTAGTTTTATTTAGAGTTAGTTGGTCCATTTCAGCCCTGCATTTGGTTAGGATGTGGACTGAGTCTCCTGACTTACACCAGGAAGATTGGAGCGTGGATCTGTTACTCTGGCAGCGGTTGATTATTATATGCCAATGAGTGAAAGGTGCAGATTTCCTTGCTTGTCAGCATGGCCATTAGCCGGGGGTGCCCTGTGGGGCTCCATCTTGTTCCCTTATTTGCTAGCAATGCCAAAGAAATCAGCTGGAGCTTTGCTGTGAGTTTTCATCAGTATTTCAATCATAGTAGTTGTATTGCTTTTTGTCATTAACCCCAAGCAAATTGGCTTCAGATGTTGCTTCAGTTCAGTAGTATATGGGATGAGGGTGAACAAGCTGAAATTAAAGCCAGACAGGTCAGGAATTCAGATTTCTGTAAGGAAATCTGGCTCAGAGCTGGTATTCAGTCCGTGATGAAAACCGCAACTCCTCTGGAAGTATTCGTGAACGGCAACCCTTGGGGGGCTTCCTAGCAGTGCCCCATGGCAGTTTTCAGACGAAAGCTGGGGAGCACATTTACAAAATTTGGCAACAGTTACCCATGCCTTTGTTGAATAGTAGTTGGGCTGCTACAGTACATTTATGCATGAAATGTACCCAGGAAAGTTGCTAGCCGTGAATGGAATCGCAATGAGGTCATGCCCACATAGATGCTGTAGATTGGTGCTGGTTACCATGTCTTTTCTGGGCTCAATTCAGTGCTAGACTGTTTCTTGAAAGCTGCCCGGGCCATCTCATTTGCCAGCAAAATCCAGGGACAAGGGGGTCTCGGATGGGTCAGGCTTCTGTTAAAAAAAAGTGAAAAAAATATTCAGGATGGCTTGCTTTTAAGACTTTGAAAGAACATTATATACCTTGCAGTGTTAGAAATACTTAGGAATTGATGTGCTTTGCCTTTTAAAATGGTACAGTCAATGAGCTGAATGGGTTGTGGTTATAAAGCTGGTTGGGAATAACATCTTCCCTTTTAAGGGAAAAAACTGAGTAATTATGGCAAAAAGGAATATATGAACTGTTCTGTCTGCTGCCTTTCATATTCTACTATTTCATGTCTTGGAAGCAGTTTACTAGCTGCTGCCAGAAACAAGATGTTCCTTTTATTTATGCCATTTTATTACATTTTTACCAAAGACCTGCTCTTTTTTAATGCTTCCTCCACCAATTTACTAAGCATTCTGTTGTGTTACTATGACTACCAAGAAAAAAACTGGGAAAAGAAGATGGAAAAGGACATTCACTAAGGTTCTCCATAGGTGAATTTTCTATAATTAAATTCAACTTTGGAGGACCTTAACAAACAACCTTTCCCATCTTCTTCCTCTTTGCCCTGTTCATTTTTTTTACAAACAATTTGCGCATGCAAGGAAGAACTTTCTGTGTTTCTGATTTTTCAGGAAGAGAGCTAAACTTCCTTGCTTGCTGGGCCTCCTGATTCTAGCGCAACCACTTCACCAATATCCTTCCCTTGCAGGATATTGCCCACAGCGCAACAAGTACGCTTCCTCTTTTATTGTAACACCAAGAGCTGCTTGGTTTTCATTAAGAAGGATTTCAGCTTTTTGTGTTTTATTACTTAACATGGCTCCCTTGGGATGTCTAGCATATGTTAGATGTTGGTGAAGATCTCTGAATTGTTGTTCCCTCTCGATGATTTCCCCCACAATTGCATAAAACGCAGCCTCCCCTCTCCAAAATGGGTTTGGAGCCCCTTGAATCCCTCCAGAAATTGCTGCAGTCATGCAGTTTTCACCATAAGAAGGTGAGATTGCTAAATAAATGGAAAGTAATCAGGTTTACTTGTGTTCAGTTGTGTCTGACCTCAGAGACTGCCTGGACAAGTCCTTGCAGATTTTTTTGGCAAGATTTTTCACAAGTGGGTTGCCATTGCCTGCTTTCCAGGGCTGAGATAAAAGGACTGGCCCACAATCACCCAGTTGGCTTTGTGTCAAATATGGGAGTAGAACTTACAGTCTCCTAGTTTCTAGCCTTGTGCTTTAATCACTACACCAAACTGACTTAATTTTTTTATTGCTTAATTTACTTACAGTATATTTAAATCAGATTTAGTTTCTTTTTCTGTTCGTTGGAGTTCAGCCCTCTAGCAGGTTCCTCAAAGACTAAGTAATGACCCTTCAGTATCTAAACTGAAGAGATGGGCCGGTTCTCCCTTGCTCCTCATGAGTTGGCCTGCAGCCCAAGGATGAGCTGAGAAGCTCATGGTGCCTGGATTCTGACCGGGGTGCAGCACTTGCGAGAGATCCTCTCTGGCTGCAGCCCCCTTGGTCATTGATTTGTCCCGTTGAATTAAGCGGCTAGAAACAAACTTTGGATAAAATCCAGAACTTAAATATTCACCAGTTCCCTGAAGTTGCCCTCTGAGTAAAATTGCATGAAAACTAACAGTTAAGAGCGATTGTTACTGTATTTAGAAGCTTTGATAGTTTATTACTTCGGTTTTTATGCCTCCCACTCACACTCATGGCTAGCGAGGGCCACCAGCACTCAGGGCTGTGGAGGAAGAGCAAGGCCAAGACTGCCCTCTTCAAGATCAGGCGGGGGGGGGGAGCGTGCACTGCGCAAGCGTGAGGGCAGGATTGATTTTTTTTTTCTTTTTGTGGGGTATTTGAAAGATTTTGATTGGGCTAATTAAATACAATTGCCTATTTTAAGACTATGGTTTTGTTTTTTTTGAGTTTTTCCATCCCCAAATCTGCAAATTGGGATGGTGATTTTTAGGAAAAAAAAAAAAAAAACAGGAAAAAATTCAAGAGGCCCACCCTTCTCCAAAGAAATGCTTGCTCTTTGAAGGACAAAACAATTTAAGCAGAACACAGTATAAAGTATTATCCAATCTATTAAAAATGGCAGATCAAACACCTCCTAAATATCTTGGCAGCAACCCTGTTTGTTTACAGCCTGTTAATAAATACTGGATTAGAGGCCTCTTCTCTCCTTTGCCAGGTGCTGCTGGCGGGCTGCCTTGGTCCTTGGGTCCAGAGAGTTGGGGAGGAAGAGGAAGCTGGAAAAGCTGCTGCAGGGAATTGAAGGGGTTGTGACAAAATGCAGCCAAGCCAAATGAAGCGAAGGATGTTCACCACGGTTGCACTAGGTTGTCTTGCTTGCCAGCTGGAAAAATGGGTTGTGTGTCCTTGTGCAAAGGCATTTCTCCCCAAGTGGTGCTGAAGGTTCTAGGGATGGTGGCGTATTGTGAAGTGTGCCTTTATTGCAGCCTTCTTATTTATTTATTCCCTCACGTTGTGCTTGTAGAATGGTCAAAGTACCTAAAAATCCATGGAAGTAGAACAGCAGGCAGATAAAAGATGAGACAGTCAGAACTACATTCAGTAAGCAAATGGCTGGCATTGTTAATGCCAGTGAAGCCGGTTTCAGTCACTGGTGTTGCCAAGTTCCACCAGAGGTGAAAAACTGAGCGGACCTTCCTCCAAGTTTTTCCAGAAATGAAAATTCCCCAAACTCCTGAACGCCAGGGCACTGCCTTAGCTCTGAGAAAGGATCCCCCCACCTCTCTCTCTCTCTCTCTCTGTGTGTGTGTGTCTGTGTGTGTGTGAGAGATGGAGAGATGTCCCTCCCCTGAGATTTGCTCTTGAGATGGATGGAAGTGAGAGAAGCCCAGGAGACCACAGCCATCCCCCCATCACAATGGACAAGGTGTTGCTGCTGGGTCACCTGGTCACTAAATAGTTGTGACACCCACCACCCATCCACCCAATGGGGTTTTCTCCTCACTTGCTTTGACAGGAATTTCAATAGCAAATGCTTCCTCTGGTGGAACGAGAGCTGGTCGAGAAGAGGCAGGGAATTTTTCTACCTGGCACCAGATAGGACCGATTAGGAAGTTGGAGAGAGATGTTGAAAAGCAGTAAAATTCTAAGCATTTAATAGCTTGAACTGGCAGGACGGGGGAGGCTGGCAACATGTTTGGAAACTCCCAGCTGAACTGGGTGGACCCACCAGCTCCTATTTCCAAATTGCTGAGAGTAGCAAAACTATCTTAACTGTCATATCTGAGCAGCTTTCAAATGCTTCCTTTTTTTTAAAGCTGAAGTTCAATTTTTCCAGTGAAGCCTTGCTCACAACATACTGCAGCGTTGTAAGTTCACAAGGCTGCCCTCATAATTCCTTGCATAGACCAGGCTAATACAGGTAGTTCTTGACTTACGACCATAATTGAGCCCAAAATTTCTGTTGCTAAGTGAGACAGTTAAGTGAGTTTTGTCCCATTTTACGACCTTTCTTGCCACATTTGTTAAGTAAAACACTGCAGTTGGTAAGTTAGGAACAAGGTTCAGTGAATCTGGCTTCTTTCCTATTGACTTGGCTTGTGGAGGTTGCAAAAAAGGATCACATAACCATCATTTTCAGTGCCATTGCAACTTCGAACAGTCACTAAATGAACTGTTGTAAGTCGAGGACAACCTGTATGCCACAAGGGCTCTTTTGCAGGGTGGAGTCAAAAACGTCAAGATGGCAGCCGTGACTCATAAAAAGGGTGGGGCTTCAATCAAGTGGTTATGAGGGCCAGTGGAGAGCGTGCTTCCTGCCCTGGGAAGACCTTGTGCCTTTTCTTAGGTGGGAGGATGGTTAGCTTGGCTGATTCAGTTAAAACTGGAAGTATTTTCTCTTTATTTTGTTCCATATAATTAAGTTATTTGGACATGAACTCATTAATTTTTTTTTAAAAAAAGCAGGTTGGTCCCTTCATATCTGTATAATGATATTTGGTAGATATTTTTTGTGGGCAACCCTCTTATTAATATTGGAGTTTCCAATTGCTCACCAATGCCCGTCTGGATGGCGGATTAGGGTTAGGTTTGTTTTTTCCCATGCCATGAGTGCCTGTGTTCTCAGCCCTCTTGTACGCTTACATCTGAGGTTGGTTGAGGTTTAAAATTTGCATTTAATTCAAATTGTGGGAAGGACCATGCTTTAGAATCTGGGTCCACGAAGCTGATAACAACCGGGTTTATTCCAACTTGGAATAATCACAACGTCAGATTTAGCTTTTTTTGACCAGCCGGAATTTGGAATCTTTTTCGCTCCGAGAACTCAGCGAACTTGAATCTACCAAGATAACGTTCTGCAAAGGAATGTCTGCGCCCCCCCCCCCACTTCTGCCAGGCTCCGCAACCCCTCCACGCCCCAGGAAGGCCCCGGAGCCCAGCCTCTCCTGCTCTTCCTCCGGGGGGGCGCTTTGCCCCCTCCCCGTCCGGGGCCAGGAAGCGCAGCGGCGGCTGCCCAAAGGAAGCGGGCCGCGCATCTGCGCGCTCTGGGCGGGGGCGCCCCTGCCTGCCTCGGCCCCGCGCCAGGCTCGGCGGGAAGGGTGACTCAGAGCTTCCTCCTCCGGCTGACGTCGCCTCGCGCCCTTCTCGGCCGGGCCGGCTCGGAGAGCGCCTTATTTGGCCGGCTCGGCTGGGGCCCGCGCAGCTGCCCGCCCTGCCCGTCTCCGCGCAAGGAAGCGGCCGCGCGTTGGGCAGGCGAGCTCGGAGGGGGCCTCCCCAGGCTGGGCTGGCCGGCGCTGCTCCCCGGAACGGCCCTGGGCGCGTCTGGCCTCCGGTGCCTGGAGCAGAGGCGGGATTGGCCCCCTTTAATAGGCGCTGGTTGGCAAACAGTCTGGGAGCCTCTAGTATTGGGGTACAGCGAGCCACCGATCTCTCCAGCCCCCCCCCGACTTGTTTGACAAGAGGAGAAAGGCCTCCCTGCACCGCAGGGCTTCTCCCGGAGGTCGCCCTGCTCGAGGACGGTCCTGGGAGGGCGGGAAGCCCTTTTGGGGAGGGGCGGCAGTGAGAGTAGGAAGGCTTTCGGAGCTGGGGCGGTGGGCTTGGCCTTCCTTGTGTTTCCTGTAAAGGCTAGAAACGCAGCGGCCCCTCCTGCCCCCACCTTGCCAGGAGAAGGGTGGGCAACCCCCTCGTGACCTTGAGGCCCAGGGCTGCCACCTCAGGCTCTTCCCAGCATTGACCAAACCAAGGCACGTTGATAAGGTCCTTCTTTTCTTTTCTCTCTTGTTATTTGCAGACAGCCTTGGAATAAGTAGCTTTCTGCATAAAAATAGAACAATGCGATGAAAAAGAGCAGAAACCAAAAATGCAGTGTTGAAAAGACCAGAACATTAAAATCAACCAACCAGGTTAAGGCAGAATGAAAGTTGACAGAACAAAAAATTGTGTGAGCTTAGCAGACAGTTTTAATAACAGGAAGTGCCTCTCCTCCCGTTTCTGAATCCCCCACCCTCTCTCTTCACTAGGGCTTCTTAGCAAGCGAGCAGCTCTGGCTTCCGGTGCCTTCCTCCTGCTGAAAGCCTCTAATGGCTCTTGCAGGGTTCCCCCAAGAGGCCTCCTCTAAGCAGGCCGCTTGGAAGCCTTGAACCTGGGCATACTTGCCCTTCTGCAAGGAGGGGGGGCAGCTCTTTTGAATTTGCTTCAGCTGCATGGCTGAGTCCTGTTGTGGGGGGGGCACTGTGGATCAAGGGGAGCCTTACACTGTGCTTTGCCTAACCTGGTCTCCCTTTGGGAAAGTGGCCAGGGGCTGATCTGCCTCTTGGGGGGGGGGGTACGGATGGACGGACTTCGGGTCTTCTCTTAAGAATAGGCATCTGCCCTTTGGGCTTCCCAGGGTTTGTGGCGGCATTATGGGACACACACACCCTCCCTGCCTCCCCACCTCCCTGCAGCTTTTCTGGAGAGGCTATAGAAAGATGGCGAGTCTCCCTCAGTTTCTGCCTCCTATCGATATCAAGCCCGTGATTCTGAAGAGGAGAAGGAGATGCGGAATGTCAAAACAATCCATGTTGTTTGCCGTCATCATAATGATTGTTGAGTTTGGTTTCCTCCAGGTTGCTTTTAAGGACGACTCTGTTCAGCTGTTCACCTCTAGGAAGGGCTAAACTCTGAAGGAGGTGTAAAAATGTGCAGCAGTGATAGTACCACAAGGTTTTTCTCCCCCCTCCTCTGTGCTTCAAGGATAAGTATTACTGTTAGGCAAAGCTGAGGGAAGGAGCCTCTTGATGGCTGGCCCTGGTGTTCATGTCACTCTTGGCATTGAGGCTTTCTACAGGAAATGTTTTATTGTAGGGCTAACATTGTTACTTTAAAACTGCAGTTTGCAAACTGGCTTTTCTAGAAGTTCTTAATTGGGAACGGGCAAAAACGAAAACTTAGTGCACAGGATGGAAGAGGAAGCCTCTACTGTATTGCAAAATGCGGGAAGGCACTGTGGCCTTTCTAGAGAGAGTCCGAGTGACCAAGCCACGTTTTCCACTTTTCCTGCATTTGCACGCTACATTTGTCCAGGATGTGTGACCGGAAGCCCCAGAAACTTCTGGTCACTGCCAAATCAATGTTAATGTGACCAAAAGGAAAATGATTACTGCAACTACAGAGTAATCTCAATCACACTATATTTTAATTTAAATATACATTCTATGGAATAGTATCTCTAATACTTTTATTTATGACAAACTGAGGGAAAGAGCAGCTGCCATTCTCAAGAGGAAAATCTCCATCTGTGGGATGCTAAGCTGGAATGGGGTCTGCCGGCTGGGGAAGCTTCTTAATAACTCGAGCTTCTGATACCCTCCACGTACTTATGGTCCCTCCAGCTGCTCAGTCCCCAGAGCGATTTACAATAATCACTGTCACCACTCTCTTAATACATTTCCTGCCATTAAGCAGGCTTGCCCTTCTTGAAACATATTAAGAGAGTGCAAGGACTCTACTATGACTCAAAATCACAATTTGGCTTTGGGGGAAGCTGCTGGTGTGTGGTTGTTTGACAAGTGAGGATTTAGTTTGCTCCACCTTCTGGTCTTAATAATGAGGGAAACCCAAATGGCTCCTTGATGTAGTTTTATCATATTCTCCCTCCCTTAAAAAGAATTACTAGTGAACTCTTACAAATAGCCCCTTTTGAGCCCCACCAAGGGATGATGCATAGCTGTTCTGGAGCCAATATGCTACTAGCGCAACTTCCAAGCTAAGTTGTTCCTCTACCCGTGAGTTGGCCCTTTAAAATTGGAGAGGGTATTGCAGGGTTCCACCTTATCTGTGTGCTGCTTGTCATCTACAGAAACCATTACTTTTAATTGGTTAATTTGGTGGTTTGATGTGTGTGATCATCAATATTAATGCAATGCAGCTCTGTTTCTCCATACAACTCTGCTTTTCAGCTTCAGAGCATAGGCTACAACCAATAAGTCCAGGCAAAACAGACTCAGTATAGTATCTTTGGAAGAGCAGGATTTATCTTTATCTAAATTTAATTAAGTGGAATTTTAGTCAGTGCCTGATAGGCACCTCAGTTGAATATGAAGCTCCTCCTCTTCATCATCAATAACCACCCAGATCCCATCATTATGACTATAAAGTGGTCTCTGTAGAACAGGGGTGTCAAACTGCCGGCCTGCGGGCTGGATGCATCACACCAAAACCGCTCCCACCCCATTGCCAGTAATGGAAAAAAAGTTGTGATATGTCGTGACACATCACGTGACATTGCGAGTTTGACACTCCTTCTGTAGAACAAAGCTCTTTCTACCCTCTTACTACATGAACTCACTTTGACAAAGATCCAGCAGCTGCAGCATGGGGAAAACGTGGCAGGGGATTTGATTAGTCTTAAAGGATATGCACTTATTACAAGATTTTGACTCGTCTGTGTGTGCTTCCATCTCACTTGCAAGTCAAATTTAAGGTGATGGCTTTGATTCTGATCTACCTTTAAAACCTTTCATAGTTGTGACAGAACACTTCTCTGTATTTTTCTATTTGCATGGAAAGTCATCTCCAGAACCTGTTTCCTGTCAGCCATTTTTTGGTAGCCATCTCCATGGAGATCTTAATTTTGTCTCTGCTGAGAGGGTTGCCTGAAAAGCAACATGATAATCCTTTGCATCCCACCTGTAGATCTTTTATTCTTGCAGGCTTTTTATTTTTAAACCTTTTTTCTCTCTCTGGTATTTTGATGGTTGCAGCTTAAAGGCTTTCAAATATTTGTTCATTTTTATTGTCTCTCTGATGTTCAGTGACTTCACCTGGTGGGTGTTTCATAAGTAGAATATTATGATACTAGTACCCATAATAGAAATAATGTAAGTGTCAAGGTTGCGGTTAAAAAGCCCAACAAAGTAAACACACCAGAGACATTGTGATGTCTAATGTAAACCTTTATTAGGCATAGCATAAGAGCACGATAGAAGGAATACCAGCTCTGGCAATATGGTGGGAAAAAGTTAATCAAAAGAGTAAAATCTCCCCCCCCCCCTTTGAGGGTTCAGGTCACATTGTCCAATTAGTCTTCAAATGTCTGTTATGAGAAGAAAGCCTCAATTTGCCAAATATCTCTTCAGTGACCTCGGCTCTTATACTGATGGCAACCACCTGTGCATTCCAAACCGCCTCCCCCTCCCTCCGGATTGTAGGCAAGCTAGAAGCATCATGGCAGTCTTAAAGCAAGGGATTGTCATAGCTTTTGACAGGAAGCTTTCAGTGGTTTACAGGGGTCTTAAGAATTGTTTTAGACAGTTGCTTTTCAAGTGACATTAACACTTTTTCACTTTGCTAGATGCTAAGATTTTGCTGAGTGCATCAGGGAATTTCCTTACTTTGTTCTCACTTTGTACCTTTGAACTCACCATCTCCCCATTTCTAGCTGGTGCCTCAACCACCACACCAAACTGACTCTCCATGGAAGGCTTCTGCCACATCTTTGAAAACCTTGATGGGGAAAAAAGGAATGAGCAGCCACTGTTTACGTTTCCCTGCAAAATAGGCCATGAATCATGAAAGCAGAGATGCCAATGTTCTCCGTCTCTAATGTCTTCATGGCTACTAAAATACAGAAACTCACCATTGCTGAAGTCCAGTACCTGACTGACTATTGATGGTTCTCATGGGCAATAAAAATCACCTTGTCATGCATGGACAGGTGGCTGATGGCCAATGGACATGACAGATTTCCCCAGTTCAGGGAACTCCAAACGTTTTGCACTGAGGAGGCGGTGTGGAATTTTGAGAGCATTCCTGCCAAATGGCTTCCAGAGTGGATAAGGTCGATCTTAAAGCCCCAAGTACTTCCTTTCTTTAGCAACCTCCATTTACCTTTGACCTTTTTCTAGCCAATGAACTTTCTCTGTAGAACCATTACCAACATTGTGCTTTTCTAAGAATGCTTTGGTGAGTTTCACTATTGCTCCAGGCTGGTGATTTGCTTTGTAGCATATCAGTTTTCCAAATATCTTTTTACAATATTTTTTGCTAAGGCACATAGCTCAGGGATCAGATGTCTCAAAATATCTCATTGGGGACCCAGGCTCCAGGACCAAGGCAATAGTAACAGGCAAGGTTATCTCTCACTTTGCCCATTGTTCATAGAAATTTCAGCCAAGCAAAAGCCATTAGTATATGCAAAACTAATGGAGTGCTGACTCTGGCTTGCAGAAATGGGTAGGTTTGGCCTGGGTTTTTTTCTTCAGGAGGCCTGCTCTGGTTTTATATGTATTTTTCATCATCAGCTTAAGACAGGCTCATTAGCATGGTCTTTGCAAGCTGATTTCAGGTGTGGTTTTGTCTATTATGTTTGTGGGGAGGCTAGCAAAGTCACAAGGAGACTGCTGTTGGGGTAGGTAAGAACAATTAATACCAGAGGGCACTTCTGGATAAATTTGCCCTGTACCTTTTCTGACAATACCCTGTGAGACTTATGATATTCTTATATTCCTTCTTGCTTCCTCATGCACTCAGCTAATTTGTGAGAAACACTTGTGCTGCCAAAGATTTTTCACCATTCAAGAACTATTTTGATATCCAAGGGCAGACTAATATCTCTTAGCACAGGCCTCCTTTCCTTCTTTCCATGTTTTCTAATCTGACAATAACAGTTGTAAAGTAGTTTGATCAAAAAAGGAAGTTTTTAAGAAGACGGGCACAATCATGTAAAGACTCTTGGGACAGTCTTAAAAATACCACCCAGCAAAGACCAGGACCTGGGTGGGGCACATCTGATCCTGCAATGGCTCATTGTGTTGGCTGAGTAACTGCCAAGAAGTGAGCTGATTGCTCACAAAAGTGATGGTTGGGTCACTGGGCCTGCCCAGACGATGAGGTCTGCTCCAGAAATATCTTTGGCCAGAAATGGTCATCTCGGGGAAGCCTCTTATCCAGCTCCTTTTAACACAACCAGTTCTGACTCTGCCTGCCTATTGTAGGCTTCACAGAGGTGTCATGGACATTTTGAAAGCTGGACTCACCCTGGTAAGAGTTATTTTGGGGAAGAGGAAGTCTTGCACCCCAGATTTACCTACCTATGCAGACTTTCACTGGAGGTGAGGCCAAGTGAAGGAAGGGCTTAGCAGTGGTGAAATCCTGCCCTCTGGTCACCTCTTTAGTGTAAGTGATGGTTCAGGTGCTGAAGAGACTCGGGTTCTAATTCCTCTGCCCAGGCAAGCTCCCTGGGAGATGTTGAGCCACCCTACCTCACAGTGAGCTCTTAACAAAGAGAGGGAGGAATCTCCATCTCTGAATCTTGTCCAACCTGGATTTGCTGCACAGGGATCCCAACTCCTGAAGGTGCACTGAAGCAATGGAGATCATATAGAGATGGGCTTTGTTTGGAAATATAATCTTTCTGCCTGTAATGGATTTAATGCAGTTGTCCCTGCAACAGCTTATGTGTAACACGTTTGATTCCTGCAAATTTTCATTTTCTGGCAGTTCGATTATGTCATTTGGGAGGGGAGTCAGGGGTGCTTGTTATTTCACAGACCTGTGCTTTCTGTGTTTACATATTACATTAAGTTATAATGTGGTTTGTTTAGCTATAACCTGGGATATTTACATGAATCTATTCAATGATTATCAATCATAGTTTATGGTTCATTCAGCTGATTGTCATACATCCACTGTAGAATAGTGACACCATATTGCAGTGGCTTCTAAGCCATGGCTTAAGGCCTAGTATACTGTGCAGGCTCCAATTACAGTTGAATTCAATAAACTGATTGCCAATCCTCAGCTTCTTGTGATTCTAGGAAATGCATTAGCAAAATGTGATGGTTGGCTTTCTCAAACTGTTCTGTGTCTCTCCCTGTCTTGTAATCTCTGGCCCAAAACATCTGTGATCAGCAGCCCGAAGCAGTGAAGGGAGACAAGGGGTGGCGGCTGAAAGCCTTTTATTGCAAGCCAGGCAGGAGCAGAAGTAGCAGAGCTTCCAGAGGGATGTGAAGGATGAAGTGTCACTTTCAGCCCTTCAGGGTTGACCGATGTTAGAGGACCAGTCCTGCCAGGTGCTCACTTCTAGTGAGGGGGGCCATCCGAAGTGGGCTCAGATCAGATGCAACCAGAATTGGGGTTTTTTGGCATTTAGAAAAGACCCACGAAGGACTGGTTTTGTAGGTACTACAGCAAGGCTACCATACGCATGAGAAAAGTATTGAAATACAAGGGACGAATGGACCATGAGAGGGCAGGATCTGCAGGAAGGATAAAATTGACCAGGGACAAAACAAGTACTTTTATAAAAGTCTGGAAACTTTATGGACTCTTTTGTTGAAAATTGAAAAAATAGGTTTGAGATTTTTGGATCTGTTGATGGAAAAGAGTTGAATATGGAGACGAGACAATGTAATATAACTTTAAAGAGGGAGGAGAAAGAATAAACTTGTAATTTCAATAAAGAATGGAAGTCACTTCTTTAATGTTCTTTTTCCCCTTTTATTCTTAAAAAACTCTCACAATTTTTTTTTTTTAAAGTGGGTTCTGGCTTTGCAAAGCAAAATAAGAGCTATGGATGATGGGGTTGTGGAGCCTAAAGTAAATTCCCCCACACCTTGGAGGATTTTTCTCCTGCTTGTGGACATGTTAAATCTGCCGCCTTAAGGCTCGCTTGGAAGCTTCTCATTGCAGGGGCTTAACTGAAGTGGGGACTTAGGATTCCTTACGCTCTGCCCCAGATGCCCCCTTCTTCTTCCACAGGTCGGAGAGTGGGAGGTCCTCCTCTAGCCTGCAAGAGGAACAGTGAAGGCCAATTAAGGAGGCAGAGCCTTTTCTTCACGAATGGTGCTAAAAATAAGCAACATTTACTGAGTGTTTCCCTCTGCGGCTTTGGGGGAAGGCATCTTTGAACAGGATGCTTGTGGCTTCCTGTTCAGCAGACCAACCTGCCCTGTCTCTTGATCGTTCGGCTCTACCAGATTTCCGGTTGAAGAGGCTGTTGGGAACAAATATGCTAAGATTTTGGGAATGCTACCGTCCATACTTCAGTTGTCCTTTGACTGGGCCAGGGCTATTCACACCTGGGCAATCCTTTCTGATGGCTTTTGTGCCTGTATTTTAATTGCTTGGGACTAATCTCTAACTCTCACAATTACTACTATTGAGCCAGGTACCACCTACCAGGGGTAGGCAACCTTGGCTGGCTCAGGAATTCTGGGAGTTGAACTCCACCAGTCATAAAAGAGCCAAGGTTGCCTACCCCTGACCTATACTATACCTGTGCATTTGGTTTTTCTTGCCTAAATGTAGAATCTTACTTTTTACATCATTGAATTTCATTTTGTTAAATAGTACCCAATGATCAAGTCTGTCAAGGACCTCCTGTAACTTAAGCCTATCTTCTGGAGTGTTGGCTATTCCTGCCAGCTTGGTATCATCTGCAAATTTGATGAGTTCCCCATCTATCCCCTCATCCAAATCATTGATGAAGATGTTGAAGAGTACTGGGCCCAAAAGTATATGGAGATTCTCAATCATCCAGATCATGGTTGTCCAAAGGTGCTTTTTCAAGAGGCAATTGGACTTTCATGTTTTTCTTTGAAGATGTTTCGCTTCTCATCCAAGAAGCTTCTTCAGCTCTTCTTGGATGAGAAGCAAAACGTGTTCAAAGAAAAACAAGAAAGTCCAGTTGCCTCTTGAAAAAGCACCTTTAGGACTGGGCCAAAACAGAGCCTTGGGGTACCTTGGGGCTTTTATAATCTCACTTTTCAAAGTTTCCCAAGTTTATTGGGTTGTTTTCCCCTTGAGGATTCTCTTTCATGGAATCCTTCCAATCAGCAGGACTTTGCTGCTTGAGAGAATTGGACTGAAAAGATAAATCAGAGGCAGGCTCTACAGCAGGCATGTCAAACTGCCGGCCCCCGGGCCGGATGCATCATACTGAAACCGTGCCCACCCCATGTTGTGCAACGTTGCGCGACATCACGAGTTTGGCATGCCTGCTCTACAGCCATCCTTGGTATGGTGGACAGAAAATTAGGACAGCAATTATATCTGTCATATCTTGGCTGAATTCCAGCCACACACTAATTAGGTTAGCAAAACACCACTGCCATGTTCATGAAAGAGTGCACAGAACAAGGGAATGTCTCCTCAGTACAGTGAAGCATAAAGGCACTCATAGGTATTTTAGTCTTGCTTAAAATGACTAAACCTGGCACCTCAATTTTCTTTAATGCCAGAACCAAAAACATGCAGCTTCAATCAATATACCAGCTTCTCTGCAATTACAACATAGCATAGACAGTAACAGGGTTGGAAGGGACCTTAGAGGTCTTCTAGTTCAACCCCCTGCTCAAGCAGGAGAACCTATATATTTCAGAGAAGTGGCTGTTCAGGCTCTTCTTAAAAGCCTCCAGTGATGAAGCATCCACAATTTCTGGAGGCAAGCTGTTCCATTGGTTAATTGTTCCCTCTGTCCGGAAAATTGTCCTTAGTTCTAGGTTGATTCTCTGATAATCTTCCACCCACTACTTCTTATCTTGCCCTCAGGTACTCTGGAGAATAAGTCAACCCTCTCCTTTCTGTGAGAGCCCCTTAAGTACTGGAAGACTGCTATCAAGTCTCCCCTATTCCTTTTCTTCATTAGAATAGACATACCTACGGTGTGTCCTTCAATTGTTTATCAAATGGTTTAACTTCTAGGCCTCTTAACATCTTTGTTGCTCTTCTCTGCACTCTTAGTCTCTGCATCTTTTTTTGTATCATGCCGACCAGAAATGGATTTCAATCATGATCTTACCAGCACTGTACAACCACTTCACATGATCTTGATACTATCCCTCTATTAATGCAGCCTAGGACTGTGTTGGCTTTTTTGGTAGTTGTAGCATACTGCTGGCTCATTTAAGTGATTGTCCAGTAGGGCTCCAAGATCCCTCTCACAGTTACCACCTGTTGAGCTAGGTACCACCTATTCTATTCCTATGCATTTGGTTTTTCTTGCCTAAGTGTAAAACCTTACTTTTCTCACTACTGAATTGCATTTTATTGTGTCCAGGTCTGTCAAGATCCTTCTGGTTCTTGAGTATCATCTAAAGTGTTAACTATTCCCCCCCAGCTTGGTGGTGTCTGCAAATTCGATTCTATTCCCTCATCTAAATCAGGGCTTTTCAACCTTTTCACCGATTCTACCACTTTTAGGATATGGCAATATTCGACTACCACCTAGCAAGGTGTCAAAAACTTGATGACCAAAAAAAAAACCCTGTTCAAAGTTGCAATTGCACTGAAATGACTTATGACCATTTTCACACTTATGACCATTGCAGCATGCCCACGGTCATGTGATTTATATTTGGATGCTTGGCAACTGATTCATATTTATGATGGTCACAGTGTCCCAGGGTCATGTGATCCCCTTTTGCAACCTTTTGACAAGTAAAGTCAATGGCAGGGCTGCTGGTGGCCAAGTGCTAAGGCAGGACTTCCCTCCCTCCCTCCTTTCCTGCCTCCCTCTTTCTCATGCCCACCTCCTTCTGAAGGAAGAATTTGAAAAAAACCCCCCATATTTTTTCTCTTCCATATATTCATCAAACAAGGAAAAGCCTCCAGAAACAGAAAAGACAAACTGCTGAGTGAACTAGCTTAAAAAAGCACATTTCCCTTTAAGAATTAGCTACTGGCTAGAAAGGAAAGTAAGGAAGAAAAAAAAATGTAGTAAGTATTGGCTGCCGGCTAAGGCAGCCTCCCCAAATGGCTCCGTTCATAAGTAAAAGAATCTACAGGCAAAATCCATTCAGGAGAAAAATACTTCAAAATCCCTTGCAGCAAAACTTACAGCTAACAATAGCAGAGCAATAGAAGCTAACACCAGCCATCAGCCAAATAGAAATTGCCAAACACTCCTTAAGAACACGAAGCCCACATTGCACAAATCCCAGAACTTCAAAGTCACAAAAGCACATAAGAATCCTTCCACTCTCCATCTCCTCCCTCTTTCTCATGGGGGAGGGTGAGCCAGAAGTGAGCCTGGGCCCTTTGTCTCTCCCCAACCTCTGCAGCTCCAGAGGACTCTCTCACTGTAAGTCCTTGCCTGCGCTGGCTCTTTCCCTCCCCCACTACACTTGGCTAGGCAGGGCTGCATACCACCTGCCATTCGTTAATGTACCACAAGTGGTACGCGTACCACAGGTTGAAAAGCCCTGATCTAAATTGTTTAAGAAGGAGATATTTCCTGATAGCAAGAATAATTAACCGATAGAATGGCTTGCCTCCAGAGGTTGTGGATGCTCCTTCACTGGAGGTTTTAAGAAGAGATTGGACAGCCACAGAAACACGTTAAGATAGGCAAGAAAATGGTAAGTGAGCACCTGTCCACCCTAGATGAGTTCAAATCACCAGGACCAAATGGACTACACGCCAAGGTTCTGAAGGAACTGGCAGATGTAATTTCAGAACCACTGAACTATATTTTTCAAAGATCCTGGAGCACTGGGGAACTATCAGAGGACTGGAAAAGAGCTGATGTAGTTCCCATCTCAAAAAAGGAAAAAAAATGGATCCAGGAAACTACAGACCTATCAGCCTGACTTCAATACCTGGGAAGATCTTGGAAAAGATAATCAAGCAACGAATCAGTGAACACCTAGAGGCAAACAAAATCATTACAAAAGCCAACATGGGTTTCTCAAAAACAGATCATGCCAGACAAATCTTACTGCATTCTTTGACCAGGTGACAAAATTAGTGGACCAGAGGAATGCTGTGGATATAATTTACTTGGACTTCAGTAAGGCATTTGATAAAAGTAGACAACAACCTACTACTTGATAAGAAAAAAATGTGGGTTAGACAGCATCACCACCAGATGGATTCGTAGCTGGCTGACTGGCCGTACTCAGCGAGTGGTCCTTAATGGAATTGCATCTAATGGAGGGAAGTGTGTAGTGGGGTGCCCCAGGGCTCTGTTCTGGGCCCAGTGCTGTTCAACATCTTCATCAATGATCTGGATGCGGGGAGAGATGGGGAACTCATCAGATTTGCAGACAACACCAAGCTGGCAGGAATAGCCAACACTCCAGAAGATGGGCTTAAGATACAGAAGGATCTTGACAGACTTGATCATTGGGTACTATTTAACAAAATGAAATTCAATGATGTAAAAAGTAAGGTTCTACATTTAGGCAAGAAAAACCAAATGCATAGGTGGTACCTGGCTCAATAGTAGTAATTGTGAGAGGGATCTTGGAGTCCTAGTGGAAAATCACTTAAATATGAGCAGCCGTGTGCTGCAGCTGCCAAAAAAGCCAACACAGTGCTAGGCTGTATTAACAGAGGGATAGAATCAAGATCATGTGAAGTGTTAATACCACTTTATAATGCCTTGCTAAGACCACACTTGGAATACTGCATCCAGTTTTGGTCACCACGATGTAAAAAAAGATGTTGAGACTCTAGAAAGAGTTCAGAGAAGAGCAATAAAAATGATTAGGGGTTGGAGGCTAAAACATATACAGAACGGTTGCTGGAATTGGGTATGACTAGTCTAACGAAGAGAAGGACTTAGGACGTGCCATGATAGCCGTGTTCCAATATCTCAGGTGTTGCCACAAAGAAGAGGGAGTCAAGCTATTCCCCAAAGCATCTGAGAGCAGGACAAGAAGCAACTGATGGAAACTAATCAAAGAGAAAAGCAACCTAGAACTAAGAAGAAATTTCCTGACAGAACAATTAATCAATGGAATGGCTTACTTCTAGAAGTTGTGGAGGCTCCAATACTGGAAGTTTTTAAGAAGAGATTGGACAACCGTTTGTCTGAAATGATATAAGGTTTCCTGCCTGAGCAGGGTGTTGGACTAGAAGACCTCCAAGGTCCCTTCCAACTCTGTTATTACATGGCTATGCAAACAAACAGTCATTGACTACATGGAGAAAGAAGGAGGCAGAAGGTTTTAAACACTCAGTTACTTTGCAAGGAGATGTGCAGCTCCCACCCTGTCCTGGCTGCCCATTCCTTTCCTGGCAGCTGTTGGAAGAAAACCTGGTTGTCTGTCTGGAAATCTCAAGATTCATTCCAGGTGGAAGGTGAAACATGCTTATACCCCCCCCCCCTCTGCCTCCCCCATCAGGGCCATAAACTGGGAGTGCCTTCTGCTTCTGATTAGCTTAAGGATATGAAAAGGCCTCTTTCAGTGAAGGTTTGCTTTAATTAAACATAATCCCTTCAGCAATTGCAAGCATTTGCCTGTTGCCAGAGCTGGGATTTTTCTCCTTCAGGCAAAATGCCAAGACTAGAGACGGAGAAGGGGATCGGTTTGCAAGAGTCCACTGCAAACTGACTGTCAATAAATTTAAATAAAAAACATGGGAAGGCAGCCACATCCCTTGAGACACATCTTGGGGTGAGACGTTCCTGCTCCCTCCACAGTGCTGCAACTGTGAAGCATGGGGAGTTCGAGTCTCTTTTCCCAGAAACACTTTCATAGTTTGTTGCTGTCCCAAAGGGCTTGGATAGGCGCACCTCAAGTGCCTCTGCAGTGGCTTTCTCTTTGTTGTCTTACTTGATGGAATCTGGGCCAGGGGGAGATTAAACTCCGTCCAGCCAGAATTCTGCCTCCCAAGTAGCCAGCAAAATGCTTCTAAGGAACTCAGGAACACTCTTTTTCTTTCAATATGTGGTGTTTTAAGGCATCCTGATCTTGCTTATTGAGGTTCTGGCTTGTTGTGGTTTCTGTTTGTCTTAATGGAGTGCATCAGTCCAGGGCATGGCAGCGATTTCCATAGACTTTTATGTTGCAGGAAGTGTTTCTGGTTTCACTGAACAAACTGCTCATCAGACCTGGTGCCTTTTTCATTCCATCCTGACAACAACTGCACAACCACACCTTCCTTCTTTCTGACCACGCATTGTCCAAGCTGGCTCAAAAACTGGCTCAAAAACAGTAACTGTGAGAGGGACTTTGGAGTCCTAGTGGATGATCTTTTAAACATGAGCCAGCAGTGTGTGGCAGCAGCCAAAAAAGCAAATACAATCCTTGGTTGTATAAACAGAGGCATAGAATCAAAATCATGTGAAGTATTAGTACCGCTTTATAAATCCTTAGTAAGGCCACACCTGGAATACTGCATCCAGTTTTGGTCACCACATTACAAAAAAGATGTTGAGACTTTGGAAAAAGTGCAAAGAAGAGCAAATAGGATGATTAAAGGCCTGGAGACTAAAACATATGAAGAACGGTTGCAAGAATTGGGTATAGCCAGTCTAGAGAAAAGAAGGAATAGGGGTGACATGACAGCAGCCTTCCAATATTTGAGGTGCTGCCACAAAGAAGACGGGGTCAACTTTTTTCCCAAAGCACCAGAGGGCAAGACAATAAACAATGGATGGAAACTAATCAAGGAGAGAAGCAACCTGCAATTAAAGAGAAACTTCCTAACAGTGAGGACAGTGGAATAATTTGCCTTCAGAAGTTGTGGGTGCTTCATACTTTACAGCCACCTGTCTGAAATGGCATAGGGTTTCCTGCTTGAGCAGGGGTTAGACTAGAAGACCTCCAGGGTCCCTTCTAGCTCTATTTTGATTGATTGATTGATTGATATATTGATTGATATGGAAGTGCTTCCTTGGGTGGGGCTTGTGGATTGGATCCTGAAGGTTCATCCAAATCTATGATGATGCCTATTGGCATCCAGTAGCAACTATGAAGGCCCCACATGTCACACAACATGATGTGATTTGGGTTCTGAGGAGCCCTGTAAAGAGGACAGATGTGGATCAAAGCTATATGGCATTACCTGCAGAGAGGGAGAATGGGGGTGAGGCATAATTTGAAGTAACTGTTAAGGTTCTGATTAATGAACCCAAACAAATCAGAACTCCAAGGCTCAAGGATTCCTCAAGAAACATGTTTATTGGATACTTAATACTGGCACAATCAAAAGTGAAACCAACTCTAAAATTCTCTCACAGATTCAATGTAACTAAACATAATACTCCCCTCCCCCCTCCAATGCCAGAGATTATGCTACCCAATGAGGGTAAATGGCGGGCTCTTTGACATTCCTCCTCTCCGGTTTCTCGCACCTGTGGAGATGACCTTGGTTCCCACGGAATCGCTCTGTGTTATGTCTAGTGATACCTTCACTTTCTCTCCCGCTTCCCAACCTAAGTGGCAACAGAGAATGATAGAAAATGGCATCATCCAGGTTCATCTCGAACGTTGACAGTAACATTAATTGTTTTTGTCATTTGTGATTTGAAAGTTGTGTAGCTATGACAAAAGGTGGGCTTGGAAAGAGGGAATGGAAAACCTGGTGAAGGCCCTGTTACAAATAGGCTTAAGAGATAGTGATACCAGGCACCAATGCAATTTGCCCACTCCAAATAGATCCCACTTAAGGAGCTCTTGGGATGGGTGTGCAGTGAGGAAAAGGAACCGTTTGCACTCTACTGCCCTCTCCCACCTAAGCAAAAGCTCTTCTGCCCCACGAGGCTGATGTGAGGGAATTGCCTCATAGGCGCGCTTCCCTTGCCAGGAAGTATTCAGTACATTGTTCTAAAAATGTTTGCAATGCAAAAGCCCTCACTTATCTGCAAGAACTGGGAATGGGTGTTTTGGTTTTCCTTCAGCTGTTGTTATCCTGCCCCAGCCTGGGTGCACTCCAGGTATGTGGACTGAGGTGCCCAGAATTCAACAACCCACCTGGCTAGTGCTGGGGATCTAGAAGGTATCCAGGTCTCCTTTCAGAGAAAGAGAATCAGCTTCTCTGTTGGATTTCATGATTTGTTGGAGAGAGGCAGGGGGAAAAGGTTGTGTCTGCTTCATGGAAAAGCTAGTAGGGCCTCTTAGATAGCAATGAGCCAGTAATAATTAGCCATAGTATATTGTATACATGTTGGCTGAGGGTCAGAGAACTTGGACCATAAATCAGGGTCATGCAACATGGTAGGTAGAAGTGTGAGAACTGCACCTGGATCCTCTCTAGGCCTTTGAGGGTGAATTGGTGGGTGGGTGCTGACATATGCTCTGAACTAGAAGCCTGTCTGCACCACGAAGGCCCTGCTTTTAATTGGGGACAAACTCTTGTAGCTTCCCTTCCTTCAGTCTAACACTCTTGCCCATAGTATATCTCATTTGGCTTCTCTTCCCGAGGGCCATTCTTTGATAAGCTGAAGGCTAAAACATATGAAGAACGGTTGCAGGAATTGGGTATATCTAGTCTAGTGAAAAGAAGGACTAAAGGTGACATGATAGCAGTGTTCCAATATTTGAGGGCTGCCATAAAGAAGAGCAGGTTGCTATTCTCCAAAGCACCCCAAGGCAGGAAAAGAAGCAACGGATGGAAGCTAATCAAGGAGAGAAGCAATCTAGAACTAAGGAGGAAATTCCTGACAGTGAGAACAATCAACATACCTTCAGAAGTTGTGGGTGCCCCAACACTGGAAGCTTTTAAGAAGGGATTGGGCAACCAATTATCTAAAATGGTATAAGATCTCCTGCTTAAGCAGAGGGTTGGACTAAAAGACCTCCAAGATCCCTTCCAACTCTGTTATTCTGATAGTTCACCTGCTTGAATTGAATGCTTTTCTACCTGCAATAAATGAGAGATAAATTGTGTGTTTAAAAAGCCAAGAGATTTAACTTCTGGTCATGTTGTAACCTGCCATATGAGAATAATATGGATTGTGTTTTTGAATGCCATAATCCTGGCATGTTAATTTATACTAGAGTGTTTGGACCACATAGGACCCCCAGCACAAATAATAGTATGCAACTTTCTCAATCTGGTTTTCTGGGAGAGGTGGGTGGCTTAGAAAACCTTTGGAAAAGAGCAGAGATAATTCTGGAAACTTTTGTAGTTTAAAAACAGTGACTGGAGGTTGGATTTGGCCTGGGACCAGAGTTTCTCAACCTCAGTGACTTCAAGACGTCGGCACTTTAACATAGTTTTGGCAATTGAGGTTCATGCATCTTGAAGTTGTTGAGGTTGAGAAATACTAATCTAGATTATATGTACAAATTAGGACCCGGCCGTAATTTTTAACCTGGCAGAAGGGAGACTTATTAAAGGAATTATTCTAACTTACTCTTGATTTACTCTTAATTTGATTGAGTTTATTTTTTTGTTGTTCTGGTTCCGTTCAGTTTTGTCCAACTGCAGTTTGTAGAGCATCTATCCATCTGTAAGGCGGATCCAAAATGTCATGGTTGTTTTTTTGCCTATAGCCCCTTTAGGGTTCACACATCATTTGAAACCTTAACCCAGCTTGATTTTAACTAAGAGAGCTGAGCATCTAGCTTAGCATGTAGCATGAATTTTTGCCCTGCCACAGCATCTTTGGGTGAATTATTTAATTCTTTAGAGAGCAGGGTGCTTAAGGTGAGTCATTGCAAGGGATGGGTGGTGGTTATGGGGAAAAACAAAAGAGGGAAAGCCCGATCTGCCCTCTTGAGCTTTTGATAGGAAAGATCCAAATCCGACAAATAATATCTGGGAAGAAAAGGTTCAAGAGAGTGAATGCTGACACATTCTCAGTGGTCCGCTTGGCCCCCAAAAGGTTGGATCCTGCCGGAAGAGAACGTATCTTGGGTGTGTATTTTGAAATAGCATTGCCAGAGAAGCCCGATATAGGAGTCGGCTTAGTGTTTAGAAGGTCTTTCTGGGCTTGGCACCCACCAGATGTGTTGGGGTATTGCATTCCAAACAGCTGGGGGTGAGGAGGCTCAAAAATGGCTAGACCTCACTGCAGGGGGCCCTGGCTTCTTGGGGCAATTGCTCAGAGCGTCTTTTCTGCTGTTCCTTTTCACTGGACAAGAAGCATAGAGTGGTGGGGATAAATCTCTGTTTTAGGAGGCAGAGAAAGTTCAGGAAGGCTCCGTTTCATGACTATTTAGGGTTATTATAATAAGAAGAAAAATGGTGTTTCTAAGGAGGACCTTCTGCAAACTGTTGATTCCAAAATACACAATTTGTTAATTCTGGTGGAGCTTTGGAATGAAACTCTGCAGGGTCTTTATTGCTGTAAATATTTCATTGCACAATTTGAATTCTGTACAAAAACAAAAAAAGCTTTTAGGTGGCTGGGCGAGCTGTCCCGTGAAAATTGCATTGGAGATAATCTGTGGCTTGATTGTTCTTGGAGAGAAGTTGAAAAGAAAAGAGATGGAGAAGGTTTTAGAACGCCAAAGAAGTCACTGCATTTGCCCATTAAAAGCTTAGGTGCAACCCAGTGAATGGTCCTTTGCTTAAATAAATGGTCTATTCCCCCCCCCCTCCATGTGTTAGACTTCAAGTCCCTCCCATAATCTTCCCATTCTTTGGCTTATCGATCGGGAAGTATGGAAGGTGAAATCATGCCTGGAAGGGCTTAATAGGGTGTGCACTCTGCTGGATCACTGTGTTCTTATTTTTCACTGTTGATGACTGCCTCATCCTTTATCCTTTAGGCTGTTCCACTCTTTTGAATTCTCTTCCCTCTAAGGCATCAAAACCTTTTTTGTAACCTGGTGGGCGGGGGGGGGGGAGAATGTGACAGAGACTAACCGTGATGCCATAATTTCCCCCTATTTTTCAACCAAAGCCCACACCTAATCAGTATGGAAGGCTTACACAGATGAAGTCCTGCCCTTTGAGAGATGTGAAAAACATCTTGGAAACATTGTCTGTGCCCAGTTGTGTGAAGCTCTCAGCCTGCCTCCTGGAGAAAATAAACAGTGGTATGGCTGGATCCCAGTTGCCTAGTTGTCACCCTGAACTACATTTCCAATAGGCTTTTGATAGTGGTGCTCCCATTTTTAGTTAAAGGATTGACTTTTAGCTGAAATTGTGTTTTGTGTGGTGTGCTGGATTTTTAATTGATTTTTCCTAATTCCAGATTAGCGTGCGAGTGACCACCATGGATGCTGAGCTGGAATTTGCCATTCAGCCCAATACAACAGGGAAGCAGCTTTTTGATCAGGTAAGATGGCTGGCCAGGTTTCAACTGCATCATTTAGAACAGGGCTTTTCAACCTTTTCACCGATTGTACCACTTTTAGGATATGGCAATATTCGAGTACCACCTAGCAAGGTGTCAAAAACTTGGTGACAAAAAAAAAACCTGTTCAAAGTTGCAATTGCACTGAAATGACTTATGACCATTTTTCACACTTATGACCATTGCAGCAACAAGGTCATGTGATTTATATTTGGATGCTTGGCAACTGATTCATATTTATGATGGTCACAGTGTCCCAGGGTCATGTGATACCCTTTTGCAACCTTTTGACAAGCAAAGTCAATGGCAGAGCTGCTGGTGGCCAACTGCTAAGGCGGGACTTCCTTCCCTCCCTCCCTTCCCTGCCTCCCTTTTTCTCATTCCCATCTCCTTCTGAAGGAAGAATTTGAACCCCCCCCCCATATTTTCCCTCTTCCATATATTGATCAAACAAGGAAAGGCCTCCAGAGACAGAAAAGACAAGCTGCTGAGTGAACTAGCTTAAAAAGGCACTTCCCCTTTAAGAATTAGCTACTGGCTAGAAAGGAAAGTAAGGAGCCCAGCGGCACTTAAGGAAGAAAAAAAAAAGTAAGTACTGGCTGTCTGCTAAGGCAGCCTCCCCAAATGGTTCCATTCATAAGTAAAATCCATTCAGGAGAAAAATACTTCAAAATCCCTTGCAGCAAAACTTACAGCTAACAACAGCAGAGCAATGGAAGCTAAAACGAGCCATCAGCCAAATAGGAATTGCCAAACACTCCTTAAGAACACAAAGCCCACATTGCACAAATCCCAGAACTTCAGTCACAAAAGCACATAAGAATCCTTCCACTCTCCATCTCCCTTCCTCCCGCCATGCCTCACCTCCAGCCATTGCTGCTTTTCATTCCTCGTGGAGGGCAACCCCTCCCCCACTGCATTTCTTGCCTGTTTGCTGCTGCCAGCACAGGTGGCTGCCACAGCAGTTGTAGATTGGCTCATGGCTGCCCGGCCTGCTTGATCTCCTCTCCCCCCACCCTCCTCCTCCTCCTCCTTCTTCTTCCCCTTCGGTGCAGCTAGAGCTGATTCTGCCTCCTCCCAAAGCTGCTGCTTTTTCTCTCTCTCCCTCTCCCTCCCAAACTGCCTCCTTTTATAGTCTCCTCCCCCTCCCCCTTTCTCATGGGGGGGTGAGCCAGAAGTGAGCCTGGGGTCTTTGCAGCTCCAGAGGACTCTCTCACTTTAAGTCTTTGCCTGTGCTGGCTCTTTCCCTTCCCCACTACACTTGGCTAGGCAGGGCTGCGTACCACCTGCCACTCATTAATGTACCACAAGTGGTACGCGTACCACAGGTTGAAAAGCCCTGATTTAGAACACCTTCTTGGATTGTCCTCCTTAAATCTGCCCTGGTCAGATCCCTTTGAGGGTCCTGTGTTCTGGCACCACAGTTCACAAAGAATAACAACAAATTGAGTGACTCCAGAGGAAGGTTTCTAAGGTGATGAATCTGGAAATAAAGTCCTATGAGGAACAGTTAGGAGGACGACTGAGGAGAGATGCAAAAGCTTTCTTTAACTATCTGAAGGTTCCTTGTGCAGAAGAGGGAGTAGATTCGTTCTCTATCACCCCAGTGGACAGAACCGGAACCAGCGAGCAGAAATTGCAGGGAAAGACTGCCAAAATGGTGGAGGCTCCAGAAACCAAATTCTGTGGTTAAAGGTTCCGAGTATGTTTAGCCTACAGGAGAGAAGACTGAGAGGAGAGATGCTAGTAGTCTTCAAACGTTGGAAGCCTTGCCCTGTAGAAGAAGGAGTGAACTCATTCTCTGTGGCCTCTGAGGGGAGGGCCAATGGGCTACAGTTAGGGAAAGGAGGTTGAGGCAAGACGACAGGAGGAGCATCCTGACCTGTCAGTCAGCGGACCGGCTGCCCTATTAATTGCTTAGTTCTCCTTGCTAGAAGTCTTCAAACAGAGGCTTGATGCTCATTGATCAGAGATCAAGCACGGAATGGGCCCTGAGCTCGGTCTCTAAGATCAGTTCCAAGTCTAGGATACTATGATTTTGTGACATGCTAAACCCATGTTAATAAAACACAACAGCAGGGTTCCGTTAGTATGTTTTACCCAAACAAATATATACCTGGCTCTGTTGAGCCGGAGCCACTGAATGCATTAAGAGCCCCATTTTCTGGCTGTATTGCCAAGTCTCTGGGCTGCTATGTATATTTATTTTGGATGTTTCTATTGTTTTAAAATGTTAATATTTTGATTTAATTTTTTTTTGAATTGTAAGCCACCCAGAATTGGGCAGTTATAGAAATTGAATGAATGAATGAATGAATGAATGAATGAATGAATGAATGAATGAATGAATGAACGAACGATCTAAGGCAGGGTCTCCAATCTATGGGCCACGGCCCAGTACCGGGCCGTGGCCTGTTGGCCACCGGGCCGTGGGAATGGCTGGTGAGTGTGCGCATAAGTGCGTGCACCCCACCACTCGCACTACTGCCACTCTGCGGGCGCTAGCAGCCCCATTTGCGCATGCAGCCTGTTTGCACATATGCATGGGCACTAATGGCCTGCTAGCGCATGCGTGCGGGCACCAGCCCCAGCGCTGCAGCAGGAGGTCAGTTGGTGCAGAGATGTCACGCACTTGTGTCATTCGCTTGATGGCTTGTAACAGGTGTCACTGCAAGAACCCAAGTTAGTGTAATAGGTGTGTGTCGGTGTGGTATCTGTGTCTACACAGATAGTCCTCGATTTACGATTGACCACTTAGTGACCATTTGAAGTTATGACAGGGTGAAGAGGAGGGTGAAGAGAGCTGGGCCTCAGGCCTGCGGAGGTGGCATCTTCAGAGGAAGGACCAGGGATCCTTTTACCAGGCTGTAGATAAAGCATCTAATCTGCTCTTTCTCTAACGTAGTTCTGGAATTCAACAACTGTCTCTGGACAATTGCAAGAGGAGGAAGTTGATTTGCAAAGGAAATAACCCATTCAGCCTGGCCACAATGGGAAATCAAAGTAATTGTTCCATACTTTATTTTTTTTGCCCAGCTGAAAGTTCCAGCTTGCCCAGCCTGCCCTGTTGAGAAAGAAAAACAGCTTGGCTGACTCTTCTCGTCCCCTTCCAATGCCAAGTCTTGCTGTGGCCCAGCTTTTGACTCTGCAGTTAATAACATTAAGCTAAGTTTTAATAATGTTGTGCAAGGCTAACCATTGAAAGGAGTCTTTTAAAGATAGGGGTGCATCTTTTTAGCAATCAAAATGCAGTCTCCTTTCCATTTTCTTGCAATAATAATCTCACCACATCGCTCTTTATCACTCACGTTGTTTTGCAACTTGATATTGACAATGTATTTCAAATGTTGAATTGGATCTTGTAGTTGCTTTTAATATGCTAATGCATGATGGTTGGAGCAGAAGGCTATTTCTTCTTTAAAGATATTAACTCACCAGGGGTTGCCAGTGGAATGAACACGCCAGAGGCGAAGGCTGCTTCTTTATATTTTGGTGATATGCATATGTATATATGAAGCTTTATAGTTGCCAGTCCAATCAACTCAAATAAAGGGGACAATATATTTCATGTGCCCTCAGAAATGTCATTAGTACCATCTCTTCTTTTTTCCCCTTTCCCAGTTGTGAATTCTAAACATTCCTGGATATCTCCATTTTTCCAGGAGGCACGGTCTGTTGTTCCAAGAGCCCTAATCGAATAGGATATTAAAAGGTGGTCAAGAATGTGGCCAAACCAGAAGAATGACTGTTAATCCAAAGCTCACTGGGAATCACACGGCTTTTATCTTTGTTGACCTCTGTCCCCGTCCTGCTGCCCAAAGGGACCTCCTTGCAAATGGGGAGGAGGAGGGAAGGAAAGAGACTGAAATCTCATAGCAGAATCCCAGCCCATTCAGTGCATATACATTGTCTGATTTGCCAGAGAAAACTTCAGCAGGATTGGTGCCATGTAGGCATCCCAAGTTCTCTGTCTTGCACATTTGGGCCCCTCCCTTTGCCCCAGCTGGGGCTTTCCCTCCGCCCCCTCTTAACAGCAGCTCCATGTGGAGCGCCTTACAGTGAGTTTATGACAACTCAATGCTGCTACCTTGGCACGGCCAGCTGGGGGCAGCCTTCTCACCACCACCAAGTCCCCTCTGCCAACACAGTGCCGCCATTTCTTTGCAGGACATGTCAATACTGGAAATTTGCTGCAGGGATAACTTGCTGTGGGCACCGGATGGAGAGCCGGGTGAGCGAGTGGATGAATGAGTGGGCTGTCAGAGGGGGACGGTGATGGGCGGGGTAGTACGCTTGCTCACCCACTTGCTTCCCCGGTTCTCCATCCAGCGCCCGCAGCAAGTTATCCCCGCAGTTAATTTCTGGTGTTGACATGTCCTGCGAAGAAATGGTGACACCAAGTTGGCAGAGGGGACTTAGTTGTGGCGAAAAGGCTGCCTCCAGCTGGCCGTGCCGAGCTAGCGGCGTCAAGTCGTCCCATTCTGCCATACAGCAGTAGCCTGGACGGTTCCTGGAGAGGAAGTTCAATTCTTCTGCTGTTCTTGATGTGCCAGTTCCTAAGCCTGGGAAAAGCCATGTCCTGCTTCTGCTGGCTGGCTCCTTATCTGGCCTCTGGATTGCCTTTGGCAGCCGTTGGCCTTTCAGCACCTCGCCAAGATACCTTCTTTGTGTGAATAGATGGTGAGCCACCTCTGGACCATCTCCTTCCAGTGTCACATCTAATCTGCATGGCGATTGGTTGGTGAATGGAAGCATCCAGATGGTTCCAAGCTGCTGTATTGTCCTTTGCAAAAAAAAAAAATGCATTTTTGTCCTGAAAACAACAATGTCAATAAAAACTGTGTAAAGAGTGAAGAATAACCATTCTGTTTAATTTCTAAAGGCAGTTATTTTATTGCTTTCAAATTGTGCCTTGACCACATTTTAAAGTAAGAGTTGACTTACATTACAGTACTCATTTTAGCATTTCTTGATTATAGAGAGTTCTGTATTGTCTTTCCTTTTTTATTTTTTTCCCTTTGATATCAGTGGGAAAAGTGTAAACCATTCTTATTTTGGTCAGCACTTTGTGTTGCCTTTAACATGGGAATGAAGCCATCTGTAATCTAGTAAAGTTGAGGACTTGGCTGCACATTAGACAGCAACCAGGTAATTTGCACAGCAGAATGTAAGAACAAATCTTCCTTCAGGATCCAAGGCCTGTGCTTTCAATTCTCAAGGGAGCAGAACCAGCCATCTGTAGACCAGACAGTCAGTCTAGAGAGGTATGTTGCCGCCCTAGAACAAAAATCAAAGATGTGGCTGAGAACATAACCAAAATAATAAAACCCACAGATTACTACCCTTTTCTACTATTGCACATAGGGATCAATGACACAAAAATGAACCTGAAAACAATATGAGTGATTATGAGCAGCTAGACAAGAAAGTTAAGGAGTTAGGTGCCCAAGTAGTTTTTTCATCTATACTTCCAACCAAAGGTCAACATCCAGTAAGAGAACAAAGGATTCTAGAAGTGAATCACTGGCTAAGGTTTGGTGTCACCAAGAGAACTTGGGATTCCTGGACCATGGTCTGCACTACCTCCATGATAGGCTTTTGGCAAGGGGATCTCAAAAACTGGGGAGAATGTATTCGGAAAATGCCTGGCTCAACATACCGATAGAAGGATACAAACTGTTAAAAAAAACAGACCCCATAAAAGAGGAGATGGAGTTGCATTATATGTAAAAGACCACTGTATTTCTACCGAAATGCATGAAACCAAAGACAAAAACCTCCTAGAATGCATATGGGTCAATATAAAAGAAGAAAAGAATGACATTGCTATAGGAGTAGACTACAGGCCACCCAACCAAGCAGAAAAAATAGATGTACTTTTTGCTAACCAATTAACAAACATATGTAGGAAACACACTACAATAGTAATGGGAGACTTGAATTACCCTGATATCAACTGGAAGACTAATTCTGCACCAAGTGAGAAATCGAATAGATTCCTGACCAGCCTAGCTGACAACTTTGTTGTCCAAAGATAGAGGAGGGAACTAGAGGGACAGCCATACTGGACCCAATTCTCACGAACAGAGAAAAAGTGATAGAGGTAGTTGAAACTACAGGAACCTTGGGTGAGGGTGACCATGACATACTGGAATTCAATATAATGCAAACACAAGCAATAGAACATAATCATACCAGAGTCTTAGATTTTAAAAGAGCTGATTTTAACAAACTCAGAACTTGGGAAAGATTCCTTGGATGAAAATCCTAAAGGGGAAAACAACTCAAGAAGCTTGGGAAACTCTGCAAAATATGATTATAAAAGCCTAATCCAGCACAATACCACTGAAAAAGAAAAACAAGAAACCCAGGAAGAAACCAGCATGGTTGCACAAAGATCACTCTGATAAACTGAAAGACAAAAAGGACAAGTACAAAAAATGGAAAGAAGGACACATAATTAAGGCAGAATATCAGCAGACAGCCCGAATCTGCAAGATGAAGTTAGGAAAGCAAAGACTCAGAATGAACAAAACCTTGCAACAAAAGTCAAAGATAATAAAAAAAAGTTTCTCTCAACTTATAAATAACAAGAAAAAAGTCAAGGAAACAGTCTACTAAAAAGCGAAGATGGCAAGGAAGTAGCAGGCTGTAGAGAGAAAGCAGAGCTGCGTAACTCATTCCTTGCATTGGTCTTCACTCAAAAAGAAACTATAGCTCAACCTACCAAAATGTAAAAGACAGACTAGAAATAAAAATTAAAATAAGAAAATGATAAGAGAACACCTGTCTGGTCTTGATAAATATAAATCACTGGGACCTGACTGATTACATCCCAGAGTTTGAAAGGAGCTTGCAGATGGTATCTCAGAACCACTGTACCAGATCTTTCAAAAATCCTGGAGCACCGGGGAACTGCCAGAGGACTGGAAAAGAGCAATGTTCCTGCATGCTCTTTTTTATAGTAGTTCTGCCATCTTGACTTTTTTGACCTCCACCCTCACCCATGCATCTTTTATCCCTTCCCTGCAAGGCTGCTTTTGGCTTTCTGTGCTGATACAGCCACACTGGGCAAAGCCCTGTGGAGTTGCCTGGGGGAGGGAAGCTGGCTGGAGGATTGGCTGGTTTGCAGCACAGGCCCCCCAGCTGCTGTGAACTTATTGAAGCCCAGCAGTGGTGTGTGTGTGTGTGCGTGTGTGCACGTGCGTGTGGGGAAATGCTCTTCCCCTTTGATGCAGCGGGCACTCTTGGCCACGGTAGAATGAGCCACAAGCGTCCACTCTGCTTCTGGGTTTTAGGATTTTAAGCCAAGAAAGAGAAGCATTCCCCAAATGGATCCGGCATCTAACAATGAAAAATATGCTAGGACTTGTAAGGAAAATTCAGCATTTGAATAGAGAGGTGAGATCCATGTAGTTAAGGAAATACCGCTAGCTTGGTAATTTTTTTTTCAACTTTAACTGTTGAATGTCCTGTAGATAGTTCTATTTTTCCCTACCATTTTTTCCAAATTATTATTTCTTATTCCTAGAAAAAGCCTCTTCTTGCAGTCATAGCTGTTGAGAATCTCCGGCTGGCAGCATGAGACGCTTAGCAGCTGGTCTGGGCAGTGATTCCTGTTAAAGGGCAAACTGTGTGGGAGCCTTCTGGATTCGGAGCCTCTCTGAGCATGGCTGGTCAGTGCAGCTGCTGCTCCCACGAGGCCTCCCTGGCCAATGCCTGCCTGGGGGATTCTGGGAGGAGCCGTCACGACCTCTCTCTTGGCCCCTGTCTGGGGAAAGAGGACAGCTCTCTTCATACAGTGCAGCCGTTCCCCAGCCTGCCCCAGCTGAATCCCAGTTTGTGTAGAGGACATTTAGGACAGAGCTTGTTCCGTGCAAAAAACCCGGAAGGAAGGGAATCCCCCATTGCTGCTGGTACGTATCCCTGAATGCCATTTGGCCCTCTAGGAGCTGTGCCATGATGAATGTTTGGAGGGTTTGGTGATCCTTCTCCTTCTGGGGTGGGGTGAGCCATAAGCCCCTTCCTCTTGCTCACGTGTTTATGTCTGGTTTTCATGAACAGGTTGTGAAAACAATCGGCCTGCGAGAAGTTTGGTTCTTTGGACTCCAGTACCAGGACACCAAGGGCTTCTCCACATGGTTGAAATTAAATAAAAAGGTATGGAGGTGTCTATCATTTTGTTTTCTGCTTCTGCATAAAAAAGAGAGTTTGCTTTCTTGGGCAGGGATGAAACAGGTTTAGCCTTCAGTCTTTGTTCTTCAGGGCTCTGATCTTTGAATGAGAGTCCCAGACGATGCTCCTGCATTCTCTGAGGCATCTGAATCTGGAGCACCTTCCTAGCTTTCCTTCCACCTGGCAGGCTGCTCGGTTGCAAGTGGCATTGACAGTCTCCTGCTTTGTCCATCTGAGCACCTCCTAGATGTGGGACATTCAGCCCCCAACATTCTCGGAAGTGGCCGTTCCCGAATTCTGCAAGTTGGAAGGCTGCTATGTTGGGCAAGGCTGGGCTAGAAATACTAGGTTAGTCAACCCAGTGGGACAGATTAAAAAACTGTCCTTGGATTTATGGCAGGCACTCCAATCTGGGCCCCGTGGCTGGGGCTCATGGGTAGTGGAGTTAGAGGGCTTTCTGGCTTAGTTGTCCCAAAGGTGCTTTTTCAAAAGGCAACTGGGTTTTCTTTGTTTTTCTTTGAAGACGTTTCGCTTCTCACCCAAGAAGCTTATTGAGTTCTGACTGAATGTTGGAGAATGGAAGGATTTATATTCCTTATATTCCAGATGACTGCAAGGAATATAAACCCTTCCATTATCCACCATTCAGTCAGAGCTGAAGAAGCTTCCTGGGTGAGAAGCGAAACGTCTTCAAGGAAAACAAAGAAAGTCCAGTTGCCTTTCGAAAAAGCACCTTTGGGGCAACCGTGACCTGGAGGACGGAGAACCTCCACAGACATTCCGGCTTAGTGCTTGTCCCAAACGTTCCCAGTTGAGATGATTCTGGATGTGTTTTCTCATCCTGATTTTGCCACAATGTGCTGCAGGTTACCGCTCAGGACGTGCGCAAAGAGAGCCCGTTGCTTTTCAAATTCCGGGCCAAATTCTTCCCGGAGGATGTTGCAGAGGAGCTGATACAAGACATTACGCAGCGCCTGTTCTTCCTCCAAGTGAAGGAGGGCATCTTGAACGATGACATCTACTGTCCCCCGGAGACGGCGGTTCTCCTGGCCTCTTATGCGGTCCAGTCTAAATACGGGGACTTCAGCAAGGAGGCTCATAAGCCCGGCTATCTGACAACTGACAAACTGCTCCCTCAAAGGTAGAGCGAAATCTGGCGAAGTTGCTGGTCCCCCTGCAAATGCACAGTCACGTATTTTAGTATATCCCACTTTTCGGTTGCACACTTTTGACGTTATTCCAGGATGGATAAGCCTCGCCCTCGCTGTTTGGAGTCAGTTGGGCCACACATTGCGCTCCACTGTGGTTTGCTAAATAAATCACAATTGAGTGAATTCCCATGTGGTGTTAAGACACAAATAAAGTTGTGCTGAGCACAGTGTGTGAATTCAGCCCAAATACCTTTGGTGTGTGTTTTTCATTTATTTCTTTTCCTTAGTAAAATGACATTTAGATCTCAAACTAGTGTTGCTTTAAGAGTCAGGAAAGAGACATTCTGAAAAAGTGGAAAACAATGTGAGAGGAGGAACCCTTGGGAAGCAAAGGCCTGAGAGATGAGATTTTTAAAAGCACACCAGAGAGAGATTCACGCCATGGAGAGGGACCGTAAACCATTACCATGTTATTTGCAGCCCACTTCTCTTCCACTAAGTGGAAACCTTGGAGGCTGTTTTAAGAAATGGCCATGTTTGAACTTCATGTGGCTGAAGAATTTGTTTTTGCAGAGCTGTCCATACATCCTAATATGTCTTCCATCTCTTTGCTCTGTAGAGTTTTGGAACAGCATAAACTTAACAAGGATCAGTGGGAAGAAAGAATCCAGGTGTGGCATGAGGAACACCGGGGGATGCTCAGGTACAGCTGGGAAGAACAGAAGATCCTTTTATGGCTCAAAAGAGTATTATTTATGACTTTTACAAGTCCCCTTGTAAGGTATTCTACTTGCAGGGGCATCTGCAAGGTATAATAAAGTCTAATGATGCATATAAAAAGAGTTGGAGCTTTGACCACACAGTTGCAAACCTCATCTTGACTTTCTTTTACCACAGCCTACGGACACCCATCTACTCTTAAGACAGATGGGAAGATTGATAAAGTGTCTGTGTCTACATGTCATGGCTCACCTAGTCGGTTGTTACTCTAAAGCAGACAACTCTATGCACTAAAAGTCACAATGCTGCAATCAAATGGGCAGTGCCCACTCTTGGATGCAGTGCCAACCATTGCAAAAAAGAGGATGCTTTTGAGAATGCTCCACCAAAGCGTAGCTTTTAAAGTTAACATCTATTTTGTTTTCTTGGTCCTTTCAGAGAAGATGCCATCTTAGAATACCTGAAAATTGCACAAGATCTGGAGATGTATGGTGTGAACTACTTCAGTATTAAGAACAAGAAAGGCTCAGAACTCTGGTTGGGAGTAGATGCTCTTGGACTCAACATTTATGAACAGACCGACCGGTAACAAAACTATTCTTCTTAATCTTCCGATAGAGTGTATGGTGTGTGTGTGTGTCTGTCTGTCTGACAGAGAGTGATTGAGAGACGGAAGGGTTTGTAAGAGCAGGACACATCTGGATCTGACCAAGTCTCCACAGATGTTGACAGCCATCTTCTCCTTTGATCAACTAGATACTGCCACATTCTTCAGAATATTGTCTGTAAGCAATTCTCTTTTCATTTTTATCTTACGAGGTTTTGGCATTGTTACTGATAATAGGTTGTTCTATTGACTCTCTCTAGTCCTGTCTTAGCCAGAGTGACTCTCTGTGCTGGCATTGGTTTCTCATTAGTTGTTTCTAGTTCTCACACAATTCTATGAATCTACTAACAGATTTTTACTGGAATCATTCATTCATTCATTCATTCATTCATTCATTCAGCCATTCATTCAGCCATTCAGCCGCCCAACCTAACCAAGTGGCTCTGGGTAGCTTATAATTCTAAAATTATAAAATAATTAAAACAATTTTAAAAACATTAAAACAATAAAAACTGATGTAACTTGCTATCTAATCCCAACATAATTATTTCCCAGAAATTAAATTACTTCTTAGGTTCAGAGGGATTTTGTGATTCATTTTGCTCTCATACTTGTAGTCCTTGAAACAGAAGTGAAAAATTTCCTCAGATTAAATAAGAGTGGGTTGTGTTTTTTTTTGCTTCATGTTATATGAAGCTAAACTAACTTAGCTAAACTAATTATCTTCCTGGGCTCTAAGATCACCACAGATGGGGACTGCAGCCAAGAAATTAAAAGACGCTTGCTCCTGGGGAGGAAAGCTATGGCAAATTTAGACAGCATACTAAAAACCAGAGACATCACCCTGCCAACAAAAGTACGTATAGTCAAGGCCATGGTTTTCCCAGTTGCAATGTATGGCTGTGAAAGTTGGACCATAAGAAAGGCTGAGCGCCAAAGAATTGAGGCCTTTGAACTATGGTGCTGGAGAAGACTCCTGCGAGTCCCTTGGACTGCAAGGCGATCAAACCGGTCAGTCCTAGAGGAGATTAACCCTGACTGCTCCTTAGAAGGCCAGATACTGAAGTTGAAACTCAAGTACTTTGGCCACCTAATGAGAAGGAAGGACTCACTGGAGAAGCCTAATGCTGGGAAAGATTGAGGGCAATAGAAGAAGGGGACGACAGAGAATGAGGTGGCTGGATGGAGTCACTGAAGCAGTAGGCGTGAGCTTAAATGGACTCCAGGAGATGGTAGAGGACAGGAAGGCCTGGAGGAACGTTGTCCATGGGGTCGCGATGGGTCGGACACGACTTTGCAACTAACAACAACAACAAACTAACTGCTTGAATTGTCTCTGTATGGTCTGTATCTTCATATGCCTTCAGGCTGCAAGAATTTTTCTGGGCAATCTTAATTTCATATATCAAAAGACTTGATATACATAGATTTTAATCACTAGGAAAAGTGATTTGTGCGGATGATCCTTGTCTTGTTAGATGACACCTAACCTAATGTAGAAAGCACAGTTTTAAGTAAATGCCACGTGAGGATGCCTTCCCTGGCCTTTGTGGGGTGGGGGGAGCTGCACAATTTGCACCAAAACAGAGGTGAGGGAGCGTATAAGGTGGCATTTTAAACTGGGCATTTCCCCCTTACTCATCGTCTCTGCCCTTTTGGGGTTCAAGGCTGGATTTGTAGGCATCTGTAGGGAGGATAAGAGACAGTACAGGTAATCCTTGATTTGCAACCATTCGTTTACCAACTATTTGAAGATACTGACGAAAGGGACTTATGACCAGTCCACCCACTTCCAGCCCTTGCAGCCTCCCCATGGGAAAAAGGTCAGACTTGTGGCCCTTGACCACCAGCATGGGTTTACGACCGTTGCAGCAGCATCCTGGGGTCACGTGATCACCACTTGGGACCTTCTCCACTGGCTTCCAGTAAGGAAGGTCAATGGGGAAGCTGGGTTCATTTAACAACCTCACGATTCATTTAATAACTGCGGTGGTCCTCTTAACAAGTGGCAAAATCGGACGCAGTTCACTTAACCACCACCTTGCATAGCAACAGAAACTCAGGCCCTAATTGTGCTTGTAGGTTGAGGACTGCCTGTGCGCACAACATGAGGCCGTCCCACAAACGAGGCTTGGGCTGCCTAGGATGCCTAGAGTTTTGATAGGTCGTTCATTTCATAGATCTGTTCAGTTACATAGTTTCGCAAATTTGGAATTTCCACTTAGCGTTTGCTAAATCCAAACACTTTCATTGGTGGGGAATGTATAGTGGGTGTGACCAAAAACAGGTATTTGGAGTGCTGCAACTGTTCACTGAGGTTTAATTTTTGAAATTACAAATCATCTTTCACAGGTTAACACCCAAAATTGGGTTCCCCTGGAGTGAGATCAGAAACATTTCCTTCAATGATAAGAAGTTTGTCATCAAGCCCATTGACAAGAAAGCCCCAGTAAGTTACCCTTTACAACTTAACTGTTTTAGTGTATTAATTTATTCAGAGATTAATATAATAAAAAAGAAATGGAAAATTCAGATCCTTGCAGCAGATTTTGTTTCTGAATTTGAGTTTCTTTATTGCTGTCACCAACCAGAAATAAGCACCAAGAACAGCAGGGCTGCATCAGCAAATCATTCAGGCTGGCCAAAGGAATAAAACAATAAAACACAAAACCAATTGACAGTAAAGATAATAAAAATTAACTGTTGGCAGGTTTTTGCAGGCAATAAAAGAGACTATAATGATATATAAAGAGATGGCTCTGGCCCCTAATTTTAATTTCTGTCAGGAAAAGCTTGCCCCTGTGCTGCTCTGTAGAAGAACAGGCCCAGCAGGGCAACACACTGCTTGCCCTGAGACCGTCCTTTGCTGACTAAGTTCAGTTCAGTTACTGATGTGGTCAGAGTTTGATCATGAATTGCGGTATCGGACATTTTTTTTTTAGCTTTACTTTTATGTTTTCTATGTGACACCCAGAAGTTCAAAAGTGTAGCATCCTTCCAACAGGAGCACAGACAGACTTCTCCCCTTCTTGCAGATTTACATTTCTAGCAGATGTAGTAAGCTTCTGGACAAGGGTGTGCATGGCATGCAATATTTGTTTTGTTCCAAAAATTCTCCTGAGCACTTCCAGGTTGCTGCTGTTCTTGTGCGTGAAGCACTTCCCTGGGGTTCCAGGGTGATTCTGTGAGGCTGGTGTGTTTCTCCCTTGGCCACTGCTGGCATTTCCCCCTCCCGCCAGCACAACACCCCCTCCTTCCTCCAGATCTTGTGTGTTGCTGACCAAAACGTGCCTGTTTCAGGATTGGCACAAGCTACCCAAAACCAGCTGTCCCATGTCCCAAGACTTGCACACACCCTGGGCTCGCCCGGCTGTCCTGTGGGTTATTAGAAGCGATGCAGCCCAGGAAAACATTTTTGCAGGCATTTGGGGAAGGTGATCCTCTGGAAGGATTAATAAATTGAGGAGTCATTTGTGTACATTTACATCATGTGCACATGTGTGGGATTGTGGAAATTACGTGAATGTACACACATGATACAAAATAACATCATATGATGATGCCAGTGATGTAATTAAAAAGACAAACCACAATTTTACACATGCACAAAGGTTGTCTGGAACCCATAGAATCACATGGACTTAAATCCAGATCCAGGTTCCAACTGCAATTCTAAACAGAGGTCCATTAAATCAAGATCTTATTGTATACTAGACAGCCCATCACCCATTGGGTCATTGTTTCAGTTGGTTCATCATTTCAAAGATATTTACTTACCTAAACAGATGAACACAATGACCCAACGGGTGAGCAAAAAGCTGTGGGAGCAGGAGCCATTTCCAATTTCCTGCCGGCTTCCCCACTGACTTTTCTTGTTGGAAGCTGTCAGGGAGAAAGTCAATGGGGAAGCCAGCAGGGAAGTTGCAAGTTGCTCAGATAAGTCTCCTCCACCCATGCACATCCCCCAGTCCTTTTGCTCTTGTGTCGAGCTAACCACCCCCCCCCCACACGCACTCTCCGATCTGTGCTGCATCCTTGTGTATCATCCTTGACCATTGCTTGCTTCTCATACCCATTCGCTCCCTCCCCAATCTGGCAGCAGCCATTTACCTGCCTTGCAACTGGCTTCTCTAGTGACTTTGCTTGTGGGAAGCTGGGAGGGAGTGTTGGAAATGATGACCACGGTAAATTTCAAATCCCATGGGAGTCATGGGTCTCAGGTTTTGGATGCATTCTGTAAGTTAACTCATTTGAGATACCTTGCTGTAAAAATTGTTGACTTATGGTGAAATAGATACAAGACTTTTAATAGTATATAGATGCTTACAAAAAGAAATACTTGTTTGGAGATGTGCTTAATTTCCTAAAAATTACAGCCAATGTAATCAAATTGTGTTGTTACTTCTGGAAAAAAAGAGGGCCGAGGGAAGCTGCATTCAAGGCTAACCCCGTCCCTTCTCCTTTGCAAAGGATTTTGTCTTCTATGCCCCCCGTCTAAGGATTAACAAGCGTATTCTGGCTCTGTGCATGGGAAACCATGAGCTCTACATGCGCAGGCGTAAGCCAGACACAATCGAGGTGCAGCAGATGAAGGCCCAGGCCCGAGAGGAGAAGCATCAGAAGCAGATGGAGAGGTTAGTTGACTGAGCACAGGGGCCCTTAAGCTACCCTCTGGTCTGGCTGGGTCTCTATGGCCAGGGATTCTCACAGCAGGAGGTGGGTTGGGGTGCAGAGTCTTCTCATGGGGAAATCCTGCAACTGGGATGTGATCAGAAGAGCCAGACTCCCAAGTGACACATAGACAAGTTGTGGCATGGGTGGAGGAATTAGCCCTTGTCTTGCAGATACTGCAAGGAGAGCAGTAGCTAACTCTTTGAATGCAGGGTCCAAAGGATGATAACAACGAAGACAGATGTGGAGGAGGATGTTTTTAATGGGGGAGGGGCATTTCAAGAACTCTTATTTCATAAGGGGGGAGAGTCAAAGGCTCTTTGAGGTGTGTTTGAACAAAATCTTGGCGTAAAGGCAGCCTGCGCTCTATTGTATACTGGAATAATTCTGCATAAAAGCACATTTTGGCATCTTAGGGATGTCAAGCAATAAAGTTGCTCTTTGCTCCTCCCCTCCCTTTGAGGAGGGGTGCTGTGACCAAGGCAAGGTGGGCTGCCTTCCTTCCCACAGGATACCCTGGCAGTGGCAGGATCCCACAGAAGGTTGAGGGACTCTTGGGAGCTCCCAATGAAGCTTAAAGGCAGGGGTCCCCAACCTTTTTGATTCTGTGGACCTGCGGCGGCGGCTTCAGTGGTTTTGGCAGTGGGGGGGAATGGTTTCACACATGCAACCTAAATCCTGCGCATGTGCAAATGAAGCTTGGCACGTTTACCTGCTGCTTTGGTGGCCCGATTCCCAACAGGCCACAGACCGGTAATGGGTCGCAGCCCGGAGGTTGAGGACCACTGTTTAAAGGGACTCAGCAAAGGCAGGAGAATCCCTGATGCCGTTCCATTGCCTGGAAGGGTTCTCCTGGACTTCTAAGCAGGTTCCTTCAGCTTTTAAAAATGTGGAAAACCTGTTGAGGCAACCCAGAGAAACATGGTAGATTTTGAATTGAAAGTGTACAATCCCAAGGAGAGATCGGTTTTCCAAGCCATATTTTAATTTGAGATATGCAGATTAGGCAGTTGGATTAAAAGATCTGGATGAAACAAGTTTGCCCTGCCTTCCTTTTCAGTTTGTTTAGAAGTCACTAGAGGTCTTCAGACAGAAATTGGTGGACGCGAGGTCATCCTGTATTGAGCAAGAGGTTGGACTAGATGAGCTCTAAGACCATTTTCAACTTTGATTCTGTACCTGTAACTAAGTAGAAATTGCGCACTGAAAGCTCTAAAGACTTCTCTAAGGCTTAGCAGCCCATTTTTTGTATAAAAGAGGCATTGAAATTGCTGTGTGTTTCCTTTCCTCTCAGGGCTTTGCTGGAGAACGAGAAGAAGAAAAGGGAGATGGCCGAGAAGGAAAAGGAAAAGATTGAACGTGAGAAAGAAGAGCTGATGGAGAAGCTCCGACAAATTGAGGAGCAAACTAAGAAAGCTCAGCAAGGTGGGAAGGAAGGAGGGCTTGCCTCAGGATGGGCCCCAGGAGAGGAGGGCTGTCTTCTCAGGCAGCGGGGAGAAGGGCTGACGCTCTCGGCCTCTTTCCCCAGAGCTGGAGGAGCAGACGCGCAGGGCGCTGGAGCTGGAGCAGGAAAGGAAGCGAGCTCAGGAGGAGGCTGAGAAGCTGGCCAGGGAGCGGCAGGACGCCGAGGAAGCCAAGGAAGCTTTGTTGAAAGCCTCCAATGATCAGAGGAAGACCCAGGAGCAGCTGGTAGGTTGCCTTGGGCAGCCCCAGGCCTCTGGCAGTGCTGCCGAGCTGCCCAAAGGCCAGAGAAGCCTCCGTGGTAGAGGGGCCTGCGTTTGGTGGTGGACAATGGGAAGGTCAACTCTGCAGCCAAGGTGGCCAAAGGGGAGGTGCTGCTGTGCTTCGCAGGACAGGGAGGAGGACGGCCCAATGGACTAGAGCAGAGGTGTGCAACATCCTTGAAAGTCTGGAAAGCATCCCCAACACCTCTCAAAAAGTTGCCACTGTAGTAGAACTCTCAGCATCAGGCGAAGGGGAAATGATTCCTCCTGTCCACTTTATCATACATTAATGATATTAATTTTAAATGCGGTTTCATCCAAGCCCCCAACCAACTTTCAAAGGGTAGCCCCCGACATGCCTTCCAAAGATGCCCAAGAGAAGTTGCACTTCCTGGTGTGGGGCATGCAAAGGCACCCCCCCCACCCCAAAAGCTGTGAGTCACAAAAAGTGCAGAAGGCCCCCTTTTTCTATTGGATCAGCTCAGGCTTCCTGAGTTGGACTCCATCTCCTGCCAAAGGCTGCAGCTGATTAACAGAAAAACAGTAACAGAATAACAGAGTTGGAAGGGACCTTGGAGGTTTTCTAGACAAACCCTCTGTTCAGGCAAGAGACTCTGTAGGGTTAGGGTTACGTCACCATGAACCCGGAGAGCAAAATGGACATTGCCAACAAATTCGGAGTGCTTGGGTATGATTAGAAAGGCACTGACTTCTAGCCTGCCCTATCTATCTTTTGTGGTAAAATACATGGGAAAATCCCATTGGAGGAATATTCCACTTAGGGTTAGGTCACCATGAACTCATAGAGCAAAATGGACATGCCAACAAACTCGGAATACTTGGGTATGGTTAGGAGGGCACTTACTTTTCTAGGCTGCCCTATCTATGTTTCCTGGTAAAATACATGAGAAAATCGCACTGGAGGAAAATTCCACTTATGATTCTGAATAAATGATTGTCTCATCTCTTTTTGAAAACCTCCAGCAATGGAGCACCCCCAACTTCTGGAGGCAAGCCGTTCTACTGATTAATTGTTCCCACTGACAGGAAACTTCTCCTTAATTCTAAGTTTGATCTCTTAATGATCTTCCACTCTTACTTCTTGTCTTGCCCTCAGATGCTTTGGAGAATTGGTTGATCTCTTTTCTCTGTGACAGAGTCTCAAATATTGGAAGACTGCTTTCATGTCTTAACCCTTCTCTTTGTTAAACATGCCCAATTCCCACAAGCATTCATCATATATTTTATCCTCCAATCCCCTAATCATCTTTGTTGTTCTTTTCTGGATCGTTTCTAGAATCCCAATTTCTTTTTTGTATTGTGGAGGCCAAATCTGGATTCAGTATTCCAAGAGTGGTCTCACCAGTGTGGTATAAAGCGGTAGTAAGACATGTGATCTTGATGCTATCCTTTTGTTGATGCAGCTCAGGACTGCATTGGCTTTTTTGGCAGCTGTAGCACACTGCAGGCTCATGCTTAAGTGATTGTCCACCAGAAATCCCAGATCGCTCTCACACTTACTGCTGTTGAGCCAGGTATCACCAATTCTATATGTGCATTTGTTTTTTCTTGCCTAAGTGTAAAACCTTACTTTTCTCACCATTGAATTTCATTTTGTTAGATAGGGGTCAGTGTTCAAGTCTGTTAAGATCCTTCTGGATCTTCAGCCTAACTTCTAAAGTGTTGGCTATTCCACCTAGCTTGGTGTCATCTGCAAATGTGATGAATTCCTCTTCTGTGCCCTCATCTAAATCATTTATGAAGATATTGAAGAGTCCTGGGCCTAAGATGGAACCTTGGGGTACCCCACTACATACTTCCCTCCCTGTCAATGTAGCTCCATTGAGGACTACACGTTGATTGTGGTTGGCAGGTCAGTTACAAATCCATCTGGTGGCAATGCTGTCTATCCCACACTTTTCTACCTTACCAAGAAGGTGGTTGTAGTCTACTTTGTCAAATGATGGTCAGGTCCCTTCCTCTCGAGGCTCTGGGGCTGAGACTCTTGTCCAGGCTGCCTGTGGCCCATGGCACACTGCTCTTGCAGACAGACGTGCTCCTTCCTTGGGAGTGAAACCACACTGTTAAATACTATTAACACTATTAAGAAATGAAGTGTGTTTCCTCTCTTTACAGGCAAAGCAGAACTCCAACCTCAGAATAGCGCAGATTGTGAACCTTTCCAGGATCGCTGTTCTCTGGGATTCTTCAGAAGCCTTCTTCTGTAAGGGGGACTAAAGCGACAACAGTCTTTTTCAGCCTGCCCCCTCCAGAAACATGGGGAAGGGAACTCCCCAGATCCAACCAGTTCCCACCCCCACGTTTTTGGACAGGGATGCCCTTCCCTCTGTCTCTCCCACTCCTGTCCTTCCTCTCTACTTTGGCCCTCTTGTAGACTTACAAGGCAGGTCTATTCGGGGGTTAGATCTTTGCAGCTGAGCAAACACAGAAGGAGCTTTGGAAGTAAGAGCAGGGAAAGGAAATGAAGGAAATTGTCTTTTTTTCCACAACTCACTGCCAGCAGCTGTGATTTAGCAGCTAATCTGGATGATATTAAAATGGGAATGGACAGATTCGTGGAAGGTCAGGCTCTCCATGCCTGCAAATATGGAGGGCTCTGACAAGGCCCGGAATCACGGCCTGGAACTACTGTTGGTCGAGAAGCCACCCCAAAGGACTTGGGGTCCTTCCAGACACAGCTGGTGACCTCGGAGGCTGGAGTAGGTGGCCTTGGGCCTGAGGCTGCTGGGCTCCTCCTGCCATCTTTCTCAGCTTACAGGCTTTTGACTGGGAATGCTGTGTTCACCTTGCAGACCACCGAGATGTTGGAGCTCACCACCCGGATCTCACAGCTGGAAACTGCGCAACAGAAGAAAGAGAGCGAGGCGATGCTGTGGCAGCAGAAAGTGAGTGCCCATTGCTCTCCTCCCCTCTGCCCACTTTGCCCGCCCAGATGCCTGCTGGGATTGGTGAAGAGAGGGGGCTGGGGAATTGGAATAACTTTCAAAGAATGCCCGTTTTTGTTCCAGAGAAGTGGGAAAGCCCAAGCTGTTTCTAAGAGGTGTCCAGCCAATCTACGCCACAGCTGGCAGTTTGTGCATATAAATACGTACAGACATGACTCCTTGTTCTCCAAACTGCTCTTTCTCCTCCGTGTGTGCTTCTTTGGCTCATTTTGCAGGAGACTCACTCGTCCTTCTGGGGCGAGGAGCACAAGGGCTCTCTGCAAGTTTCAAAGGCCCATGGAGGCCTGTGGGCCTCAGGGAACTTAACTCGCTTACTCACATAGAGTAGTCAGAAATTGCCTCTCAAAGCAAAATAAAAGTAGCTGTATACAATTTGTACAAACATTTTGGCTTGCCTATTTTGGACACTGGAAAATAGCCTAAAAAAATCCTGTCATCATCCAGAAGGCAAAATGCATGAAAAACTCCCAGCAGACGGGGGCCAGCAGAAGGCTGACTGGAGAGGCAGTGGGTGCTCATTCACCAGGCATCTTCAAGTCATTCTGGGATGCTGGAATTTGGATTCCTGCTCTGGGGGAGGCGGAAGCTAGGACCCCCGTGGCCCCTCCCAATCTTAGCAGCCTGTGATGATGACAAACACAACATATCTCTTTTTACCTGGCAGTGTTGTTTTATTTCTAGTTGCCAGGAATATTGTGTTCCAATTTAATTTGATTTAAAAATTCTTAGTAATTTCTACACTTAGCCATTTTTTAGACTTTGTAATAACCTGAAATCAGGCAGAGAAATTTGGCTCTTGGTGAATGAGAATGTAAATAATGAAAAACATTTGACCCCAGGCCACCTTGTTCTAGATGCCTAGGCCTTTCCCCTGGGGACCTTAGAAAGGGTATGAAATGGGGAGTTGGGATTCCTTGATATTTTGACTGATGACAGAATTCCAAATATCTTCATGGAGGCCCCATTTTGTTTTCCCATTGACTTTCTTTGTTTTGTAAAGGCGTCCAAAGCGACTTTTATGCACAGAGTTCTATTTGTGTGTCTTAACTTGTTCTGCAGTTTTCTTGCCAAGCAAAAGAGTTTTCCATTATTGCGATGCAAGCCCAAAATATATCTGGAGATGTGAAGCCGATACATTTTTGCTGCTTTGCATCCAGACTCCTCCTTGGGCTGCTTTTGCTCTTAGTTCCTGCAAAAGTCACCCTTCTGTCGCCACGGAGGTGTTTCTCTCCTGCTGCTTCCGTCAAAAGGCTGGATCTCCTCACAGATCCAGTTTCTGCTCTCCTGACATGAGCAGGGTGCTTTCAGCTGCGCTCCCTCTTTCAGGCCCAGTTGGTTCAAGAGGACTTGGAGAGGACCAAAGAGGAGCTGAAGTCCGTCACCAGCACTCCGCATGTGCCGGAGCCCATGCAGTCAGAGAATGAGCATGATGATGAGCAGGACGAGAACGCCGCGGAGGCCAGTGCGGAGCTGCAGGCGCACGCCTCGATCAAGGACCGCAGTGAGGAGCAGCGCACCACCGAGGCAGAGAAGAACGTGCGGGTTCAGAAGCACTTGAAGGTGAGATGGGCCTCACTCTGCCCAGGGAAGCCAATGGACTACCGTGTTTCCCTGAAAATGAGATCCGGTCTTATTTTCCTTGGGGCTCTGAAATGAGTACTAGGGCTTATTTTCGGGGTAGGTCTTACATTACCAGCAGGCAGTGAGCACGCAGGGGCAGGGTGGGACCTGTGCATGGGGTGGAGACACAGCGCGGTGGCGATGGGCCAACCTTGGAGTGTGGTTGCGGACCAACTACGGTATGACAGTTCGGGAGAGGGGGCATGCGTACCCTTCCCATGCCAAGCCAGCCCCTGCAGCTCCGGGGCGACCATGCTGGGTGGTGGCGGGAAGGGTGCCGAGGCGGCGGCCAGTCCGACGCTCCTCCAGGTGGAGTGGGGGACTTTTGACCCAGGGATGCTGTGGGGCCGCCTTACTGGCCTGGCCTGGCCCGTCCGAGAGATGACTGAGGAGGTGGCAGCCCAGGGCCAAAGCGGCAGGCGGAGTGCCGGAGGTCGGGGGGAGAGCAGGCATCCTTCTGTCAGTGCCCATGCCGGCTGTCCCTTCCCCACCAGAGCCGGAATGCCGCCATGTTTACAGTAAGTGCCGGTAGATGCTGGCCTTCCTTCCGGCGGGCCTGGGAAGCTGCTGCAGAGCAACGGGCCCGTTTCAGTGCCTGGCACCCTTAGGGAGTTTGCCTTGGCACCTACTTTCCAGCTCTGTCTGTGGCTGCAGAGCTGGAGAGCTTGTCCCACCATCTCCCAGATGCCCTCACTTCCCCCAAGCATTTCTTTGCTTACCTAATTTCCAGCTCTGTCACGTTCCTCTGTCACATTCCTCCACCGCCATGTGCAGTCCCACAAACAAAAGAAGGTTGTGGGCCAAAAAAAGAGAGTTCAATCATCATTTCCAATTTTGTGAGATCTTTTCTTTTTTGCGAGAAGTTGGAATTGATTGACCTTTTTTTCATAGTCTCACAGACTTCTTTTGTTTGTGGGACTGCACACAGTGGTGGAGGAGCTGGAGCTGGAAATCAGGTAAGCAAAGAAATGCTTGGGGGAAGTGAGGGCATCTGGGCAGTGGTGGGGCAAGCTCTCCAGCTCCGCGGCCGCAGAGAAATGCATCAGAGCTGGAACGCAGGTGCCGCGTGGGTCAAAGGAGGGGATCTACCAAGCTTCATGGCAGCAGCATTGGTGGGCGCGTTGTGCCGCAAATGTCTGAAACTGGCCATAGAACCAGTGGGGTGGCACGAGAAGCTGCGGCAGGGTATCACAGATCCCCCCTTCCCCAACAGCTTCACCTCGTCACAGCGGTACTGACAGCTTCCCTCCCCCTCACCTTGTGTCTATGGTAGCAACCAAATGGAATCGGCAGCCGGCCGGCTGCGCAGACTCTTAAGTAGGGCTTACTTTCGGGGTAGGGCTTATAATTAGGCCCACCTCCAAAATTCAAGCTAGGGCTTACTTTCGGGGTAGGCCTTGATCAAGATTGGTAAAATGAGGACCCAGATTGTTGGGGGCCATAGGCTGACTCTAAATTGTAAACTGCTCAGAGAGTGCTGTAAATGGAACGTATATAAACCTAAGGCTATTGTCACTCTATTGGCTGCTGAATTTCACCAACATGGCCTTGGGACAGCATAAGAAGCGGCCAGAATTGCCCCACCCAGTCTAGGCACTAAGACTGGCCCAGTCACCTGCTGCCCAGCCCACTTTCTGAGAGCAGCCTCCACCTGTAGTCCTGGGTCAAGGTTCTCACTCATAGGGAATCCTCTCATTATCCTTGATCTTATGGGGAGGAGGAAGAAATCTGGGCAGCTGCTTGGGTGGCAGGCAGCCTTGTGGGATCCCTGCTCTGACCTCCAGGCACCTTCAGCCTAGGATCCGTGGCTATTATGCTCATTTTTCACACCAACATGCCCATTTCTGTCTGGGGCAATGGAAACCGAAGGTCCCCAAATAGAAGGAGGTCTAGGGTAGTGCTTTGCCCATTTGAGGAGTAGTACCAAGTGTGCCCTATTGCCCGAATTAATTCTCCCGAACGCTCTGTTCTAGCAAACAGGGAGGGGGGATGCCGTGTCCCTTGTGACATCCAACCTACCCGTCCCCTTGCAGCCAGCCGTGTTTCTGAGAGCAAAAAACAACTCTTAATCCTGCACTGCAGGGAGATGCAGGGAAAGTGTCAACAAGACAAAGCCTTATGCCAAAAGGTAAAAAGAACCAGTCCCAGGCCAGAAAGAAAGATCTCGGATGCCACAGGGGCCTTGGGTGGCTGATGTTTCTTCCTTCTCCCTTCTTGCCCTGCAGGCTCTCACCTCTGAGTTGGCCAATGCACGGGATGAAACCAAGAAGACAGCGAACGACATGATTCATGCCGAGAACATGCGGCAGGGCCGTGACAAGTACAAGACACTCCGTCAGATCCGTCAGGGCAACACCAAGCAGCGGATTGATGAATTTGAGTCCATGTAGTCATTCCAGCCTCTGCAGTACCTTCCCCCCCCTTCCCATCCACCCCTCCCCCGTGCAAATGTGCGATGCCAGAACCATCCACTACAGGAGAGTGAATAGATCAGCCTCCTGGGCTGATGTTCAAAATAGGACCAAACAGGAAGAAAAAGCAAAAGTCAGTTGTGCCTTATTATTGCAGTTTTCCAATGGCCTGCCTCTGTTTAGTAGGGGTGATGAGCTTAAGTATCATAATGCTTTTTATTGCTTATAAGAAATATATTAGTGCAGCTGCTGTCGGCACCGCTGAGCTGCCGGTGGAGCCGATATCCAACCACGGACCACTTCCCCCTCCTAACCTCCCTTGCTGGGGTCTGGAGGGGCACGGCCTAGCTCTGACCTAACTGAAGTCCCTGTGGTGGTTTTCGCTTGTGAAGGTAGATGCTCTGCTTGGAAAGAGGAGATTGTGGAGAAGGAAAGGAAGCACCGAAGGGCGATGGCCAACCTGCCTTCTCCCTTCTTGGCGCCAAAGAGCAAAACACTGAGCAGACCAAGCCAATCCCTCTGGTCTCCTTAAATTTCTCCAAGTGCTCCTTACTGAGACTATTGGACAAAATTGGATGCTCCTTCCCTTCTTCCCATCTTCTGAGTAGACTTGCTACAGAACTGCTGTCTTCCCAAAAGGAAAAAGGTTGACCATGGAGCAGTTGCCATTCATTTTGCCAACCTTGTCAAAACATTTCAGAGAGGTTGTGAGTCAGCCGGAAATCTAAAATGGCGAGACATGGCTGCAAAACTGCACCACTCAGCCTTTTAGGTCATGCCTCCCATGTGTGTGTGTCCACGGACATGCATGATGGTGCCTTAATGACACTCTCTAGTTGTGTAACATTTTACAAAAGTCTTCTTAGTTCCAGTATTGCAAAACCAAAAATACCTTCCACAAAGATATATTTTGTGTGTTAATCTCCATGTTGCCGGCCATTCTACCTTTAGGAAGGTTAGGTTTTGTTTTGACAAGGTGCCCTTTCTGCTGCTTTGGAAGGGTGTCCTCTCCTCATTTCCAGATCCCATCCCTCAGAGGGCCTCCAGGTCTTTGGCTCTAGACAAAAACGGGTGGTTGGACTTACAGGTCTCTCTCAGTGGTTGGGTTGCTTGGCGGTTTTCTAGTAACCTTTGAAAGGGGCCCCCTTTTTGAGTTGCCCCGGGGTGCCTGTCTTGGGACTCTTCCCATGGATGTGGAAGGGTCAGAGATGAGTCCATGGTATTCCGTCTCCTTTCCCAAACTTCATTATAAATGGCTTCCTCTGCAGGAAAGCCCCCCCCCCTCGGGCCCCTTTGCTTAGCACCCTTCAAGTCTTTTGCTACACATTTGGCCTTTTTCTGCCTTCCACACACACACAAATGCACACACACCAATCCCAGCTTGCATTTATCCCAAAAGTATTATTCTGAAACAGCACCACAGCTCTAAAAGCAAATTGTACTGGATGTAAGGTTGGCCAAACTCAACTCCACTAAGGGTGGTGAGAAGGAGTTGCTGCACAACTGTCCCAGAGCACCACCTCAGGCCCGGGGCCTTGAGGCTGTGCCGGGAGACCTGCGCCTTGCAGCCAGAGGCGTCACAGTGTAAGCAGCCCAACTTTTCCAGAGAAAGACCCTGCAGATTGCCCTTCTCCTCCCTTCTTCTTCCTCCCCTTCCTTCTTCCGATTCTACGTGCCTTTGGGAAGGGATGGATGTGGACAATCATCATCTTCTCTCCTAACTCCCCCTGAAATACACCATGCCATGGCTTTGAACCATTTCCTAAAAATTACTCATTGGGATGATTTCCGAAGAGTCACCATTAAAACGTGTGGTGCTGACTCTGCTTCTGGGCCCTCCTGTAAACTCGGCCTAAGCTTGCCAGGGGCCTGCTTGGATTTCCTTTCTTTGGCCCTGCAAAAATGCCTCCCAGATGGTTTCTCCCAGGACCCAAGCGCTGTGGGGCTGCCAATGCCGGGCGCTTCCAGGGTAGGCAGTGGCCCGCCGGGGGCCCTGAGTTCGCCTCCTCGATAGTTGGTTCAGCTCTTCCCTGATCTTAACCAGTATTATGTGCTCCAGTGACAATGGTATTGATTTCATGCTCTTTTCTAGCTATGCATGATTAGAAAATATTAATCTCAGAAGTGTTGAGGGGAAGTAACCTTGTTCTCCCTTCTTCATAGAAAATGTATACTGTGTTGTAAAGAGATGATATTTTGCAGAAATTAATGTAAGATGCATTCAGTATTACGATGAGATTTTTAGAATTTTTTTTAATTATTGGGTTAGAAAACCTGGAGGTTTTTTTCTCCCTCTCTGCTCCCCCATTTGTTTACTGCTACACCTGGATATGTGCTATCCTTCTGGGGGAGGGAGTTTGCCTCATTAATCATCTTTTTTTTTGTCTGGCTTTATATTTGTGTTATGGAATTTTTGCTGTAAATTATGTCTTCTTTTTTGACTATCCTTTTTACATGTAATGTCGACACACCAGCCTTCTCAGGGGAGGGCCTGCAAGGCGGCCTGTGGGGGGAAGTGGAGACCTCCCCCCGCACTTGCTGCTGTCCGAGGTGTTTCGATCCCCCCCCTCTCTTTGCATCAGTGCCAATAAAGTTTAGAGCAAGGCAGCTGCTGCTGGCTTCCTCTGGCCTCTTCTTTTCTTAGCCGGGACTTCCCAACCAGCCCCCTGCCGGAGGGGGCATCATGCAGCCACTGGGTGCAACACTGGAGGGATTTTTCCAGAAGGGGGGGCAGGTGCCTGGTGCGCACCTTCTCCGGCAGCTTTTGCTGCGTCTGCTCCAGGAATCTGTTGAGCAGCATCTCTGCTGGAGGGGCAGCCTTGGGTTACCCAAACGCCAGAGGGAACTTCGCAGAGAGAAGCCTCTTCAGAGAATCTGAACATATCACGATTCCACTCAGCCACGTGATCCCATCCCCCCAATGCTCCCTATTGTGTCGCAGGACACGGAAGGCATCCGGTTCTCCAGCTGCTCCCACCAGCTCCCTTGCAGATCAGCAGGAGGTGAGCAAATTGCCCCAGCTCCTCCTGTTCTCCAGGCAGGGGGGGCAGCTGTGCAGTGAATGCCCACCATTTGGGTGGGACTGGTGAGAGTGACCCCAACATCCAGCCTCAAGTGGGGGCTTGGAGCTCCCATGGACTTGGGGGTATAGCCACACCTTCACCTGAGCTTGGCCAGAGTTGCAGCCCAGATAGTAAACCTCAGGAAAGTGAATTGTGCATTATATGACCATTTGGTTTTTATCCCATCTTAGATAGTGAACATACCTAATATTTGTCCCTTCTCCTACTTTCCTCACAACCACAAGCCTGTGAGGTGGGTTGGGCTGAGAGAGAGTGATTGGCCCAAAGTCACCCAGCCAGCTTTCATGCCTATGGCGGGACTAGAACTCACCGTCTCCTGGTGATTGGCCCAAAGTCACTTAACTGACTTTCAGGCGGGAGCAGAATTTACAGCTCCTGGTTTCTAGGTCTAAGCGCTAGACCAGGGGTAGGCAACCTTGGCTCTTTTATGACTCGTGGACTTCAATTCCCAGAATTCCTGAGCCAGCCATGCTGGCTCAGGAATTCTGGGAGTTGAAGTCCACAAGTCATAAAAGAGCCAAGGTTGCCTACCTCTGCGCTAGACCAAACAGGCTCTATAGTTTTTTGGGTTTTTTTTTAAAAATATATTTTACTAGATTTTTATAAGGATGGGAAGGTTACATCAAGGTGCTTAGGAAACAACATGGAGGAAACATCCAAAAGGAAAATCATAAATATATAGCTCAAATTAATTCATTACAAGTTCCCTCTGTATTTCCCTCATATAATATTACATACTCAAATTAATATATTTCTAAATAGAGTTCAAGCAATCCAGTCAGACATCAATCACATTTCAGTTACAAAGATCCAAATCCTGTTTTTAAGCTTTACTAATTTACAGTTACCATATTCCAATTAGCCTTAAATTAACATATTATTAACACTTCGGGTATCCCTCATTTCCCTTTTCCCTAACATAATAATTATATCTAAAATGAATATATTATTCCCACAATAACATTCTTATGTTTTATTTATTAATACCATTTCTTCTCTTATCACCAATCCCTCTTATTCTCCTATTACAAAATAATTATCTTATTTGAAATAAAAATATCAGTCCAAAAGATACATTTCTATCTATTTTAAATATATATTCTATCAATCAATCTATATCTATAGAAAGTCTTTTTAACCCATTAAGTAAAGTTTACCCCTCCAAATAATTATCATATCTGAAACAAAATATTATTACAAAGGATATCCTCTTACAGAATTCACGTACTCTGTTAGTTATTGAATCAGTCAAAATCTCTGAAGCCTTTTTAACCCATTGAATGAAATTTTAAAACACATTTTTAAATCTAACTCTAGGTTTCTTTCTGTGCCACACCGGTTTCCATAGTAAGGCTTCTACGTCATCAAACCACAATATTTGAAAAAAGGTATTTCTCAGCACTTCAGACTGGTCAAGGTCTCTTCCCTTTCTTCTAGTGGCCTTTGAATGGTGTAGTCAGTTTTATTCCATGTTGTAATTACTAGTTGATTGTCCGCGTTATCACAATTTTCAGTAACTTGTATCTGGGTGTCAGTCTCTATTGTTTTTGACAATTCAGACATCTCAATTAAAGTTATTCTTTGATCATCAGGCTTCTCCATAAATTGTATATGGGGTTGTGTAAAATTGATTTGTTCAATAGTTTCCACAATTTCTCCCGGTATAAGTTCATAGTTGGGTTGTAGGTATGGTTCCTCCATCTCTTTAGGTTGTATATGTTGTTTAAAGGCCTCTTTGGAGTTACTCTGTTCCTTCTCTATTGTTCTTTGGCCTATAACTTGATCCATTAAAATTTGAGAGTAAGATTTCATGTACTCCGTAGCTTCCAAGATTTTTTCCAGTATAAGTTCATAATCAAGCTGTGGGTAAGATTCCTCCATTTCAGTGGTGAAAAGATCTTTTAATCTTTTAGTGAAGGCTATATTTAGTAAAAGTCAACAAATCTTCACCTCCAATTCCTAGTAGACAAAATCACCACCCAGCTGTTTCAAGTTATCTTTACCCTTATCATCCTTTGAAGGTCAGAGCCATCCTCCAGCAAAAAAATATACAGTTGCAGTAACACTTTTCATCACAAGATGTCCTCAGGCTGTAAAGTCTTTCTTTCCGAATTAATAGATTTTTTGTTTTTCACATTAAAAAAGTAAAAAAGAAAGGCATCTCCAGGATAGTAAATAGCGTGGTTATAATAGTAATGTTCAAAAGTAGAAATATTTTCAGGATCCCTCAGTATTCCAAGAGTTTAAATAGTCAATAAAAAATTAGCTGTTTTATTTTTTTCAGTTTCCAAAGCTGTTTTTCCCACAGTGCCGAAACGCTGCTCTCTCACAGCAGGGAAGTAATTCAAATTCAAAAGTTTTTTACAGGAGAGTAATTAGGGAAAGAGGGGGAAGGAAAGGTCTCACCCGGATTCTCCACGGGGGTTCTTTGTGCTTAGCTGTTCTTCTGGCTTTCGGCTGGCGCAGCGAAGTGATCGTCCATTTTACTGGGCTATCTTTGACGGCCCTAAGGAGCTAGCTCGGACTGAGGAAGGAGCTGCCACCCTTCCCCCGTCGACGAGGGCCTCCTCAACAGTGGTCGCCCCTCCAGGGCAACTTTTCGACCCGATTAAGGGTCTACCGGCGGAGGGAAAAACAGCCGGTGGAGAGACGAGGCTCTCCGCGTGACTGTGTCTGCCGCGATCCGGAACCGGAAGCCAGGCTCTATAGTTTTCATTGATTAGAACCAGGCAAGTTGTAATTGAAGGGGGCCACAAAAACTTTGGAGAGGTGCCAGGGGCATGGTGGGTGGGCCTCTATCCTGCATGAGGACTTTCTTCCCCCAGTTGGAAGTAATTTTGTTTCTTTTCCGTTTCTGAGCTCACACCTCTGTTTTTCTATACTGTATTTCCTCGCCTTCCAAAATGGCCAGTAAAAATTGCAGGCCTGGAGATCAAAGGAGAGGGGCCTTGGGTGGGGCTGTGCGTTGCTTGCCCTCCCACCAGGGGACTTGGAGGGTCCCCTGCAGTTCCAAGTGGGTCCATCAGAGGTTCGTCATCAAACTGGACTTGGGTCTCAAGTGGATGCACCAGGATCAGCCTTGAGCCCTTTATTTTTCAATATTTGTAATGATTCAGATGAAGAGGTGGCAGGATGCTTAACCAATTTGCAAATGAAGTGAATGAGGAATAGCTAGGAGACAAGAAGCAAAGAAACAGAATGGTCTTTATAGACTGGAGAACAGAGCTATAAGTAACCATGGCTTGGAAAATAGATAGATGCAAAATGAAATAGAAACCAAATGCATTGCAGCAGGATGTGACATACCAGATTTAGTAATTGCATTTTGGGGGGGAAATTGTGTAGTAGTTGCCTGTGGACAGAATGAACCAACAACATGATGGGCTGCAAAAAAGGCAGATGCAACTTTAGGGCTCATCCAAAAGTTTCCAAATAGGACAAAATCTGGCTGCATTAAACAAGATTATGCTTCAGATTCAGAGAAAAGACACAGAGATTTGTTAGTTTAGAAAGTAGAAAAAAGGCCAGCAAAAATCCTGTAAGAGAAAAACTAAGGAAAATTGGTACATTTAATGTTGAGAAAAGAGGATCATAGGCCCAGCATGCCAGTTTTTCAAGAACAGGAAATTCTTGAAAATGGTGCCACTAGAGGGCGCTCTAAAATTTGATGTGGGCATTTTTTATACAGGTCTGTACAAATCAAACTTCTTTGTAGGCGATTTGCAGTACTATTGAATTATCCGATGTATTTTGCAGACTCCTTCCCCTCACATGGAGCACACATTCTTCAGGCAAAATTCCACATTTATGCTACCAGCCTGTTTCTTTTTCTATGCTTTAATGCTCCATAAGGTAGTCATGTTTTTTTTTTGTTTAAATGCTTTTTCTTTAAAAACAAAAGCGATGCTCCCATGTAGAAGATCAACAGAAAAGTGAATTCAAGATTTCCAAGCAAGCCAGCCCATGTAGGTGAAGGACTGGCAAAAAGGAGATTCAGAAGACCAAGTGCTCTTTATCCTAAGCAAAACACACCAACTCATCTCCTTTTCCTGGTTCTCCTTCTATAAGGCAGATGCCAGACTTACATTACAGGCAGGGTCCCAGTTAAATGGGAATATTGACAAAATCCATGTAAAATGTTCCCAACATTTTCTAGTCCAATACCTGCCTTAGCAGTTCTCATAATTTATGTTGTGGTTAAAAGTGCCCAAGAATCTTTTGACAAGCCCTGCTCTCCTTTATCACATACATTTTCCTGAGTAAGCTCATTCCAAAACCATCTTCATTTCTGCGCTTTGTCTGGTCAGGGAAGCTGAACAAGATGTGGCCTGATCAATCAGGCATGGATAGGGGGCCAGCAAGGATTCCAGCTCTGCTCGCTAGACTGCAAAGCTGGAAGAAACGAACAGGAAAACTGCCTGCATGGGTCCCTTAAATCTGACATTTTATCTTTAGCTTTTTTTTAGATTCAATTCCTACCAAATTTCAGATAGGAAAGGCCTAGGCTGGAGCAAAATGCTGAAATCTGCCCCCCCCCCCGCATCCTGTTGGTGACATCCAGAAATGTTTTTGTGTGCCCCTGCAGAGACCTCCTTGGACTCAGGCTGGTAGCTGGGGGCTTCTGTCCCTCTCTCACCCTCAGCATTGCTGGGTCTCCTCCCCCTGCTCACACGGAGAGGGACTGAGAAATGCTGCTGTGATGGGGTGCAGTAAACACTTGACCAGGGCCCACACATGCTGCTGTTGTCCCAATTACTCTGTCAAACACAACAATCGCCTTGTCTTTGATAACATTAATATTCAGCTCCATTGGATATTGAATTGAATTGAATACTTTATTTGGCCAAGTGTAATTAGACACGGGATTTGTCTCTGGTGCAGAAGCTCTGTCTACATGCAAAGCAACAGAATGATGATCATCATCATAGTAATACCAATGAGGGGGGCAGTAAAGAAGATAATAAGAGTAAATAATAATACTACATGGATAAATACGCATAGACATTAAGACAGCACTGTGAGAATTAGATGTTCAGCAGAGTGATGGCACAAGGGAAAAAACTTGTCTCTGTGTCTAGTTGTCTTAGCCTGCAAAGTCCTATAGCAACATCCTGAGGGGAAAAGTTGAAACAGATTATGTCCAGGATGTGACATATTCCCCCTACTCCAGAATGATGCTCCATTATTTTCTTCAGCTCTTGAAGAACACACCCCAACATGCCACTCTTGATGGTTATCCCTGACTGGCTAGCTGCTACACTGTCCCCACATTCCAGAATGGAGAGAGGTCACCAGCTGGCCTGCCAATGTCCTTGGCACAGGCTCCACACCACATTTGTCTCATATCTCTCTGCTCAAGGCTCTCCAGTGAGATAAGCAGCTTAGTGGTTCCTGTCCCACCCATTTCTACAGGTTGACACGATTGACCAGTTTTACAGACAACATGGATACAGGATAGAACATGGCAGAAGTTTATCACTGCTCAAGGCAGCTGGGGAAACAAACCCTTCAAATCCTGGCCAGGAAGTTAATGGCTGGGTTTGCAAAACATAGAATAAACAATAATAGGGTTGAAAGGGACCTTGCAAGTCTTCTAGTTCAACCCCCTGCCCAAGCAGGAGACCCTATACCATTATGGACAAACGGCTATCCAGTCTCTTCTTAAAAACCTCCAGTGTTGGAGCACCCACAACTTCTGGAGGGAAGCTGTTCCACTGATTAATTGTTCCCACTGTCAGGAAATTTCTCCTTAGTTCTAGGTTGCCTCTCTCCTTGATTAGTTTCCATTGGCTTCTTGTCCTGCCTTCAGGTACTTTGGAGAATAGATTGACTCCCTCTTCTCCATGACAGCCCCTTAAATATTAGAAGACTGCTATCATGTCACACCCAGTCTTTCTTTGGTTAGACTACTAGACATACTCAGTTCCTGCAAGTGTTCATTGTACATTTTAGCCTCCAGTCCACTAATTATCTTTATTGTTTTTCTTTGCACTTTTTCTAGAGTCTCAACATCTTTTTTATATCATGGTGACCAAAACTGGTTGCAGTGTTCCAAGTGTGGTCTTACCAAAGTAGTATATAGTACTACCACTTCAAGTGATCTTGATTTTATATTTCTGTTAATGCAGCCTAGGATTGCATTGGCTTTTTTGGCAGCTGCTGCTTATGCTTAAGTAGTTGCCCACTAGGATTCCTAGATTTCTCTCACAGTTGTTGCTGTTGAGCCAGGTACCACTTTTCCTATACCTATGTATTTGGTTTTTCTTATTCAAATGAAAGACCTTATTTCCCTCAACAGTGAATTGCATTTTGTTGGATAGGGACCAGTGTTCAAGTCTGTCGAAATCCTTCTGGATCTTGAGCCTATCTTCTACAGCAAAACAATGGCAAATACCATCTTGAATGCATTTGGATCAATATAAAAAAAAGAGGGACATTGTCATAAGTTATACTACAGGCCACCCAACCAAACAGAGGAAATAGATGAACTTTTTACTAATCACTTAACCAAAGTATGTAGAAAGCACACCACAATAGTACTATTACTATTGTTAGTAATAAAGTCTATACTTTAACTACCCTGACATCAACTGGGAAACAAACTCTGCACCTAGTGGAAGATCAAACAGATTCTTGACAAACTTAGCAGACAACTTTGTATCCCAAAAGGTATAGAAGGAAACTAGAGGGTCAGCCATACTGGACTTAATTCTTACTAACAGAGATGAAATGATAGAAGTCATTAAAGTTACAGGAACCTTGAGCTGGGGTGGACATGACCATACAATATTGGAATTCAACATTATGAAAGCAGAGCAATAGAACAAAGTCAAACTAGAGTCTTGGAGTTTAGGAGAGCTGATTTCAAAAAACTTAGAGCTTGGGAAGGAGTCCATGGATGAGAATCCTCAAGGGGAAAACAGTTGCAGGAATTGGTCTAGTTTAATGAAAGAAAGGACTAAGGGTAACATGATAGCAGTGTTCTGATATCTAAGGGGCTGCCACAATGAACCTATTCTCCAAAGCACCTAAGGGCAGAACAAGAAGTGATGGATGGAAACTAATCAAGAAGAGAACCAATCTGGAACTAAAGAGGAATTTCCTGACAGAACAATTAATCAATGAAATGACTTGCCTCCAGACGTTGTGGGTGCTCCAACACTGGAGGTTTTTAAGAAGAGATTGGACAACATTTATCTGAAATGTCCTGCTTGAGCAGGCGGTTGGACTAGAAGACCTCCAAAGTCCATTCCAACTCTCTTATTCTTTCTAAAGTGTTGGCTATTCCCCCCAGTTTGATGTCTGCAAATTTGATGGGTTCCCCTTCTATCCCCTCATCTAAATCATTTATGAAGATGTTGAGTACAAAGGCAAAACCTTGGGGTACCTCACTGTATGCTTCCCTGCATGTAAGATGTAATTTCATTAAGGACTACATGTTGAGTGTGGTTGGTCAGTCAGTTACAAATCCATCTGGTGGTGATGCTGTCAATCTCACGTTTTTCTATCTTGCCAAGAAGGTGATCCATTTTGACTTCTTGTCTTTTTGACAAGACAAGGGGGTCTCAGTGCTTCTCAGACATGTCTGGCATCATGTCTGGCAGTAATAAAAAATCAAATGCAACACAGAACAATTATTCAAAGTAGAAAGCAATATGGCTACATCTCCAGGAATCTCCAATGTTTAAGTTCACCTGTTAAAATGATGTATTCAGCATCTTCTGGGGGGTTCAATTACACATATGCACGGGGCAGTGCACACCAGCCCCTGTTCTTTTTTAATTCACCTCTCCTGCCAATCTCATTCTCTTCCAAGTGAAGAAATGGAGATTGCCTCAAAGAGCTCGGTTGGTCCAAAAGAACATGCAACGTCCTCTCCCACCCTTGAAGGAGGAGTAGGTTTGTGAAGTTGGAACTCCAAGCCATAAATTCCACTGACAAGCCCAGGGCAAGGTTGCCAAGTTGTCTTTACACAAAGAATGCATTCCCTCTTAACCTTTGTATCTCACAAGGAGGTCGCTGCAGGGCTGACAGATGGAATTCCTGTCAATTCGACTGGTGAGGACATTTTTCTCTGTCTTCTCCTAAGGATGTTTTTGGCCATTGCTGGCTGGCTTCATCACCTCAGGAAGCCTTTATCTCTGTGTGTGCTCTGCCATCATGGCTTGTTAACCATAGTTCATGCCTAAGCAGATTGTGTGAATACCACTGGTTTATGCATCTGAAACATTTCAGTTTAGGGTTTTTGCATGTTTTACATATAAAACAATGAATAGAGCCATTATACTGTTCTGAGAGCTTTGGTTTTAAAAATTCCTTTTTTCTTTTCTGCATTAATTTAGGCCAGGATCTGTCTTCTCACATGAGTCCTTGTCAGGTGATGAATGGATTAGAGCAGAGGTCCCCAACCTTTTGGGCACCAGGGACCGGTTCTGTGGAGAGAGGTTTTTCCGCGGACCGGAGGGTGCATGATTTTTGTGTGCTGCCTGCATCCCACAGATGGAGCTTTGCTTGTTTGTGCGGACCGGTTGCTGGCATGCCACGGCTCGGTACTGGTCCACAGACCGGGGATTGGGGACCCCTGGATTAGAGGGAGGGCTTGTCTTCAGACTGAATCATGTGCTCTGGGAGGGCCCTTTGCCACCTGGGGAATTCTGGGAGTTGAAGTCCACTCCTTCAAGCACCCAAGGTTGAGACACACTGCCCTAGGCATACGAGTCCACGAGTCATAAAAGAGCCAAGGTTGCCTACCCCTGCCCTAGACAATCTTCTGCCAACACCTTAGGAGCCTTTTTGTAAATGTGCACCAGGGATGAAGTTTACAAATTCTCGTGTTCCAAGCTTCTCGCAGCATGATCGCCATTCCCCTTCTGAAGCTGCAAGATGGCAGCAGTGCTGGACACTGAACAGGGAGGTGAAGAGAGAAAGAGATGGAGATGACGATGCAAAATGTTACCAGCCAGGAAGCACCTAGTTTTCCCGGGCTTTGAAAGGAAAGGAATTTGGGTCCTTCCCTTATCTTTGTTTTTTCCTCCACCACTCTTATTTAGGCTTTGCAGTATTTGTTTGTTTCTATCCCACCTTTTTTTTTTTTTAATAAATAGCTCAAGGCAACAAACATACCAAACATTCCTTCCTCCTCCTATTATTATTATTATTATTATTATTATTATTATTATTATTATTATTATTATTATTATTATTATTATTATTATTATTATTATTATTATTATTATTATTATTATTATTATTATTATTATTATTTGAAAATTGTAACAGTAGCCCTTGATACTGGATCCTGGAACTTCCATGGCTAAGCAGCATGATTGCTCAGTGAGTTGTCACACGGCCATGCCTGATTTTACAACCTTTTTTGCCACAGTTGTTAAATGAATCCAGCTTCCTACTGGTTCTGCTTGTCAGAAGCTGGCTGGGGAAGGTGCAGGTGGTGAACACAGGAGCCCAAAATGCAGCAGCCATCATAGATACCTACTGGCTGCCAAGGCCTGAATTTTGATGACGTGACTGTGGGGATGCTGTGACAGTTGCAATTGCTAGGACAGGTTGTAAACCACTTTTCTCAGCGCCATCATGATTTTGAATAGTTGCTAAATGAATGGTCGTGTCTTGAGGCCTGCTGTAGTCTGAAAGGGGTCAAGGGGTCAGCAAAGTGATTTGCAGGTAATGTGGCTCTAGCTTCCTCCCACCTTTCATGTAGGGAGGATTAAAAAAAAAATTCTAGAAAGAAAACAATTATTGTGAGAAAATACTGATATTTCCTTGAGGATGTAACTCCCCACTGAATCTCTGGGCTCATCCCCATCATGCCCCGGTGCCTATTTTCAAGAGCCACATTGTGGCATCCATTTCATCCCTCCTGCTCAAAGAAGCCTGATGTTCAGCCTGACGTCAATGGGAAGATCCTGGAAAAGATAATCAAGCAACGGATCTGCGAACAACTGGAAGCAAGCAAAGCTATTACTCGAAGCCAACACGAATTTGTCCAAAACAGGTCACACCAAACAAATCTTATTGCACTTTTTGACAAAATGACTAAATTAGTGGACCAGCGAAATGCTGTGGACATGGCTTACTAAGATAGAACAATGTGGGATAGACAGTACCACCTCCAGAAGGATTTGCGGTTAGCTGACCAAGTGTATGCAGTGGTTAGTTCTTACTGGAGCTATACCTACATGGAGGGAAGCATTCAGTCGGGTACCTCAAGGCTCTGCCTTGGACCCAGGATTCTTCCACATCTTCCTGAATGATCTAGATGAGGGGATAGAAGGGAAACCCATCAAATTTGCAGATGACACCAAGCTGGGGGGAATAGCTAACACTTTCAGTGATAGGCTCAACTTCCAGAAGGACCTTGACAGACTTGAACACCAGGTCCAAGCCAACAAAATGCAATTCAGTGGTAAAAAAAGTAAGGTTTTACACTTAGACAAGGAAAACCAAATGCAGAGGTGTACAATAGGTGGCTATCACAGAGAAGAGGAGGTCGACCTATTCTCCAAAGCACCTGAGGGTAAGACAAGGAGCAACGGGTGGAAGCTCATTAAAGAGAGACCCAACCTAGAACTAAGGAGGAATTTCCTGTCAGTGGGAATGATTAACCAGTGGAACAGCTTGCCTTCAGAAGTTGTGGGTGCTCTATTGCTGGAGATTTTTAAGAAGGGATTGAACAGTCATTTGTCTAGAATGGTATAAAGTCTCCTGCTTGAGCAGGGGGTTGGACTAGAAGACCTCCAAGGTCCCTTCCAACTCTGTTATTCTGTATTCTGTCTTCAGTTACCTTCACTTGTGCAACCTTGGTCTCATGTGCAACTGTGAAACCGCATATGTTCCCTGACCTGGTCAGAGGGTGGACCGCCTCAGCTTCCACTGGCTATTTCAATTGCTGTGGTCACTCCACCTCCCACTCCATGTTTGATCCCTGGACATCGTCTCTGGCTCTAAGACACGCCAAAAGCTGACTTGCTTTTGGAGTAGACTTGTCAACCAGAGGGCTTTAAAAAAAAAGAATTGACACAGGACATTCATTCTCCCAACAGGCAATAAAGAGATAAATAGGTAATAAATCATTGCTAAGTAATAAACAACTAAATTTCATTTTCATTGATTTATTGATTGATGGGAGGAGGAGAAAGATGAAGATGAAGAGGAATCTGCCTTCTACCTAGAGCTGAGGGGCATGGGATGGACACAGGGCACTCTGGCATGTGTAATTGTGCTCTGCCTGGATTGACCTTTTTGCTGAGTTGATTGCTTTAGACCAATCCTGCCCACCGCACTTGAGGGAGCAAGATGGTGATTGACCCTCCAGGCATGGGGGGGGGGGAGTGCCGTGTGGGAGGGAATCACGAAATGAAGGAAGCTGGCCTGAGGCCAGCACTGCCTACCCACCGCTCACCCACCCCTCATTCCTGAACCGCCCCTTGGCCTTGTTGCTGAGGCCCAGGAAAGCTCGGCTGTGGGAGTAGGATATTTATGCTAACATATTTTTCTGGCAACTCAAGGATAGGAGAAATGGTATTGATGTGGCCTTGAGGAAAACTGCTTTTCTGTCTGAGTTCAAGGAGTTCTTGAGAACTTATGAAAGTGCTCTTCTCCTTCTGTCACAGCCACCATTCCAAGAAATGCTTTGAAAGGACTGCAGGAGACAAAGAGAAATACTGAATTGCTGGACAAACACAGCTGGGGAGGCAATGCACCTCCCTGCTCAAATCTTCCCCTCCCTTGTGCAGGCAAGCCACCCAGGTGGGCCAAGTAGCCCACCAGATGTTTGATGCCCCTCCTGCATTTGCTGCTTGCCTGCTTGGGAATGCAGAAACTCTTTCGTCTAAGATTCCTGTAGTAGGAAGCCTTCTGTGCTTCCCATCTCAACCCTTGCATCTAGGGACAGAGTTACACAACGAAACACTAGTAACAACTATGTGTCTGTAACTCCTGGCAAGTCCTAAAACGTCAGCCAGAATGCCATACTGGGCAAGTTTAAATGGCTGCTTTGCTTTCTAGTGCCCCCAACAACAGCCTTCCGATATTGTCTTCCATACGGTAATATTTTCTTCATTTTCTCAGCATCCACAGGCAAATTCTTTCTTGCGTATTTTTAGTATGGATTGTCCTTGGTAATTGAATGCCTTCTGCATGTGCTCTGCATATGCTCGTCTGACCAGCTGAGGGAGGGAGGGGGGATCATAAACCCTTCTATTAAACAAAGCACATTCCCTTTTTCTATATGACATTTCTTGGTGGAAATAGGCCTGTTGCTCTGATTGTAATCACCCAGAGAGAGAGAACAGAAGAGGAGAGATGGTGTTACCCATAACCCAAAGCCATTCTGCCCCAGGGGTTGAGGTTGGCTTACCTCTGCCTTCCCCAACCCCCCCCCCTGTGGGCTGGGCAGATGGGGCTCCCTCCCACCCTCCTCACCGGGCGGTTGTGGTAGCTCAGCCCCCTTGGCCCCAGCCTTATATTTCTTCTGCCGCGGGTGTCTGCTCTGCAAACCTTGAAGCTCAGCAGCAACACAACACAACATGCTGGCTCAGTGCATTGCCAAGCTCCTCTGCCTTGGCACCTCTGGACACACAGCTGTGAGGAGGAGAAGTCCCAGGCTGGCAACGGGCATCTTGGAGCTGGGGAGATGCTTCAGTGACAGCACGAAGCCAAAGAGCACAGACCAGGGGTAAGGATCATTTTACTCTTTGGGGGGGGGTGTCTGAGGCTCCGCAAAATGGGGAGGGGGGAGATGCTGAGGCATTTTGTCAGCCCACAGGTCAGAGGCCATGGCACCTCCTTAGCTCCCACCTCTGCAGGACTCTTGGTAAGACCTTCTGCCCAACAGCGCTTGCCCTCCCAGCTGCAGCTTGTTGGAGTTACAGGGGGCTCTCCTACCTCTTTATTACCTTAACCCCCCCTCCCCAGGACTCCCTCCCGTAACACCATTTAAAACTGTAAGGATGCTACAAAGCTGAGAGCTATGAAAATGCTGTAAGGAACACTTTTGAAAGAAAACTCACACCTTGTACTGTTGATAATGTCCGTAAAAACTCAGCAAGAGTTTCTCTGCTTGCCCAAACAAAACTGGGGGAGCTATAATGCAGAGCTCTCTTCACCTGACAGTAAGGGGTTTTGTCTTATTATATAGAACCATAGATTCTGAGAGGTGGAAGGGACCTTGGAGGTCTTCTAGTCCAACCCCCTGCTCAAGTAGGAGCCCTATACCATTTCAGGCAAGTGGCTGCCCAGCCTCCAGTGATGGGGCACCCACAACTTCTGGAGGCAAGCTATTCCACTGTTAATTATCCTCACTGTTAGGAAATTTCTCCTTATTTCTAGGTTGGTTCTCTCCTTGATTAGTTTCCATCCATAGTTTCTTGTTCTGCCTTCAGGTGCTTTGGAGAATAAATTAATCCCCTCTTCTTTGCATGTTCCCCCTAATCTAGTCTCCATTCCCAGCTCCCTCAACTGTGCCTCATACGATTTAGCCTCCAGATTCCTTATCATCTTCATTACTCTTCTTTGCATTGTTTTTAAAGTCTCAACATCTTTTTTTGTATTGTGACCAGAACTGGAAGCAATATTCCAAATGAGGCCTCACTAGTATAGTATAAAGCAGTACTATCACTTCTTGTGAACTTGATGCTATCCCTATATCTATACATCCTAGGACTGTTGGCTTTTTTTTGGCAGCTGTAGCACACTGGTGGCTCATATTTAAGTGACTGCCCACTAGGATTCCTAGATCCAGTGCACAGTTACTACTATTGAGCCAGGTACTACCTACGTATTCCTGTTTTTTCCTAAGTGTAAGACCTTCCTTTTTTCACCATTTTTCACCAGTCTGTGAAGATCTTTCTGAATCTGGAATCTGTCTTCCAAAGCATTAGCAATTCCCCCAGCTCGTGTCATCTGCAAATTTGATGAGTTCCCCTTCTATCCTCTTATCTAAGTCATATATAAAGATGTATATATCTAACAAAATGAAATTCAGTAGTGAAAAAGTAAAGTTCTACATTTAGGCATGAAAAACTAAATGTATAATATAGGTGATACCTGGCTCAATAGCTTAGATGAAACTTGTGGATTTTGGAGTCCTAGTGGACAATCACTTATATATGAGCCAGCAGTGTGTGGCAACAGTCAAAGAAGCCAATGCAATCCTAGGCTGCATTAACAGAGGCATAGAATCAAGATCACATGAAGTGTTAATACTACGTTATAATGCCTTTGGTAAGACCACACTTGGAATACTGCATTCAGCTTTAGTCACCACAATGTAAAAAAGATGTTGAGACTCTAGAAAGAGTGCAGAGAAGAGCAACAAAGATGATTAGGGAACTGGAGGCTAAACATATGAAGAACGGTTACAGGAATTCGGTATGTTTAGTCTAGTGAAAAGAAGGCCTAAACAGTTCCAGTATTTGAGGGATTGCCACAAAGAAGAGGATGGTCAGCCTATTCTCCAAAGCACCTGAAGGCAGGACAGGAAACAGTGGATGGAAAATAATCAAGAAGAGAAGCAACCTAGAACTAAGGAAAAAATTCCTGATAGTTAGAACAATTAATCAGTGGAACAACTTGCCTCCAGAAGTTGTGAATGTTCCAACACTGGAAGTTTTTAAGAAGAGATTGGACAATCATTTGTCTGAAATGTTATAAGGCTTCCTGCATGAGCTAGGGGTTGGACTAGAAGACCTCCAAGGTCGCTTTCAACTCTGTTAATCTGTTGTCCTGTTCTGTTGAAGTGTACTGGCCTAAGACAGAACTTCAAGGTACCCCACTGCATGCTTCCTTCCACATAGATGTAGTTCCATTGAGGACTAGATGCTGAGTGTGGTTGGTCAGCCAGTTGTGAATCCATCTGGTGGTAATGCTGTCATTGCTCTATATTACCAAGAAGTACTACAACAATGGTCTTAAAAGTGGGATGCCTGTGGTAGCCAACCGAAAGAGACCTCTGAGAAATAGGCCAAAATAACCACAGAATTATCAAAGTAAGGATTAGAGGTCACCATGTTACAAATAATCAGGTAATAGCAGAAGCCTAAAACAAATATAATGAGAGCAGGAATCGCTGTGTCCCCCTTCCCTCCCTGTCCTATTCAACAAACTGCAGTTTGTACAGTTCCTAGTTGTTAAGTGCTGGGATCACAGGTCTAGCCAAAAGGTTGCCCATGTAAATGGGGTGGTGTGGCAGGTGGTGGCCCGGCAGGAGTTCCTTCTGGCACAAAGCTGTTGGTTGCTCTTCAGAAAAACAGCCCTTCAAGAGCTCATTTTAAGCCCTTAAGACAGCCATGCATTGCCTCTGCCAGAATGTGGGCCCATCATAACGTGTTTTGCCAATGCCAGGGCAGTGATCAGGTGCCCAGGCAATTGGTTCTTTTGGATCCAGAGACAATAACCATACCAGTAAATAAAGGGATTTTAAGATTTATTATTAGGTCAAGCAAAGAGATGTAAAAGCATAACCTAAGAAGCCTTGACTGGCTGGGACATGAGTCTGGGATGGGAATTGAAAGTCTGAGACTTTTACAGCAGGAAAAGCTTTGAAGCTACATGAAGATTCCACCCCAACCCTTCTTTATTCAGTAAACAAGGGTGTAAAACAAGCTGGCTAGCTTAGAATGAGCTCTAGACTTCTAGACTTTTCTTAATATGAAAGAAAAATCAAAATATGTCACTAAACTCAAAATAACAATGACTGTCCACATTGTCACTATGATGCATCACATTCTTTTATTTAATATCCTGTACAAGTGGCTCTTCTTCCCCAGTGGTTTCTGGAATTCATGAGTAGCATTGAGATGAGCTTTGTCCAAAGCCACATCCAAGTGATTGGGCCTTAAAGAGTAATTATGACCAATTTTCTCACTGATTTATTCAGTGATGCTTCTTGTCATGAATAACCTAGCCACATCATAAGGATGATCAAGTTAAGGCTCTTATTTGCCTTGTGATGCATTGGTACACAGAGCCAAGCCGGGGGGGGGGGAAACCCTAAAGGAACTGTTGAAGAGGAGCATTGCATTTGACCAGGAGCCCTCGTGGCTGGAATGTGCAGGATTGCAGGCTGACTCTGCTCACAGCCAGGAGTTCAGTCCTGACCGGCTCAAGGTTGACTCAGCCTTCCGTCCTTCCGAGGTCAGTAAAAGGAGGACCCAGATTGTTGGGGGCAATATGCTGACCCTGTAAACTGCTTAGGGCTGTAAAGCACTGTGAAGCAGTATATAAGTCTAAGTGCTATTGCTATTACTATTTGAATCTAAGTAAGGATTGATTCCTTGAAACCTAGAGTAGAAGATGAGATTCCCTTAGCTCAACACCTGCATTTTCCCCCCATCTAAAATGCAAACTTTGCCTCTCATTCTTGTGTCCCAGATCTTTCTTCCTCCTTCTGCATCTCCTTGTTCAAAGCTTAACTTTCCAGCTCCATCAGCCTCAGAACATGGCCTGTTCAAAGTCCTTTCTTCACTGCTGGCAGAATATTTTGGAGAACCAGGGTGGGAAGTCATGAAAGTATAGGGCTAGGAATAGGGAGGGCCTGCTTTAAGAGAGGCCGCCCCAGAATTTCCCAGGATGGCTTTCAGCCAGTTCCTCCCTCTCACAGTGAGGGTTGTTCTGGGGAAAAGGAGGAGGAGGAGGATGAGGAGGAGGGAGGGCTATGCACATCACCTTGACCTTCTGAAAGAAGCTGGGATAGAATTCCAGGGACAGAAACCTCCACCCGGCAACTGATAAATGTGTCTCTCTTGGCTCACCCAGAGGCCAGAAAAGCCTCTCTTGGGACTTCTTCAGGGCACACAAGCCCTGATGGGGGATTAAAACTTTGTTGGCTTGTCAGCTCACAAACCTTGCAGACTTGCACTATGACCGAAAGGGCAGCAAAGTAACACAGCATTTGAGGACTTCTGAGTGAGCAGCCCAGGAAGGAGCCTCATTTCACAGCACGGGAAGGCCCTTCCCAAGGCTGTAGCTTCTGGGGAACTGAGGAAGTCAAGGCAGAAGCCACCCCAAGGTTGTGCAGTTTATCTTGAAAACAAACCTTGAAGGGAACCCTTCCAAAGCGCCACCAGAACAGCTGCTGACGTCAAGGTCTTTTAATCCACAGCTTCCACTCCATTTTCCCAAGGCAACACTTTGCCTTCCCAAGTGGGACCCAGCTTGATCTTCCCACACTCTCCACCTGTGACTGCTGATGTGCAGTAGCATTGAGTCTGAACTGCCATTGCAATAAGCCATGGGTTGTTTTTTTTAAAAAAATATATTTTATTGTATTTTTATGGGGGTGGGAGAGTTACATCAAAGTGCTTAGGAAACACCGTGGAGATGGGTATATCAAACATCCAAAAGAACAATCACAGATATATAGCTCAAATTGATTCATTAAAAATTCCCTCTCTAATTCCCTCATATAGTATTACATATTCAAATTAATACATTTCTAAATAAACTTCAAACAATCCTATCAAACATCAATCACATTTCAATTATAAAAATCCAAATCCTGTTTTTAGGCTTTACTAATTTACAGTTACCATATTCCAATTAGCCTTAAATAGACATATTATTAACACTTTGGGTGTCCTTCATTTCCCTTTTTAACATAATGATTATATCTAAAATGAGTATATTATTCCCACAATAACATTCTTATGTTTTATTCATTAATACCATTTCTTCTCTTGTCACCAATCCCTCTTATTCTCCTTCTATTACAAAATAATTATCTTATTTAAAATAAAAATATCAGTCCAAAAGATACATTTCTATCTGTTTTAAATATATATTCTATCAATTCATCTATGTCTATAAAAAATCTTTTTAGCCCAGTAAATAAAGTTTACCTCTCCAAATAATTATCATATCTAAAACAAAATATTATTACAAAGGATATCCTCTTACAGAATTCACGTACTCCGTTAGTTATTAAATCAGTCAAAATCTCAAAAGCCTTTTTAACCCATTAAATGAAATTTTAAAACACATTTTTAAATCTAACTCTAGGTTTCTTTCTGTGCCACACAGAAAGTTCCATAATAAAGTTCCTGCATCATCAAACCACAATATTAGAAAGTCAGTATTTCTCAACGCTTCAGATTGGTCAAAGTTCTCTTCTCTTTCTTCTAGTAGCCTTTGGATGGTGGAAGCCGTTTTATTCCATGTTGTAGTTACTAGTTGTTTATCCACATTATCACAATTTTCAATAACTTGTATCTGGGTATCAGTCTCTATTGGTGTTGACGCTTCAGGCATCTCAGTTAAAGTTATTCTTTGATCATCAAGCTTCTCCATAAATTGTATTTGGGGTTGTATAAAGTTGATTTGTTCCCTAGTTTCCTCAGTTTCTCCCGGTATAATTTCATAGTTGAGTTGTAGGTATGGTTTCTCTTTAGGTTGTATATATTGCTCACTAGTCTCTTTAGCGCCACTCTGCTCCTTCTCCACTGTTCTTCGACCTATAACTTGATCCGTCAAAATTTGGAAGTAAGAGTTCATCTCCTCCGTGGCTTCCAAGTTTTTTTCCAGTATAAGCTCATAATCCAGCTGTGTGTTAAGTACCTCCATCTCAGTGGTGAAAGGATCTTTTAATCTTTTAGAGAAGGCTATATTTCGTAAAAGTCAACAAATATTCACCTCCAATTCTTAGTAGACCAAATCACCATCCAGCTGTTTCAGTTATCTTACCCTTATCATCCTTTGAAGGTTAGAGCCATCCTCCAGCAATGAAAAAATATACAGTTGCAGTAACACTTTTCGTCACAAGATGTCCTCAGCAGGCTATAAGGTCTTTCTTTCCAAGTTAATAGATTTTTTGTTTTTCACATTAAAAAAATAAAGAAGAAAGGCCTCTCCAAGATAGTAAATAGCGTAGTTATAATAGTAATAGTAAAAAATAGAAGTATTTTCAGGCTCCCTCAGTATTCCAGGAGTTGAATAGTCAATAAAAAATTAACTGTGTTTTTTTTTTTTTTCAATTCCCAAAGCTGTTTTTCCCAAGTGCCCAAGCGCTGCTCTCTCACAGCAGGGAAGTAATTCAAATACAAAAGCTTTTTATAGGAGAGTAATTAGGGAAAGAAGGGGAAGGAAATGTCTCACCTGGATTCTCCACGGGGGTTCTTTATGCTTAGTTGTTCTTCTGGCTTTCGGCTGGTGCAGCAAAGTGATCGTCCATTTTACTGGCCGATCTTTTCTCCGACGGCCCTAAGGAGCTGGCTCAGACTGAGGAAGGAGCTGCCGCCCTTCCCCAGTCAAACGAGGGCCTCCTCAACGGTGGTCGCCTCTCCAGGGTGACTTTCGACCCGATTAAGGGTCTACCGGCGGAGGGAAAACAGCCGGTAGGAGAGACGGAGATCTCCGTGCGACTGCGTGTGCCGCGATCCGGAACCGCAGCCATGGATTGTTTTAATCATGGTTTATTATAGAAGCTACAATTGTTCACGTTTCACATTAAACCAAAAACGAAACAAACTGCATAATGCTCTGATTTTTAACTGCAGAAAGTCATAATTATGGGTTTGGCTTAGTATGTAGTGTTACCCAGCCCCGTTGGGTTATTTCAAATATACCATGGTGAAGTAGTCATGGTTTAGGAAATGTATGTGTTTGTGGTGTGTATATCAATTTAATTAGACACAGGCAACCTTATTACTGTCCATGTATTTCAGGCTTTTATCCTTCTCTCCCAGTTTGAGCAACAAGGTGGGAACACCTTGGGGAGGGGTCACTTTTGGCCTTGGGTGTCTGGTTAGGCATCCCACCTATACAGAATCCCCTGACAATAAAGAACAGGTAGGTGGGATAGCAGGTTAAAGTTTGGAAAAGGTAAGAGATTGTCTTTTCCATCTGATGCCCCTGCAACACAATCCCAGCAAAGATGCTTTTAGTTCAGGCTCCCTCCGCCCCCCCCTCCCCCAAGTCCTGTTTCCTGTGGGAGCTCAGCTCGCCTTTCTTTGGCTCTGAGCCATTTTGCCCTCATGTCAATATTGGGTTTTGTTTTGTTTTTTTTATCTCTCAGAGCTAAATTATTTGCAGATGGTAGATGGTTGCTGCCATTTCTTTGTTTCTTCCTGAGATCCTGCTCAGCAGCCAAGTATCTCTGATGCAGCTCAGGCCAAATGGCCAAACCGGACCTTCAATTGGGCAAACAGTTGCACTGAGGGAAATTTGAATGGTGGGAAACTGCTGGAACAGTTTTTGACAGGCCAAACTGCAGTGAAGAAAAATGAATGCGGTGTCAGCATATGACGATTTAAAAGAACACAGTTAGAGGTCTGTTCTCCAAGTGCAGTTGGATTGCCACAGCAAGCTCCTCCAGACTAGCTGTTTTCAGACTGCAATGGCCAGAATTCCATCTCCCAGAATGGCTTGGCGTTTTAGGAGTTGCAGGCATTCCACAGGATGATCACTGGGAAAACTCTACAACGCTTGCAAGGATTTTTTAAAAAAAATTTCTTCCTTCTATGGTAATAGGGTAGCATGGTGGCTCAGTGGTTAAGACGCTGAGCTTGTCAGCAGGAAAGCTGGCAGCCCAAGTTCAAGACCCGAGTGCCACATGACGGGGTGAGCTCCCTGTCCTCGCCCCAGCCCAACAGTTAGAAAGCATGCAAATGCAAGTAGATAAATAGGTACCACTTCAGTGGGAACATGACACACTCCAGGACATCACGCTAGCCACATGACAGCGGAAATGTCTTTGGACAGCGCTGGCTCCATGGCCTTGAAATGGACATGAGCAGCACCCCCTAGAATCAGTAATGACTAGTGGAATAAAATCTGCAGGGATTCCTTTACCTTTTTTAAAAAACGCCAATTCCTGGGCATCAAAAGAGTTTGTTACAATCCTGGAGAACTGCATCTGTGGCTGAACGGCAATAATAGCATTGAATAGGATAAAACAGAAAATGTTGTTGCCGATAGAGACAAAATGAGATGAGTCATACGTGATGATACTAAAGTTTCCAAGCAGAAATATCCAAGAGGCCATCAGAAGTTTAGAGATGGATGAAGAGCTGAGAATAGCAGAGGGCAAATACTAAGTTCTGAGGGACTCCAGTTGAATTCCTTACAGAGATTTTCTGCAGAAACAGTTAGAGAAGCGGCCCGGAGCTAACTGGCTGCCTCCACATTTTTAGCTTGGTTCTGACCAGCCAACACAAAAGAGTGGGAACGCTTTTGACTTTTGACCAATGTGAATGGCAATTTTTACCTGCGGCTTCTTTGATTGTCACCTGGCACTTGGGAGCTCTCTGAGCTCTCTCTGAACAGATGTTGTGCTTCTTCTTTCTCCATGCAGCTCTATGGACAAAGTGAGGCTACATTTTATTGACCGGGATGGAGAGAAATACTTGGTCAACGCCAAAGAAGGGGAGAGTCTGCTGGAGGTTGTGATAAATCAAAATATTAACATCAATGGCTTTGGTTAGTGGTGAGATCCTGCCTTTCTCTCTTCAGACTTTATTGGTTACCAATAATCTGTTATTTTAGGAGTTGGCAAGATTGTTTTACAGAATGGTCTAGGCAACGAAACAGCCACGTCCTGAGATCTGTACCTCGTCTCATTTTTCTGGGACACACCAGCAAGGCGAACTAAGAGCACAGTTTGAACATTCTGCATTTTCTTCCTAAGCCTAGATATATTTATTTATTTGTATTCTGCCTTTATTATTTTTCTTAATAATTCAAGGTTGTGAACATCCGTAATACTTCTTCCTTCTCCTATTTTCCCTACAAAGACTTTGTGAGATAAGTTCTGCAGAGAGAGAGAGAGTGATTGCCCCAAACTCACCCAGCCGGCTTTCATGCCCAAGGTGGAACTAGAACTCCCTGTCTCCCTGTTTCTAATCTGGTGTCTTAACCACTAGACCAAATTGGCTCTCTTGAAAGTTTGCATCATTTGGTTTTACTTACTGATATTATTGTTACTGATTATTACTGATTAAATTTGTATACTGCCTGATTCTCAACAATTGTGAGCAGCTCACAACAATTAAACAAAGAAATTACAGTGAAAGAAATGAAAAAAAATTAAAGATGTACTGAGCATCTTTTTCTTTTCCTGCTAGAATGCCAAAGGAAGGTAGGAAGGACAGAAGGAGGGAGGGAGAGTAAAGAAGATTAACCAGGAGATGGCAGCAAACTGGGTCCTACAAAGTCCAAGCCTCTGGGGGTCACAAATCTTTCAACTCTGGGGGTTGAAATATCTGAGCAGCTCCTTCTTCCGCTGAAGATGTTACCCAGCCTGGTAATGAAACCTTCAGAAACCAACCCACAAGCTCAGAAAACAAACCTCCACCGTCATCCCATGCCCCAGCTACAGATATTGGCCACTATCACTAGCTCCTTCTTCTTCCGGTCAAAGGGCGCTTCTCATCAGCCTGCTATGATGATGGGGCCATTTTGTGACTAGATGTGGCTGCCACCACAGCTGGTTGTGAGTGCAACCACCATATATTTTCCACATTCCAAGTGTGTCTCTACAACTAAAGTATTCCCACATCCAAATGATCATCTCTTCTTCTTCTTCTTGTGCCATATCCGTTATCGGATGTTGGCGATCATGTTGGCGATCCTGTTTTTATCAGCAGCCGCACGAAAAAGTGCTGCTGAGTTTTGTCCAAACCAGTCCCTTAGATTTGGAAGCCATGATGTTCTTCTTCTGCCTGGATCTCGTTTGCCTTCAATCTTTCCCTGGAGGATTAAATGGAGTATGCCGTATTTTTCTGGGTGTCGCATCACATGTCCGAAATATTCTAACTTTCGTTTTTTAATTGTTTTGATGATTTCCCTTGGCTTTCCCAGTCGGCTTATCACCTCCTCATTTCTGATCTTGTCAACCCAGCTTATACGTAACAGCTGCCTATAAATTCACATTTCAAATGCTTCTAGTCTCTTCAGGTGGCCAACTCTCTACTCCATAGAGTAGGATAGAAAAAATATAACATCTGACAAGCCTGATTTTCAATCTTAGGCTTATGTCGTGACTGCAGAAGACCTTTTTCATTTTGAAGAATGCTGTTCGAGCTTTCTCTATCCTTGTCTTTACTTCAGTGGTCATGTCCCAGCTTTCATGTAAATTAGAAGCGAGGTGCATGATCCTTTCAACTTTTTCTAATGATATTCCTTCCAAATTTATTGGTGGTAAATTAACTGGTTGTTTGCTGACTACCATGATCTTGGTTTTTGAGGTGTTAAGCTTCAAGCCATATTTTTCAGATATTTCTGTGACTGTTGATGAGGAGCTGAAGGTCTTCATGCTTACTGGCAAGCAGAACTGTATCGTCAGCATATCTTAAATTGTTGACCCAAACACCGTTTACTTTGATGCCAGCATCAATGTTCTCCAGTGCTTCGTTGAAGATTGACTCAGAGTAGATATTGAACAACAGTGGAGACAGAATACATCCCTGTCTGACCCCTCTTCGTATTTCTGCATCAGCTGAGTATTTTTGGCCTAGTCTCACATTTGCTACCTGATGCCAGTATAGATTCTTTATGATTTGGATGTCTTTGTCATCTAGTCCTCCTTGTTTCAGGATTTCTAATAGTTTGCTGTGTCTTGTTTTATCAAATGCTTTTTCAAAATCAATGAAGCACATGTAAACACTGTGATTGACATTTCTACAACGCTGTACAAGAACTTGAATGCTGAATAGCGCATCTCGTGTACCAAGATTGTTTCTGAAACCTAATTGTGTGTTACCTAGACACTCCTCAATTTTGTTGTATATTCTTGTGTGAATTATTCTCAGGAATATTTTCAGGGCATGACTCATTAAGCTTATTATTCTTTATTCAGTACATTTCTTTGCATTTATTTTTTGGGGGATTGTCACAAAGGTTGATTTTAGCCAATCATTTGGTATCTTTCCTGTTTCATATATTCGATTGAAGAACTGCAGTAAAAAAAATTTCCCATTGTCTTCCAGCAATTTTAAAATTTCTACTGGGATATCATCAGGTCCTGTGGCTTTTCTTGTTTTTGCTATTTTTATTGCATGTTCAACCTCCTCCATAGTGATGTTTGGTCCAGTTGTTATACTTCCCATATCTATATCATCCCTAGTGTCCTCAAAAAGTTCTTCAATATATTCCTTCCATCTTTTTAGATCATCTCTTACACTCAAGTATTTACTTAAGTTTGCTTCATCCATCCACTCCTTTTACATGAAAAATAAAATATAAAACAGCAGTTTCCTCCACATTTGCATCCCCAGATGGCAAAAAAACATGTGACTAGCAATAACCGAGCCCCAATTTGTTTCTGAATTTATTCTAATTTTCATGCCTATTATATGTAGCGCAGCTCCATCCAACCAATTCTGTGGTGCATCCTGTGTTTTTTGCAACATGACACCATTTGCTTTCATTGATGCTTTGTAAAATTGAGGGTGGGAAGCTGATGCTTTCATTTTTGGTTGCTCTCATGAATTTATAGAATGCAGGCACCTCTGTAAACCCACAAAGCGAGCCTTGCATGGCTTCTGCCAATGGCGACCTCTTTTCTCCCGCAGGGGCATGTGAGGGTACCCTGGCCTGTTCCACTTGCCATCTAATCTTCGAGAAAGCAGCGTTTCAACAACTGGGTGAGATCAGTGACGATGAGCTGGACATGCTGGACTTGGCCTACGGACTGACTGACACGTAAGCATCCCGGGTGCCCCTTCCTTGCTCTGAGTGCAGGGGGGGGGAGGAAGGGGGGGGCAATTCAGCTGCTTCCAACTCTGCACTCTGGTCATTTTTAAATTAAGAGAAGAATGCAAGCTGCTCACCTACCTGAGTCCAAGGACTCCTTCCTGGGGAGCAACCCCAAGCATGTTGCGTAGATGTTGGTGAGCTCAGTCAGTTTGCCACAGTCAGAAAAAGATTTGAGAAGGCGTCATGCAGGATCCTGCCCAGCTTCACATAAGTGGAAGCATAATTATGTAGAGAAGAGAAATGCTTGCTTATCCAGCTGTTTTCTGGACCAATTTGCCTTGGGCATCCCTTTATAGGGCAAAGGTAAAGGAAATGGAGTGCCTGCAGATTTTACCCCCCCCCCCTAGTCATTGCCAACTATAGGGGGTGCAGCTCATCTCCATTTCAAGGCCATGGAGCCAGCATTATCCGAAGACATTTCCACGGTCATGTGGCCAGCCTGATGTCCCAGAGCATTCTTATCTTCCCACCGAAGTGGTGCCTATATATCTACTCACATTTGCAAGGGCTGGGGCAAGGATGGGAGCTCACCTCATTGTGTGGCGCTCGGGTCTTGAACCTGGACTGCCGACTTTCCAGCCGACGAGCCCAGTGTCTTAACCGTATCCCTTTATAGAATCTTTTGGATCTTGACTTTGGTTGTCATTCTCAGCTTCCACTGTGTCCCTAGCCTCAAGTGGTATTTTGAGTTGCATCTAAGGGCTGGGCTCACAAGGGATGCCAGAGGCCTTCTGCCCTACTCATGCAGTGGGTAAACCTGGCAAAAGGTTAGGCTGTTACATGCTAAGAAAGTGATGCCCAAATCCAGATGTTTGCATCTGCTTTTCAGATCTCGTCTTGGTTGCCAGGTGTGTGTGAAGAAATGGATGGATGGCCTGACTGTCCAGGTGCCCACGGAGCTCTCAGACATCAGGAGAGAACTGGAAGTGGAGAAGCAAAAGAAACAGTAGTCAAAGCACTACTGCCCTGCAAATATTATCCTGACCCTGTTAAAAGAGGGGAGGCCCTTACTTTCCACACTGAAAGGAAACACCCTAAACCAACCAAACCCCATTTCTGAGTTACATAACTTGCTGTGCCCAACAAATTCAAGCATACGGTGGCTTAATATGATAGCTTAGTTCAGATTGTACATGGAAAGAATCACTGGATCATCCTAACCACTTAACCATGTGAAACACAGCTCCATTTTAGCCACGCTTAGGCTGTTGTGCCAGGCCAGCTCCTGAAAGGGGTTTTGTGCTCAGGATACTACACAATACTAGAAGCACCTTTGAAGCATCCCTGAGAAATTTCCACTGCTGTTTTAGCTTGCCAATTGCCGGGATAATTGTTTCTCACAGTAATGAATCAGATTTTTTTTTCAAAAAAATCCTTGAACCTGTAGAGTTTTGGATAGTCTAGGAGAGTAAAGGGACATCAGAGTGGCTGTATTCTGTACAGCTTCATGCCGCTGGCAATATTTAGTAATCAAATAGTAAATTCTGGACTAAACACTTATTTTTAAACGCAGTTTTTATATTTGACAAGTTTATCCATCACATCAACATCTCTTTGCCATAACAAGGCACTTTATATTTCACTGAGGATGATTAAATAAATGTTTCTTTGTACTATTTATGTTAGTGTTCCCAAGAAATTACTTTGACTAGGGCCATCAAACTGTGCTCTTCATTTAGAAATAAGCATTTAAAAAATAATAATTCTTGCCTCTCTGGACCAGGCTCAGCAGAGGCCAAAGGGAGGTCTGCAAACAGTTGGGTCCTGTTTCAACCACATCCCCCAGTTTGCCAAACAGTCACAACTGGTCTTGTGTTTGCTGCCTTGCTGAAATCTGAAGGTCTGCTGATTGGAATTGGCTTGAGCGAATGCCTGGACAAATGGTCAGCTGAAGACCTGGGCTGTGGCTGACCTCTGCCTACAGTGCATCAGTCATAGAGGCCACTCTGCAGACCTGCCTAGGGAGGGGATGTGCCTTTGATTATTTGAATTTGATTTTGATGTCAGTGCTAATGGGGGAAAGTGTATCTCCTCCAATTTTTAAATAACCTGGAAGAGCAGGGGAGGGAAAGGGGTTGGGAGGAGAGTGAGGGAAATTTGGCTAGAAGGACAAAGACTGGGGATTGGATCACACAATATTTTAGACTAGCTAAAACTCCCCCTGAGGTGGTTATGTGGTTCCAAATGTGGGAAACCCAACCATTTTTCAGTGGTTGTGTGGACTGGAGGCTTTTAAGAAGAGTCTGGACAGCCACTTACCTGGAATGATACAGGGTCTTCTGCTTGAGCAGGGGGTTGGACTAGAAGACCTCCAAGGTCCCTTCCAACTCTATTATTTGGTTATTATATTAAGCCATGGGATGCATTAGGGCTAGGAATTTAGCATAGTACAGTATGCAAATGCAACAACCATGTTTTGAAAATCAAGCTGAGTAACAGTTTTGGACTAGGAGGACTAGAGAACTTCTGGGGAGGGCAAAAAGGGAGAGGTGCTCCCTGGGTGGAGGTGAAACAGTCGAAGAAAATAAGTGCAGAGAAGGGAGGGAGAGGATCAAATATCCAGCTGGCGTCCATCATGTTTCACTTGGACTCTTTTGGTCCTTTCTGAATTCTGGATATTCTGTCATTCAGAAAACAGCAGAATAAGGCCCCCATGAAGACAGGAGGGAAGCTTGGGGTGGCTCGGGCCTTCTGGTCCAGCTGAAAGCAAAGCATGTAATTGGGCTCCAAGAGACAAACTTAGTTTCCCTGAGGCAGAAGTCAGATAGAATACGACTTCATCCTAGTGAAAATGGGACCTTTGCTGGGCCACGCGTCCTTTTCCCTAGTGTCCCAGAGCCAAAATGGTTGCAGCCAATTAAGGACCAAAGCATCGCTTGGTCGATATTCACAGAGCACTGCCAGTGAGTTAGAGAGAGAGGCAGGTCCTCTGCTTATTTGGTTTGTGTCTCCAGGGCTAATCTGCCAGCCTTCCTTCTTCCTTGCGTGCCCGCTTGCTCTCTCAAGCCCTCAAGGCATCCAGTCCAGTGGAACAAGATTTCATGCCAAGTCCATCTTCCTCTTTCCAAAGCTCAAAGCAAGAAACACGTCCAAATAAGGACTAGGAATTAACTGCTCCCAGTTGAGTGAAGCTGCCATTCATTGTGGCAAAAAAAAAGGAAAAAGAAAAACCCTCCCCTGGATGGGACCGAGGCTGATCAGCATTCAAGAGGATTTCAGCTCTTTTGCCTCTGCTTAAGACGCCTCAGAAACCTCTTTTCCTCATCATTTAACAGGCACAGCCCTCAATTTTCCCAATCCCTTCTAAATTCCCTCCTTCCACCAAATGCAAAGAACCAAATGCTTGGGTTTTTGTTCCAGCTTCCTTCAACAATAAAAATTTGAAAATAGAAATTGTCCTTTGTGTCAGAGAAGGCCCGATCCAAGCAGTACTCAGCTTAATGAATCCAAAACTGTGAAGAAAAAGGCCCTGGATTTTATGAGTCTGCAGTGACTTCCCCATTTCCCTATCCACATCAGGGGCCCACACAAGACATTCACATCAGTTCCGTTCTTCTTCTGGATCTCCTGGCTCGCTGTGGTGCTGATGGCCTCAGAATGATGCTCCCCACCACCACATTACCCTGGGACTCTAACAAAATTGTTTTAGCTAAACTGGGATGATGGGCAGGAATAGGAAGATATTTGATGTTCCTGTCGGCCGCTGTGTCTCAACCTTATGAACTTTAAGAGGTGTGGATTTCAACTCTCAGAATTCCCCAATTGGCAAAGCAAATATGGAACATAGAATTATAGGGCTGGAAGGGACCTTGGAGGTCTTCTAGTCCAACCGGCTGCAGAGGACTTTATACCATCCTGGTCGAATAGTTGTCCAGTCTATTTCTGAAAACCTCCAGCGATGGAGTATCCACAACTCTGGGAAGCAAGCTATTCCACTGGTCAGTTGTTCTCACAGCTGCTTTAGCCAGGTGTAACTGTAAGAGAACTTTGGCTCTAAGTATCAGAGTTGACCTGGGTGCAGCCCAGAGACCTCATATGCCTCCTGTGGATGCCCTTTGAGGTGCTGGGAAAAGCTGTTCAGTAGGCTTAAGGGATGAAGTGTGCTCCTTAAAATTTGTATTAAAAACATCAGATCATAGCCAACTGTCCTAAATGTCAGGCCAAATGGGGAAAGAGTTAGAGTGATATGGTGCTCCTATGCCAGATGTGTCCATTAGCTCAAAAAAGTTGTATGACTCTTCATAGACCTCTGAGCAGGTGTAGACTTTGTGTAAGAATTAAAAATGAAATCAAGGGAGGTAGGAGTGTCCCTGGTCCCAAGAAAGGTCTCTAGGGACTGAGAACTTTGGTGCTTCTGGATGCCAGAATCCCTATTCAGGTTGTTACTCAAACTTCTCTGCTGATAAAAGAATCCATGAAGACATTGTCTGCCCTGGAAAATAAATTTTTGAATGGTATAATTTAGCCCTTATATAGAGTCATAGAATCATAGGGCTGGAAGGGGCCTTGGACTCTAACGCTGCCTGAAGCAGGAGTCCTTATCCTTTTCTTTAATAAACTAGATCAGTGATGGCGAACCTTTTAGAGACCGAGTGCCCAAACTGCAACCCAAAACCCACTTATGTATCGTGGGGTGCTGGGTGGGTGTGGCCCATTGTGTGGGCGTGGCTGTGGTGGTCATGGCAGACTGGGTGGGTGTGGCCAAAGTGGGCGTGGTCACCTCGATGTTGTTCGTGGGGAGGGACGCCTGTGGGCAGGGTTGGGGGAGATCCAAGGGGTTTCTGGCAGGTGGGGCGGTGGGCAGGAGGCTCGTCCTGCGGGGTGAGGCGAGGCGAGGCAGGGTGGGGATACCATTGTCACGGGGCAAGGTGAGGCAGGGGCCAGGGCAGCTGCTGCCTGACACCATCGGCCCCCGCACACAGAGGCCAGCGAGCGCATAGGGGCCGCCGGTGTCCGTCAGCAGCCACAGCCTGACGGCTCCTCGACCGGTGTACTCTGGGGCTCCACAGCCCACCACCAGCAGTTCAGAGAAGCCACCTCTAACCTGGACAGCTGGCCGACAGGTGAGGAGGCGATGCAGTGGGTCGTGCCCGGGAGAAGGAGAGCATGTGAGGCCAGGAGGGCTGGGACAGGAGGGAGGGAAACCAGCTGTGCTGGGATGCATCTGGCCACATGGGACCTCGGGCGGCTGGTTGAAGAGAGACGGTTGCCATCTCTGGGGCATGGCATGCATGACCACAAAGAGGGCTCTGAGTGCCGCCTCTGGCACCCGTGCCATAGGTTCGCCACCACTGAACTAGATATACCTAGCTCCCATTCAATGTACAATTTAGCCTCTGGATCCCTTATCATCTTTGTTGCTCTTCTCTGCACTCTTTCTAGGCTCTCAGTGTCTTTTTTGTATTGTGGTGAGCAGTACTGGACACAGTATTCCAAGTGTGGTCTTAGCAAAGCAGTATAAAGCAGTGCTAACGTTTCACGTGATTTTGATTCTATTATCCCTCTGTTGATGTAGTCCAGGACTAGATTGGCTTTTTTGGCAGCTGTAGTACAAGGCTGAATGAATTGCTGAATTACATGCTTCTTAGCCTTGCTGATTAAGGGTTCTGCTTTAAGGGATATGAATTGAGAAAAATGAGCCAGGATTTTGACAAATAAAACCATATTTCTTTTATTTAAATATTTACAACAATAGCTTAGAAATGTAATAAACGAAAGACGGCCTCTTTAAAGAGTTACTGTGCAAGAGGCTGTGGATGGTTTATAACTCGTCTTCCAATCACAACAGCTGACCAACTTGGGAAGGAGAGAAATGAATAAAAACAGATTTATAAGGATAATTTGTTTTTCTTCCAATGTCAAACAAAGAGGAGAAGCTTTTAAGAAAACAGAAGTTCTTCATATAACCCAAATTGCTACCTTCAAGGTTATTCAGCAGGGGTTAAAAAGAAAATCAAGATGGCGGTTGCACCTGAATGATCAAAGCCTTTTTTTACATGTGTTGCATGTGTGACACACATAAAAAAGGAGTGAGGTTTGACTGTGATCGCAGCAGCCATCTCAACTTCTTTTGGGCACCTCATCCTGTGGAACATCTCCCCCCCCCAACCTGGCTTGCAAATGAAAGATATTTAAGATTAGTCCACAACTATTAGGGGCAAGTAAAACTGCCTTTAATTTTTTTTTTAAATGAGGGTTTTGCCACAATCCAACTACTTTTGCTACATAATCTTTATTTGTGTGTGTGTGTGTATGTGTTGTGTGAATATCAACTCCACTGACTGCCTTGCATTTCTCTCAGCAACAGGACAGAAGCAGTTTGCTCCTGCTGGAGCAAACACATACACATACACACACATACATAACCCCCCCAATCTTAAATAATTCCCAGAAAATCTTAATCCATCTTTCTCTGTTTCTGCAATCTCTACTTCCACCGTCTCCTTCTACCAACGTCAATGCTTTTTCTTTCTTTCTTTCTTTCTTTCTTTCTTTCTTTCTTTCGACCCACGCTCTTTTCCACTAGCCAGAGATGTCTGTTCCTTTCCACAGATCATGGTCACCTTTCTGTAAACGGGCCCTGCAAAGGTCCTCCACCCACCACCCACCCCCGAATTCCTGCCTTTGGAGTTCTAGGTCCCAACATCTCTGGAGGGATGGACTGCCTGCAAATTAAGCTAACAGTAACCTGGAAATAGTAATGTGTGGAAAGTGAACTCCGAGGTGCAGGACATCATCAGCCCTTCGGGTGAGGAGCAACACAAATGCTCAGGGAATCTCTGCTGAATAGCTGAGGGCACCAAGGCATGCTGGTGGAGGAAGAAAAGCACGGGGCTCAAAGGAGGGGACTCCTTCTGACGCCAAGAGTATTGTGAGAAACGTGCTTCCTGTTTAATGAAGAACCACATTTCTTTGGAAGTAGTGCAGGAGAAGGGCAACAGAAGTCAATGAATGGTGTTTGAAAGGACTCATGAACTTCTGCTAACCTGGCATCTCCTGGGACAGATTAGCAGATCTTCCAGTGTAGAAAACAGTCAATTGTCCACTGCCTCAATCCTACTTGCCCAACAGACCTCTTACCTTCACATACTCACACACTTAAATCCATTAGATCACACTAGGGGGTCAAAAAAGTCAAGATGATGGCCACAATGTGTGATGGAAGCCCACCTTGCTTTTACTCACAACAGGGCTTTGATTGCATAGGCATGATTAACACCTTGACTTTTTTGACCCCATTCCTGTAGCCATCCCAGTCTACATTGTGCAAAACTAAAACATTCTCAGCTTTAACAGTGTGATAAAGACTTCCATCTACATCGTCATTGTTGAATGACAACAATCCAGAATCTCAAAAATCCCATTGTGTCGACCGCTGACAACTGCGCTTTCCTTCTGCCTTCATAAGGCTGTAGGAGAAGCGAAGATGCCTTACAACCCAAGGCAGGAAGAACAATTTCACATGAATCTTGAACAGGATGGGGAAGTTTGCCAGAATGCATGGCGGGGAAACTGCCATTCTTTGCAGGTATTGAAATGAAACAAGGGTTTCCTGACATTTTTCTTACCCCCATCTTTGGTGGAGTTTGAGATTATCCACACTTGGGCTGCATCTGGAGTCTGCCTTTCTTCATCTCAAGAGTTCATGCCAGGCTTTACCAATGCTAGAACAGCAGACATAAGTCACATACACACAGGTGTGTGCGTGCACACACAGATCCAGGGACAAGGCTGAAACTTCAAGCAAAGGCAGAGGATGAAAACATAAACTGGGAAGAAGAAAGAGATTGGAATAGCAGCTAAAACTTTTGGATTTCCAAGTGATGCATCCAAGAAACAAACTATTGTTAATGAAGTATAACAGCTTTGTGGCATTTTTCAATGTGTTTTCAAAAATGCAAAACAAAATTGTGAAAACTTTAGAAGGGTAAAATTATTAGTTCATTATTAGGTTTGGTGTGACTTTTGAATCAAACTGAAAATTTTTGTTTGTTTTTTTCTTCTTCCTTCCTTCCTTCCTGCTCATCTCTCCATGATGTAAAGCTGGAAAATGTTCAACTATTTCAGCTACAAGCAATACACTGGAAATTGTGCTAGACAAATGCTACCTCAGATGAACACAGTTCCTATTCTTTGTACCGGGCAGGAAAAAGACTAGCTTAGAAAAAAGGTCCTGCTGGTTGAAGGTCCTGCATGTGGGCCAGCTGAGGGAGCTGTGAGATTCTTCCCATCCCTTATTTTACAGAAGACCTTCACGCTCCCTCCCTCCTGCCAGGTGTGGCCCCTTAAACAAAGGTCTCCTCTGCAAACATTAAGCTGTTATGCTCCTCAGCTGGGACGCTGGGGCAGGACTGACTTCTAAGCCACTCGACTTTGCTCCGGATCAGCTCCTTCTCCACCATTTCTGTTCCTGATGGGGCAAAGTCTTTGGGATTGTCCTGGCTGAAGTATTCCCGGACTGTGTTGCGAATGGAAGCTGGGAGAAAGAAGTGGAAAGTGCCATTGCTCTCCTGGCTGGGCTTCCCTTCTGGATGTGTCGGCAGCTGCCCTGGGTCTTCCGCCAGAGGACCCCTTTGCGGAATCTTCTCCTGTGACGACCGCCCCACAGACCCTTGGTGGTACCTCCTTGAAATGGAATGGAGTACCAAAGGAGTGTTTTGTCCATAAAAGACTGTCTGGGGTATGTGAACTTGTACAGTTTGTAGGCTCTTGGAAGTGGCTTCACTGCTACTATGTTTTCCATCCAAGCTGGTACCCTTGTTGCTCATAGTTACAATTGCTTCCTCTGGCACCACTGGGGAATCACTTGGACTTCGCTCTTTGGCGGACATGTACACTGTTATCTTGGTGCGCTTCCAACTCTCTTGACTGTGAAGAGCAGGTCCTGCACATTTGACCTCTAAATGCTTTGCAGATTTCTCCCTCTGTACATACTGGCTCACTGGAGCAGAGCCTTCAGGAATATGGTGCCTGTGGTTAGGGTCTTCAGAACCGTGTCTTCCAAGAACCAGAGAGGGCATTTCAGTGAACTGAGACTGCTGCTGGTTTTTGTCCAAGTTGTCCTCATTTCCTAGATTCCCAGTCACACTAAGGGGCATGAAAACCTGCCCCTCACCTCTGCTGTGGCTTTTCTCTTTATCCTCCACTTGCCTATTAATGCAAGAGTCCATATTGCCAGGGTCTAAGGGCAAAGGAGGAGTAAAGGGCTTGTGCCATTCTTTCAAGGACCTCTTAGGCATTTGGGGGGACAAAGCATGGAGCCTGGTGGAAGTACCAAACATGAATGGCAGGGTCGAGACATCCATGGGGCTGAAGGCAGAGGACTCAGAGCAGTAGGAGAATGCACTGTCTAGGGAGCTTAATGAGGAAGCTGAGGGAGAAGTGGTGATGGAAGACAGGCTGGAGAAGCTGGACCGGTTGGACAAGTTTGTTTGCTGAGTGCTGATCTTCTTTGCCATGTTGCTGCACAGAGGTGATCTCCAGAAGCTTTGCCTTGCTCTGCTCAGCCCAGGGCTCAAACCTTCATCAATAAGCTTCTGACTCTCCAACTGCAACTGCTTGAGCCTATGGATGTAATCGCCATGGGTATGCATGATGGTGGCATCACAACTGGATTGCCGGGCCACTGGCTCATGGTCCTGGGCAGGAAACTGAGAACTCAGGCAAACACTGGGCTCTGAGGAGCATCGGTTCCTTGCAGGGCTGAGTGAACTAATGGAGCCGAGAGAGCAGAAGGAACTTTCTTCTTCGAGGCGGTCATAACTGTCAGTGCTTGCGTTCTTCCTGGCTTTATTCTGGTAGCAAGCCGTGATCTCACTGAACAAATCCCAGTTTTCTTGTTCCTCACTGAGAATCAGCCCTCTGGATGGGCTGAACAGGCCATCATCTCCTTCAAGCCCATAATGTTGTTGGGCTCTTTCTCGGTAAACGATTGCATATTCCATCTCATCTGAGGAATCGTGCTGAACTGCAGAGGGAAGAAAGAACATTGAAGGACAGAAGATGGAACCTATGGGAGCATTTGTTGCCTAAGCCTGCCAAAATGCCCCTCCCCCACCACCCCAATTATCTTCTGACATTGTGTGGAGAGTAAATTACTAAGAAGCGCATTTCAAGAAATTTATTTTAAAAGGAGTTTTCACAGGTAGGATGGCCTAAAAACATTTCCAATGGCGCGACTGCATCTTGTTGAGAAGCAGATACAAATTCAGCAATAGGAGATTAAACCCTGTCAGAAAGCGGCCATTTCCTCTTGGGTCCTTTTCCTGTCCTGGTCCTTGCAGAGTGACGGCCAGATGAGGAGGCCTTTAGTGATATGATAATCTGATTTAATAAATCCCCCTGTTTCTGATTGGTTGATAAGAACACTTTCTGATTCATCTCTTGATGGATTTAGACTGCTGCTTATGGATATGCCTGATTTTAATTTTGAATACTATTTTTAGAGTAGGCCATCTGCAGTTTCTCTTCAACTAAAAAGCTTTGATGAGGGTATGTAATAAGGAAGCACCAGGTTCTGAGAATATGGGACATTTGAAAGACTTTTGTTTGGAGTTGTCCCTCTGTGTGCATGTGTGTGCATGTGTTTGTATGGGTGTGGCAAAAGTCAAGATGATAGCTGCAAGCTCATGGTTGAAGCCCCACCCTCTTTCCACATGTACTGAACATGCAGTGCACATAAAAAGAGGACAACGTTGCAATCATGCAGTTGTAGGGCCTTTCTTGATGTTTTAAACTTCCCTCTGCAGTTGGCCCTGCCCTTGTTAATGTTAAATGTGGCCCACATCTTTGTATCCCTGGAAAAGATAAAATAAATTAATACTCTAGCAACAATCTTACCTAGTAAGTCATCCACACTTTGGGACTTTTTCTTTTCTGGCCTTTGGAACAGGGAAGCAATGTCCCCTCCAAAAATTTCAGCGGAGTTTTCAATTAGGAATTGCACCAACATGGCGACCTACCAAAAGGAACAGTCTCAGGTCAGAATGGGAGAAACAGCCTTGGGTGTCGTACTGGGAGCATTGAAGAAGACAATGGCCCAAGTTGCATAACAGGCTAAGCCAGGATGTTTGGTCAATTTTTGCTTCTCTAACAATCCATGTTTATGCAGGTTGAATGTAAACGGGAAGCAGGACATAACAGAGTAATAGACTTGGAAGGGACCTTGGAGGTCTTCCAGTCCAACCCCCTTCTCAAGTATCAACCCTAAGGCTAGATTGACTCCAGCCTTGCCCAGACTGCTGAGATCCAGATGGGATGAACTCCCACTCCCTTTATTTCCAACCGTTCCCACTGGTGGCCAGGAGGGTCTGAAGAGGGGGCACAGAGTCCAGCCTGCCTGGGCTGCAGGTTGGGGAAGTCAGGTTTTCATCATGCGATTTTTCTCTCTCGGGCTGTGTGGCAAAGAGCCAAAGCACATTGTCAGCTCTGAGATACACTGAAGTTGTTTAAATGCAGAGTGGCCTTCAATAACTTTGATCCCCATTTTTCTGTCCAAAACTCCCACCCCCTCAAGGCTTGCCCAGTGGGCTATGGATGAGGGAAGACATATTAGCAGAGAGGAAAAGCCGTTGTCCTTTGGGATTGAGTGACTCTTGGGAAGAGCAGATTTGGGAACAGATGAGATCACCCAAGAGAGGTCACCTTCTTGGTTGACTTGCTCTCCTCCTCGGGTCCAGTGGGACTGGGAAGCCACAGCATGTTGGGGGCGATGCAAAGAGCCAGGTTGAAGGCATTCATCTGATTCTCCACCGCATTCCGCTCAATATGGTGCAAGACCCCAAACAGGTGTCTGAGCAAAAGGAGGTTGGCCTCCGGAAGCTGCTTCACTAAGCTGTCCAAAGAAAAGAGACCAAGGTGAACCCTCTGGAAATCATGGGTGCTCAGTGTGCAGATCCCCACAGGCACAGAGACTCCTCAAGCGAACTGCTTTGGTGGGGGGACTTGAGCAGGGGTCCTCCCCTGCCTGGAAGTCTTCAGTGGAAACTGGACTTCTGGGGGAGAATTCCAAGAACTGGATACCAAGAGGAGAACTCAGGAAGGCCTGTCCCTCCTGCTGGTGGAGAGTAAAAGCTACCACTCTGTGAACAAGAAGAGAGTTCCTGCACAGTGGCAGAAGAGCTGCTTTTCTCCCTTCAGCAACTGATTATATGAACTGACTGATGCAAAACAAGCAGGCCTCCATGTGGAAATGTGTCAAGAACACTGAGCTGTAGAAAAGTGAAAGGCACAGACTATGGGGAGGCCTCGCTAGGTTCATGACTTCACAGGGAAGTGGAATCTCTGGTTGCTGAACCCCAGCTCTTAGCAGCCCTGGCCAGCCTGAAGATGCTGAGGGACGCTGAAGTCATTGTTCAGAGGCATTGCCAGCTCACAGGTTGCCAAAGGTTACCCATGATATGGCCTCCCTGAGCACCTTGCCCAAGCAGTGGAATACACATGATCTGAACAGCTCCATGCACGTGATGCCCTGAGCGTGTGAAAGTGGCAACAACCCAGCCTCACACAGGCGTCCATCCCCCACAATATGTGGCTGATTTGGGCCTGAGGTCATGGGCGAAGCCAAAGATGATGAGAGAAAGTGCCACCCACCTCTGGATAGCTTCAATCTTGTGTGCTCGACTTTCCTTCTCCATGGCTTCCATCCATAGATTGTGCATGTCTGAGGATAGAACACTGTCAGGTATGTTTCGCAGAAAGTCCTAAATTTAAATACACACACGCAGAGTAGTTTAGTCAGTCACACAATCAGCAAGTTAGCTTTGAGTTTTCTTTGAAAGCACTTTTATCGATTCAGCCTTCAGGAATCAGCCATTTGGCCACAGGATTCTGAGGTCACAATCTGAGGGTGGCAAAAATGGTCTTGAGAGTCACTATGTGGATGATGAGTTTCCATCTTCTTCCCATCTCCCATAAGGCAGTTTGGTACAGCCACCAAACAGGACTCCAACAGAGCGCTAAGACTGCAAAAAAAACAATTGCAACCAGCCTGCCTTCCATAGAATATTGCGTGGGTCAGGAGGAGGGCTGAGAAAATATCTACAGACCCCCCACATCCTGGACATCAACTGTTTCAGTTTCTACTCTCAGGATGCTGCTAAAGGGCATTGCATGCCAAAACTGCTGGACCCAGGGGCAGTTTCTTCCCTCATGCTATCATTCTGCTGAACACCTAATTCTCACAATGCTGTCTAATGTCTATGTGTATTTACCCATGTAGTATGGCTGTAGTAGCATTATTTATCCTTCTTATTACCTTCTTTACTGTTCCCTCTTATTGGTATTACTATTACTATTACTTGTTGTTGTTGTTGTTGTTGTTGTTGTTGTTATTATTATTATTATTATTATTATTATTATTATTATTATTATTATTATTATTATTATTATTATTATTATTATTATTATTATTATTATTATTATTATTATTATGCTGCTTTGAGAGTTTCTGCACTGGAGATAAATTCCTTGTGTGTCTAATGAGATTTGGCCAAATAAAGTATTCGACAAAGGTATCTCTCCCTCCCCATATTGGAGCAGAAACTGATTTTTTGAAGAACGGAGCTCCCAGTGTTCGTTTCTGCTGCAGGCAGCATCTTTCAGATGGCCTTGGTTCCTGGAAGGCTGAAGCACAAGACCCTTGGGCTACATTGGACTTGGTGCATCCAAACCTTGCTGCAATTCTTTCCCTAGGAATTATGGAAACCAGCTTTCCATGAACTCTGAATTCTCACATGACTCTTAACTCCTATGGTGGCCCACTTTACCGTAATGATTGCTGCTGCCACAAAGACAGATTCACCATCCACTTGGACATCATCGCCCAAGTTGAGCTTCTCTTTCAGCTCCTTGCAATTCTTGGCATTGGCGGAGCGCCTGAAGATGCCCCGAGTGGAAGGACCTTCGTGGTAGAGCAGATACAAAATGTCCTGCAGGTGGTGAAGGCAAAGATCACACCATCACTGTAATTCTTATCAAAAAATTTGGGCTATGCTGGTTGGGGAATTCTGGAAGTTGAGGTTGAGAAACTCTGCTCTAAGGTTTTATCTAAGAAATCCAGTTAATGAAAACAGGCAAAAGCAAGAGCCATTTGCTTTTTCCAGAGGGTGGGAAGTAGATTAGATGCAACTCTTAGCATCCCCTCCCCTGGGGTGTCTTCGGTTGAGCTTTGGTCTACACTCAGGTGAATCTCAAGAGTGAAGCCCCGTCCATGCTAGGACTTCAGGGAGAACACTGGACTCCCCACACCCCCAGGATTAGAGTGCCCACATCTTCCCTTCCACAGTGGCAGATGGATAAAATTGTATGCCATTAAAGAGACAGGAGAACTTGGTTGTGTTGGAGTTTTCATAAAAACATACCCCCTTCAAATTCAAACTCTGATAGATAAGCCGAGAAGAACATCTTACCATGATGGGCTTGGGAAGAGTTCCGTCAGGACAGACTGATGTTAACGACAAGCCAAAGAGTTTTCGGGGGTTGGTTGGGGACTGAGAGGCAGGACTGCCCATTGGCGTGCTGACACTTCGCCGAAGAGCCCAGTCGATCAGAGACTTCTTGCGCTTGAAATGTTTCTGCAAAGGGGCTGAGAGCACAAAGTGACATGGGTGCAAGTGGTCAAATGGCCCTTGCATTTCAGGACAGGTCCTGGTCAAGAAGACCGGTGGTCACAAAGGAACAACTGAAGCAATTAAAAGTGGCTCATGAAGAGCTGAATGATGGACTTCTTGCCTGATCAATGTGATGTATTACTGAATTTTTATCCTATTTATTATCCCATTTTTATCTCTGCTAGGTCAAGGCAGTGTACACGGGGATTACCTCTCATTTTCTATCCACAATAACAACCCTGCCTGCTGGGTTGAACTGAGAAAGAGCAACTGTTCAAAATTGTCCAGAAATCTCCATCTCAGATTTTTCTATAGTCCCAGCCTAGCATCTTCACCACGAGAGTATCCTGCAGTCTTTTTATTTAATAGGATTTCATTCCATCCACCTTCTCAACCATGCTTTTTAATCAAGATAAGGATAACAAAGAACTCACGATCAGACTCCAAGCCGTTTTCTAAACAGCTAAACCAACCCCAGCAGGACAGTAAGAGGGTTGAACTTGATTGGAAAAATGTCCCTGAGCCAAGAAACCCTCAGATTTCCTTATACCTGATTCCTTGATGAACATTTTGTTGTGCCCTCCCTGCTCCACCCTGCCCCAGAGAAAGAAATGGGGCTTGCTGATTTGGCACCAGAAGAGGAGGATAATTGGAGGCTCCAGCTCTGGAGCACTTGGATGGCCTTCACAAACAACAGTCAGAACCTCAATTTTTCCCTGGATTTGGCCTGCTAGAGAAGACCCACTTCTGCCTGAGAAACGTTTCCCTAATAGGGTGGGGGTGGTGACATCTTCCTCAGCCTGATTAGACCACAGTCACATTAAGCATTAAGTCAGCCTGTGTGGCCAAAGATGCTTACAAGTTGCCAAACATGCCATTAATGGCCAGGCAGCCTCTGCAAAGGGGCAGCCCAGCTCTCCAGATCCATGGGGCTGCTTGGATGGCTTTCCCAGGTTGTCCTTGCGGACACAGCCATGGCTTCCAGTGAAACACTGGCAAAGTGAAGAGAATCTCGCACCCATGTTGAGAAAATGGCCTTAAAGTGACAGTGGGAGTGTGCTGAGCAAGGGTGTTTCACCCTGAGGCTCTGAATCTTTACATAGCCCCGGGCAACATTATAACAGGAGACCTCAAGCTTCCTCCCAGCAAGTGACATTGTCAGAACCCACATTGTTTAAGGGGGCTCTTTCTACTTCTATTTCTTCTATTATTCTGGGTTCTGCCATACATCTGGAAGGGAGGGAGGAAGATGCTTGTTTCTCTCTATCGCTACAATGTAACTCTTTCGCTGTCTCTGAATACTTGCTCTTTGAACTGTCTCCCCTTGATGTCAGCTTGAAAGGAATGCGCCTCCGGCCATCTGGCTTATCTCCTGTTTTGGAAGGGAAGGTGCGAAGACCCAACAAACATCACTACAAGCCTGAGACAGACCGGTGTTATCAGCTCTTTCCCACATTGGCCCATTTGAATTGACCGGATGAACTATTGGGGTGGGGTTTGCCTGGGACTCTTTTAACCTATTGATCTGAGCAGGAAATCCTCAGATCCTGTCTATTATGCCTGCTATCAGCTTCTCCTAATAAAAGTTCCTTTTGGAAGAAACTGCTTTCAAGAGTTCTGCTTTCTTAGGATGAGGTTTTGAAGTGGATCCTGACAGACATTTTACCTCTCCGCAACTGCACCGGAGCCTGGGGTTTGGGCTTCAGGATGAACTGGCACTGCCGGTCCCTGGGCAGCTGGTCCAGCAGTGAAGTTTCGTACTCATCAGGAAGCAGCATGCCATTGCCAGGGCCTCGCAACTGGTCCACGGAGCCTCGGAGGCAACCCAGGATAATGCTGAAGGGATGCTCATGTCCTATGGCAACAACAGACTAGTTGCATCATCTACTGAAGACAAAGAGGCCTGGCGAAGTTTAAGTTTGGGAAATAAAAAGCAGCAAAGAATTGACCAACTGGGATTCTAGTCCATATGACTAAAGGAGGCTGAGCCTAGACATCACCCTCCCCCCCATGTCCAGTGCCCAGGGGAAGGAGATCCAACAGATCAGCCCAGGAAGGCCCCCTGCAGTTACTGGTCAAATCAAGTCAGGGAATAACCCTTGGTCTGATTTTATCATTGGGTTGACCCCATTCACTTTAAACTGCCATCAGCTGAATTATCCCATCCTGAATTGCACAGGGGACTCCCTGACTTCTGCTGAGTATATATATCTACAGAATGTCAGGTGGCCCAAGCCAGTTGTGGTCCAGATGTTCAACAAGGAAATGAGATGAGGCTGAAGCTAAAGGGGAAAAAATAATAATAATCTTTCCTTGACAGCAGGTCTTTCCTGATAAGGATGTGTGGCTGCAGAGCAAACAATTGTTTGCATCACAACTAGATGAAGTCCCATCATTCCCTTGCAAAAAACCCTCCACCACTGATCCACTTCTGAGAAGCTTCTCCAAATGTTCTGACTTTAAGAAAGGAGAAATATTCATGTACACAACTGTTGAAGGAAAGGGCAGTGCAAAGAGGGGCAATTGCTGCCAACCACCCAACCACCGGAATATACAAAACTACATTTTTTTCTTGCCACGAGCCTCTGGGCTTCAATCCAGAGGAGAGCATAGAAATGTGCCTGCCAACGCAGCCCCTGGTGCCCATCCCATTCCCTACCACAGTGGTTCTCAACCAGTGGTCCGTGGACCCCTAGGGGTCTGCAATGTCATCACAGGGGTCTGTGATGGGATGTGGAAATTGAAATGTAAGAGGGGTAAATATTAGAGAGCATGATGTCCTCTAATGTTTTTGTTATAGCTTTATTGGACTGTAATGGTCTCAGTGCTGGGCTTCTTCCACCCAACTGGAGAAAGGGCTCAGCAGGGGTGATGCATGTAAAAAAGGAGCAGGAGCTTGACTGTGCAGTCACGGCACCATCCTGAATTTCGTTTAACTCCCCATCTCTTTGAGGATAACCCTGGGGCTTAGTTCTCACTGTACAATATGGAACGGAATTTGCCTGTGCCAATGAAGCGAATTCCTGGGAACCCCAGTCAGGCATTCTAAAGAAAGGCATAGGAGGCCACAAAGCAGCAGTGGGCAGCTCTTCTCTTCCATAAACTCATGGTGGCTGGGCATGACTGTGAAGGTCTGGTCTACATAAAGACAGCCCTTCCTGTGTAGACCCCACCTCAAGGCTTCCACCCCATCCCAAACCCTGCACTATTTGAGTTCCAGTTCATGAGACTCCCTTTGGGCCCACAACTCTCTCGCAAGGGCTCCCACTGCAGGCAGCTGTGATGGGCTCATTGGTTGGCTGCACCACAGGGACTGCTTGAAGGGAAAGGCCCAAATTGGTGCGTAGAGACCACATTGCTTTTTTTGACAATAGAGGTCTTCTTACCTGTTTTGGCTCCAGAGGTCATAGTCCCAATTATAGTCCTTTGGCAGTTATGAAACAGTCTTTAGGAATTCTGAGAAATAATCCTATGGAACAGGTCATTTCCCTCTTGGCCTGTCCTCCATTTCAATAGGAAAAGTTTTTGGACTTCTTCTCACTTAGCTGTCAATCCAGACTAAGGCTCAAGGTTGCATTAGATACATGGAGAAGTAACAACACCCCAGATGTTGTTATACTATCAAGACCATATGTCTCTGTCTTGCTGGCTGGGATTGATTGATTGATAGGAGGTGGTTCAAAAACATCTGAAGGGCCACATATTTTCTACCCCTTGTCTATAACCAATAGTACTCTGTGTGTGTGTGTGTGATTTTGATTGCACTAACAAGAAGGCTTTTTGGCTAGAAGAATACAGATAAAATCTTTTGAAAGCATTGTGGATTTAGGTAACTCTACCCCAGCTCAGCTAAGGTGAACCACCAATACCAGCTGAAGTTGCAAATATTCTCCACACTCCCATCTCCATTCAAGAAAGGAAGAGTTCTTACCAATCAGAGGGTATGCAGGATTGTCCCTTCCTGAAATAACCCACAGGTGATAGTCACTTGGTCTACCCTGTGAATGGAAAGATAGAAGGCTAGTGAAGATCAAGTTGTAGAAGGAGTAGAGCAATTGAAACAATATAAGAATAAACAGGCCAGGCTTGGAAGGAGGGAGGGAGGGAATCGGGAAACCCAGGATTATAAATCTCATGGAAAACAACCAAGTGCTGACCTTGGAAGGAAGGGAAAAATGCAGGAAAGGGCGAGACAAAGAGTCAAGAAGATACAAGTCCAAACAAAAACCCACCAGGTGTGTTGCACTGCACTTCACCTCATTTATGCAAAGGCTTACAGAGCGAGCACAACTGGATCAGTGAACCATTCTTTAATTTTACACAAATATAATTTTACACTCACACTCTTATAGCCCAGCACAAACAACAGTAAATATAGCTTGCAACTCCGTCCTCTCATAGTTGTGAAAAGGACAATTTGGAAAAGGCTTTTGGGACAGCAGCTCTGCCCTTTCTGATCCGCCCGGTGAAATTCATCTCAGGGGCTGTGCATCTCAGTTATGCTGATGTATGAGTAATACTGCCTAGCTCTCCATGAGACACTACTCATTCCGACATGCAAATAGTTCATCTGTTTGCACGACAAGAGACTTCCTTACAGTGGCCCTCTCAAGAACTTCCCAGCTGTCCTCAAAGAGAACATTTGACCCGCCACTGGCTCAACTGAGCCAGGCCAAAAATGGTCACACAGGACAATACTTGTGCATAATTGCTTGTGCACAAGTTACCTTAATATGATATGTTATGATTTATGTGGGACAACCATCTGTTTCTTTGTGAAGTATCCAGCACCTAGGGATTTTGCAAAGTGGATTTTAATGAAGACACTTCAATACTTTCTCTACTTCAGATGACTTTCTTTGTGCGGTAAGTATGAACCCAAATGGACAGATCCAACTGGACATCTGGATCTGTGGTCTCTCTCTCTCTCTCTAAAGAAAAACGGAAGCCATTCCTCTCCCCACCAATATCACTGAACCATTTTTGACAGGATTTTACACTTATACTTACAGGAACCCCCAACTGTTCTGTGGTCTTTTTGATAATATTGTCAGCAGTTTCCATGTTGGAGATGCTTAATGCGGTGTTCTGAATAAAACAAATAAACATTGTAATAATTCCTATTCCTTTCTGAAAAAGAATATTTTAATGAATTAATATCATCATATGAAACATATTTACAGCAACATTCTTTAACATATAAGTTCACTAATTTGTCACATTATGATATTCCAGTTCCGAATTCCAAAGGACTTGTAGATTAGCAATATCCATCTTGAAGAATCTCTTGGCTTTCTACAGCAATAAAAAGGAGCTTTAGACTCTGTAATCTGGAAGCTTCAGAAATGGCTAATACAGCAGATCCAAAATTTTAAAAACAAGATTTTAATTGAATATACTGTATAGCCATTCTGAAATGTCGATTGATTAAATATTATGTGCCATCAAGTCAACACTGACTCTGGCAACCAACTCCAGGATGATCTGTGCCCAATGTGGCTCCTCAGATCACCCAATGGAGTACCTATTGTGTATTGAGTTCGTTGAGACATAGACCAGACCGATGTAATACAACTGATCTTTATTGCTGAAAACACAGAAGTGAAGTCTAACTGTCACACTGACAGCTATTTATACATTGCCGCCACTAGGCGGCGACCAATCAGTTGGAAGGATATTTTCCCGCTTATTTTCAGACTGCATTTTCCCTCCGAAACAGTTGGAGACTCTTTCAAATATAAAATAACAACTGTTCATAGCAACCATAACTTTCAAACCAATACACAACAGTACCCATTGTCCCTTGAGTCAACTCTGTCCGCCTTGATGTTGCGTGTCCTCTTTTCTCTTTCCTTCCATCTTTCCCCGTATCAAAGCTTTCTCTAGAGAGCTGGATCTTTGCAGACATGCCCACAGTAGGATAATTTGAGCCTGGGCACTTGTGCCTCAAGTGAGAACTCTGGTTTGATTTGTCTGATAATCCATGTGCCTGTTTCTTGGCTATGCACAGTACTCTCGGGAGTCTTCTCCAATATCAACATCCTCTTCTTCAAAGTTCAACTTTCGCTTCCATGGAGCATCACAGAGATCATCACTGCTTGCAAAAGTCCGAACGTTGTTGCTATGGCCACATTCAAATTCTTCTTGCAGTTGTAGAATGATTTTGAAGATGGCATTAACAAAAACTTGGTATTAACATTTTTCTTCTGCCTAAGTACTTAAACAAACAAATAAACAAAAAAGGCCAACACATTTATTTGTGATTCTAAAGTGTCATTCTTGACATGGAAGCAGGGGTTGAATTTAAATTCCCTGATTTTTCAAATATGTTTAACACTCTTTAATGATGGAAAGACAATTAAATTTTGGCTAAAAGAAGTTCTCCATCTATTTTGGAGGCTTGGATCCCCTCATTCATTAGTTTAAGTTGCAGTTTTTCTTTCAGCTTTTAACAACAACAACAATTTCTTTATTACTCACAGAAGAGCTTTTCTCCCTGTCCATCACCAAAATCTGCATGGGAAAACTTTTGGGGTACTCAGTCTGCTTCATTTCATAGACATGCCTGTAATTCAGATATTGATGGTGAGTTCAGAAATGTTGTGCTGCAGAGAATAATTGTATTAAGTTGAATAGAAAAAAGCTATTTAAAGTCCTCCGAAGAATTCTACTATTCCTCTGCCTGGGAACTCGGGAACTCCCACCGAGATTCCATTGGGATCCATTAGGTGAAGATGAGGATTGGCCCAGATGATGTCCTACCTCATGAATGCCCAGAATGGACTAAAATGGGGAAGGCCACTATTGGGTGGGGTGGAAGGAGCAAGTATGTCATAAAATGAAGCTGGCGTTCCCCATTTTTACAATCTAGGTATCCTTTTATCTCTAGGATGTTAAAATAGGGAGCACAAATAAAGGCAGGGCATCTCATTCTTGGCACACTGGCAGGGCCTTCCTTCAGGATGCAATAACACAGAGCAGAAAAGAAGGAAGAACACATCTCATACCAGAGCAGCATGGACAGCCATCTTTCCTTCACTTCTGAAGAGCTGGAAAGAAAGAAAAAACATTGAGGCAGGACAATATCACATAGCTTTTGTCAACTTTACTATATTAATCTGCAAATCCCCAAATCTTAGGTGTGAGATGGCTCTTGGTTTTACTTCTGTCAAGGAGGAAATACTTAGAATAGAATAGAGCTGGAAGGTGAGGGATATGATCCCTGTTGCCCAAGAGATGAGTGCCATGGGGGGAAATGCCAAGAACTACCCATCTCTTTCCCCCCCCTGCCGGAGTTCCAGCCCAACTACAGGAGCCCATGCCACTTCACCCATCCCCCAACCAGCTGCGATACCAAGCCCTGTGTCCCAGCCAAGTTTGTCGCCACGGACTCAGGATGCCAGTCCCAGAGTCCAGCCAAGAGAAGTCCGGAGAGTGGTTCGGCCACATCCCAAGGACCAGCAAGCCACCCAAGCCCAGAAGCAGGTACAGGAGGCTCCACCGAGGTTCGAGCTGCCTCCCATCAAGCCCATCTTTGATGGGGATCCCGAGAAGCTGACCTTCTTCTTAAACCAGGTGTGGGCTCATTTCGATGGCTACGCTTATGCCTACCTGGATGGGGCTATGATGGTGAATGCTGTGGTGGCAAATTTAGAGCGGTGAAGGAGCTCCTGAATTGCACGACATTAATCTATTTATGGAGCAACTGAGGCAGTGGTGGGATTCAGCCAGTTCGCACCACTTTGGCAGAATTGGTAGCTAATTTTTTGTTGCCCAGGCCCAGAATGGACTTCCAGAAGCAGCATCCACACAGAGAACCGGTTGTTCACATGTTTGAATCCCACCACTGAACTGAGGGGTCAGTTTAAAGATCAATCCTGAGTCCTACTGGCCGAGAAAGAAATCCACCACCTGAAGCAAAGAGGTCGCCCCGCAAGGGAGTACATCCGTGAGTTCAGGAGAGTTGCTAACCGGCTGAGGAAGTGGCCTGAGCGGTCACTGATCAACTACTTCAAACCGGTTAGATCATGACTTGCTTCAAGCCTGCATCATTCGAGGTCTTCCTAACCTATTGCGTGAGTGGTACCATATGGCAATGATGCTGGACATCGAGCTGGACCGCCCCCGAAAGTCAAGCACCACCGAACCCAAGCCGCCACGTGTCCAAGAAAAACACCTCTATGGCTGACGTCCCCAAGCCTCTGCAGCCACCAACATCTCCCAAGCATCAGCCAGGGCTCCTATCAAATGCTACTGGTGCGATCAGATGGATCACCGTGCTGTGGAGTGCCCAGCTCCTCACCCTCAACCCAGGAGTGTGCCAGTTGCTGCCATGAAACCATGAAGAGCTCCCAGAGGGGGAAGAGAGAAAAACAACTGGGCATGTCATTCTTTATCAAAGAATGAAATAAGATTGGTTTGGCATGATCTGTTTTTAACAATCCCATGCTGGCTACCAGTTATAATTTTGTTTGCTTCTAGTTGTTCGCAGATCTGTTTTTTTATTATCTTTTCCAGGATCTTCCCAGGTATTGATGTTGGACTGATTGGTCTACAGTTTCCGGGTCTGTTTTTCCCCCCTTTCTTGAAGATGGGAACCACTTGAGGCGTCCTACTTCCTTCCTGGTCTTGAAGACTCCTGCCTGTGGGTGCAGAGGGTCTCCCAGCAGACTCCCAGATATCAACAGCAGGAAAACTCTGCTCATTTTAATTAACCAGCCATTGGCCATAAAATTCAGGCTGATGTACAGCAAAATTGGTTGAAGGAAGAACTTTGCATGAGAGAATCAACTGATTGTAAAGAGGGATTATAAAAAGCAATATTTTGAGGTGAGGTTTTAAAGAGGTGAGAGTGCAATGTGTGTCTGTGCACATGTGCACAGATATATTGCAACCGTAAGAGGATATGTAGCATACACATATGTATTTAATATATATATTGACAATAAGGCTCTCAATATGTTGTTCCCCCACAATCAAACATAGCTAGGAAAAAATGGTGAACTTGAATGCCTTTCATGCTTAATTACCCACAACTCTTCCTTTGGTCACAGCCTATTCAGGGCTCTTCTATTTTAGTGACTGTTACATTATCTCCTGTGCACACCCATCTCTGCACACACGCTCTGGCTGAGCTGGGTTTCCCAGCCTGGCTGATTAGAATGGAAAAGCTCTGTTCCAGTGTAGATTTGGATTCTGGCTTTAACCTTTACTCTGTCTCTCCCTCCTCCCCTTTTCTTCTATTGCACAATTCCTATAAGCCGTTTCCCTGGCAGGCAACTTCAGTGACGTGGGGGAAACGATGCCTATTTCAAGCTTTGCATAAACTGATGTTGCTGCAAAAGCAAGGCCAGAGCCTCAACGTTTGGGTCCAGAGTCCTCCAAATCAGCAGTTGCAACACTGCAGACTCCCTTCCGTGATGGTCCTTGGCTGCCAAGTCAGTGCGACACCATGCCGGGTGCAGCTGAGAGCAGGAAGCTGCATGCCTGTTTTTCCGGCTCTGGAGTGAGAGCCTCAGCCCAGGGCTTGTCTCAATCTGTGTATGGGGAGACACTCACACCACTGAATTAATGCGTGAAGGAATCTTTGCAGAGTACAAATTCCTTCTGCATTTATGTCATCGACTTGGACTGTATAAACACAATTAATTAATTGAAAAACCCACTGGCTGAAGACATAATATCTACCAGAATCTTCAATAAAAATGCAGATAAAAAATTGGATTTGGGAAATTCTGGTGTGATCAAAGATCTGAGAGATTTCAAAGGAAGTTACTCCATAATGTAGTTGTTTTATCCGAATATCAGTGCATCATAATTTTATAACTATAATCTTAATCAGGACTTTTAGTAGTTTTTGTTTACTGTCCTGATTCCTGATTGATTGATTGTAACTTGTTTTGTGAGACAGTAGGAAATATATGTGATAAATAATCCATGATCTTCTTGATTTGTGCCTTGACAGAAGGCACAAATGAAAAATCTGTGTTGTCCTAGGATCTGAGCATGGTCTTCTCCAGGGGGTTGTGTTAGACGTTTTAAGGAAAGATTTGTAGAGACCATCAAACACATTCTCATTCTGCCTCTCAAGGTAGCAGAAGCAACCATAGGAAAAGAGCAGCCACTGTTATCTCCAGCCTTGTGCTCTCCGGGGTGTTGGACCTCTCTTCTTCGCCAATAGGATGAGGGTGAACAGTTTGGAAGCACCACTGTTGAGGGTGGCTGCCAGAGGGAGATGCCATGAATTTTGCCCACAGTTATTTTTCTCAGTTGCTCTTGAAACTGCTTCTGTTTACCTACATGGGTAAGCACCCCTTACTGTGACTGGAGTTGTTTGGGTGAGGATTGTGTGTATGGAATGCCCCCCCTTCCATCTCCTCAGTTGCAACTTTGCCCTTGTCACAACCTGGAAGGCACCACTTGTTGATGAGGGCAGAGCAGACTGGTTGAGTTCATCTCTTGCCATGGTGGTCCCTTCAAAGAAATGGGTTTATGGACATTACCTGAAAGTGACAACATAATTTACAGTTGGCCAGCCAATCACAAAAGATGTATCTGGGCTCATTTTCTTCTCTGACACTTCACTAAGGCAGGATCCAGTCCATACTTCACTCAGATGAACTTTTTTCTTCAGTTTCAAGCTGGAAGAGGACCTGCATGTCAAGCCAGAGAAATCCCTCTTAACTTCTTAAGCATATTTGCAGAATTCAGAAATCACAACTAGGGTCCCTGATCTGTCTCCTCCTGCACATAACCAAGAACTCTTCCACAGAGTCACAGACACACTCGCTCACCTAAAGTGACATGCTTATTAAACAGCTCGCACTCAAGACCCTGGGTTCAGAGTCCCGTGCCATGATTTCCTTTCTGAAATAAACCCTAATTGGCTTGATTTGACTTAACTCATGGTTACAAATCAGAAGGCAGGGTTCACACCAAGGCTTAATGTGAGGGGTTTGATTTGGTATTCATATGTTGTACGAACCCAATGTTTGCTAATAGTAAAGAGCATTAGCTGGTGGATCAAATGGGCATTCACACTTACTTGGATTTGGCAACAATTAGCATGTTGTTGAAGAGGAACAAATGCCTCTCTTGGGTTTGCAAGCCCAGAGAAAGCTGGACACGCTCATCCAAGATGAAGATGGAATTTGGGTTGCTAAAAGCTCCAACTGGTAATCCATTATCTCCGTGTGAGGATGACAAAATAATTTCCCTGCTGGAAAAGAGAGCAGGAAATGAATTGGGATGATAGTAATACTTTTGCACTTTGCTTACTACTGTCACCACCCAGGAAAGCATATTTTATCCATTTTGCTTTAAGCAATCCCTGAAATGGATTAATTTTATGCTAAAGTTCAGTTTTATCTTCAGCGAGTACTATTATTTTCAAGGAAATATTAAGATCTTTCTCTTGACTACAATTGCCTGATGAAGCCCCATTGAACCAAGTAGACCTTTTTATTCTTCCTCCAAACCTGCCCTTTGCTACTCTTAAATTCATTTGCCCGTTTCTCCTCTTGTTATAGGGGAAGTTATGGGGGGGCTCTAGAGTGGCAAGTGACATTGTGTGTGTCATGATATGCATATCAACCTCATGTCTTCTTCTGGATAGGCATGTCATGTTGTCCACTATTTATTTATTTACTTACTTATTTATACTTATAATTCAGATTGCTATGGCTGCCCAACTCACAGTGAAATAAATAAAGCAATATTTATTTCAGTAAAATACTGTCAGAAAAGATTATTTATGAGGGCATTTTTGGAAACAGCCACGATAAGTGTATGTTCTTTGTTTATCCATCATCTTTTTGTGGCTAGAAGGGAAATCTCTGGATGATGTGATGGTCATTCTGCATTGGAAGAGGAAATGAGTTGGGCATGTAGAGTTGAAATGCAAAAGGCAGCAGTGACTGAGTGGTCTTTGTGCCAAGCTCAAAGAAACCAAGAAAGCCTCCAGGGATCAGTACAAATCCAAGTTTAAACTAGCAAAGAAATGTCACAAATAAGTATGAACTGACAATCAGGCACATAGTGGGAGGATTTCAGCTTTTCTCTTTGCCAAATATGCTGATTTTTAATGCTCAATGATTCTACTGAGCCAGCCCTGCCTGACACTTTAACCATTCGAGCTGCATAATTAACATTAAGGTACAATCTTGTGATAGTTTTTATGCTATTGGGGTATCTTCAATTTGGATCGGTTCCCCATAACGGCTCAGTGCCGGTGTAACATCTGAAATAGGCTGCATATTCTAACAGCGAAGGCTGGCTGCTGTCTCGAGAGGCTTGCAAGATTGCAGGAATGCAAAATATGTATCCCAGTTGTGGAGACAAAAATGTTTTTGCATTGCCCTTCACAATCCTTCAAATACAACTACAGGATAAAATCAGATTGTCTTCATTTCTACAGACCTTGAAGTGTTAAAAAATTGCCTGGATATATATTTCAAACTGAAATTGGGCTGGAAAAAATAAAAGTTGCCTTAAGCTCTATTACTGGGAAGCAAAATGAGGCAAACCTTCCTGTCAATGGGAAAGAGAGTTCTCTAAGCATTGTGCAATCATAGGGTTGGAAGGGACCTTGGAGGTCTTCTAGTTCAACCCCCTACCCAAGATGGGAGCCCTTCTTATACCATCCTAGACAAATGATTTCCAATCTTTTCTTGAAAACCTCCAGTGATAGAGTACCCACAACTTCAGGAGGCAAATGGTTCCACTGATTAATTGCTCCCACCACTAAGAAATTTCTCCTTACTTCTAAGTTGGATTTCTCTTGAATGAGCTTCTACCCATTACTTCTTGCACCGACCTCAGGTGCTTTGGAGAATCGGTCTACCCCCGCTTCTCTGTGATAGCCTTTCAAATATGGGAAGATGGCTATCGTGTCACCGCTAATGCTTCTTTTCATTAGGTTAGGCACACCTAGTTCCCTGGTTCATCATACAATTTAGCTGCCAGTCCCCTAATCATGTTTGTTGCTCTTCTCTGCACTTTTTCTAGAACCTCAACGTCTTTTTTTCTATCATGGTGATCAGAATTGGATGCAATATTCCAAGTGTGGCCTCACTAGTGCAGTATAGAGCAATACTATAACAACTTCTTGTGATCTTAAAACTATCTTTCTGTTAATGCAGCCTAGGACTGTGTTGGCTTTTTTGACAGTTGCAGAACACTGTAGCTCCTAATAGTGGTCCACTAGGACATCTAGATCCCTTACACAGTTACTGCTGTTAAGCCAGATACCCGCTCTTCTGTTCCTGTGCATTTGGTTTTTCATGCCTAAGTGCAGGACTTTACTTTTCTCACCACGGAACTGCATGTTGTTGGATAGGACCCAATGCTCAAGTCTGTCAAGACCCTTTTGAACTTTGAGTCTGTCTTCCAAAGTGTTAGCAAATCCCCTCAGCTTGGTGTCAACTGTTTCCACCAATTTTGAATGCACATGTCAAAACGGCTAAAGGCCTTGATGTTCCACCACATCTTACCCACCATGGAAACACCTAAAGAATTTCAGAGAAAGAAGCACACCCCAAACAGTGGGGCTACGCCTCTTCCTTCGGAGCTCTTCTAGCGACCTTTGTAGGACTGTACAGTAATAAATTTGGAGCGGACTGTAATTTCTGAGGCTGCTTCAGATGTCAACAGAAACAGTGAGAGAGGAAGTGGAAGTGATTCATACTCCTAGGAGTCATTTGAATAGGATCAATGCACCTTCTGAGCCAGAGAGGAAATGCCTGCGACTCTTTTTTCTAAGTTGCGCAGACCTGGGGCTCCACAGGAGGAAGGACAGCTCATTTCTACTTCCTCTCTCTGCATGGATTCTATGGACGGCACCTTCCCACCGGCTCTATTTCGTCAACATGGGTTCTATTTTCAACGTGACTCGGAAGATGACCTGATTTTACTAGGAATCTGAGAGGTTGGTGGAGTAAAGGTCACTGTGTCCCGTTCAATGGACTTCTACAAATCCAGATGCTCACTGGCTTCTATCTACAGTGCAAAGGAACAAGGCATTTCAAGGCAGCTCAATCTGCTGGCTAAATCAATCAAATTAATTCTTCTCAGGCCTCACAATCAACTTATTTCTTTTTTATTTCTTAATGAGAACTGGAAATATTGGAAAACCTGATCTGTACTTTGTTCAGTAGCTCCTTTTAAAAACAAACCCTTTTCTAAAATTGTGCCACTTTTCTTGAAGACCGAAAGTTGCAAAGTTTAGTCCTCTCCTGCTGGTAACAAGCTGTTTTCTAAACTGATCACATTTGGCCAAATACCTGTCTTTGTTTTAATGAAATGCCCTGATTCTCTCTGATGTAAAATGTAAGATCCACGAGAATGAAGGTTCCAAGTACACAGAGACCGCCCTAAAATATTGGCCAGTGCTATTGATTGAAGGAGGGGAGTGGGGTTAGTTTGCAGTGGTCCAAAATCAGGAGTCAACTTTTTCCAACTAACAAATAGTATTATGAGGCAAATTTTTTGTGAGCTGTAACTTCATAACATTGTGGTGTTATGAAGCACATAAACTTTCCATGAGCATTAAGAGTTTTAAGAACTACTTTACTAAAAGGCAGAAACTTTTGTGGGTTAATACCAGGGGACTGAAAAGTAGGTGTGAGTGATTCCTTCATCTATCTACTGCCTGTCTCTCTATTCAGTTTTTATAACTCAGTCCAGTTGACTTTAACCTCTCTACAGATAGAGATTTTTTCCCATCTGGGAGAATTTTCCGTGTGCTGAGAGGAGAGCTGTTTTTCTTGGCAACCTCACTGAAGTGCTTTGCTACTGCTTTTCTCTGGAATGGGCTTTTTTTTAACTTCCTAATGCAGGATTTCCTGGTGGTACCCCATTATGATCCAAATTTGCTGATCCTTTTTTTGATATCTGTCAAGTTCAGCTATATGTTGTAGATATTATGCAGACGTAAAGTTCTGGAAAGAACTTTACAGGTGAGGATCGCTCACTGGCTCAGAGCTACAGCAGGAAGAATTTTTGCCCCTCAATGATTCACCTGGCCCGCAATTTCCATTCTGTTGAAAATATAGATGTTGCAATGTTATCACCACTGGTTGGGAGGGAAATTATTTATTTATTTATTTATTTAGCGGATTTATATGGCTGCCCACCTCACAAAACATAGCTCTGGGCAACATTCAAACATAAATGAAAGACAAAACAGAAAAGCAGAGAAACCCAAGATTGTCAACCATGACTTGACGTCCCCTCCCCTCCATGGATCACAATTCACTATTTATGAAGCCACCACTTTCTAGGCCCAGGATTGAAAGCCCAAGACCTCCAAAGTCCCTTCTAACTCTATTATTATTATTATTGTTGTTATTGTTATTGTTATTGTTGTTGTTGTTATTGTTGTTGTTGTTGTTGTTATTATTATTATTATTATTATTATTATTATTATTATTATTATTATTATTATTATTATTATTATTATTATTATTATTATTATTATTATTATTATTATTATTATTATTATTATTATTATTTAGGGAGCCCCTGACTTCTGTTCCCCCAGAGTGGCAGCAGGCTTTTCTGCAGTTTTAATTAGAATTGTACAGACCTCAGGTGGGCTGGCTGAAACAGCCTTGACAGAGTTCAAGAACAAAACCCACCCCTCCAAACTCCTCTTTCCCCCAATTGCAATCAATAGATCTTTATTATGGCCACGGACCAGCCCAACTGCAAGATTAAGGGAAGAACCCCAGCCCTACCTATGACAGACCTCCACCCTTCTGTTTCCCTTGCCACCCCCCAGATGTCATGGGACAATATAGCCATGTTCTAGGAAAAGGTTTGCATCCGTGTCTCTTACCTGGAACGATATTTTGATTTGCTAAGTGCTTTGCTGAAGGCAGCTGAAGTTGAGCGTCTTCTTTGAACGATGGGTTTCATTTTCTGTGGGGAAAAAGGACAGGGTGGGTGATCTGGTACAGTGGTTCTGAGATAACATCTGCAAGCTCCTTTCGAACTCTGGGATGTAATCAGTCAGGTCCCAGTGATTTATGTTCATCAAGACCAGACAGGTGTTCTCTTATCATTTTCTTATTTTAATTTTTATTTCTAGTCTGTCTTTTACATTTTGGTAGGTTGAGCTATAGTTTCTTTTTGAGTGAAGACCAATGCAAGGAATGAGTTACGCAGCTCTGCTTTCTCTCTACAGCCTGTTACTTCCTTGCCATCTTCGCTTTTTAGTAGACTGTTTCCTTGACTTTTTTCTTGTTATTTATAAGTTGAGAGAAACTTTTTTTTATTATCTTTGACTTTTGTTGCAAGGTTTTGTTCATTCTGAGCCTTTGCTTTCCTGACTTCTTTGCAGATTTTGATATTCTGCCTTAGTTATGTTTTCCTTTTTCCATTTCTTCTACTTGTCCTTTTTGTCTTTGAGTTTATCAGAGAGTTCTTTGTGCAGCCATACTGATTTCTTGTTAGATTTGTTGTTTTTCTTTTTCAGTGGTATTGTACTGGACTGGGCTTTTGAGGTCATATTTTTCAGAGTTTCTCAAGCTTCTTATTTTCCCCTTTAGGATTTTCATCCAAGGAATCTTTCTTAAGTTCTCATAGAGTTTGTTAAAATCAGCTCTTTTAAAATCTCTGATATCATTATGTTCTATTGCTTGTGTTTGCATTATATTGAATTCCAGTATGTCATGGTCACTTTCACCCATGATTCCTGCAGTTTCAACTCCTTCTATCACTTTTTCTCTGTTCGTGAGAATTGGGTCCAGTATGGCTGTCCCTCTAGTTCCCTTCTCTACCTTTTGGTCAACAAAGTTGTCAGCTAGGCTGGTCAGGAATCTATTCGATTTCTCACTTGGTGCAGAATTAGTCTTCCAGTTGATATCAGGGTAATTCAAGTCTCCCATTACTATTGTAGTGTGTTTCCTATATATGTTTGTTAATTGGTTAGCAAAAAGTACATTTATTTTTTTCTGCTTGGTTGGGTGGCCTGTAGTCTACTCCTATGGCAATGTCATTCTTTTTTTTTCTTTTATATTGACCCATATGCATTCTAGAAGGTTTTTGTCTTTGGTTTCATGCAATGGTGTTTTACATATAATACAAGTCTGGTTAATTTCAACAGTTTGTATCCTTCTATCAGGATGTTCCACTCATGGTTTACATCCCACCAAGTTTCAGTAATTGTAACTATATCATATCTACCCTCATGTATTAATAATTCAGGTTCACCCTGTTTGTTCCCCAAACTTTGAGCATTTGTATATAGGCATTTGAGACCTTTATGTCTGACTCTGGGTATGCTTCCTATGTCTCCTATTTGGTGTTTGAGTTTGTCTTTCTTCCCATCACTGCTTACTTCATTATTTGATTTGTTTTCTTGGCGATTTTGCTTGGAATTAGATCCTGGAGATCCTAAGATTGGTCACCCTCCCCCCTCAATTTTAGTTTAAAGCCCTCCTGATAAGTTGAGCCAGGCGTTTTCCAAAAACATTATTCCCAATTTTTATGAGGTGCAGCTAGTGGTGGGATTCAGCCAGTTCACACCAGCGGCAGAACCGATAGCTAATTTTTTGTTGCCCAGACCCAGAATGGACTTCCGGAAGTGGCATCCACACAGAGAAGCAGTTGTTCACATATTTGAATCCCACCACTGGGTGCAGTCCGTCCTTGCCAAAAGTTCATCATGAAGGTAGTGCAGACCATGGTCCAGGAATCCCAAGTTCTCTTGGTGACACAACCCCTAGCCAGTGGTTCAATTCTAGAATCCTTTTGCTGGAAGTACAGATGAAAAAAACTACTTGTGCACCTAACTCCTTAACTTTCTTGCCTAGCTGTTCGTAATCACTTGATATTGTTTTCAGATCCATTTTCGTGTCATTCATGTTGTAGTAGAAAAGGTTAGTAATCTGTGGGTTTTATTATTTTGGTTAGGTTCTCAGCCACATCTTTGATTTTTGTTCCAGGGAGGCAACATAACTCTCTAGATTGACTGTCTGGTCTACAGACGGCTGGTTCTGCTCCCTTGAGAATTGAATCTCCTATCACCAACACTCACCTTTTTTTCCCTAGGGAGTTTTGGGGTATTTTTCTATCTATCACAGAAGCATTTGATGTTGCTACTATTTTAGGAACATTTGATGATGCTTCTTTTCTAGGTGTCTGCTTGTTTTCTTCCAGGGACAGTCTATGAAATCGATGGCTCAGCATGAGTGGGGCTGCATCAGAATGAGCTGGGTGGGACAGGGGTTTTGTTCTAGGTTTGTGTTTTTTTCTATGAGGGACATGTTTTCATCTTTCTCCTTCTAAGGGATCAATTCTTTTAGAAACTGTTTGATCATTATTATGTTCAATTTGGACACATTCTTCTTGCAAGGTTTGGGGCTTCTCATTTTGTAAGTTGAGTTTCAAAGTGGTTAGAGTTTCCTCTAGACCAGTGGTGTCAAACTGCCAGCCTGCGGGCCAGATGCGTCAGCAGGAAACCGCGTCCACTCCATTGCACGGACTGGGGGTGGGGTGGGGCGGGGAGTGGGGCAGTTTTTGGGCACTTGGTCGCTAAAAGGTTCGCCATCACTGGAATAGAATAATAGAACAGAACCTTGGAGGTCTGCTAGTCCAGCCCCCTGCTTAAGCAGGAGAACCTATACCATGTCAGACAGGTGAATGTCCAGTCTCCTCTTGAAAATCTCCAGTGATGGAGCGCCCACGATCTCTGATGGCAAGCTGTTCCACTGGTTGATTGTCCTCACTGTCAGGAAGTTTCTCCTTAATTCCAGGTTGCTTCTCTCCTTGATTAGCTTCCATCCATTGCTTCTTGTCCTGCTTTGGTGCTTTGGAAAATAGGTTCACTCCTTTTTTGTGGCAGCCCCTCAAATATTGGAACACTGTTATCATTTCACCACTATTCCTTCTTTTCACTAGACTAAACATACCCAATTCCTGCAACCGATCTTCATATCTTTTAGCCTCCAGTCCCCTAATCATCTTTGCTGCTTTTCTCTGCACTCTTTCCAGAGTCTCAACATCTTTTTTATATTGTGAGGACTAAAACTGGATGTAGTATTCTAAGTGTGGTCTTATAAAGCGGTACTAACTCTTCACAACATCTTGATTGAATCCCTCTGTTAATGCAGCCTAGGATTGCATTGGTTTTTTGGGCTGCTGAACCACATTGCTGGCTCATATTTAAATGATTGTCCCCTAGGACTCCAAGATCCTTCTTGCAGTTACTGCTGTTGAGCCAAGTTTCACCTAATCTGTACCTATACATTTGGTTTTTCTTGCCTAAGTGTAAAACCTTACTTTTCTCTACATTGAATTTTATTTTGTTAGATAGGGTCCAGTGTTCAAGTCTGTGTAGATCCATCTGGATGTTGGCTATTTCTGCCAACTTAGTATTGTCTGCAAATTTGATGAGTTCTCCTTCTTTCCCCTCATCTAAATTATTGATGAAGAAATTGAAGAGTCCTGGGTCTAAAACAGAACCTTGGGGTACCCTGCTGCTTACTTCCCTCCATGTAGATGTGATTTCATTGAGGACTACATGTTGAGTGTGGTTGACCAGAGACCGAGAAAGGAGGCTCACTTTGGGACAACGGGGCAGGGAGACGGGAACCCAATTGCAATGAAGGGCTAGGCCAGAATGGTGCCAAAGAGAGCTACAACTTGAATTTAGGCTGCAGCAGTCAGAACCTGTGATCATTTTCTTTGGTGCTAGCAAGACCTTGGCTGTGAGGAAGATCTGATGGAATGAAAAGAATCTTTGACTCCCGGACAAGTGATTCCATGTGACCCTCTGGGTGAGCAGCTGCACGTAGGAGCTGCCTGGCTCATGGCTCTCCACCATTAATTAAGGCCCCTTCATTCAACTCAGTGTCAAAATATCCATTTCCATCTGCAATTCCCACGTCGCTTCAGCACCAGTTTCAGTGGGGGTCATAAGCAGAAAGGGAAAGAGCAGAATAGCCAACAGTTTGCAGACCTGGACAGGGGTGTGGGAGGAAGGCCTGCTGTGAAGTGTGGATGGCAACTGACCACACTTTCTTTTCTTCCTTACTTGACATTTCCATGTGCAGAATCATTTTGGGTTGACATCTGTGATGCTTCCCCCTAGTTTACAAGTTCTCAGCTTTCCATAATTGCTTTCTGGGAAGCTGATTCCTCAACTACCACATTCAGTGATTTAATTAGTAGACCACAATGAAAACTACAGTGTTTACATTCCCAGACAGAAGAATACACATTTTGTTAGGGTACATCCTTTATTTCTGCACTGAGGGCACTTTATAAAACCCTCTCATTTTCTCTATTTTCAAATTGTGCTATGGTAATAAAGCCCATCCAGCAAGCTGGAAAAAAAGCCAGTTTTTCTATCCAGTTGTGCAACTTAGTTCATTTTACCTGCCTTGATATGGAAGCTGACTAAGCCAAGGGCAGTTCCATTCTCTGTCCCAAATATTCCTGTTTCAGAACAGAAAAGCCCTGATGGCTTGCACAGCCTTCTCACTTCAAGGCTGTAGGCATTTCTGTGTGCTGAAGTTGCAAAGAACTGGCAGTCGGTCCTAAAACCCCTTTTATGGCCAAACCTTTCCAGCCAATGAGCACTCAGCTACTGCCTCATCCTAGTCCCCAATTTCACACAAAAAAGCCAGAATCCTTCTCCCCTCCCTGAAAACCCAGGAACAGACTTTTAAATGTAACTGATTCATTTGTCTGCCGTGATGGCACAAATCCTGGCATGACACTCTGGCATCTAATCTCTTTCTTCATCTCTACACACCTCCATTACATGGGGGGGGGGAGCTGAGGAGAAGGGCAGAATACCGAGGCATCCTTTCCAGGGGCCAAGCAGATCCCTCCAGGCAACTCCCGGAGTGCCATTTCCTGTGGCAAATAGACGTGCCCACCTGGCTAATATGCCTTAGCAAGAATTCCTCTTGCAATTGTAGCCACAGGAAGATGGACAGCCATGCACAGAGCAGGGCATGGTGATTGCATCAGCTGAGCAGCATGGGACTCCGTCTCCATATAAACTGTGCTCCAAAATGCCATGTGGGCCTCAGCATAAGAAGAATTTGATAGGAAAGAAATTGAAATTGAAATTGAGAGCTGTTAGAACAGGAACATGGAAAACAAAAGATAAAAGCAAGAGAGCAACTAGCTGCAGAGGAATTTAGAACACAGAATTTAGTTTTCAATGGTTTTCATATGCACAGTTAAGAGAAAGATTCAAGACAGAAAATAGGATACTTGGATTAAGCAACAGACGACAGAATTTCATGTTCAACTGTATACAAATGATGAACACATAATTGGTAAACTGTATCCTGTTATTGAAATTTGAAACAAAACAAATGAAGGATAAAATGGGCTAAGAACTTTGGACACAATTCACTGATGGAACAGAAGGAAAATATGTAGTTAAAAGGACTGAAATTTACATTACGTTAAGAATTTTTATAAAATGATGTATTATTAGTATGCGACTTCAGAAAAATTGTCTAAAACATATAAAGGTATTTCAGATTTAATGTGGCTACAAAATGAGTCATTTTATCATGCCTTTTGGACTTGTGAAAGAGCCAGAATGTTTGATACAAAGAATTTTAAAGATCAACATCCAACTGAAATCAGAACTTTTCTTACTGGGATTAATGGATAGTCAGACAAGAGCTTGGAAAATTATTTTTGTTCTGTTCGCACAAGCAGACATTTGAGACGAGGCAGTTCACAACAAAAGATGTCTTTTTATTAGTACACTCACTGAACAGAAGCAAGCGAACAATGGCAACAAGCCCTTTTATACTCCCCGTGCAAGGGGATGCTCAACCAATGATTGCAGGCTATTCTCCCACCTTGCGCATGCGCACAAGGTGGGAGACAGCCTGTCTGGGTGGTCTGCCCGGGTCTCTGCAACCGTTCTGGTCTCTGCAACCTTTCTGCAAACTTCCTGAGCCTTGCTGAATGACTCAGCAAGGCCCAGGACACAACACCCCTCCCCCCTTGGATTAAACAACACTTTCCCTGTTGTTTAACAGCACTAGGTCAATGTCAGCCCGGCAACAGCTGGTGACCAGTAGGTGACCACCCCCTATTCCTGGCAACCTCTTTCCCTTAGGGTTCCGTGGACTCCACGTTCTTTCACACTTGAAAACATGAGCCTCACATATTCTTGTAAATACTTAGGCGGACCCTTAACCCACTCAGATCTTCATGGAGCCAGATTTAGGGACAGGTGTGATGATATGTGGGGGAAGTGTATTAGGTGCCTGGAGTGCCTGCTCCCGGTTTACGCAAAACAAACCTGGACTTTGTCGCCCAGAAGACTCAGGGGTTCCCCCTGACTGCTGACTGGCTGGATCCGCTAAACCCAAACCAGAGTTCCTTGGACGGGTCGAGTTCCCCGAGTCCCTTGGTGGGGTAGAGTTCCCCAAAAGTCCTTGGGACTCCCCTTGGGAGCACTGTCCCTCGAGCCCAAGGCCAGCAGCAGGAGTGCCCTGAGTAGCCGATTTACAGCCATTTGCCCTAAGCCAGGGACCTCTGCCAGAGTCAGGAGCCACCTCCATGGCAAAACCCCCTGCGTCTCTGCCAGAGTGAGGATCCGCCTCCATGGCAAGACCCTCATCTGGAGCATTTGGAGACCCCCTCTCTTGGAGAAACTGTGGTCCACAATCATAATTGGGGTCCCCCTCCCCCCTGAGAGTGGAGCCAGGGGAGGAAACATGACCAGGAAGCCTCCAGCGCAGTTGGTCAATGTGGCGTCGAAGTACACGACCATCCTCTAAGGCCACTTCGTAGGACAGTGGCCCAGAGACCTTACAGATTACAGCAGGTACCCAGAGATACCCATGCCCATAGTTTCTGGTCCAAACCGGGTCACCCACTTGAAGTCTCCTAGGTGCCTGCGGTTGCAACACCTGTGAAGCCACCCGGTCTGGGTGCAGCCTGTCCAGCTTCGTAATAAGTCTGCGACCCCAGCGGAGTTCAGCTGGGCTCTTTCCAGTAGCTGTGCATGGTGTGGTGTGGTGTATAAGGAGAAAATCAGCTAACCTGTGATGCCAGGGTCCTTGAGTGATTCTCTTTAATGCGTCCTTTGTGGTGCGCACCATGCGTTCAGCCTGACCGTTGGTGGTAGGGTGAAAAGGAGCAGACGTGGCATGCCGGATCAAGTTGGCGTGGAGAAATGCCTGAAACTCAGAAGAGGTAAATTGGGGACCATTGTCTGATACTAAAACATCAGGAAGGCCATGGGAAGCGAAGATTCCTCTGAGCACCTGGATGGTCCTGGCAGTAGTAGTGGAGGACACAGGAACGACCTCAAGCCACTTGGAATGGCTATCCACAAGGAGGAGGAAGAATTGCCCCTGAAAGGGCCCAGCATAGTCTATATGGACGCGTGACCATGGAGTGAGTGTCTCCTCCCACCTATGTACAGGGGCCTGGGGCATTTCTGGCCGTGATTGCTGGCACACTTGGCACCCATGAATCTGGGCCTCGATATCCTTATCAAGTCCAGGCCACCAAAGATGGCTGCGCGCAAGTGCCTTCATTCTCACTATTCCCGGATGTCCCTCATGAAGAGAGAGCAAGACTCTAGTCCTCAATGAGGCCGGGATGACTACTCGGTTGCCCCACAGGATACACCCCTTGAATGTAGACAATTCATGCTTCCTACACCAGAAGCTTTGGAAGTCTGTACCAGGACACGTGTCAGGGCATCCTGACAACACGCGTGTCAGCACGCGTGCAAGCGTGTGATCAGTGGCGGTTTTAGCAGCCACATCCCTAGCATTGAGGGGAGATTCAGGTAGGTCCTGAATAGACAGAATGTGTACAGCAGGAGCAGGGTCTGCCTCTATTTGTTTAGAGGTAACTTACTTAGGCCATCAGCACGGTCCATCTCAGTACCTGGTTTGTGAACCAGGGTGTAATCATAAGCTGCTAAGAAAATAGACCATCTCAGCATTCTAGGAGATATAATCTGAGGACTTTGTTTATTGGTTGTAAACAACCCCAGCAAAGGCTTATGGTCAGTATAGACCGTGAAATGGCGTCCATACAAGAAATCATGAAATTTCTTGATGCCTGAGATTATTGCCAAGGCTTCCCTGTCAATCTGCGCGTAATTACGCTCTGCAGATGAGAGGGTCCTGGAATAGTAGGCCACAGGGACCTGAGTTCCATCTTCCTTGAGATGACTTAACACTGCTCCTACCCCATAAGGGGAAGCATCACATGCAATGCACACAGGCAAATGCTCATTGAAGTGAGCTAGTACAGCATTGGAGGATAGCAAAACCTTGACTTCTTTAAAAGCCTTCTCATGGACCTTTGTCCATGCCCATGGAGCCTGTTTGTCTAAGAGCCGGTGTAGCGGCTCAGCTACAGCAGCCTTGTGGGGGAGAAATGAATGGTAAAAATTAAGGAGGCCCAGAAAAGCCTGAAGTTCCGTTTTTGACCGGGGACTAGGGGCCAGTTGGATGGCCTGGAATTTGGACTCTGCGTGGTGGATGCCTTCTGCATCAATATGAAACCCTAGAAATTCGGTGGATGTTACACCTATTTTACATTTGTCTTGCTGTAACTTCAGCCCAGCTTGGCGGAACCGCAGCAAGACAGCTCTTAGCCTTTCAGCCAAGTTCCCAGATGACTCTCCTGCAATGAGGATGTCATCAAAATAGGGGCAGACTCCCGGAATACCCCTGAGCGTTCGCTCCATCACCCCTTGAAAAATGCCAGGGGCTACATTGACCCCAAACTGCAGCCTCTTTACTTTGAAAGCCCCTCTGTGAGTGACTATAGTTTGTGCCTCAGCTGTTGCCTCATCAACAGGTAACTGTTGATAGGCCTGAGCTAAGTCAAGCTTGGCAAAAAGTTTTCCTCCTTTAAAGTGAGGCCAGAATGTGGCTCACCACGGGCACAGGATATGCGTGTTGGTGCAAGGCTTTATTTAAAGTGCATTTATAGTCCGCACATAGTCGGACTTCACCATTGCATTTCAGTGGCATTACTATGGGGGTTTCCCATGGACTAGAGTCCACAGGTTCCAGAATGCCTTGTTGGAGCAATTTGTCCAACTCAGCCTCAGTTTTGCTCTTTAGGGCAAAAGGCACCCTCCTTGGCTTGACCCTGATGGGTGTAATGTTTGGATCCAATTTTAACGTAATGGGAGGCCCCTTGTATGAGCCAAGTTCTGGGCTGAATACATCAGCAAACTCCTTACAGACTCCTATAAGGCTGGCTGTTTGCAGATGATTCAGACCAGTCACCTGGATCCCAAGTGCCTCGAACCAATCGAGTCCTATAAGACTCGTTCGATCACCCCCAACAACCACCACATCCAATAATCCATTGAAACCCTTACGCTGCACTCTGAGAATGGCCTCCCCCTTCATACTTACTCACGAGTTCTGAAAATCCGTGAGGATGAGATTGGAGGGCCTGAGTTTGACTCGTGAGCCACTCCGGAAGCAAACCTTGTTAAAGATGTCTACAGAAATAATGGAAAGAGCGGACCCTGTGTCCAGCTCCATGGCCAGGGGAACTCCCTGCAACTGTACATCAATGCGCAGCTTTTTCTTAAGGGGCCGGTGAACCCCTGTCTTAAACACCCCCCTATGGGATGCGCAATAACTCACCCTGTTTTGGCTGGGGACCTTGGTACCTTTCAGAGGCAATTCAGGGGACCTGTTCTTTTGACGACCCATGCAGGCTGATGCTATGTGGCCTTGCCTGCCACATGCTCGGCAGACAGCAGAACGAAAACGGCAGTCGGCCCTCCTGTGGCGACCCCCACAGCCGAAACAGCGAAGGGATGCAGGCGGCGGCCCTCTGCATTCCGGCAGTCTTCTCTCCGCCAACGGTTGAAGTCTGTCCACCTCTTCTTCCTCGGAGTCTTCTCCAGAGGCTTCACGCGCGGCTTCTTGGTGGACGGGGACGGCCGCTGGATGAATCTTTGTAGACCGCAAGGCCTTCACCATGCCGCCGGCTGCTTCTTCTGCTGCAATTTCTCTTAAGGCATCTTGGAACGTGACATCAGCCTTCGCAAACAGCTTCTGCTGCACCTCGCAGCTTCGCAACCCGCAGACAAGTCTATCTCGGAGCCTTTCCTCCAAATCTTGAAATGCACATGGTCATGCAGCCTGCCTCAGGGCCGCGACGAAGTCCGCAGCTGATTCTCTGGGCCGCTGGTCCCGCTGCTCGAACTGGTGCCTCCAAGCTATTACTGATAGCTTTGGCTCGAAATGCTCACGCAGCATTTTCTTGAGATCAGCATACGTGATCAATTCCAATGGTGCTGGGGCGACAAGATTATCGGCAATTTCAAAAGTTTCTTGCCCACAGACACACAACAAGGTAGCTGCTTTCAGGCCGTCTTCCTGGATTTTATTCACCCGAAAATAGTTTTCAACGCGAGCTGCGTACGAGCTTCAGCGTTCTGGGTGTGAAGTGTCGAATTCACCGAGACGACCCAGCTTGGACATCTTCTTGACTGATGGCCTCGTCAACGTCTCTCACCGCAAGGAAGGAGAAGGGGTCCTACGAAGCCAAGCCCACCTCCAGCGTATGCGTACTGGCAGGCGGTTGCTCCTTCTGGACACCGCGCTTCTCTTCTCATTCAGGCCTTAGGTGAGTAGGCCTATCTTACTTCTGTAGGCTTCCAAATGGCGAATCCCATCCTCGTCGCCAATGTTCTGTTCGCACAAGCAGACATTTGAGACGAGACAGTTCACAACAAAAGATGTCTTTTTATTAGTACACTCACTGAACAGAAGCAAGCAAACAATGGCAACAAGCCCTTTTATACTCCCCGTGCAAGGGGATGCTCAACCAATGCGTAAGACTGGAGACAGCCTGTCTGGGTCCCGGGCAGACACGTGGTCTGCCCGGGGCTCTGCAACCGTTCTGGTCTCTGCAACCTTTCTGCAGACTTCCTGAGCCTTGCTGAATGACTCAGCAAGGCCCAGGACACAACAATTTTCATAAATGATTACTGCTGCAAGACCATTATATGCCCAAAAATAGAATGGTGATGAACTAGTCACAATGGAGGAAAGTTTGGTGAAAAAGATAGAACTATTTTAACAGTAAATGTGATTATTGCTATGAGACTATTATATGCACAAAAAATTATATGCACAAAGAAATGGAAAGATTCTGAAATGCCCACAATGGAGGAAGGGTTGGTGAAGATGACAGCAGTAGCAGAGATGGCAAAATTATCTGGTTTGAGCAAAAGCTCAACAATTGTTTCTAACTTTCTATAACTTTGCAGTTATTGGAAATCCTTTATGGACTTTTTGCTGAAAAAAGAGAAAAATGAACGTGATATATGAATTTGAAGATTAACTTATGGAAAGAAGGAGAGATACGGCAAAATATAAATATTTCTATAACCACTATTAAGAAGATTGTTCTTTATTTATCATAGTTGTATAGTCCTCCATCCCATCAAAGTGACTCTGACTTGAGTAATTTTTTATTTTCTCCTATAATTTTTACATTGTTAAAAATTTCTTCAATAAAAATGATTTTTTTTAAAAAAAGGGGACACAGTCTCCCTGTAGACAGATTGAAATGCACATTTACAACTGCCCCACAATCAGAATTATTAGACTTACTAATCAAATAGGTGACTATGCCTACTTAAAACTAATCAAGGAGAGAAGCAACAGTGAGAATAATTAACTAGTGGAACAGTTCGCCTTCAGAAGCTGTGGGAGGTATTTAAGAAGAGACTGGCCAGACACTTGTTTAAAATGGTACAGGGTTTCCTGCTTGAGCAGGGGGTTGCCTAGAAGACCTCTGAGCTCTGTTCCAACTTTGTTATTCTGTTAAAAGTGACCTCAGCTAAAATCCTCTCGTTCTCTATTGGGAACACCATTTTTTAAATAGCGGATTATATGTCAATGTTTGCAGCTGTGCTGTTTTAAAACCTGTAAGCAGTGAGGGCCAGAGAGACAAAAGAAACGGTGCCCTAAAAACAATCATGAAAAACACTTTAAGTTGGGGTCAATGAAGAGCAATGAAGAAGAAGATTGTTTCATGGAACCTTGCAAGAAAAATGTTGGTTAGCTCTGAGGGTTGATGGTCAATGTAATGTACTCAGTTGTTATGGCAGCAGGTGCAAGGCGGCCACGTGACTACTGTAGAGAATGTCTGGGGCCCGGGCAGACTTGTTATTTTAGCGCAGGAGAAATCCCCTGCATTCATTGGGTAAGATTAACCAGAGCTCCGTGTATAAAAAGGAGGGAGCTAGTTTCATTCTGTTCTGTTCTGTATCTAATAAACCTTGTTATTGTTAAATCAGTCTCTCAATGTCTACCGCCATCAAGACAGAACAATTGGCGACGAAGGTGGGATACTGCTGCCAGAGGGCCAGACCACATTGAGGAACGGTGTTCCTATTGAGGCTCACTCACCTGCCAGTACGCAAACGCTGGGGGAGAGTGCTGCGAGGAACTGCCTGGAAAACCTTCTAACTAGTGGCAGCACGTGGTAGAGGAGAGACTCGTCATGGCCAAACTGGGTCGGCTAGCGGAGTTCGACGTTGCTCACCCGGAGCGGTGGAGCTCGTACGTCGCCCGGGCTGAGAACTACTTCCGCGTTAACCGAATTGCGGAAGATGAATTGAAGGCCGCCACGCTACTCTGTGTGTGTGGCCAAACCATCTTCGACATCGCGGAAAACCTCGTATCCCCAGTGCCATTAGAGACAGTGCCCTACGGAGACTAAAAAAGATGCTCAAGGAGCACTTCGAGCCGAAGCTGTCGGTCATCGCATGGCGGCACGCCTTCAAACAGCAGGACCAGCATCCAGGAGAGTCCATCACAGAATTCATTGCAGCCCTCCGACAGGCAGCAAGGCCATGTGAGTTCAAGGACTTAGAGGAACGGTTATGAGACCGTTTGGTTTGCGGGCTAAGGAGCAGAGAGCTTCAGCAAAAGATTTTCGCAAAGGAGACCGTATCGTTCCAAGAAGCGTTGCGAGAGGTCACCACAGAGGAAGCAGCCGGCAGAGCTGTAAGGGCCTTGCGGCTCTCAAAGAACACTCCCCCATCACAAACCGTCCACCACGAGGACGTCGAACTTGAGGAAGAGGCCGAGTCGGACCAGGAAGTTGACCTGGTGAGACGAACACCGGCGAAAGGACTTCTGAGACTTCTTGACAAGGCAGATCTCTTCCCTAGGTGCATGGGGTGCGGGGGTCGGCACAAGCGAGCCAACTGCCGGTTCCGGACTGCTAATTGCCGAGCATGTGGCAAGCAAGGCCATATCGCTGTTGTTTGCTTAGGTCGTGGAAATGAGAGTTCCAAGAAAGAGTTGCCTCCAAAAGTTACCGGGGTACCCAGCCAAAACAGGGTGGGGTTCTGTGCCAGCAGGCACAGTGTCCATAGAACCGGGGGACATAGGCCTTTAAAGAAAAAGCTGCAAATTGAAGTAAGATTGCAAAGGGTCCCAGTAAGGATGGAACTGGACATGGGGTCTGCCATGTCCATCATTTCCCAGAGCACCCTTAACAGGATCTGGGCAAAGTGGCCAACAAATGAAAATTAGGTTATCAAACCTAATATTGACTGATTTCCAGAATTCCCCGGTCAGATTTAAGGGGGAAGCCACTATAAGGGTGAGTTTTCAGAAATTCACGGGAATGTTGAATGTAGTTGTGGTCGATGGGGACAGGACAAGCCTGATAGGGCTTGATTGGTTCGAGGCCCTTGGAATTCAGGTAACGGGGCTGAACAGCGTAAAGTTTAGAGCAAGTCTGCAAGGAATTCGCAGACGTATTCACCACTGAACTGGGAGAGTATAAGGGGCCACCAATTGCATTAAAGTTAGATCCTTCTGTCGCACTGATTAGGATCAAGCCTCGTCAGGTGCCATTCGCTCTAAAGCACAAAATTAATGCAGAATTGGATAAACTTTTGCAGCAGGACATCTTAGAGCCTGTGGACAGCAGTCCATGGGAAACCCCCATAGTGATGCCACTTAAGGCCAATGGAGAGGTCAGAATCTGCACTGACTATAAGTGCACGCTGAATAAAGCGCTGCAGCAACACTCCTATCCCGTGCCAGTAGTCAGCCATATTCTGGCATCTCTACAAGGGGGTTGCATTTTCGCTAAATTTGATTTGGCCCAGGCCTACCAACAGCTGCCAGTGGACGAAGCCACAGCAGAGGCACAAACCATTGTGACCCATCAGGGGGCTTTCAAGGTGCGGAGGCTACAATTCGGCATTAACGTAGCACCAGGTATCTTCCAGAGTGTCATGGAGTGAACGCTTAGAGACCTCCCAGGTGTATGCCCGTACTTCAATGGTGTCCTCATCGCAGGGGAATCAGTAGAGAATCTAGCTGAGAGACTCAAGGCCGTGTTGTTGCGGTTTCGCAAAGCGGGCCTGAAACTCAGGAAAGATAAGTGCAAGATTGGGGTTACATCCACAGAGTTTCTGGGGTTTCGCATAGACGCGGAAGGCATACACCCTGCTCAGTCTAAGCTGGAGGCAATCCAGCAAGCACCCAGTCCCAAAACAAAAACAGAACTCCAAGCGTTCTTGGGACTGTTGAATTTCTATCACGCATTCATCCCCCACAAGGCAGCCGTGGCGGAGCCGTTACACCGGCTCCTAGACAAACAGGCTACTTGGGCATGGACGAGTGTCCACGAGAAAAGCTTTGCTGCAGTCAAAGCATTGCTTTCCTCAAATGCGGTATTGGCTCATTTTAATGAGCGGCTACCTGTTAGCGTAGCATGCGATGCTTCCCCGTACGGGATTGGAGCTGTCTTAAGCCACCTTAAAACAGATGGGACTCAGGTCCCGGTAGCATATTACTCCAGAACCCTGTCTGCTGCGGAGCATAATTACGTGCAGATAGATCGAGAAGCATTGGCAATCGTAGCGGGCATCAAGAAGTTCCACGGCTTCTTGTATGGTCGCCATTTCACGGTCTTCACAGACCACAAGCCGCTGTTGGGACTGTTTACAACTGAAAAGCAGACACCCCACATAATATTGCCTAGGATGTTAAGATGGTCCATATTTCTCTCTGCATATGATTTTTGCTTGGTTCACAAGCCAGGCAAAGAGATGGGCCATGCAGACGGCCTCAGTAGGTTGCCATTGAGAAATATAGAGCCTGATCCGGCACCAGCAAACCACATCCTGTCTATTCAGGATCTGCCGGAATCTCCTCTCCACGCAGGGGATGTAGCAGCTGAAACGGCTGCTGACAACACGTTAACATGCGTGTTGAACTGGGTGTTATTGGGATGGCCGGACATGTGTCCAGGCACAGAATTTCAGGGGTTTTGGAGGAGAAAATCGGAGCTATCCACCTTCAAGGGGTGTCTACTGTGGGGCAGTCGGGTAGTCATCCCGACCTCACTGAGGACTAGAGTCCTACTATCTCTGCATAGATAGTCCGAATGAAGGCGCTTGCGCACAGTCACCTGTGGTGGCCAGGGCTCGATAAGGAGATCGAAGCCGAGGTCCAAGGGTGTCACGTTTGCCAACAGTCCAGGCCAGAAATGCCCCAAGCTCCCATCCATAGGTGGGAAACAACACAGGATCCTTGGTCGAGGATCCATATCGACTATGCTGGCCCCTTTCAGGGGCAACTCTTTCTTATTGTAGTGGACAGTCACTCTAAGTGGCTGGAGATGGTTCCAGTGTCCGCTACCACTTCCACTATCACCATCAGGGTTCTGCGTGGCATTTTTGCTACTCATGGACTGCCGGACGTAATTGTCTCCGACAATGGAACTCAATTTACTTCCGCGGAGTTCCAGTCTTTTCTGCGGGCAAACCTAATCCGTCACGCTATGTCGGCGCCATTCCACCCGGCGTCAAATTGTCAAGCGGAATGCATGGTGTGAACTACGAAAGACTCTTTAAAAAGACTAACACATGGCAACTGGCATCACCGGTTGGCTGACTTTCTCCTGTGCCACCGCACCACTCCATGTACTGCCACGGGCAAAAGCCCTGCTGAACTCCGATGGGGTCACCGGCTTATCACTAAGCTGGATAGTTACATCCGGACCGCGTTGCATCGCAGGTGTCCCAACCATGGGCACCGAGGCGGCTGAACTTGGGCGATCCGGTTGGGGCTCAAAATTATGGCCCTGGTAACTTGTGGGTGGTGGCTGTCATTTATAGGGTCACTGGCCCTCTTTCATATGAAGTGGCATTGGAAGACGGTCGGGTGCTGCGGCGCCATATCGACCAGCTTCGCTGGAGGTTGCCAAGCCACTCTTCCACTCCTGGCTCTGCTTTGGGGGGGGAGGAAGCTCCCGAGATTGATCGGGACCCTGAATATGGCTCATTGCAAATAGCGAATGAGGGGTTTGCCAGCGAGGCGGCTCCTGACTCTGGCACCACACGCATGGGACATTGCGCGAGATCGGTTTTTCAAGCCTCTCCATGGGGGGGGTTGCCCATCCAGGACACGACCCCCTGTCACGCCTCTCCATGGGGAGGGGGTTGCCCATCTGGGACACGACCCCCAACCACCTGCTTCTGCAGATCAGGGAAATACCACCCCTTCAGGGAACACCACCCATCTGGGGAACTCTACCCCAAACCGGCATGCAAAGCTGGGCCAACAGGTCAGCCTGCATGTCCCACTTCCGACCATCTTAAACGGGTCCCCAAGTCCTTGCCCGGTGGGCAAGCTTGCAGATCAGGCAACCGCGGCACTTCCGCGGAGATCGGAGCGAATCCGAGGACCTCCCAAATTCCTCAAGGAGTACGTGAGGGCTCTATCGGCGCTAGCATAGCGTTCGGAGTTCTTGCTAGCATTGAGGCATTCTCACAGGTACAAATGTACTTTTACTCAAGCTGGCATTGCCCAGCATTGTTTTTAAAAGCTTCCATTAGCTGCTTGCGTTCTCAAACGCTTTAATGAACAAAGGCAGGCAACACGTCCTACAAGGTCACAGGCTGGGCTAAGATTTTGGGAGTGAACGGGTAGCCTCCATCCGGGGGCGGCTTACTAAAGCAACCTAATTAAAAGGGGGTACAGTATGCTCCTCACTAAGGGGGGAGGAGTGTAATGTACTCAGTTGTTATGGCAGTAGGTGCAAGGCGGCCACGTGACTACTGCAGAGACAGAATGTCTGGGGCCCGGGCAGACTTGTTATTTTAGCGCGGGAGAAATCCCCTGCATTCATTGGGTAAGATTAACCAGAGCTCCGTGTATAAAAAGGAGGGAGCTAGTTTTGTTCTGTTCTGTTCTGTATCTAATAGTAATGAATAAACCTTGTTATTGTTAAATCAGTCTCTCAATGTCTACCGCCATCAAGACAGAACAGTCAACTAGAATTTCCTCAGAGCAGAAGAGTAAGGATGGTTCCCCTGTGGAAGCCTAAATAAGTAGGTCTGGTTTTATTTTGAATGTGACTTTGATTGGACAGGATAGATGCATAAAATCGTAGATCTGGTCTTAGATCTGTCACCCTTGAGATGACATCTTGCACACTTTTCCATTCATCTGATAGCTTTAGCAGCTGTTGGCCCGCACCCCATACATGTTTGCAATGACTTTGCCAGAGTACAATCACTTATAAGCCCAAGTAGATGCTTCTTAGTTTCATGCTTGGCATGGCCTGGAGAAGCAATTTCCGCCTGCCCAATGAGGTTCTGTTTTCCTGTGCAGACATTCTTGCCATTGGGGCTAAATCACTTCTCTTAGCAGCTCCTCTGACCTCTTACTACTTAGGAAAACACTGTGGGAAGGAATAGCTCAAGGTCAGGAACAGAGGAGCAAGGAGACTGAAGCATTGCCAAAGTGGGATAATTTGAGCCTGGTCGCCTGTGCCTCAAATTGAAAACTCTGAATTGGCATTAAAAACTAAAGCAGGCGATCTCAGGTTAACATCCCTCCTTCCACTTTCCTCACCTTCAGGAAAGGAGATATTGGGAAGAATCTATCAGTTTTAATAGGCACCTATCCATCTGGTTCCTTCCATCACCAGCAAAGCTCCAAGAAAGGTGAACTCTGAAGTAATCTTTTTTGGAAGCAGATTCTTTGGACCAGATTCTTCCGAATATTTCCAAATGAACTCAATCAAATGTGACTTTCTCACCCAATTCAAGCAATGTTGGAAAGCTTTAGAACTTAATGCTCATTGTGGGAGCAATTCCTGCTTCTTTTCCAATCCTGAGACTTTAGAAGCTTTAGAAGAGAACAGAGCTGGTTAGAAACATGCAGCTCAAACATTCCTGCAATGTACCAAGACTTCAGTTATCAGCAAGCTTTGTTTTCAGTACTATTTTAGTAGTAGGACTGAGCTGTAAAGGACATCACATGGGTACAGTGAGATAGGAAAGTTCTTAGACAGGCCCATATTCCATCTTTGCCTATTTAGGACTTGTTTTTTGAGCTTCTTATTGGCAGGGGGCATCCTGATAAATGAAGCCCAAAGTGCTGCCTAAATTCTAATGCAGAATATTGCTTAGAAATATTTGCTGTCCACCTGGACGATGTTTGCCTGTTAACAGTGTCCTGGGTTTTTTGGCCAGTGACAGGAAGAAACCCTGCAGGCTGGATAAGGTATCTCTGTCAGTTGGTTCCCCTCCTTTCATACTCGCCACTGCCGAATCAGGAGTGGAACTGCTGCTCTGCAGGATGTTCTCTCAGTTCACATTCCCAGTTCTTCTCATGGGCGTGGGGTGGGGGTAAGGGGTTGCAGGTCCTCTTTCTGTGTCCTGTTGCCTTGGTGACAGATCCATGTTTACTCAAACACACTCAGAAAGTGCTTGAAAACTTGCAACACTGCACTGTGTTTCTGTGTTAGTCATCCCAAAGCTGCCAGTTCCAGTGTTGTGTTTCTTGGCATAGCGAAACCTGAGAGCCTGAGAGCCGCATTTCAAACCCATGTATGGCCTGACCCTCTCAGCATGGCTCAGCGAAGGGGGCCAGGATTCCTGCTTGGCCACCAGCTTGGCAGAGGCTCTGGTGTTACTATCCAGACCATTCCCTGAAAACAGAGTGCAAAACACTCCAACTCACCTGCCTCTCCCTGCAGCAGGAACTGTTTCTGTCTGGCATGACAGAGTAAAACAGACGTCAAGTGCCAGCCTGCTTTTTGTTACTTCTTCTATGAGCTTGCCCAGAATTAAGATTCAGTGATCTAACGGAGATCAGTTCTTGCTTTGTATCTAATGAAACCTCTTCCAGTCACGAGGCTCCAGAGGTGCTCATCAATAACATAGGAGCAAGACAGGGGGAAGGGGGGAATAAACGATCCAAAATTTCATCACTGTGCCTCAAGGGAGGGACTCTGGGCTTGTGGAGATTGTGGAGACAAACCGAGAAGATTCCTCCAAACTGGAGGATGCCTGGATCAATATGGCAAGATGGCATTACTTTTTTTTTTTTAATTTTAATTTTAATTTTTCCTTTTTCACTTTACAATTTACAAAACAAAATACATTTTTTTTCTTCCTTAACAGTACTGTGTCCTCTATTTCTTACATTTATTTACAGTTGGTTACATAGCTTTCCTACTTTTTTGTTCTTTGATCTAACCAAACATAGCACTTGTTCCATATCTCATAATATTCTGTTGCTTCCTTATCCTTTATTTCTAAAGTAAGCTTGTACATTTCAGCGCATTCTAGTATCTTATAAATGATCATGTCATTTGGTGGTACACTCTCACATTTCCAACATTGCGCGTATGCGATGCGTGCCGCTGTTATTATGTGTACAATGATGTATCAAAGTTGTTTTTTTATCTTTGGATTAATTATACCTAATAAAAATAGCTCCGGTTTAAATTCAATTTGTTCTTTGGTTATGGCATTCCTAATGGTGGTCAATCATGCCGTCGGCTCTGCCCAGGGAATACTGGCAGTGAGGTGGCCATTCAGAAGGAGGAGTCCTATGAGAAACATTGTCGCATCCTGTGGCATGCTTTGAATGCAGAAGCTGATGTGACAGTAAGTGTGCTAGACTTTAAGACACCACAAGATTATGTCCTATTTGCTAGCAGAAATGAAGACATCTGTCTTTGAGATCCTATGTTTCTCTACGTCTTGTCTGCAGGCTGTGATCACACACAATCATTCAAAAGACAGTCAAAAGGGGACTGCCCCTTCAGAGTTAGTTTCAGATGGTGAGACAGATCAGTATTTGGGATATTCTCACACATTTCATTTTATTAGATCATTGCTGTTAATGGGCCAGGCAAAGGGAGAAGACAGATGAGGCAGATGCCACAAGGATTAATCCTGGCTAGGTGCTCTTGAGAATATTGAAGAGTACCCAGCCAAGAATTAGCTCTTGCATGCAGATCAAGACTTTTTCTCCCCCCCCCCAAAGGATCGTCCACATCTTTGATTCCTTTGGGGGATCCTTTGCAGGATCTCTATCAGGGTGATCTTCTTTATGCATGAAGGATTGATTTGACATCTGGCCCACTCTGTGACAAGTTGTGCCCTGCAGAAAAAAAACTTTGCATATTTTTCTTCTAGTCTGTTTGATTAGATGAAATAATTTATTTGCTTTTGAAATTTCCATCAAAGCAGAGAAGAATGTTGGTGAATTTTTGGAGGTGGAATGGAGTGTTCTTGTACTTATTCAGTGATAAGGTAAGGAGTCTCTCTCTCTCTCTCTCTCTCTCTCTCTCTCTCTCTCTCTCTCTCTCTCTCTCTGTGTGTGTGTGTGTGTGTAGCTTTCTACATTTCTACTGAATTCCAAGGGAATATATTGTGATGAAAATCCTCCTGCGGTCCTTTATCTGACTGGGAAGTGGGAGAAACCAGAGAGATTTCAAAATGATCTGAGAACGTATGAGCTCCACCTCCTTCATCCCTGCAACTAAGGGAAAATCATCAGCCAAAGACACTGGAAGAAACTGTCAGGTGCACCAAGAATAACTCTCTTTTTCTAGAAACTGAGCACTCTGGAGGCAGCTTTGTTATTAAATTAAAGACTTTCCGGGAATCCTTCAAATTTGCTTGTTTCATGGGTGATGCTTTGTATATTGATGGAGCTCAACTGGCCTCTCTTCCCCACCACAGGCAAGGGTCAAAGCTGTTTAAAAGCCCCCATACAGCCACCAAGTTGCCTTCAGGGTTTGATTAGTTTTCTGGGACAACAGAGCATCAGTGAATCCCAAGAGAATTATTGGAAGTGCAGAGGAACATGGCATCTAGCCATGCTCTAGAGAGATCCATTAAATCTCCATCAAGAAGGTCTGTGCTTTCAAAAAATAACTTCTCAAAAGACATCCTGACTGCAAACACAGGGAGCTAAATAACCTAAAGGCAACTGTCAAATAATGAATGAAACTTTTTAAAAAACCAACAGGAGATGACATTATTAGTCAACACATTTCCTGTTGGATTTTGTACAGCTTTTAAGGAGGCAGCACCTTCTCATGATTAGAAAGTGTCAGGTCCCCTTTTAGGGTGCCCTGCCATTCTGGTGGAGGGGGGGGGAGGAGAAGGCTTCTGGGGAGCATTCTTTGCATGCTTTCGCTTTTGCCATGGGAATTAGGGAGGGAGATAGTCTTCAAACACTGGATGGACTCCCTCCCAGCTGGTTCCAGCCTGACTCCAAGGTCACTGTGCCCTGAGAATGACCCATTATGTGTCCTGTACCTCAGCCCTCTCAAAAAAAACCTTTGCAGCACAGTATTGGCTGCCGGTGGACTGGTCAGGGGGGTTGGATTTCAAAGTGGGAAGAATAGCTTGATGCTTTGTGTGGGAATGTTAGATTCCACTTAACCTTATTGCAACTACTGTTTCTCAGTAAATTCTTTTGATGAACTGCATGGCATCAAGAGTTGTACTTTCCTGAGAGGGCCAGTTGGGGCAGGTCCTTACATTAAGCAGAATTTGCAATAGTGGTCAACCCGGAGAGGCACTCACCTCTACCGTGGGGACTATTCAAAGAATGTCTGCACAAGGCAGCGACCAAGAGGAAGCTGAATGCTGGGGGGGATGCCTCTGCCAAGCCTAACCCCAGAGCGGACCTCTCCAGACTGACAGAGGAAGCCACCAGCCTGGGAGATTCATCAAAGCCCAGGTGCTCCATTGGGGTTGGAAAGAAAGATGACTGGGAAGGGAGAACTAAAGGACTAACTCTCACCCGAGACAGCCGATGACGCAAATGGCAAGCAGAGCTGGAAGAGCTTGAAGATGAAGAGGAAAAAAGCAAAGTCAATCACACTGACTTCCTCATGAAGCAAGCCATGCACTCCATGATGGCAGCATTCCAGAGCCTCAAGGCCCAAGAGACCTTAGCCAGGATGACATCTGGGGATGCTTGCCAAGCCAGAGAGGAGGATTACGGGGGAGAGCCTCACCATTAGACACCACAGCAGGAGTCTCAGCATCCCCAGGTGGGGCAGCTGCAACCGTGGGAGCAGCACAGAGGGACCATACCAGTGCTGGAGCCACAGGCCCACGAAGAAGAAAAGCCCTGCCGCTGGGTGTGAAGTTCGATGGGGACTCCCAGCAAATGGGATTTTTCCTGGCCCACATCCTAACCTACATGCAGGAGTACAGACCAGACATCCCTACTGAAGGTGCCAAGGCGAGGTGTATCACATTGACACTGGAAGCAGTGGCTGCTCACTGGATGAACACCCCTGAGCTGAAAAACTTTTATTGTTTTATGACTATAGTCCACTGCCAGTTTGAGGACCCTCTCACTGACCAGAAAGCCAGAGACCGCATTAATACCATTAGGCAAGAGTGCAGAGCCATGGCTGAATACACCGAAGAGTTACGTGACCTGGAATGCCAACTCAACTGGCCAGAAGACATCTTCATCAGCTATTTTAAAGATGAGCTGAACAACGACCTATACAATGCTTGTGTAGTAAGAGGGACCCTTGCAACCCTGCACAACTGGTGCATGCTTGCTGAAGAAGTAGAGATTGACTAAACCTGAAACAGGTACCACACGTCGAGATCTTGGAAGAAATCCCCTCCACAGAAGAGAGAAACGTCTAAACCTCAACTTTCGCAAGCCAGATTGACTTCCTGCTTCAAATGTGGCCAAGAGGGGCATCAAGCCACAGAATGCAAAACTGGCCTTCCAACTAAGCAGACCAGCCTAAACCACGTGGGGAAGTCCAGTAAAGTGCAACCACGGGCCAAAGAGATGGTGCTGAAAGGAGTGGAGGTTATGGACCCAAGGGAATGCTGACCCCACCAGATGATGGCCAGGGGTTAACAGACACCGACTCCAATGATGACCCCCAGTAAGTGACCTGGTCATTAGTGACTGTCCCTACAGAACTTAGTTTCCCTGGGTCTGGGTTGTAAGCTAGTCTCAGAGGGCTTTTCAACCTTTTCACAGATTGTGCAACTTTTAGGACATGACAATATTTGAGTACCACCAGTGCTTAGCAAGGTGTCAAAAACTTGATGACTAAAAAAAAAAGGGGTGTGTGGGTTTTACTGATTAGATTCATTTGTTGTTATAGAAATGGCTAGTTTATAATATTATGGAAAAGTAAAAAGTTGAGGTTCAGTGTTAATGCTTCCTTCTACTGCAACAGAGGAAGTCTGTTCTTTTTCCCTTCTCCCCCTCATCCCCCCCTTTTTCCTCCCCACTGTGTCCTACTATTTGCTTTTGTATATTTGTATTGTATTCTATAATCTAATAAAATATTACAAACTGTAGAAAAAAAGGGGAAAATTACCATTTTAATTTCTTCAGTGGCTGTTCCTTTGCTGAATTACTTTCCCTTTGCACTGACAAATGTATGATGAATTTATCCATGTTTATTAATATGCACCACTACCAGCTAGCTAGGGGTGTTCAGACTTGGCACTTTTAAGACTTGTGGACTTCAACTCCCAGAATTCCTCACCCATCATGGCTGGTTGAGGAATTCTGGGAGTTGCAGTCCACAAATCTTAAAGTTGCCAAGACTGAGATGGTTAAAAGTCCCAGTGCCATTTTGTCAGCTGGACAGCTCTGTTGCAGGGGGGCATCCCAGCAACTTTTGCCACCGAACCCAAAGGAATGCAGATGGAGGCACATTCAGAAGTCATGAGTTTCATAGTAGCACCTGGAATAGAAAGACCCCTAGTCCTAGGGCTAGCCTGGCTAAAAAAGTGGAACCCTTATGTGAACTGGAGGAAAGGACTGCTAAAGTTTTGGCCTGGTGCCAAATTGCCAAAGCCAAAACTCTACTCAATGACCCCCAGACAACTGGAAGAACTCTGGGGGTTCATTGATAAAGAACCTGATCCAAGGCCTCATTCAGCCAGCGTTGTGGCCCCAGTCCTGTTCCAGGAAAAGAAGGATAGGACCCTTCATTTATGCATGGACTATAGAGGGTTAAACACAGTGTGCGTAGAGAATGTTTATTCCTTACCTCTGATGAAAGATATGCTAGACCACCTTGCCAAGGGAAAAATCTTTACTAAGCTGGACTTGCAGGAGGCATATTATCGCGTGAGGATCAGAGAGGGGGATGAATGGAAACCTGCTTCAGTTGCCTGCTGGGTTGTTTCCAATTCAAAGTACTCCCTTTCAGACTGCAGGAAGCCCCAGCTGTGTTTATGTAATTGATTAATGAGGTCCTGCATGAGCATCTGGACAAGAGAATGCTTGTGTATTTGGACGACATTTTAATCTACAATGAAACCAAGGCAGAACATGTAAAACTAGTGAGAGTGGTCCTCCAAAAACTATGAGCCACCAAGCTGTATACTAAACTTTCTAAATGCGAGTTCTACCAAAGTAAAAAAGACTACTTGGCTACTGTATCTCGCATGAAGGAGATGGATCCCCCAAAAATCAGACCTGTGCTGGATTGGGTGCCACCTCGCACTAGGAAGCAACTGCAAAGCTTCCTAGAATTTGCAAATGTTTACCAGCAATTCATTCCTTCATTTGCCCAAATAGCTCTCCCATTATGAACTTGCTTAAGACAAAAAAAAGGGGGGGAAACAAACCTAAACCTAGTCAACCACTTAAATGGTCGATGGAATGTCAAGCCGCTTTTGAGAAGCTCAAATACTTGTTCACAGCCAAACCAGTTTCAAAGCATCCTGACCTGACAAAGCCATTTGTTATACAAGCCGATGCAAGCAATGTGACTGTGGGAGCAGTGCTGCTGCAGGAGAATGAGAGTGGACAGCTGCAACCTTAAGCTTACGCCTCCAAAATCTTTCTGAGACTGAACAACGATGGGCAGTGTGGGAGAAAGAGGCTTACACTGTGAGATGGGCGTTCCTGTCCTGGAGGCACTTCTCAGAGGGGAGTAAAATACCTTTTGAGGTGTGGACTGATCACAAGAATTTAGAGGCACCGAAAACCCCTTGTAAGCTCTCTCCTAAACAAGCATGATGGGCACAGTGTCAACTGTCCAGTTAGCATTTCCAGAAAAAGAAACTCCTGGGACTCCAGTTTTCCTGCTCAAAAGCTTAATTAAACAATAGATTCCCTTGCCCTCACCCACTGAGTGTTCACATTGTCCAATAGTAATACTTCTTCTTGTTATGGGAAAAGTCCACTTCTCCATTGAGCACCTGTGTTAGTGACCTTGGCGTTATTAGCACCAAGCTCTCAAAGATGCCTTGGATGCCTAGATACCATCCCTCTGACCTTTGCATCCCACAATCTTGTCAAGCTATGAGCAAGGGAGAAAATGTAGGTGAAAGGGCAAATCAGTCTTGAAATGCTGACACCCCCCCCCCCCGGAAGAAAGGTAGACCTGGAACAAGAATAAACATACATATATACACATTATTACGTACAACCCAACTACTGCTACATTCCTTAATGGGGCCCTTGAGGATACCTAATGTGAATTTTCTTAACTAACCTGGCTGCCCTAACATCAGGTGCAGCCACCCACTCAGCATCTGTAGCCTTTCCACAGTACTAAATACTGTAATTTTCCCTTGTGATATCTGGAGTTGAGAATCTTTTGATCTCGTAGTGCTCCTCTCCCTTTACTAGGATGGGGGGGGGGAGGAGGTGTTTCTTTGTCTGGCTTCAAACCAGATCCCCGAAAGGTTTTAAAAGGCTGCAATGAAATACTGGATGAACTCGCCTGAAGCTTCTCAGCAATTTCAGCTCCACCATCACCAGATTTACTGTCCAGACGATGTGGAAAGGCCTTATGTATTTGGGACTTAACTTTTTGCAAGGTTGCCTCAGGTTTAGGTACTTGGACAAATACACCTTATCCCTCACTTTAAACTCTCGCTGGGGAACTCTCTTATGATCTGCTTACCTCTTTTGACTTTCCTTAGCCTTATTTGGTGCCTCACACACAGTGGGCCATGTGGCTTTTAATGTATCCATCCAATCAGCTAATGACCCTAAGGATAGGGCTTCCTGTGGGAGCTCTGGCATGAGCACAAACTCAGTCCCTGTGGCCACTTTGAAGGGGGTAAAACCTGTGCTGCTGTGCACCAAGTTGTTACATGCCACCTCTGCGAAAGGCAGGAGTTCGTCCCAATTAGTTTGCTGATAATTTACATAGCAGCACAAGTATTTCTCTACTAGTGAGTTGGCGCATTCAGCAGCCCCATCAGTACTCAGGGAGGAGCCTATTATTTTCAAGAATTCCTGCCAAAACTTTACAGTGAATTGTGGCCCTCGGTCCAAGATAATGTGCTTTGGGGCCCCATGTAGTCAGTAGATGTGTTGCACAAACATCTTGGCTAGGGTCTGAGCTGAAGGAATCTTTGGACATGCCACAAAGTGTGCTTGGTTCGAAAACAAGTCGATGACAGTCCAGATTACTGTGCTCCCAGCACTCTCAGGCAACTCCATGATTAAGTCCATGGATATCTCTTCCCACGGCTTAGCTGTGTTGGCTACCGACTGTTGCAAGCCGGAAGGCTTCCCAGGTATACGCTTCATGGAGGCACACATGGGGCAACTAGCCACATAGGCTTTGATGTCCTTTTTCATTTTTGGCCATCAAAACTGTCTTTTTATCAAATGAAGGGTTTTCATGAATCCAAAATGCTCTGTAGGTTTTGCATCATGTCTCCTCTGCAGGATCAAGGTTCTATGGCTGGCTGAGACATACAGTTTACTCCCCTTCCACACTAAGCACTCTTTTGACATCAGGTCATCTTCATGTCTCTGGAACCACTCATCCACGCCCCCCACCCCCCTGAGGCATCTTTTAACTGTTGCATCAACGACTCTCCCACCGGTTGCAGAGAGGCTGTTGTCTGCTGCCTCGTAAGTGTTGGTGCTGCAAGATGCCTGGATGGGATAATGGAGTTAACTATTTCCTCTCAGGCACTTCTGTACTGGGGCATGTGAGAGTGGGCATCTGCTAGGAAGTTCTCCCCCCCCAGCAAGTAGTGAAGGGTGAAACTGGTTAAAATATTGAGCCCATTGGACCTGCTTAGGGGATAGCTTTCTTGGGGTCCTTAATGCCTCCAGGTTCTTGTGGTCTGTCCACACCTCAGAGGGAATCTTACTGCCCTCCAAAAACTGCCTCCAGGCCAGAAGAGCCCATCGGACAGCATAAGCCTCTTTCTCCCAAATGGCCCAGATACTCTCTCAGTATCGGGTAACTTGTGAGACATGTAGGCACAAGGTTGCAGCTCCCCCTTTTTGTTCCTCTGGAGTAAAACCTCCCCTATTGCCACATCGCTGGCATCTGCCTGGATCACAAAAGGCTCATCTGGGTTTGGATGCTTCAAGACTGGCTCTGCAGCAAAGAGCTGCATTAGCTTCTCGAAAGCCTCTTGGCATTTGATGGACCAGTTTAGTGGTTGACTCGGTTTAGACGTCACTCCCCCTCCCATCTTGAGCAAGTTGGTGATGGACAGGGCTATCTGGGCAAATGTGGGGATGAACTGCTGGTCAAAGTTCGCAAATCCCAGGAAATACTGTAACTGCCTCCTGGTTTGAGGGGCCCCCCACTTCAGAATTGCCCTCACCTTACCTGGGTCCATTTCCACCCCATCTTTGGAGGTGCAATACCACAGGTTAGGCTGTTCTTGTGGAAGTTGTATTTCGATAACTTCACATACAGCTGCGCTTTAAGCAACTTCTTAAGTACTGCTCTTACCAGCTTTACATGCTCTTCCATGGTCTTGGTATAAATTAGAATGTCACCAAGTACTCCAGCATCCCTTTATACAGGTGCTCATGCAGGACTTTGTTTATTAACTGCATGAATACTGCTGGTGCTACTTGCAACCCAAATTGCATCACTCGAAATTGGTAGCAACCCAGAGGGCAGTTAAATGTGGTTTCCATTCATCTCCTTCTTTAATCCTCACTCAGTAATAGGCTTCCCTTAAGTCCAGTTTGGTGAAAATCTTCCTCTTGGATAGGTAACCCAGCATGTCCCTCATGAGGGGGAGGGGATACATATTCTCTATACAGATACAATTCAATCCATGGTAATTCACACACAGCCTAAGAGACCCATCTTTCTTCTCTTTGAAAAGCACAGGGGCAGCCATCCTAGATTTCACTAGCTGAATAAATCCCCTGGCTAATAAACCCCCGAAGTTCCTCCATCTCTCTTGGGGTCATTGAATACATCTTTGGCTTTGGCAATTTTGCCCCTGGCAGGATCTCAATAGCACAGTCTGTGGGGCGATGGGGCAGGAGCACGTCTGATTCCCTTTCACTGAACGCCTCTGCTAGGTATTCACTCAGATTTCATTTCTTCAACCAGGCTAGTCCCAGGACCATGGTCTCAGTCATTCCAGGAGCCAGAGTAAAACAATAGTCTCTACGTGGGTCCCAGCCCTGAGGCTCTCTGGCTCTGGTAGGCAAGTTGCTGGTGCCCTTCCTGTAAGGAAACCATCTAGCTGGGAGAACCCCATGGGCTGCCTTAAATTCCTCAGCCTCAGCCTTAGTTTCTCCACAGTCCAGAGGCTGATTAGGCACTGAGTATACCCTGAGTCCAACAAGGCCATGAGGACCTCTTACTCCTGAGGAGGACACCTGAATCTCCCCTCGGGATGATGGTACCACTTACCATCGGGTCGTCTTCTCTTTTGCTGTCGCTCTCGTAGATGACCAAGCTGGGTTTATCATGAGTCAGAGTTTTCTCCCTTTCACTGGATTGTGGAGAAACCTCTATGACCTGTTGGGCCGTCCATGTCTTCTCCCTTGGCCTCCCTAAGGGCTTTTCTAGCTTCGGTTGGGCCGGGGCTTATGGTGCCAATACTGGACGTGGTGCAGGGCGATTGGCTGCTCAATGGTGTTTCCTCCCACATCGGAAACATCTCCCGGGCTCTGGCAGGGCTTTTTCCCTGTGGAAGGGGTTGCCTCTTCTCTCCTTCCACAGGGTGCTGGGCATCTCTTGGGCATCCAGTGTGGCTGTTTCTCATGCACTGCATGCTCCTGGTACTCCATCAGGTCTAGCTCCATGTTTGTGGCCAACCGGTACCACGCTTGAAGGTTGCCTGGTACTCCCTGGGGCAGGCAGTTGCGGTATGAGTCCTTGCTCAGCCCTTCCTGGAATTAGTAGACCAGCATACGCTCAGGCCAATCTCTCAGGCAAGCTGCCAGGCTACAAAAGTCTCAGATGTACTCTGCCACTGGCTGCTTGCCCTGCTGTAGGGAGCAGGATGCAGATCTCCACAAGCTAGGGCGCTGCAGGGTCCTCAAACCTGTCTTATGACCTCTGCATGAAAGCATCCAGGTCTTGCAGCTCCAGAACCCCCTCATTGTAGAGAGACACCAGCCATTCCACCGCATCCCCCTCCAGGTTAGATGTAATGGCATTGACCTGGGCGTGCCCATCCAGGTACATCTCTCCATGGTGTTCCATATAGTTCCAGGCCTGGGTCAGGAAGTAGGCCAAGTTATTGGGCTGCCCATTGAACCAAACTGTTAAGGGAGGTAGTACTCAGTCTTCTTGCCCTAGGACGTATTGGGGCTGCAACCCCACTGCTGCCTGGGGTGCTTGAGCAGGGGTGCTGGCTGCTGTTAGGGCTGCGTGTGCCAGCTCTGGCTTCAACTTGGGTTCCTGCCAGGGCTTCACAAAGGGAGGCTTCCTCTGGTCTCATCCCTCCATCTGTTCCTCTGTGGTGGGGTCCAGGTAGGCTGTTACATTGGAGAGCTGGTTTAATGTCAATGTCCAGTTAGCATTTCCAGAAAAAGAAAATTCTGGGACATGAGTTTACCAAGAGTATAATACTTTACTAAAAATTTACATTGGCACAGAAGAAGCGAAACCAGCTCTGGTTTTCTCGCTTGAAAGCTTACAGCTCCCATGGTTCCCACCCACCAGGTGTTTACATTGTCCAATAGTAATACTTCTTGTTATGGGAAAAGTCCACTTCTCCATCGAGCACCTGCATTAGTGACCTTGGCATTATCAGTACCAAGCTCTCAAAGACGCCCCAGTTGTGTAGATACCATCCCTCCCACCTTTGCATTCTACAATTTTGTCAAGCTGAGCAAGGGTGTCAAGACTGATTCACCCTTTCACCTAGATTTTCTCTTTCGCTGATATCTTGACAATGGAATGCAAAGGTGGGAGGGATGATATCTAGGCAACCAAGAGCCAAGGTCACTAATGCAGGTACTCGAAGGAGAAGTGGACTGTTCCCATAACAAGAAGAAATATTACTATTGGACAATGTGAACATCCGGTGGGTGGGGTTGAGCGATTCTATTGTTTAACTAAGCAAGCCTTCGAGCAGGAAAACCAGAGCTGGTTTAGCTTCTTCTGTGTAAACTTTCAGTAAAGTATTATACTCTTGGTAAAATCATGTCCCAGGAATTTCTTTTTCTGGAAATGCCAACTGGACAATTGACAAAGGGAGAAAATGTAGATGAAGGGGTGAATCAGTCTTGACACAAAGTATTTTAACCGCTTTGATTTCTCCCTGCACTATCTCCCAAGGGGGAAGAATTTTCTGGCAGATGCACTGTCATGTATGCCGCAGTACAATTGCTCCAAAGCAAAAAGAATAAAACCAGTGTTCCTGTCCCATCAGCTGGCAGCTCAAGTGACCACCCGAGCCCAGGGGAGAAAAACTATTCCAATAAGCAAGGACGTGACCTCTGCCCTTAAAGCTGCCCTAAAGGATAATAACTGGTTTCAGACTCATAACAATTTTTGCGCAATCCAAGATGGGCTAGCCTGGGTGGGGGCAAAGTCCAGAAAGTTCCAGAAAGTGAGAGACTCATGGTTTTGAGGACTTTTCATGACTTAAAGATGGCCAGACATTTTGGTTTCATGAAAACATTGCACCTAGTCAAGAGGCAGTTTTGGTGGCCACCCCTCAAAAAAGACATTGAAAGCTGCCAGCTGTCTGGTGTATGCCTCGGCAAAATGGCAGCAAGGAAAAACTCTGGGACTTCTTCAAACAGTAGCTGAGCCATCAGCACCTTGGAGAGAGATCTCTATAGACTTTATTGTGGAACTCCCTGAAAGTGCAAGAAATACAGTAATTTGGGTAGTGACTGATTTATTCTCTAAGCAAGTGCATTTTATCTCTTGTCAACAGAGGGATAAGGTCTTGCAAAACTATTCCTGCATCTTATTTATAGACTACACGCATCATTTCAGATGGGGGGGGATGCAATTTATGAGCCTTCCTGGGCCTACTGGGCACACTGACCAAGGACTTAATTCCAGTCATCACCCCCAAATGAATGGGGGGTGTGAACGAACGAACTCAGTATTGGAACAATACCTTAGAGGTTTTATTAATTATCAACAAGATAATTGGACTGACCTCTTGCCATTTGCAGAAGTGGCATACAATAACTCTGTACACAGCAATACAGATTTCACCCCCTTCAAGTGTGGCTACTGGTCAAGACTTCAAACCTATGCCTGAACTCCCTGTTAATGACCTTGGGGTACCAACCTTGAAAGAATGGGTCTCCCAACTACAAAACACCTGGCCCATAGTATGAAATGCCCTCGCTGAAGCTTGCAATACTTATAAAGCACAAACTGATGTAAAACAAACTGAGTCAAAACCTTTTAAAGTGCAAGACCATATTTACCTATCTACACATTATCTAGAGTCACTTCAACCCTCTAAGAAATTGGGACCTAAGTTTGGGGAGCCTTTCCCCATTAAATGCCTTATCAATCCTGTTATGGTGGAACTAGGCTTGCCAAAGTCACTTCTCTGGGTCCATCTAGTTTTTCATTGCAGTTTATTAAAATCTGAGGTTTCTTCACCCCTTAGGTCAGTTCCTCCTCCTGTCCCTGAACCATTAATGATAGAGGGGGAACAACACTTTGAGGTGAAGGAGATTTTGGACTCCCACAAGCATAGGAGGAACCTCCAAAATTTAGTGGAATGGAAGGACTTTCCTACCGGCTAGAATGAGTGGGTTGATCATCGACATGTTAGAGCCCCTAGATTAGTAAAATGTTTTCATAATCAATATCCTGACAGACCTAAATGATTGTTCAAATTTTCTTTTCTCTTCCATGTCTTCTGCAGGTTTAATCCCTCTCTTTTGGGCTAGCAGCATGTCAGGTCCCCTTTTTTGGGTGCCCTGCCATTCTAGTGGAGGGGGAAGGGGGATGCTCCAGGGAAGCATTCTTTTTATGCTTTCACTTCTGCCATAACAGCATGGGAATTAGGGACGGGGATCATCTTTGGAGACAGAACAAACTCCCACCCAGCTGGCTCCAGCCTGACTCCAAGGTCACTGTGCCCTGACCCATTATTTGTCCTATACCTCAGCACTCTCAAAAAAGCCTTGTGGCCCTGTATTGGCTGCCGGTGGATTGATCAGGGGGGATTTGGTTTCAAAATGGGAAGAATATCTGGGTGCTTTGCGCGGGAATGTTAGATTCTGTTTGACCTTTACTGCAACCACTGTTTCTCAGTAAAATTTCTTTTGATTAACCACATGGAGTCAAGAGTCGTACTTTCCTGAGAGGGCCAGTTGGGGCAGGTTCTTACAGTCAGTGAAATAAATTAGTATTATTTTAAAAAGTCTTACATAAAAATCAATACTTGGCAGCTTTTGGAAATTATCTTGGGGAGGCCATACTGGCTAGCAATATGTAAACATTTTTTCTTAATTGTCCTATGGATCATTTAAAAAGAAAATTTTGGGAATTATTTGTTTCCTCTGCTTTTATTGTTTCGGAAACAGAGAAACATTTTAAAACCATTGGAAAATTATATTCTTAATTATGTTTTCCTTTACTGTCTATCTCCAGGCTGATTTCATGCAAGAGGATGCTGATATTAGAAATTCCTTTGTCTGGTCCAAGTGACCCTTTTGAAAACACTGTATTTATTCTATTTTCCATGGAGCATTTAGGCCTTGGCTTCCCCTTGGACTATTAGATATGTTAAATGAACTTAACTGTATCAGAAAGAAAGGAACTGAGGTTGTAGCATCTTGTGGTAGAAATCCAGTTTCAAATTTTAAAAAAATGAATAGAAATATTTATCAGAGCTGCATTCATCATCTTCCTAGCATTATTCCCACAGATTTGGGTCCCACTTTTTGGATCAACAAATGCTATCTTGCATGATCAACACAGCATCCAGGTCCAATTGGGCAATTTTCATGTGTGCATTTGTTGTGCCTTGCCATTTTTCCTTCGGCCTTTCACGCGGGCACTTGCCATCTGTGTTAAAGTGGAAGGAGAGGCAGGCAACAGTGTGTGTGTGGGGGGGTGCTGCTGGTAGGACATGGCTGATGACTGCAGGCATTTCTCCCACATTTTCTCAAGTCTTGGGCAGTGCCCATTTGCTGCCACACTGTGTCATTGCTGGCATGGTCAAGAAGAGAAATACCTAACAACCAATGAAGCAGGCACATGTATCAGAGCTATAGGCTGGTAAATATTTGTGATTTGGATTCACTGGATATTTTTATTTTTGTCTTTCTGATGATACAACAATTCTATCTCCACCCAAATATTTCTGAAAATATACAGGATCTGAAAGTACTAACTGATATCTGAAGGACATTCTGAGTTGGAAAAAGCTTTCTTGTTTCCTTCCAAGCAAAGGCAGGTTTTTGGGTTATTTTAAAATGTTCTCAAAAAGAGGACCAGAACTTGTCTGCCAACAACTGAGCTATTTGTTACTTGATTTAATTCATTTTTGTTTTCCTGTTTCCAAGCTTTGGTTATGTTAGTCAACAGCAATGAAAACAATTAGGCAAAAAAGAATCTTAATTATAGCATAAGATTTTGTGGATTGTAGTTTATCAAATACAGTAAGTGCTGACCTTGAAAGGGGCACTAAATCACTAGGTTTTCAAAACAACCTAGTACCTATGCATTGGCTGGATTTCAAATGGACAGTTGGACACCGGGGGGAGGAATTCTGAATGAGCATGCGTGAAATATTCAGACCTTGCTTTGCCTTCCTAATTCTCAATAAATGTTCCTGTTGAAACAATGCCTGTTTCAAGAGTTCTGCTTTCTTGGGAGATCTAGTTGAGGCAGATCCTTACAGATCCTCAGATATGGACCTTAAAAGATGGATTTCATGATTGCTGAAGAAAAACGAAGATGGGGTCCAGGGATCTTCTCCCAAGAAGGTCAACAAAGAGAGGAAGGGCTCAGTCAACCACAGGCTACTTGAGCACCTCACAGCTGATCTTCCTTGCCTCATGCAAGAGAGGAGGTGAGAGCACGGCTTGCCCGGGGGGAGGCCCAACCTCTGAATGGATGAAGGACCTTTCCAGCAGCCAAACTTTGCCTTGGGTGGGAGATGTTTCCTTGCAACAGAGCAGCCAGGGTCACTAGCAATGTTCACCTCTGGCTCCAAATGGCAACCCTTGGGCTTCCGGTGCAAAATAAGATTGAGTCCATGACCCTGGTGCTGCCTTTCTATCCAGAATAAGATACTAATTCCAGATCATTTAAGATCATGGAATTCTTGTTTAATAAAATGATGCAAAAGAGATAGCGGCAGATTTCCAAACCACCCAAAAAGTACAAAACAAAAATGTTTGACAAACTTTTTCCAGAACCAGCAGATATACAATCAGATGCTTTGTCTGCAAAAAATGGGTGGCACACCATGAAAATATGAATTGTTGTTGTTTTATTTTAGTTTTTGTGCCTGGATTTCTATTTCACCTTTTGTTCCAGAAAGGACTTCAGACTAATTTCAGACTAAATAAAATTAAATTACAAGAATGGTCTTCTGATTTAGGGGGCATTTTTCTGCCCTAACCTCATTCTGAGTTAGGATGGGATTCACTGTTTTTCTTGTCTCTGCTGTCACACTCTCCACCCAGATGGTGGAGCTGGTTCTGCCCAAGAGAATTGTGTCCAAAGAGCAAGCAAGGACAGCAAGTGCCCTCCCTCAGCCCCCTCACCCCCCTTATTTCCCCCTTTCCTTTCCACCATCCATCTCACTGGAACTGGGCCATGAAGCTTCAAAGAACACATCACAGGGGGTCCTGGATTGATAGCCATTTGTTCAGTGACTGAAGTTACAAGAAGTACTAAAAAAAGTGACTTATGACTGGTCCTTGCACTTATGACCATTCCCTACAGTCACGTGATCATGATCCAAGAGTTTGGCAACTGGCTGACATTTAGAGCCATTGCAGTGTCCCAGGGGTGCGTGATCACTCTTGGTGACCTGCCCAGCTGACCTCTGACAAGCAAAGTCAATGCTGCAAATCACCAGCATGTCTCACTTAATAAGGTGACCAAAAAGGTTGTAAAATTGGATGGGATCACATGTTGCCTTGCTTAACAACTGTGCCACTTAACAACAAATTTTCCTGACCCAATTGAAGTTGTAAGTCAAGATCCCCCTATATTGTGGTAGCTTGGCTTAAATTAATTATTTAAAGATGCCTGCACTTTCTGATTTTATCCATCAGTTCTCTGCCCAGAACAAGAGGAACGAAGGTTCATCTTCTCTGTAAATCATAGCTGGCCTCAATCTGGTTTCTTTTCCCACCCCAATCATTTCTGACTTGGACACAAGAAGAAAACTAAAAAGGTCTAGCAAAACCTAGGAAGCTGGGATTGCTAAAGAAGAATTTGGGCCACTTACTAAATAATTTTGAGAGTGTTGGTGAAATAATCATTGGCAATTATCAAGCTTTTTAAAAACAAAATGTCTCAAAGAAAAAGAAAAGATAGAACAGCTAAAGGTGGCACTGCTCTCACAGCCGCAAACAGATTTGTTGCAATGACATCAATCTCCATGCCATTCTTAGTGTACAAGCTAGCATGGTCCAGTGGTTTAAGTTTCTAGGCAACTAATGCCAGGAGATCCTGAGTTCTAGTTCTGCATGAAGCCAGCTGGCAGACTTTGGACCAGCCCCTCTCATTCAGCCCAGGAAGAATAAGGGGTGGGCAAGACCCTTTGAAAATGTTGCCAAGAAAACAGTATGGACTCATCCAGCCAGTTGCCAGGAGTAAAGATTGACTCAAAAGTGCAAAAAATATTAAAAATATATAATGTATAAAAACCTCCTCCTTTCCCAATTATACTTTCTGCAACATAACTGTATTTTCCAATAGCTGTTCTCAAGGGATTATTGCTATGGAACCGAGCAACATCTGGACTTCAGCTGTGAGCCACCTTAGACTATGATCTTGAATCAATGGATTATGGCTTGGAAATGTTATGCATGGCTGATACGCAAGCTTGGTTGGATCTGGGCTACAGAAAAAAAGTCAACCTTTTTGGAAAAGCTAGCAGATTCCACAGAGTTTCTTCTAGCTTGAATCGCTTAACATTTTTGGTTATTGGGTTAGAATCAAAGTCTTGATTCTGCAGAAGTTTCCCCCTCCCTTTCTTCCTTCTTCATCACAAAGCAGCAATTAAGCTGAGGAATATACACCAATTCAGAGTTGTGCGGATTGTTTTTTTGCATTTTCATATACTCATGATTCATTCATTCATTCATTCATTCATTCATTCATTCATTCATTCATTCATTCATTCCTTGCTTTTCTTTAACATGAGCTGGTTTATGAATCAAGTCAGCATTCATGACAGGGACAGTAGAAATATATATTTCCAAGATCCACAGTGGCAGGCAATCTCTCTGCCTCTTTTCCTTCATCAGAAAACCATTCAATAATATAAACTACTAGCAATATTCATTTTAGTAAAACAATCACTGAGCTAAGTTATTCTGCAGTTTCGCTAAGCACTAAAGTAGAAAAAAAGCTAGATTCTAATGAAATGCAGAGCAGGTAATGAGTGCTTCAGTTCTTCCAGATACACTAATGACACATCAATTGTTGTGTGCATAGCATACTAACCAGTAGATAAACTGAATTGCTCTTTGGCTGACGAACCCAGTGTTCTGATTTAGAGCAATAATATGGACCCGTAAATAAATGACATAGTTGGATATGCAACATACATCCAGACAAATGAAATTAGTTAATTTGTAGTTGGGCATGTTGCATAAATCCCATAAAGCCAGTAAAATTCTCCTGACCCTGAACTCCTTTGAATGCTCAGTACAAAATTGTGCGTATTTGTTATGTGACTTTATCTGACATCTTGCTGGGGATTACAGCCTGGGTAGAAACTAACCATGTAGTTCAGGAAAGACAATATAAAACAGAATGTCTTCTCTGAATGAAGCTACCTTCTGTTTGAAAGAGGGAAACTGAGATGTGTCTGAGGAATAATTTTGGGTCCCACTGTAATGCTCAAGTGGCACATCTCACCAACCTTGTCTCACCTAAAGTGAGCAGTGCCTGAAGAAGTTAGTATTTTGATGGGGAACAATCAGAAAATCTCAGATCTATAAGGTAGACTGGGAAGTCAAAACACATTGGAAGAAAGCAATTGCCAGCTGTTGCTATGTTACCACCAAGAAATTACATGGAAGAAATCAATAAAGTCAAACTTAACTTGGAAGAGATTTTACCTACAGAAAATGGTAGCACCTAAAGCAATTATGATTGACCTTGATAAGAACTAAGTAGAGTGGAGCCAAGGGGAGTTAGAGAAATTTTCTGGAAGAACTCCCTCAGTCTTACTGCCCAAACCCCTAGTTGGGCATCTTTATATAGTTTCCAGGGTTGAGTGGGACTTGAGGGAAAATTTAGTGTCAACTTGTCAAATGTCATGGTTCCAACATTTAGCTTATTTTTCTTACCAGTCATCATTCCAAAGAAAGAGAACCTGTTTTCAAAGAAGAGAATGTCTTCTTCTTAGTTCTCAGAGGGGAAGAGCAGCTTTCCTGGGCTTGTTCAATGCCAAGATGAGCAAGGAGGAGCACTTGTGAACATCCTCTTTAATGCAATGGCATGGATGGGACAATTCCTGGATGGGGCAATTCATGGAGAAGCAGCAGAAGAGAACTTGCAGCCCCATGGATTAACTCAGCCCCATGCAGACGCCTGGCCAGCAGGAGCAAGAGCAGTTCCAGCAAAGATGATCCATTTGACATAGTCAGCACAGGCTTGCCTGCATCACTTTTATGACTTCCCAGCAATTCGCAATACCACTTATTGTACCAGTAGAGATGACCACCTTGTGATGTTGCTATTCCAGTTCCACAGCATGGTCTTCTTGGATGGCAGGAGTCCCTAAGGTCCAAGGCAAAGAAAGCTCTTTTCCAGGCTTTGCTGAGGATCGTGTCCTCACTCCAGCATGCTGACAACCAAGCTGTGAGTTTGCTCCATGACTGTCCTCCAAGATGAAGGAAATCTGAGAATCAGTATATTTTGCAGACATTTCTGCATCTAATAAAAGTCTGGGAAGTATTTCACAGCAAAATGTTGAGAGGCAAGTTCCTAGTGGAATTTTCTAAAGAATGCAACATGTGCTTGGTCTACATTCATGGGAGTTGCTTCCGAAGCTTATGGCCAGAGACTGGGCTATTCTGCCAGCCAATCAGAGAAGAAGCAACACTTTAATTTGATAGCCTATAAAAGTTACCAGGTAGGACAAGGGAATTCCGGTATAACCAGGTGTGCACACATGTGTACAGATGCACATGCAAGGGGGTCGGGGGGGAGAAGAGACTGTGCAGGAATGTCCACAGAAGGCTCAGAAAAATCATGATTGTGGCTGCAGCTGTGAAAGGGGTGGGCTTCCATCACACAGTCACCAACTCCATCTCAACTCTTTTGGCCGTCCTGGGATGGCTCTGAGAGGATTGAAGTTTAGGAAGGAAAGTGAGCTGTGTTTTTTTATGTAAAACTTCATTTTCAGACCAAGGTCAATTGTGAAGTGATTTTGCCAGAATCCAATTCAAGGAAATGGTTTAAAACAAACAAAGCCAAGCATTTCCTCAGGCTGAGATTTGAAGAATGAACGTTTTCCATGTAGCAGCCAATCTGATGTTTTGAAGAGCTTAGCGCATCCTTCGGTGCCTTTAAAGCAACAGCTTTTAATTCTTCTGAACACAAATCTTCAGGCACCCTGGCTGCTGAGTGTCGCCAGCCACACCTCTTCTGTCAATGCATCTCCCCACCCCCCTTTAAGGATCAAGGAATGCCAGCTTCAAGTCCACGTTCAGCCATGCAAGTTCAAGATTTGGGGCTCAGTCGTGGGTGCCCAGACCAGTTTCTCTAGCTGGAATAAGGTGAGAGGAGCAAGTGCAATGCCTGCCAGTTTGGGAAGGCAGAAGAGAGATCCAAGTGCTGTAAGGACATTCTTCTCAGCATCTCAATTTAGCAAAAATGAAGCATTTTGTACAAACAGTTTCTAAGGATTTGTACAGCAAAACACCAACAGTGTGCAGTTGTACTTGCTTAAATGCAAAGTACATACCAAAGACTTGTAACATTGTCACCATCATTCCATGCTTTACACCTATTTCTGTTGATACCTGATAACTGGGAGACCAAATGAGCAAATCATTGTTTTCAAATTCAGGTTAAAACATATTTTAAGCAAGCACGGTTTTGCCTTTTAAATTAATTTTAGCTGCAGCATTTTCATGACTAGAAGAATAAGTGCAGCTTGTATTTTCTAGGGATTCAGCATTATTCTACCATGGACAGGATAATATACTGCATCCATAAAGAGAGATTATCCTAATCCATCATGCATTTCTTGGCTCTCACCCGCCTGCCTGGTCCTGGAAGCAACCAAGGGTGTGGGTGGGGCAGCTTCAATGGGCCTTAGCCTGTCTATGTGGCCTAGGATCTGATGCAAAATGGGGTGTCTACAGCTTACCCCCATCCCCATCCCATGATAATTCACCTGGGAAGGGGAGCGAAGGAACCTTTTTCCACCAGCTGACTCTGCATCACACACTAAAACTCAGTGGAAGAGAAAATCACTTGACAAGATATGGGGAGCCAGTTAACAGGGCTTGCAAAGGCAACTTATGGCTTAGCATGTCATCAAACCCAGCCATAGTTTAGGATGATATATGAACCTCATCATGCTTAAGCAAAATAAATGCATCTTCATCATCATCATCATCATCATCATAGTTGTAAGGGATCTTGGAGGTCTTCTAGTCCAACCGCCTGCCCAAGCAGGAGATCTTTATACCATTTCTGATAAGTGACTGTCTAGTCTCTTCTTAAAAACCTCCAGTGGTTACTTATATATTACTTCATTTATTATTTATTTAGCATATGATATAGAGCACATTGATAACAGTAATAAAATTATATAGAAGGAGCACATAATACTATGGTAGGCATATGATAGAAATATGTAGTCAATTTTGTAGGGTTTGAGGGATTCAAGAAATTATATATTAATTATAGGTACATTTTAAAGTATGTTGATTCATAAGAATAGAATAAGTGTTCTATATATTAATATGTAGGCCATTTATCCAATTAAGTCAGGCTGAATGATATAATGCGGATCATTAGGGATGCAATCAAGGCCAAGCCGACCGGCTTCCCGCACTAAGCCATGTTGCTCCACTAGCGTGACGATGACAAGATGCACTTCTCAGAGTGTAACCCACAACTTCCAGTACACTCCGATATGCCATACTTATCGGTTGGAAGGAATCCCCCACCCCCCACTGATATTGGCACAGCAGCGACATAACACTGACTTTGATGTAAAATCCCAGTGGAAAGTAAACTGGACTATCAAACATCCAGATTCTGGAAAAAATATACCTGATTTGACACAAAAATTAGCAGGTTTTGATGTCACCTGCCAGGCTCCCTGTTTACACAGGGCACAAGATCCTCCCCTGAATGCGGCTGTGGGGCTCCTCGTCAGAGACCGGATCACATGGGGCCGGGCTGCCCTTGAAGAGGTTGTCCAGGAGGAAAAGCAAATTTTCTCCAACTAACAAACACTGAGCTTAATTGCTTCGTTATAGGGATGGGCAACTTTTCGAATGAATGGCCCAAACACAGATAAGAATTTGGCATTGCATCAAACATAATAAAAATAAAATTGGCTTTTGAAATATTAAGAATTTAGAAGCCAATGGGAACATCTGAAGATTTTTTGGGGGGAGGGGTGCTCCTGGACTTCCATTTGCACAGCCCTAAATTGATCAAGACTGTTAATGAGTTTGGTTTGGTTTAGGTTTAGGCTTAGGTTTAATTTACAAGGTCCACAAGGTGCCATAAAGGATCAAACTCTTGTCCTTTCCTGATGCAGTTGTAGAAGACGTCCCCCCCCCCCCCCCCATCATGCTGAAATTCCTGTTTGCACAGTCAGAAATAGGTAGGAGCTTAATGGTGCCCAGCAACATCCAGCATGTTTTCTCCTCTTTGGCAAAACGTACCCAAGCCCTGCTGGGACCCCACTCATTTCTTAATGGTGTTTCCTTGTTTCCCCTGCCCCACCCCCACCATCTCCAGTGGTCTCCTGGAGCTCCTGCATTTCCTAAGAGTGGCGTGGTCAGTGTTTCAATTTTGGCAACGTTTTCCTGCGGATTGAATCATTTCATCTGCACTTTGGCGGGAGAAAGGCGCTCTTGGCCAGGCAGATTCTGCATCTGGTTTCCATTAGAGCAGAACATTAATTCCTTTATGCTTTATAAGCAACGTACGTCTATCCACTGCCAATGTGCTAACGTAGTCTTCAAGAAGCAGTGATGGAGTTGGGGGAAAGAGACTCTCTGATGACTCGCAGTCCTGTTGCCACAAAAGGCCACTTTAGTTGCATCACCTGCCTGCCAAAATGGAACCCCCCCCCATGTCCCCCCCCTGTTCCTACCCTTTCAGCCAAGAAGGAACTGGAGAAAACATGATCAGAGGCTATAAATTGTTTCTCCTGCTCTCTTTCAATTTTAATGTTGGGTCTTCATGGCTACTACTACTACTATATTGTTGCCACTTGTATTTCCTTCTGGAGCCCAACCTGGGGTACACAGCACTTACTCTCAATGTTCAACCACTCCTGAGAGGTTGAGCAGAGAAGAAAAGCTGTGCCAGCCTGTCCAAAGTCAGAATACTTTGAACCAGTTTATGCAAACCAGTGGCATAGAGAAAGAAGACATTTTCCCTCCTTCCTTGGTTCAACATAGGAGAAGTAGGGAGCATCTAATCCAGTTTCAGTGTGATTTCACAAACTGTGCTGCCACCTGCTTTAAGAGCCTAATGTTCAGTATGTCTCTGGACATAAACCTACTTTCAGCTGATACACAAAGCAGAGCAAGGGCAGAAGCAGAACAGAAGAGAACAACAGAGTTGGAAGGGACCTTGGAGGTCTTCCAGTCCAACCCTCCACTCAAGCAGGAGACCCTCTATCATTCCAAAGTCAAAACTCTTCTTAAAAACCTCAGTGATGGAGCACCCACCACTTCAGGAGGCAAGCCATTCCACTGATTAACTTTAAAGAGCCTTAAAAAGAACTTTAAAAACATTTTAAAGAGAGTTGGCTTTTGCCTTCAGCAGAGAATCAATATTAAAAAAGGGCTTCTTCTTATTTGTGTCCCAGTAGATTTGCTCTCTGGCTCAAGAGAAGCTGCACAAGACCCACGTGATGCCTGGACGGATGAGCCTCCACCAACAGTCCCAGCCCAGGAAAGGGGGCTAGTAGACAGGAAAATGCTGCTTAGGTCTGAGGCAGACTCACAGGTGATTTTATTTCCTTTCTAACCATTTTTAGAGTCAGTGTCTAGATGCTCAAGTAAAAACCAGAACATCCCTGATGGAGTTCATCTGACGCTCAAAAGGGGGCTGAATGTTTCCAAGAAATCGAATGTGTGCAGAGGCGCACTCAATACATAACAGTTCTTCAAAGTGACTTGTGATGTCCTGCCAGAAACAGATCGTGGAAAGCTGCCATTGGCTTCTGGGGTCCCCGAGGCACGACTGACAGGTGAGCTTGTCTTCATGGGCCACTAGCTGCACATGCCGAGTGAGACATTTCCAGCTGGTATCCCTTTCCAGTCACAGCACCTTTGAAGTACGGCATCAAGACAGAATTGAAAACAACATGTCATCATTGCTTCTGTCCTGAGATAGTTGGCGACTTTTCTGGCTGGGCTCAGTTAATGGTCTGTTTATTTTTCTTGGTTATTGAGTGTGATTTCCATTCTCCCATTCTGCTAGTATTGCTCTCTCATAAGGATAAGAAACCTCATAATTTCAAATGTATCCAAAGCCCTATAATTATGGTTAAAAATAGTCTTCTTTAGTCTGAACACCCATAATCTGCCTGAAAACCTGGCCTGGCCGTGCTAGCTGGGGATTATGGGAGTTGAAGTTCACCAAAATAACCCCACCTACTCTTAGTTTACAGAAATCAAAGTTTCTTTCTCTATTGTTTTCTCCTCCGTGGTTTCTTGCGGTTTTTTTTTAATCTCTTTGCTCTTTTCTTCTAAACATTTTCTGGCAGCTCTGAAAGCAAAGCCCTGGCCCTCGCTCGACATTTCAGTGAGGAACAGAACAAATAAGTTCTATCATAGGAGAAAAAACATCCTGTTTTCTTGATCTCTTGATGCTGGATGCAAACATAACCCCACCCTGTCTGTTTTTGGAAGATCAGATTATTTTGAGCTCACAAAGTTTCCCAGACATTTGTCAGCACTATAGAGTTATTTATTTCCAACTAAGGTTTGCAAAGGGCTAGTGCTTTCACTGGGCTATCAGGTCTTCTTTGTATAAGGAGGTCAGACTACCTTATATAAGAGAGTGGGCAAAAACATGGAAGGACACTGGATGCAGGTGGTTAGTGCATCGTCTTCTCATTACAAGGCTCCCAAGTGGTCACTCTGGAGTACCAGGCAGATACTGCTGGAGCGACATGAGGCTTGGCTGCACTGAAGATGGAAGAGAGAGAGAGAGAGGCCGCATTTTTCCAACACACCAAACCACATGTTAGCCAAGCACAATTGTTCATCTATGGCCCAAAAAAAATAGATCAAAGTGGAACTGAATGCAATGGCCATCTTCACACAAGCTGGCAGAATGATGGCTAGCTCCTTCAAGACAAAGAATCTTATATAACCAGCCCAGGGGCATCCACAAGTGTTTAACTCAGATACTAGACTAGGTAAAAATGGGGCTGTAGACGAGCATACACAGAGGGTGCAAAAAAAAAATCAAGATGGCATCTGCAATGATGCCAACAAAGGCCAGACTGGTTTTTATGTGTGTTGCAAGACCAGAGCTCTGATGATCTGGTTGCAGGCACCATCTTGATGTTTTTAACTCTCCCTGCAGACTCTCCTCTACCAGCTCCCTTTTCACCTGGTCTACCTGTGAGTTAGCTACCCCCTTCCTCATAACCCAATTCAGCCTGAAAGGGGGGCATCCACAAAGAGATGGAAAGAACAAAACCTCTCCAACAAAAACAGCCTTCTCTGCCACCAAGAATACAAGCGCAACCCCTTCAACAAGAAAGAATTAAAACTTTTTTAAAAACAGCACCCTGAAAGTAGAAAAACAGAAGGCACTTTCCTAAGAGACAAGAACTTTGGAGAAAGTGTGAGGCCGTTTTCAGCCTCAAGAGAACAGTGAGTCTCTTGGGCTTGTAGAGTTCTGAAGAGATGGGGGATTGGGGAGCGGGTTTTCTCATCGATGCCCTGCTTCTGATTGAGAACACAGCGTTGGTCCTTTGTCCAACTTTGAAGTGGCCAATTCTGGTTGCAATGCTTTGGGCATCTTCTCGAGGTCTGCACAGCTGCCCAGAGATACTTCAGCTTGAGCTGATGTTGCCCTTGAGTAGGAGAACTGGAGAGAGATGCGGCTGTCAGAACACCCTGGTCATATGTGCATGGGAAAGAGGGAAAAAGGGAAGGGCACTAGAGGGTCCCCTTCCTGCCCCAAATTCTTAGGAATCTGCATAGATCCACTAGGATCTGCCTCTGTGGTGAATGTGTGGTCTCATCAAGACGTGCCCTTCAGCCAGCAGGCCCCAGGTGTAAAGACTCCAAGGTTTCCCTCCAGTAAGCAAGAAATTATCTTCTCAGCTCTGCCTGCTCGTTCCCATAAAGACCCCCAGTTTTTACATAAATAAAGCCTCCCACACAGCTGGCAAAGCCATTGGCAGACGATGGCATTGCTTCCCCACAGAAGGCCTCAAATAGAGAACGCCTCAGTTTGCCAGCATACAATTTACAGGAAGAAGCCTTACTTAAAACATGTTGCCTTCCTTTTCTAAAAGCTGCAGGCAAACTGTGGTTTTTAAGCAGACTGAAAGCTGCTGCCCATCTCTTCGCCCTGTCTTTGTTCCTGCTGCTGGCACTTCTGATCAAGCAGATTTCAAAACCTATTTACAAGGACTGCAAATGCTATTTGTTGAGTGGCAAAAGGAGGATGAAGAATGGCAGGGCGATGGCTCTGCCGAGTCACAGAGGTTCTGCAAAGAACCTCAATGAGGTTCTGCAAAGTTTCACTGGGAAGTGATAAACGCTCCAAGTTCAACAAACAATGAGTCTTCACACCAAACAGCTTATAAATCTGAAAATCAAAAGAGTATCTCAAGTTTCTCTTAAAATGGCCTTTTAATTTATTGCTGTGGTGGAGAAGAATCCCAGTTATGAAATTTAAGAAACCACTTAGCATTTTGTGTACCTCAACCCTTAGACAAACTGTTTAGATTTTCTTTTTGGACTAAGTTTCAGTTGAATTAATTGTGTTGGGCTGTGATAATTTTTTCCCCCAGCTTTAGAAAGTCATCCTTTTTGATACTAAAGGAACTTTGTTTTTATTTTTTTTCCAAAGGGGAAGAATATTGCAGTGAAATTCTCATGGAAAGAGACAGCAGGGCAGTTTGGGCAGGAACATCCAGTTTTCCTTCTGCCCAGCTGGCCTCAGTCCCCTCAGCTTCCCAAACGTCAACCTAATTACCAAAATCTCCTGCACCCTCTTCTTCTGCCCTGAGGCTTTTTTGGAAAGACTGAAGAGAGATGGGGAGAGACTCTCTCTCTGCAACCAGAGAGTTCTGGTCACCATGATATAAAAATACTAAAAAGTTGAGATTCTAAAAAGAGTGGAGAGAAGAGCAACAAAGATGATTAGGGGGCTGAAGGCTAAAACATACGAAGAACGGTTGCAGGAACTGGGATTGTAGTCTAACAAAGAGAAGGATTAGGGGTGACATGATAGTGGTATTCCCAATATCTAAGGAGCTGTCACAAAGAAGAGGGGGGTCAATCTATTCTTCAAAGCATCTGAAGGCAGGTCAAGAAGTAACAGATGGAAGCTTATCAAAGAGAGATCCAATCCAGATCTAAGGACATGGAGGACCAGCAAGAGAACCCACACACACCCCATCCAACAATCAAGCATGGCTCAAGCACACCATCGAGAGGAATCTGATACTCCCAACCAACCTGGAACCTGGAAACAAAGGGGAAAACAGATGTCTTCTTTGTAGGAAAAGAAAACTGTTAAGAAAGTGGGGAGCCTCACTGTCTAGGGGCTCACACACGATGCTAAAATAATCTAAGACTCACCAGCTTCATTTGCCCAGACAGTCAGCCCTCTTCAGCTTCATCTTTGCTTCTTTGGTTGAGCTTGTGGTGGGAATCCATCTTGTTTTGTTATGTTACAATTTTATGTATTGTGTGAAATGGGCTATGATTTGCAAATGTAGCCTATGATTAAAATTCACATTTCTGACCAGCTTTTATAGTTGTCATTCCATGTAAACAGATTCTGGACACCTTTTATTTAAAAAAGTTTATTCCAATCCTATCTGCACTTTGTTTTATAAAAGTTCAGCACTTTTTGATTGTCCAAACTGTCCCAGCGTGACTGCCTTCATCCTCTTCCAGGGCACTTGGACCCCAGGGTGGGAGAGGGATGGATATATTACAGCTGATTATATTCACCATGACAATCGTTTCTTGGAACGTGCTCTCAAAAATATGTTGTCAAAATTCCAAATGTGACCCCCCAGCCCCAGGAGGTCAGAGACCCTTGAGCTGGACACATCTTGCTATGGGAGCCCATGCAATTCTCCTCCACTTCCAGGATTTAGAAAGCCCTCGCTTGCCTCTGCCCAAGGATGCTACTGGTGCCTGCAAAGACACACCTCCCACCCGCCCCCCAACCCCACCTCAAAGGCATGCTGATGGAGACTTCAGTTGCCGACTATCTGGCAAACTGCGTGTGCGGCAGGGTGATCCTCTTTCTGCCTGGTCTGGGTCTCTTGGTGATGATTTCTTGATACAGAGATTTCTTTGGAAAGCTTTGAAAGGAGCCTTGAGAAAGGGATCCATGCCTCCACCAGCTATGCTGGTGAGAAGGAGATCTGGGGGGGGGGGTCATTGGCTTGGGGACCATGAGTTGGAGAAATGGCAATCTGGAACAGGAAGTGAGGAAGTTAACTGACAGTTGAAGGCCTCCTTGAGGTCGCAGTGTCTTTTCCAGGGAGTCTGCCTTGGCTGACAGAATCCTCAGATGCCAGAGACGTTAAAGGAGGCAGGGATGGCCCTGTTTTGGGGTGGGGCAGGTTTCCTGGAGAGTAATCTAAGCAGAGTTCCACACCAAAAGGAAGAAGGCTGATTTTTCTGCTGTCATTTGCTGCCTGCCTGTCTCTATTTCACTCAATTCCTGCAAGTTCTGAGTACAAGTAGTCCTCAAGGTACGACCACAATTGAGCCCAAAATTTCTGTTGTTAAGTGAGACTTTTGTTAAGTGAGCTGTCCCATTTTATGACATTTTTTCCACCATGGTTAAGTGAATCGCTGCAGGTGATAAGTCAGTAACCCTGTTGTTAAGTGAATCTGGCTTTCCCAATGACTTTGCTTGTCAGAAGGTCGCAAAAGGGGATCACGTGACCCCAGGACTCCGCAACTGTCATAAATATCAACCAGTTGCCAACCGTCTGAATTTTGATCACGTGACCATACAAAAGTCGACATTCATAAGTCACTTTTTTTAGTTCCATTGTAACTTTGAACGGTTACTAAATGAACTGTTATAAGTCGAGGACTACCTGTAGTTTAGGAAGCACAGAAACTATATGATAATGTAGAGTATTTTACCGTTTTATCATATTGTGGTTTTGTCCTCTTGTCCCATTTACCATTGGCCAATCTGTTCAAATATATGAATAAAAGCCCAGCAACCAACATTCCCCCCCAATAACTTTTACATTTCCAAACAAGCTGGGGAAACTTCTTGACAGCAAAGGTTGCACATCATCTGATAACTGCATTATTTTTGAAAAGACCCACAAAAATGAGAAGATGCATGCTGAAAATCTGACAGCTTTACATTAGGTGTCAAGACTGCTGGAATCTCTATAATGTTCAGATGGACAATTTCTTGGACACAAGAAGGCAGAGTCTGGAAATGATGAGCTTTCTGGTAAGAAACTGGTGGCCCTTGGCACTTCCTGAAGGAAGCCTGGCCCTGGGAGGCTGCCAGGCCTGCTGCTGATTGCACCCAGGGCCACTCAGCAGCTGTGGCATCTTTTAAGCAGGGAGGACCTGGTGACTGGTTGGCCTATTGAGAAAACCAATGGCTGGTTGATTAAATTGTAAAGGAGATGGAATCTGGTCTTCTGCCTTGTGTCCCTTCACTTGCAGATTACAGGAACCATTTGTGCTTCAGTTTGAGATGCAAACAACACAGACTCATCCGCAACAGCCTGCGCCTGTCTTCAACAGGGAAGGGACACAGGGCAGAAAACATCCTGCAGTCAAGAAGGCTCCACACCCATTTGCACTACTCAGGGGACCCTGAGGACACAGACAAACCTCCAAATGGCCCCAACGACTCTCTAAAAGAATGCAAATAAGCTGTCTGCAAGGAGTATAAAGCCTTCCACTCCCCACTATCTAGTCAGAGCTAAAGAAGCTTCTTGGATGAGAAGCAAAACGTCTTAAAAGAAAAACAAGGAAGTCCAGTTGCCTCCAGAAAAAGCACCTTTGGGATTACTTTCGATTTGAGCAGGTTTGGGAAGGGATTCATCTTTCAGAAAAGAAACATTCCTTCAAACTATTAGAGATAAGTTATGAACCAGGCACTCAGCACTCAGAATGGTGAGTTTAAAATATGCTAACAAACATGCTAGGAAGCCATGAACAACCACAGCAGTTAAAAAGTCGAGGGATAACAGCAATATTTCAGCTGTGGGCCCTCTCCCTCTCTAAAGGCGTCTTTGTCCAGCACACTTTTCTGCCAGTAGAAAGCTAGATTCTTAGGGAGGAAGAACTGCTAAAGTCCTTCTTGGGAATCCTGAGAATATTTAAGTCATCCAGGGAGATCCCATTTCTTCTTCTGCAGGTGGCAGAGTACAGACACAAGTTGACCACCCCAAAGGGAATCACACATCAAGTGAGAACTTTGATCCTCTCTTAATATCACTAGCACATTGCTAATATGGAACCTGCAGTTGAATATTTTCAACCTAACATCTAAGAACGTTCACACAGATGTGTGAGGGGCTAGAATTAAGGAAGCACAAAATGCTGATAGAAGGGGCAGTGCAAAGTGGCACAGCGTTCTGTTGTCAGTGTGAATTTTGCCATTGCTAGCAATAGAGTGATGATTCCCTTCCTAGTAACTGCCTCCCAGGGACCCCCATTTTCCCCCACCCTCAGTACTCCTTCAGTTATGACTCTTGACATGGCCACTGGTTAGAACTGCTATGGGGCAGACCACAATGCTTTTCCCACACCATGCGAGGGGAGAAATAAACGGCAGCTCTCCACAGATTTCCTACTGAGAAAAGAGGAATGCAGAAGAGGAATGCAAAAAACATCTCTGAAGATGCCCTTCAGAGCAGCCAAGAGAGGGGAGGGGTCTGTAGCAGCACCAAGAGACAGAGACCACCCTTTTGACTTCAGAAGGATTTTGTCATTGACTGAAGACCAACCAGATAATATTTACTTTCTTCCTCCTTGAGCATGATATATGCATCTGCCTGTGTTGGCACATGAGCTCCAGGAGTAACAGGCAGAGCTGAAGGGGCTCCAGGGCCATAGTCAAACTGGTCGTCTCAGGGTTTCCTCAGATTAGAGATGGTGCTGGCCCACAGTTCCTAGAAATGCCCACCCAGCACGGACAGTTAGCTCCCATTAGAGATGTGTGATTGCTTCTCCATTCTTGAGCAGCTTCCGGCTCCTTCCCTGGCATTGGTCTTTGGCCTGATAACTTCCTGCATATCTTCACCACAGTTGGCAGTTTATTGACAATACATCAGATGTGTGCTGGCTGGGGAATTCTAGGATTTGAAGTGCACACATCTTCAAGCAGCCCAGGCTGAGAAACACTGCTCTTATTCCCTAATGCCCAACTCATTTTCCCAACCAGTGCTGCCTCAAGGGGAGGCAGCACTGGTTGGGAAGAGCACACTAATGCTTGCATGCAGCGAATACTTGTACAGTACAAAGACCAGACGGTTATTTCCTAGACCCTGTGAAGGCCTCCCTGACCAGTCTCTGAGCATGACAGAGAACAGCTGTATATGCACATATCTTGTGTGTGCAGATGGAGCCTCCCCAGAGGCCAGCCTGTTGTGCGTTCACTGTCCAGCTAGCACGTTAAGTGAAATCAGGAGGAGGGGGTGGAAAAACAGGGACACCAAAGAACTTGTAGGAACCAAGCACAAACTCCAAAAATTGGAGGTCCAATCAACCCTAGAAAATTAACAGGGCTTTCAGCCGATCCTCCGTAGGACTTGTCTAAGAACAAGCACACCAGAAGAGAAGAAAAACTAGCTAGAAAAAATGAAACATAGAAGAAGGAATGCAAAGTGGGTCTCCAGATGGGACAGAGTTTGCGGGTCCAGACAGAGGGGAGAACCAGCTTCTGCCTCTAGGAAAGAGAACAATGTTGCCAACTCCCCATCCCACCTCCTTGTCCAGGTCCTTACCTTGCTCCACAACTACAGGAGAAGCCAGGCTCTCACAGCCTCCTTGTGATGCCCCTGTGGCAGGCTAGCTGTCTGCAGGGAAGTCATCCTGGGGGCTGGCAGTTGGGACTTCTGCTGCCAGCATGTTATCCACAGCCTCCTGACCCTCTACACAGAGGAAAAGAGGAGCCCAGCCCTTGGGGAAAGCATCTCCCACTCCAGCTGTCCAGATGACCCTGTCAATCCTTGGACAGGAATGTGGGCAGACTGTCAGCTGGATTCCAGGCCCCAAGCTGGAGATTGGAGTGACTGGAGGAAACTCTCCTCGCCTGCCTAATTTTCCTCCCTATTAGCCAGGAGAGGAAGGAGCGGTGGGTGTACCAGCCGAGCAGCTCCTCCCCATGTTGCCTAAATAAGGAGTTTTACTCTTAGCAAGCTGTCCCAGACTTTATACTGGAAGCCCCAATGATTGCTCAGGATGAAGACAGTTTTCCCCTTACAAAAAGAGTGTGCAAAGTCTGGACATGGGGAGGCTGCAGCAAGAGGCACCAGGCAGTGCAGGGAAGGGCAGGGAAGGAGGAAGGAAGAGAGGACGAAAGGGAAAGGGAAGAGGGAAGAGGAGAGGCAGGAAACTGCTTGGAGCTGTGCCAAAGCAGTTTCAGAAACCTCAAGAGGGGCTGGAGAAAGACAGGAGCTTTTCTATGTGAAAGGTGCCACAAAGGCCACAGGTCTGTTTCGGCCTTGAGCACCAGGCACAGATATTACAACTGCATGAGAGGCTGGGGTGACTGGGAAGGCCACAGAAAAAGGAAATAAACCAAACTGGAGTTGAAAATGGGTTTTTAATAGCACAAATTCTGTTACTAAGAAAGAGGTTTGAACCACAGTTCTTTTGTTTCTGTGTATTTGTTGTAGCTTTTGTAAAACAAAAAGTTGGCAGTTGGATTGAACCAGGGTCTCTCCAACTCTAGTCCAACATCCTAACCATGATGGCATCTCGATATCCGCACCATGTAAGACCCAACAATGCTTTTTCAAGAGGCAAGTGGACTTTCTTGTTTTTCTTTGAAGATGTTTCGCTTCTTATTCAAGAAGCTTCTTTAGCTCTGATTGGATGATGGGGAATGGAAAGATTTATATTCCTTGCAGACAGCTGGTCATTTGAATTCTTTTAGAACAAAATGGGTGTGGAGCCTTCTTGGAACTGCTGAAAGGGCTGTGTTGTAGACCAGGGGTCCCCAACCTATGGGCCGCAGTCCATTACCAGGCCGCGGCCTCTTGGCCAGCAGGCGCAGAAATGGTTGGCACTCAAGAAGCTTCTTCAGCTCTGATTGGATGATGGGTAATGGAAGAATTTATATTCCTTGCAGACAGCTGGTCATTTGAATTCTTTTAGAGCTAGCGCCTGCGGCCCCATTTGCACATGCACGCAGGTGCGAGAGGGGCTGCTAGCACCAGGCGGGTGTGCGTGGCCTGTTTGCACATGTGTGAACAGAGCCACTAGCGCCGGGTGGGTGTGCATGTCCCATTGGAGGAAAATTCCACTTAGGGTTAGGGTTAGGTCACCATGAACTCATAGAGCAGTGATGGCAAACCTTTTAGAGACCGAGTGCCCAAACTGCAACCCAAAACCCACTTATGTATCATCGGGTGCGTGCCCACAGAGAGCCATAGGTTTGCCACCACGGACTTAGGGTTAGGGTTACGTCACCATGAACTGAGAGAGCAAAATGGACATTGCCAACAAATTCGGAGTGCTTGGGTATGGTTAGGAGGGCACTGACTTTTCTAGCCTGCCCTATCTATCTTTCATGATAAAATACATGGGAAAATCCCAGTGGAGGAAAATTCCACTTAGGGTTAGGGTTAGGTCACCATGAACTCATAGAGCAAAATGGACATCACCAACAAATTCAGAATGCTTGGGTGGTTAGGAGGGCACTGACTTTTCTAGCCTGCCCTGTTATCTCCTGGGCCTTGCTGAGTCAGAAAGGCTCAGAAAGGCTGCAGGAAGGTTGCAGAGACCCGGACAGACCACATGTCTGCCCGGGACCCAGACAGGCTGTCTCCGGCCTTGCACGCATGCGCAAGGTGGGAGAATGGCCTGCAATGATTGGCTGTGCATCCCCTTGCAAGGGGAGTATAAAAAGGCCAATTGCCATTGTGTTCTTGCTTCTGTTCTGTGCATGTAAATAAAGAGATCCTTTGTTGTGAACCTGCCTCGTCTCGATGTCTGCTTTGCAAGAACAGAACATTGGCAACGAAGGTGGGATTCACCGCATAGGAAGCCAAAGGAAAAGACGCTAGGGCCAATTCACCTGAAGGCCTGAAGCGTCCAGGAGAAGCAACCGCCTGCCAGTACGAAGACGCTGGAGGTGGGCTTGGCTTCGTGGGACCCCTTCTCCTTCCTTGCGGCGAGAGACATCGAAGAGTCTATCGGTCACAACGATGTCCAAGCTGGGCCGTCTTGTTGAATTTGATACTTCGCACCCAGAACGATGGAGCTCTTACGTAGCTCGCATCGAGAACTACTTCAAGGTGAATAAGATCCAAGAAGATGAATTGAAAGCTGCTAACTTGCTGTGTGTCTGTGGGCAAGAGACTTTTGACGTTGCTGAGAACCTTGTAGCCCCAGCACCATTGGAGTCGATTGCCTATGCAGATCTAAAGAAAATGCTGCATGAGCATTTTGAGCCCAAGCTTTCTGTAATAGCTTGGAGGCACCAATTTGAGCAGCGGGATCAGCGGCCAGGAGAATCAGCTGCGGACTTTGTCGCGACTCTGAGGCAGGCTGCTAGGCCATGTGCGTTCCAAGATTTGGAACAGAGGCTCTGAGATCGACTCATCTGCGGATTGCGAAGCCATGAGATGCAACAAAAGTTGTTTGCTGGAGCTGATGTTTCCTTCCAAGATGCCCTGGGAGAAGTTGCAGCTGAAGAAGCAGCCGGCAGCGCCGTGAAGGCTTTGCGGTTGACCAAGAACCCTCCAGCAGCAGTTCCCGTCCATCAGGAGGTCGTGCGAGAGGCATCCGGAGAAGAATCCGAGGAAGAAGAGGTGGACAAACTTCAACAGTCACCGGAGAGAAGACTGCAAGAACGCAGAGGACAGACGCCTGCATCCCTTCGGTGTTTCGGCTGTGGGAGTTGCCACAGGAGAGCCGACTGCTGTTTTCATTCTGCTGTTTGCCGGGCATGTGGCAGGCAAGGCCACATCGCATCAGCCTGCATGGGTCACCAGAAAAACAGGTCCCCCAAAGAATTGCCTCTGAGAGGTACCAAGGTCCCCAGCCAACACAGGGTGGGTTTCTGCGCATCCCGTAGGGGGGTATTCAAAACTGGGGTTCACCGGCCCTGTTAGAAAAAGCTTCGCATTGATGTAAGAGTGCAGGGAGTTCCCCTGGCTATGGAGCTGGACACAGGGTCCGCTCTTTCTATTATTTCTGCAGACACCTTTAAAAAGGTTTGTTCCAGGAGTGGCTCACGAGTCAAACTCAGGCCCTCTAATCTCATCCTCACTGACTTCCAAAATTCACGAGTCAGTGTGAAGGGGGAGGCTACGCTTAGAGTAGAGCGTAAGGCATTTGATGGGTTGTTAGATGTGGTGGTAGTTGGGGGTGATCACACGAGTCTTATCGGACTCGATTGGTTCGAGGCACTTGGGATCCAAGTGACTGGTCTTAATCATCTACAAACTGCCATCCTTGCAGGAATCTGTAAGGAGTTTGCAGATGTGTTCAGCCCAGAGCTTGGCTCATACAAGGGGCCTCCCATTGCTTTAAGGTTAGATCCAGCCATCACACCCATCAGGGTTAAACCAAGGAGGGTGCCTTTTGCCCTCAAAATAAAATAGATGCTGAGGTGGACAAATTGCTCCAACAAGGCATTCTAGAACCTGTGGATTCTAGTCCATGGGAAACCCCCATAGTGACACCATTAAAAGCCAATGGTGAAGTCCGAATTTGTGCGGACTATAAATGCACTCTAAACAAAGCCTTGCAGCAGCATGCATATCCAGTGCCGGTGGTGAGCCACATTCTGGCCTCACTGAAAGGGGGAAAAGTCTTTGCTAAGCTTGACTTAGCTCAGGCCTACCAACAGTTACCTGTTGATGAGGCAACAGCTGAGGCCCAAACGATAACTATCGTTTGGGCCTCAGCTGTTGCCTCATTAACAGGTAACTGTTGGTAGGCCTGAGCTAAGTCAAGCTTAGCAAAGACTTACTCACAGAGGGGCTTTTAAAGTAAAAACACTACTGTTCTATTCTCGCAAAGCAGACATCATGACGAGGCAGGTTCACAACAAAGGATCTTTTATTGATTACATTCACAGAACAGAAGCAGAACAGAAGCAAGAACAGAAGCAAGAACAGAAGCAGAACAGAAGCAAGCACACAATGGCAACAAGCCCTTTTATACTCCCCATGCAAGGGGATGCACAGCCAATCCTTGCAGGCCATTCTCCCGCCTTGTGCATGCGCGCAAGGCTGGAGACAGCCTGTCTGGGTCCCGGGCAGACACATGGTCTGTCTGGGTCTCTGCAACCTTTCTGCAGCCTTCCTGACCTTGCTGAATGACTCAGCAAGGCCCAGGACATAACACCCCTCCCCTCTTGGATTAAACAATACGTCGCATATTGTTTAACATCATACACACACATGGCTGGCCGGTTGGCATATTATGCTGTCAACCTTACTCCTGGCAACCTATTTCCCTTCAAGTTTCCGTGGTATCCACGTTCTTTCACTCTTTGACAATATTTACACCGCAGCACTATGAGTGTTGTTTACTTCCTCATATGGTGCGGGCTAATAACCTTCCTGTGTGGTGGACAGGGACCTTACATATTCATTTAAATACTTAGGAGGACCCTTGACCCGCTCTGATCTCCGTGGAGCCAGGTTCGGTGCAGGTGTAAGTTTAGGTGTGGGATTTGTAATAGGTGCCTGGAGTGCCTGCTGCCGGTTTGCGCAAAACAAACCAGGACTTTGTCGCCCAGAAGACTCAGGGGTTCCCCCTGACTGCTGACTGGCTGGATCCACTAGACCCAAACCAGAGTTCCTTGGTGGGGTCGAGTTCCCCGAGTCCCTTGATGGGGTGGAGTTCCCCAGAATTCCCTGGGACTCCTCTTGGGAGCATTGTCCCTCGAGCCCAAGACCAGCAGCAGGAGTACCCTGAGTCTATGCCAGAGTCAGGAGCCACCTCCATGGCAAGACCCCCATCTGGAGCATTTGGATAAGCGCCCTCTTGGAGAGACTGTGGTCCACAATCGTAATTGGGGTCCCCCTCCCCCCCAAGAGCAGAGCCAGGGGCGGAAACGTGGCCGGAAACCTCCAGCGCTATGTGGCGTCTAATGGAGCAAAACGAGGGGAAAGAACTTGGATTCCTCCTATTGAATGAATCGTACTGTGACTATAATGTGTCACAATCACTTTCACATCCTGAAACATAAGAGCATGGGGAGAATGTACAAAAAATTGAAGAATTTTCCTTTGGTGAGGATTCAAGGCATAGTTAAGCATCTGTAGCCTTAGCATTGTAGGTGAAAACACTACTACTTGCAAGTTTCCCATCATCCAGAACTTGCTTAGGGTGTTCAGCAAGGTGAATATCACTTCAGATTTAAATTTGAATGTACTCTTTATTCAGGTCCCAACTGATGTACCGCAAAACTCTGTGCTGGATTAAGAGCTTCAATGAATATATAGACTGCCCCGAGTTGACCATTAACATAACAACGAATTTCACTATTTCTCCATCGATTGTAAATGTGCACAATGCTGATCATGTACCCCTGCGAGGCTGGAAATCATACTTTACACAATATTGAAAACCTTTGCCCTTTGGCTTCAATGATGTTACTATTAAACAATTACTAACAAAATGTACAGAATAGCCAACCCCTTTTCTGGTGCGAAAACAATAAAGACATGGTTTAACTTTATCAACATTAATATTATTCAATGGATCCATACAAGTGTTAGGCGTAAACCCTAAATATAAACCCATTTTGATAAGGCCACTTGTATGACAAAGGCCCAGAGACCTTACATGCAACAGCAGGTACCCAGAGATGCCCATGCCCATAGTTTCTGGCCCAAACCGGGTCACCCTCTTGGAGTCTCCTAGGTGCCCGCGGTTGTGACACCTGTGAAGCCACCCAGTCTGGGTGCAGTCTGTCCAGCTTCGTAATGAGTCTGCGACTCCCAGCGGAGTTCAGCTGGGCTCTTTCCTGTAGCTGTGCAAGATGTGGTGCGGTGTGCCAGGAGAAAATCAGCTAACCTGTGATCCTTGAGTGATTCTCTTTAATGCGTCCTTGGTGGTATGCACCATGCATTCAGCCTGACCGTTGGTGACAGGGTGAAAAGGAGCAGATGTGGCATGTTGGATCAAGTTGGCTTGAAGAAACGCCTGAAACTCAGAAGAGGTAAATTGGGGACCATTGTCTGATATTAGGACATCAGGAAGGCCATGGGAAGCAAAGATTCCTCTGAGTACCTGGATGGTCCTGGCAGTAGTAGTGGAGGATACAGGAACAACCTCTAGCCACTTGGAATGGCTATCCACAAGGAGGAGAAAGAATTGCCCCCAAAAGGGCCCAGCATAGTCAATGTGTACGCGTGACCATGGAGTGAGTGTCTCCTGCCACCTATGTACAGGGGCCTGGGGCATCTCTGGCCGTGACTGCTGGCACACTTGGCACCCATGAACCTGGGACTCGATGTCCTTATCGAGTCCAGGCCACCAAAGATGGCTGCGCGCAAGCACCTTCATCCTCACTATTCCCAGATGTCCCTCATGGAGAGAGAGCAAGACTCTAGTCCTCAATGAGGCTGGGATTACTACTCTGCTTCCCCACAGGATACACCCTTTGAATGTAGACAATTCATGCTTCCTATGCCAGAAGCTTTAGAACTCTGTACCAGGACACGTGTCAGGCCATCCTGACAACACGCATGTCAGCACGTGTGCAAGCGTGTGATCAGTGGCAGTTTCAGCAGCCGCATCCCTAGCATTGAGGGGAGATTCAGGCAAGTCCTGAATAGAAAGAATGTGTACAGCAGGAGCAGGGTCTGCCTCTATTTGTTTGAGAGGTAACCTACTCAGGCCATCAGCGTGGCCAATCTCTGTGCCTGGTTTGTGAACCAGGGTGTAATCATGAGCTGCCAAGAAAATTGACCATCTCAGCATTCTAGGAGATATTATATGAGGGGTTTGTTTATTGGTTGTAAACAACCCCAGCAAAGGCTTGTGGTCAGTGTAGACCATGAAATAGCGGCCATCGAATTCCTTACGCTGTACTCTAAGCGTAGCCTCCCCCTTCACACTGACTCGTGAATTCTGAAAGTCAGTGAGGATAATATTGGAGGGCCTGAGTTGGACTCGTGAGCCACTCCTGGAAGAACCCGTATTAAAGGTGTCTGTAGAGATAATAGAAAGAGCGGACCCTGTGTCCAGCTCCATGGCCAGGGGAACTCCCTGCAACTTAACATCAATGCGCAGCTTTTTCTTAAGGGGCCGGTGAACCCCTATTTTAAACACCCCCCTACGGGATGCGCAGAAACCCACCCTGTGTTGGCTGGGGACCTTGGTACCTTTCAAAGGCAACTCATAAGGAGACCTGCTTTTCTGGCGACCCAAGCAGGCTGATGCGATGTGGCCTTGCCTGCCACATGCCCGGCAAACAGCAGAACGAAAATGGCAGTCGGCTTTCCTGTGGCAACCCCCACAGCTGAAACACCGTCAGGATGCAGGCGTCTGTCCTCTGCGTTCTTGGTCGCGAAGTGTCGAACTCGACAAGGCGGCCCAGCTTGGGCATCATTGTGACCGATAGCCTCATTGACATCTCTCGCTGCAAGGAAGGAGAAGGGAAGGAGAAGGGGTCCCACGAAGCTAAGCCCACCTCCAGCGTCTTCGTACTGGCAGGCGGTTGCTTCTCCTGCACGCCGCGCTTCTCTTCTATGCCTTCTGCTTCAAGGAGTGAGAAGGGGTCCCTTGAAGCCGAGCTCACCTCCAGTGTCTTCATACTGGCAGGCAATCGCTTCCACTGGACGCTGAACTTCTCATCGCTTCAGGCCTCCTTTTCATAAGTCAGCCTGCTTCTCCTGTTTCTTCTTGCAGCGGATCCCACCTTCATCGCCAATGTTCTGTTCTCGCAAAGCAGACATCATGACGAGGCAGGTTCACAACAAAGGATCTTTTATTGATTACATTCACAGAACAGAAGCAGAACAGAAGCAGAACAGAAGCAAGAACAGAAGCAGAACAGAAGCAAGCACACAATGGCAACAAGCCCTTTTATACTCCCCATGCAAGGGGATGCACAGCCAATCATTGCAGGCCATTCTCCCGCCTTGTGCATGCACGCAAGGCTGGAGACAGCCTGTCTGGGTCCCAGGCAGACACGTGGTCTGTCCGGGTCTCTGCAACCTTTCTGCAGCCTTCCTGAGCATTGCTGAATGACTCAGCAAGGCCCAGGACATAACAACTACAGTTTGGGGTCAATGTAGCCCCTGGCATTTTCCAAGGGGTGATGGAGCGAACGCTCCGTGGTATTCCTGGGGTCTGCCCCTATTTTGCCCCTATTTTGATGATGTCCTCATTGCAGGAGAGTCATCTGGGATGATGGTCACAGTGTCCCAGGGTCATGTGATCCCCTTCTGCAATCTTTTGACAAGCAAAGTCAATGGCAGAGCTGCTGGTGGCCAAGTGCTAAGGCGGGACTTCCCTCCCTCCCTCCCTCCCTTCCCTGCCTCCCTTTTTCTCATTCCCATCTCCTTCTGAAGGAAGAATTTGAACCCCCCCATATTTTCCCTCTTCCGTATATTGATCAAACAAGGAAAGGCCTCCAGAGACAGAAAAGACAAGCTGCTGAGTGAACTAGCTTAAAAAGGCACTTCCCCTTTAAGAATTAGCTACTGGCTGAAAGGCTGAGAGCTGTCTTGCTGCGTTTCTGCCAAGCTGGGCTGAAGTTACAGCAAGACAAATGTAAAATTGGTGTAACATCCACCGAATTTCTAGGGTTTCGTATTGATGCTGAAGGCATCCACCCTGCAGAGTCTAAATTCCAGGCCATTCAACTGGCCCCTAGTCCCCAGTCAAAAGCTGAACTCCAGGCTTTTCTGGGCCTACTTAATTTTTATCATTCATTTCTCCCCCACAAGGCTGCAGTGGCTGAGCCGTTACACCGGCTCTTGGACAAGCAGACTCCATGGAAATGGACAAACGTCCATGAAAGGGCTTTTAAAGAAGTCAAGGCCTTGCTATCTTCAAATGCGGTCCTAGCACATTTCAATGAGCAATTGCCTGTGTGCATCGCATGTGATGCCTCCCCTTATGGGGTAGGAGCAGTGTTAAGTCATCTCAAGGCTGATGGGACTCAGGTCCCTGTGGCCTACTACTCTAGAACTCTCTCATCTGCAGAGCATAATTACACGCAGATTGACAGAGAAGCCTTGGCAATAATCTCAGGCCTCCTCTGCAGATAGATTCAATTTTAAGTAGCAAAAATAGAAACTCTTTTTTATTAGTTCAAAATTCATAAGAGGAGGCTGTGAAAAGCTGAGCATGGATCTCCTTCACAGACCTGATCCTTTGCCTCTTGTATTTCCCCCCCTCCTCCCTCTCCCCCTCCTCCTTCCCCTCCTCCTCCTCCCCCTCCTCCTCCTCGTCTCTTAGGCGCCCATGGGTTTGCCCCATAATACCCAAAGCTGCCTCCTCAGTTACACTCCCCATCCTCTCCCTGCACTGCACCCGTCTCCTCTCCCCTCCCCACCGCTTTCTCGGAGTCTCAACCACATATGCCCAGGACAAGGCATTTCTGGTTATTGTCCTCTGAGTCACCACCCAACGTTTCTTTCTTTTTGGACTTTGTTTGCTACAACAGCATCTGGAAGAAGTTCAGCCTTCGCTCAGCGGCAAGTGGGAAATCTGGAAGTTAGGCTGAGTCCTTCATCCTCTGCCCTTCTAATGATCTCCTTGGTTATCTCCACCCCCACCTGCTTACATATAGAGTACCTAGTTAATCTCTCTGACTTTCTTTCAGTCAACGGTTCTATACATGAATGAGCCTGTTCTGTTCTCGCAAGAGCCGAGGCAGGTTCACAACAAAGGATCTTTTTATTAGGTACATTCACAGAACAGAAGCAAGCACACAATGGCAACAGGCCCTTTTATACTCCCCGTGCAAGGGGATGCACAGCCAATCATTGCAGGCCATTCTCCCGCCTCGCGCATGCGCGCGAGGCTGGAGACAGCCTGTCTGGGTCCTGGGCAGACACGTGGTCTGTCCGGGTCTCTGCAACCTTTCTGCAGCGTTCCTGACCTTGCTGAATGACTCAGCAAGGCCCAGGACATAACACCCCTCCCCTCTTGGATTAAACAATACGTCGCATATTGTTTAACATCATACACACACATGGCTGGCCGGTTGGCATATTATGCTGTCAACCTTACTCCTGGCAACCTATTTCCCTTCAAGTTTCCGTGGTATCCACGTTCTTTCACTCTTTGACAATATTTACACCGCAGCACTATGAGTGTTGTTTACTTCCTCATATGGTGCGGGCTAATAACCTTCCTGTGTGGTGGACAGGGACCTTACATATTCATTTAAATACTTAGGAGGACCCTTGACCCGCTCTGATCTCCATGGAGCCAGGTTCGGTGCAGGTGTAAGTTTAGGTGTGGGATTTGTAATAGGTGCCTGGAGTGCCTGCTGCCGGTTTGCGCAAAACAAACCAGGACTTTGTCGCCCAGAAGACTCAGGGGTTCCCCCTGACTGCTGACTGGCTGGATCCACTAGACCCAAACCAGAGTTCCTTGGAGGGATTGAGTTCCCGAGTCCCTTGGTGGGGTGGAGTTCCCCAGAATTCCCTGAGACTCCTCTTGGGAGCATTGTCCCTCGAGCCCAAGACCACCAGCAGGAGTACCCCGAGTAGCCGATTTACGGCCATTTGCCCCTAGCCAGGGACCTCTGCCAGAGTCAAAACCGCCTCCATGGCAAGACCCCCATCTGGAATATTTGGATAAGTGCCCTCGTGGAGAGACTGTGGACCACAATCGTAATTGGGGTTCCCCTCCCCCCCGAGAGCAGAGCCAGGGGCAGAAACGTGGCCAGGAAGCCTCCAGCGCAGTTGGTCTATGTGGCGTCTAAGCACACGACCATCCTCCAAGGCCACTTCGTAGGACAGTGGCCCAGAGACCTTACAGATTACAGCAGGTACCCAGAGATGCCCATGCCCATAGTTTCTGGTCCAAACCGGGTCACCCACTTGAAGTCTCCTAGGTGCCCGCTGTTGTGACACCTGTGAAGCCACCCGGTCTGGGTGCAGTCTGTCCAGCTTCATAATGAGTCTGCGACCCCCAGCAGAGTTCAGCTGGGCTCTTTCCTGTAGCTGTGCAAGGTGTGGTGCGGTGTGCAAGAAGAAAATCAGCTAACCTGTGATGCCAGGGTCCTTGAGTGATTCTCTTTAATGCGTCCTTGGTGGTACGCACCATGCGTTCAGCCTGACTGTTGGTGGCAGGGTGAAAAGGAGCAGACGTGGCATGCCGGATCAAGGTGGCTTGAAGAAATGCCTGAAACTCAGAAGAGGTAAATTGGGGACCATTGTCTGATATTAGGACATCAGGAAGGCCATGGGAAGCGAAGATTCCTCTGAGTACCTGGATGGTCTTGGCAGTAGTAGTGGAGGATACAGGAACGACCTCTAGCCACCTGGAGTAACCTACTTAGGCCATCAGCGTGGCCCATCTCTGTGCCTGGTTTGTGAACCAGGGTGTAATCATAAGCTGCCAAGAAAATTGACCATCTCAGCATTCTAGGAGATATTATATGAGGGGTTTGTTTATTGGTTGTAAACAACCCCAGCAAAGGCTTGTGGTCAGTGTAGACCGTGAAATGGCGGCCATACAAGAAATCATGAAATTTCTTGATACCTGAGATTATTGCCAAGGCTTCCCTGTCAATCTGCGCGTAATTACGCTCTGCAGATGAGAGGGTTCTAGAATAATAGGCCACAGGGACCTGAGTCCCATCTGCCTTGAGATGACTTAACACTGCTCCTACCCCATAAGGGGAGGCATCACATGCGATGCACACAGGTAATTGCTCATTGAAGTGAGCCAGTACAGCATTGGAGGATAGCAAAGCCTTGACTTCTTTAAAAGCCTTTTCATGGACTTTTGTCCATGTCCATGGAGTCTGCTTGTCCAAGAGCCGGTGTAGCGGCTCAGCCACTGCAGCCTTGTGGGGGAGAAATGAATGATAAAAATTAAGTAGACCCAGAAAAGCCTGGAGTTCAGCTTTTGACTGGGGACTAGGGGCCAGTTGAATGGCCTTGAATTTAGACTCTGCAGGGTCAGCATCAATACAAAATCCTAGAAATTCGGTGGGTATTACACCAATTTTACATTTGTCTTGCTGTAACTTCAGCCCAGCTTGGCGGAAATGCAGCAAGACAGCTCTCAGCCTTCCAGCCAAGTTTCCCGATGACTCTCCTGCAATGAGGACGTAATCAAAATAGGGGCAGACCCCCGGAATGCCACGGAGCGTTTGCTCCATCACCCCTTGGGAAATGCCAGGGGCTACATTGACCCCAAACTGCAGCCTTTTTACTTTGAAAGCTCCTCTATGAGTAACTATAGTTTGTGCCTCAGCTGTTGCCTCATCAACAGGTAACTGTTGATAGGCCTGAGCTAAATCGAAGAGTTTTCCCCCTTTCAGTGAGCCCAGGATGTGGCTCACCACAGGCACTGGATATGCATGTTGCTGCAAGGCTTTGTTTAGAGTGCATTTATAGTCCGCACAGATTCGGACTTCACCATTTGATTTTAATGGCATCAGTATGGGGGTTTCCCATGGACTAGAATCCACAGGTTCAAGAATGCCTTGTTGGAGCAATTTGTCCAATTTAGCATCTATTTTACTTTTGAGTGCAAAAGGCACCCTCCTTGGTTTAACCCTGATGGGTGTGATGGCTGGATTTAATTTTAAAGCAATGGGAGGCCCCTTGTATGAGCCAAGCTCTGAGCTGAATACATCAGCAAACTCCTTACAGATTCCTGCAAGGCTGGCAGTTTGCAGATGGTTCAGACCAGTCACTTGGATTCCAAGTGCCTCGAACCAATCGAGTCCTATAAGACTCGTGTGATCACCCCCAACTACCACCACATCTAACAACCCATCAAATGCCTTACGCTGTACTCTAAGCGTGGCCTCCCCCTTCACACTGACTCGTGAATTCTGAAAGTCAGTGAGGATGAGATTGGAGGGCCTGAGTTTGACTTATGAGCCACTCCTGGAGCAAAGCTTTTTAAAGGTGTCTGCAGAAATGGAGCGGACCCTGTGTCCAGCTCCATAGCCAGGGGAACTCCCTGCAACCTTACATCAATGCGAAGCTTTTTCTTAAGGGGCCGGTGGACCCCGGTTTTAAATACCCCCCTACGGAACGCGCAGAAACCCACCCTGTGTTGGCTGGGGACCTTGGTACCTTTCAGAAGCAACTCTTCAGGGGACCTGTTTTTCTGGCGACCCATGCAGGCTGATGCATGTGGCCCTGTCTGCCACATGCCCGGCAAACAGCAGAATGAAAATGGCAGTGGCTCTCCTGTGGCGACCCCCACAGCCGAAACACCGAAGGGATGCAGGTGTCTGTCCTCTGCGTTCTGGCAGTCTTCTCTCCGCCAACGGTTGAAGTCTGACAACCTCTTCTTCCTCAGATTCTTCTCCGGAGGCCTCTCGCACGACTTCTTGATGGACGGGAACTGCTGCTGGAGGGTTCTTGGTCGACCGCAAGGCCTTTACCGCACCGCCGGCTGCTTCTTCAGCTGCAACTTCTCTCAGGGCATCTTGGAACGTGACATCAACTTTAGCAAACAACTTTTGTTGCATCTCACGGCTTCGCAATCCGCAGACGAGTCGATCTCGGAGCCTCTGTTCCAAATCTTGGAACGCACATGGCCTAGCAGCCTGCCTCAGAGCCGCAACAAAGTCCGCAGCTGATTCTCCTAGCCGCTGATCCCGCTGCTCGAATTGATGCCTCCAAGCTATTACAGATAGCTTGGGCTCAAAATGCTCACGCAGCATTTTCTTCAGATCAGCATATGCGATCGATTCCAATGGTGCTGTGGCTACAAGGTTCTTGGCAATGTCAAAAGTCTCTTGCCCACAGACACACAGCAAGGTAGCAGCTTTCAGTCCGTCTTCTTGGATTTTGTTTACCCTAAAGTAGTTCTCAATGCGAGCTGCATAAGAGCTCCAGCGTTCCGGGTGTGAAGTGTCGAACTCGACAAGACGGCCCAGCTTGGACATCTTTGTGACTGCTAGCCTCGTTGACGTCTCTTGCCACAGGGAAGGAGAAGGGGTCCCACGAAGCCAAGCCCACCTCCAGCGTATTCGTACTGGCAGGCGGTTGCTTCTTCTAGACACCGCGCTTCTGTTCTCTTCAGGCCTTCAGGTGAGTAGGCCTTCTTGGTAGTCTTCCGATGCAGCGAATCCCACCTCCGTCGCCAATGTTCTGTTCTCGCAAGCAGACATCGAGATGAGGCAGGTTCACAACAAAGGATCTTTTTATTAGGTACATTCACAGAACAGAAGCAAGCACACAATGGCAACAGGCCCTTTTATACTCCCCATGCAAGGGGATGCACAGCCAATCATTGCAGGCCATTCTCCCACCTCGCACATGCGCCTATCTGGGTCCCAGGCAGACACGTGGTCTGTCCGGGTCTCTGCAACCTTTCTGCAGCCTTCCTGAGCCTTGCTGAATGACTCAGCAAGTCCCAGGGCATAACAGAGCCTATTAGGGCAAAAGATTCATCCAGTGAAGGCCCCACACTAGAAATTGGGAGACAGTGATTCTAGTCTGGCTTTAGGCATGAAAGACAGCTGGGTGACTTTGAGCCAATCACTATCAGTCCAGCCCACCTCACAAGGTTGTTGTTTTGGGGAAAATAGTGCGAGGAAGGAGTATTAGGCATGTTCACCATTTTGAGTTACTTATAAAACAATAAAAGCAGGATATAAATAAATACATGAAATCTGAAGAGAAACCATGGAAAACTGGATTGCTCGGGCCACCTCTCTATTTGGCGGGCTATCTTGCAAAACTCTCGCACGTATTCCAGTGCAGGCCTGGCAGCTTGCCTTATCTTATGGACTTGCTCCTCTGCTTTGAGGGCAATGGATGGGTCCTCGAACCTTGCTCTCAGTCCTAGGAGGAAGAGATGGAGGTCCCCCAATTCGGGTGCTTGCTCATTGTATAAATTGTTCAGCCACTCGGATGCTTCCCCTTCCAAGTTGGATGCAACCACGTCGACGATAGCGGCTGGGTTTGGGTAGAAATAGGCACAGCGGTTCATGTGGGAACACACCTGGTTGAGGAAGAAGATCAGCTTCTCTGGGTCTCCATCAAAAATTGCTCTAACCACCATCAGTGGTTGCTGTGCTCCCCAGGGAGCCTGCATTCCCGGTGGTTGCTGGCCTCCCCATGGTGCCTGCTGCATCCCCAGTTGCTGCAGGCCTCCCAGCGGTTGTTGCACATTCGGGTGCTGTTGCCACCCCCACGACTGTTGCTGCATTGTAGTGGCTGTGGCATCCCCAATTTCTTTATGACCCCCAATGGTCTCAGTGGCTGCTGAATGGCACCCCCAGTTGCTGCAGGCCTCCCAGTGGTTGCTGCATGTTCGAGGGCTGTTGCCACCTCCACTGCTGCTGGCCTGTGGGTGGTTGTGGCATCCCCAGCTGTTGTAGGCCCCCCTATGGCCCCAGCGGTGGTTGTTGTGTGATCCCGAATGGTTTCTGGCCTCCCCATGGTGGTGGCTGCATCACCCCCGGTTGCTGCAAGGCCCCCATCTGCTGCTGCACGTTCGGGGGCTGCGGCCACCCCCATGGCTGATGCTTCACCTCCAATGGCTGTTGGCCTCCCAGCTGTGGGGACTGCAGCATCCCCCATTGCTGTATGGGCCTTGTGCTGGGTGGCCGGCAAGCATGTCGATGCAGGCTTCAGCTATCCTGGTGATGGCTCGGGCTCTTGTCTCGCCAGCGGCGGTCTGGGCTTTTGGAGGGGCGACGACTGGAGCTGTCCCTCTCCACGAGGCTGGAGGCCATGGTAGGTGGCTTCATGGATGGGGAAGCCGCTTGACCTATGCAGGTGGGGCTGGGGCTTCCCCTCAGCATGTTGGTGGCTGCCTCGCCGATCATCATGATCGCTTGCGTATGGAGAATGGGAGGGTTGGGACTTCCGGTTTGCCGATGCGGCCGCCACAGAGGTTCGGAAGGTGAGCTCCGTCTTCCACATCTGATTTCGCATCACTGGGGGACCCTGGAAAGGGTTGAAATTCACCCTGTAGGAGCGACAAGCGAGGAGGGGATCCCCACTTGATTGTGGGAGGGTGGTAGCCCTTCCTCTCAATCTGGGGCAGCCCTCCAAACTGGCAGACGAAAGGCTGGCCATAGAAATATGGCCTGTCACTAGGCTGCAGACAGCCGAAGTCAAACTTACCACCAGGCACCTATAAAGCAGTGCGGATGAGACTGGGTGAGATCTGAACCTCTCAGATAGTCCTAACTATTTTTTCCACCTGTATAAGCTGCCCAAAGTATTTTCCCCTCTATGAGAGAGGGAAGGGAAATTCCATCTCACCCTCTAAAAACAGCGGCAACTTACTATACAGGGGAGTTTAGAAAGAAAACCTGATTCTAACTGGATTTTTATCTTTCTAAAATTTGAGGACTAAAATATTTCTTATTCCTATTGAAGATTTGGGTTCTTACAAAAAAGAAGTAAAATTGGAAAAAGGATTATAAAAATTTTGGACTTAAAAAAAATATTAAACGGTATGGGCGACATCTTGTGGCTAAACCTGATATTACAACTTGTTATTGCTTAAAAGAGACTTGGCTTGAAGCCCAGACTATAGATAAGACTTTTGCAACCTTGGCAGATATCAGCTGTGAGAAGCCCAGCTGTGTTCTATACTCAGTGACAGAATTATTTTCATTCTCTGATTGTAAAGCTTTTAATTTAATACATCACTAAGAGAACATAGAAGATCAGGAACAGATTCTCTTTATGTTGAAAGCAATTTATGAAACTATTCTGACAGCTACTGATGAAATAAGAAGCTACAGAAAAGAACAAGATGTCAGCCTAGATACATGAACCCAAACTTTGATTACAACCAAAGAATCAACTACACAGAAGCGGAACAATCAAATACTATGATAGAAGATTCAACTGATCAACAAACACAGTTAATGGAAAACCCGGAAAATGTGGTAGTTTGAGACTGGTACTAAAAGAGATTTGTATGTTATTGAATTATCGATTAACTCAGCTGCCACGTTGCTTTTTAAATACTTAAACGTAAAACTAGAAAATCAATAAAAATTTAAAAAAAGAAAAGAACGGGAGGGTTGTTCCCCACTTTTCATCTCTAGCTCTTCAAATCTTTCCACCAACTTCTCCACTGATTGACCACGGACTGCAGATAGGTACTTCCACTCACCAGAGTCCTTAGCGGTAGTCGATTTCGTGGCTCTTCACCCATCCGGGGAACGCGACTAGCGGGAAGCCCCTTTTTGCAGCTTGACCTCGTCTGCCTTCGAAGCACTTGATTGTGGCAAGGCCGTCTCAAGGTGTCTGGAGTCTCCACTAGGCAAGGTCCATTCTGATGACCAGATCAGCTGTCCTCACGGCTTGGGCCTTGCCCCCATCTGGGAGACCTGAAAAGGATCCTTCTCCACCGGCGCACTGGCCTGCGCTCCCTCCCCTGAGGTAGCAGCCACTGCCAGGGTGCTGCTTTCAGACGTCCCTTCCTTTTCCATGTTGAGATCTTCCCCAAATCTTTGTCGGTCTATCCCAACTCTAGGGATAGCGACTGGGGCTCGGGATCCCAAGACAGATAGGTAAAAATTGTAGGTTTTGGTTTAATGTCATGGTTCCAACAGATGACATTCTTCAAAAGAACTTCGAGGCATTGTTTACCTTAAAGAATCTTTTATTCGAGAAATAAAGTATCGGCACTACATAGTTGAAACCAAAAACTAAATTCCCCTCCCCTGGATACAAAGTAACAAAATACAATTCCCTCCTCCAATAAACAGTCATAAATCACATTCCCCAATTAGCTTGAAGCGCGGGCTTTCTCCCCAGCCCTCCAGCCCGCCAAAACACTATCAGCTCTGGGCCCAATGTCCTTGGGTTCCCACGGCTAAGTTATTATTGTTATGACTAGCTGGACTCTCATCCCTATTCCCCCTCCCAGCATCAACTAATTCTAAAAGCAATAGAGAAAATGGCTGCATTTCCATCTGTTGTCAAAGCAAAAACATCCGATGTTAGCAGCGTTGACAGTCCCACCTTTGAGAGCCCCAAACCCTGATGACCCTGGGGCAAAGAAAATAAAACAAGAGCTCCTCACTGACCAATGGTTCAAAGACAATCAAACCTCCTTAACATGCAGGGATGGTTTGGCTTACAAAGGAGGGAAGTTGTACTTTCCTGAAACCCTCTGCCTTAACGCGCTCCAGCACGGCCATGATGTAAAACAGGCTGGGCACTTTGGATATTTAAAAACACTACATCTAATCCGCAGGCAATTTTGGTGGCCGGGTTTGAAACGGGACATAGAGAACTATGTCAGGAGTTGTGCTGTATGTGCCACCATGAAAAGAATCCAAGGGAAACCCCCTGGACTATTACAACTGGTGGCAGATCCTTCCCAACCATGGGAAGAAATTGCTATGGATTTTATAGTAGACCTATCTGAAAGCAGGGGAAATACAGTTATCTGGTCTGTGATGGAGCTGTTTTCAAAGGAGAGGACAGGGGGCAAGCTCCTTTTCCTTGGAGCTGAGAGGACCCGAGCTGAACTTGCTTTCCAAGGATGAGTGGATCTGAGAAGGACAATATTTCAATGGCAGCATCATGACTGTGGAATTCCCTTCCCATGGGGATCTGTTGGGCTCTTCTTCTGTTAGCTTTCCCTTGCTAATTATAAAGCTTTTTATTCACTGTATTTTTAGTATATGATATCTGTCTATCAGAATGGCTGCTTTTATTCTTGCAGCTTTTCTTCAAAAGCTCCATGTTGATGACTCTTTTGTAGAGTTTATGATAGCTTATTTGCAATGTACATGGACTGTGTAATGCCTGTGGCGACAGAAGAGTAGGGACCTCTGCGTTTTATGCCTCCAATGCACAGAGATTCAACACATGTCTCCCATTACATGGTGGAGTTCCTTTTACAAAATGTAACTGTCTGCTTGCAAAGACACCCATGGGAGAAGCCTGTATCTTCAGTCATTGGATAACCATGGGGGGGGGGGTAAGTGTCAAAAAGAATCTGATGTCTCTCTCTCCACCAGCTCCTGGTCTCTGGGATGTAGCACAGATAGAAAGGAGGGAAGTTGTACTTTCCTGAAACCCTCTGCCTTAACGCGCTCCAGCACGGCCATGATGTAAAACAGGCTGGGCACTTTGGATAATGGGCACCCATTACTTTAACACATTCCTGAAGATCCCATTAATCCATTTGCTTCACACACCTCTTTTTAAATGGGTTGATCAATGCAGAAGCATCCTGAGGGGAGGGGAAGGATCAAAATCTTGCAGGTTGGACTACCGTCTCATGAATGTCATTGATCCACTGGTTGACTTAGAAAATCACAAGCCCTGAACTTGACTGTTGCTGTTTTAACCGTTCAGTCGTCTCTGACTCTTGGCACATTTATAGGCAAGTCCTCTCCATGCTTCCCTGTCAGGCTCAGCTTCTTTCAGTTGTTGGATGTTCATCTTTGTATCAGCTTTGATGTTATCGAGCCAGCGTGTTTTTTGCTTGCCCCTTCTTGACCTTCTTCTTGTTCCATCCCTAGCATCACTGACTTCTCCAATGAATTTGCACACATGACACATAAATCAGACGTAGTCTTGTGATTTTGGCTTCTAGTGATGTGTCTGGTTTTATACGATTCAGCATCTCTCTGTTAGTGGCTCTGGCTGCCCATGGTATACGCAATACTTTACGCCAGCACCACAGTTCAAAAGTGTCAATTCTTCGATCGGCTCTTCCCAGTCTTCAGCTCACACATCCAACCATCACTATAGGGAAGGCTATTGCTCTAACTAGCCTGCTTTTTGCCTTTATATCAGTATCTCTGTTTTTTCAGATCTTATTCATGTTAACCATTGCTGTGTGCTCTAAGGTTATCATGTGTTTGATTTTTGGAGTGAACAATTTTTGATCCAGGAAAGATAAATTCTCAAACTAATTCAATTTTGTCCTTGTTGATTTTAAACATCTCATGTCCATTTGCAGCTGTTTCATTATTTTCATTTTCCTGAAGTTAAGAACTCAATCCTACTTTTTCACTTTCATCCTTGGTTTTACAGATCATTTCTTCAGGGCTTCCTTATTTTCAGCCAGTAGTGTTGTATCATCTATGTATCTCAAATTATTTATGGTTCTTCCCCTAATTTTCTCTCCAACATCAGACAGTTCCAGATCTAATTTCCACCTGATCACTTCAGCATGCAGAATGACTAAAAATGGAGATAAAAATACATCTCTGTCTAACTCCCTTACTGATCCTGAACCAGTCTGTGTTGCCATGGAGGATTCTCACTGAGGCCTCTTGATCTGTGTCTGGTGATCTAATACATCTGATCAGGTGGGTTGGGACACCAAGATCACATAAAGCTGCCCACAGCTTATTGTGTTCTACACAAACTGACGAGCTCATGCTTAATGCATGTAACTGAAAGTGCAGTTGAAAGGGCTTTGGTCTTGTACTGGTAGTCTTTCACTTACAACCACAATTGGAACCAGAACATCTGTCAATGAGTGAAGCAGTCTTTAAGTAAGTCACACCCAATTCTATTACTTTTTTTGTTGCAGTCAGTAAGCACAATCCAGCTTCCCCTGTTGACTTTAATTGTCGGAAGCCCCCCGGGATGGTCGCAAATGGTGATCACAGGACCCCCGATGCTGCATCTGCTGTAAATATATGCCAAGCACCCCATTTTTATTATATGACCATATGGATGCTACAGTGGACATAAGTGCGAGGACTGGTTGTAAGTTACAGGTTTGAATGCCATCATAACTTTGAATGGTTGCTAAACAAATGGTCATAAGTCAGAGACTACCTGTATCTCTGAGGTCTGTAATGTGAGGAATGCCCTTCCCAGAGGCCAATGGCCCCTTCACTTCCTCAGCTTGTTATGTTCTGCTATCTCACCTCAACCTCCCCAGCAATGTCTCCTTCTCAACCTGGCTCTCCAACAGTGGCTGCATTGCATTTGAGCAAATCTGGATGACCAGATGTCTTTCCATTTGAGGGAAACATTTGTGGAATTCGACAGTTGGCTAAATATTGCTATGAAGGGTTTGAATTCTACAACAAGGGCCTATTCTACATCCCTGAAGGACTCCTGGAAAGAGAGGGGTTACATCCAGGTTACACCTGGAAGGAAGTGTTGTCAGGCCCTTCATCAATCTGGTCAAGAGAGTGTTAAATTAGAATAAAAGAGAAAGAATGAGAAATATCCAGCACTGCATATTAATCAAAGACCAAAAGTGAGAAGCAGGAAAAGGAGTCAGCCAGGAGGAAGGACTCACAGTGTCATAAGAAATGGTAGGGCGAGGGTGGTGGGCAATGCCATTAAACCGGGCACATAGATGAGACGGAGTTAAAGATCCTAACTCAGGAACGAAAACATCACAGACAGGTATCCCTGAAACTTAGTTGGATGTTGCTTATGATTAGAACAGCAGTGAAAATCTACAACTTATTCAGAAAAACTAACAAAGAGGTTAAGGGTGGTAGACTATAAATTTGCGCAAATTCTTGTCCTCTCTTGCTGACAAATTCATCTGTCAGAAGGTGAAAGAAAGAACTATTCTGGACCTCGTCCTCACCAACAAAGGAATTGGTTGAATCTGAGAGATCCAGAGAAGGAGGCCCTGAGAAGACTCAGCCGAAAGCACAAACACAGCAGAATTGTGATGAACACTGAGGAAAGACAGGTGGAATCCAAGGATCCGATGGGGGTAAAATCCTGAGGGAGAACAACATTCAGGAAAGACGGGAAATTCTACGCCTTCTACCATACCGAATGTTATGTATTAATATTGACAGTTATTGTGTTTGGATTTAAATGTGTCTCCAACTGTCTGGGAGAGAAACTGAAGTTTATATATTGAGCAGGGAAACCAGCTTTGAATCTGATTGGTCGCCACCTAGTGGCGGCATGTATAAATATTTGTCAGTTTGTCGGTTGAGTTCAGTTCTGTTATTCTTGCAATAAAGCAGGTTGCTTTAAATCGGTCTGGTCAATGCCTTCAAGAACCCAATACGCAACAGTGGCGACGAAGGTGGGATCTTGCCGAAGGATTGATGCCTATCAGAATTGAAGTCACAGGGTTTTAGCTCAGGCATCAGAGCCCTGGCGGGACCACGTCCCAACCCTGCCTGCCAAACTGGAGGCACATTGTCCTGAGGGATCCATCCACAGGATATAGGCAGTTCATTTCCTTTGTTGCAAGAAAGGCTGTGTCCAAGACCTCACCACTAATCCACCATGGCAAAGGTGGGCAGACTCAATGAGTTCGACGTCTCCCACCCAGAACAGTGGAGCTCCTATGTCTCCAGGGTGGACACCTACTTGCGGGCCAACCAGGTCAGAGAGGATGGGTTGAAAACAGCGACCCTGCTCTGCGTGTGTGGACAGGCCACATATGACATTGCAGAAAATTTGATGGCGCCAGCCAGCATCGAATCAGTATCGTATGCTGATCTAAAAATGAGATTGAAAGAACATTTTGAACCCAAGCTTTCCGTAATCGCTGGGCGTCATGCCTTCGAACAGATAGAGCAAAAGACAGGGGAATCGGCAGCTGAATTCATGGCCGCACTCCAACAAGCGTCACGCCATTGCAATTTTCCTGACCTGGAGGATCGCCTTAGGGACAGGCTCGTATGCGGGCTGTTGAATAGAGATTTGCAACAGTGCTTGAATGGAAAAGCTATCCTTCCAAGATGCATTGAAGGAGATCATGGTGAAGGAGGCCGCCGGTGGAGCGATGAAGGCTCTACTGCTTCAAAGGACACCCCCCCAGCCAGGTGACCGTGCACCAAGAGTTCGTTGAGCTGGAAGATGTGATAGAGGATGATGAGATCGACCGGTTACAGAGGGAAACCGTTAGACGGCATTGTCCTACAGCACAAGCAACTAGTCCTCAAAGTTGCGCAAGCTACGGGGGCCAACACAAAAGGACTGAGTGCAGGTTTTGCACAGCATGCTGTGCCTGTGGAAAGCAAGGCCACATCTCCAGAGTCTGTAGAAGTCACCAGAGAGATGCTCAGACTGCAGATGCCCAGCAGAAAGGTAAATGGGCCCCCGGGCAGAACAGGGTCGAATACTGTTCTGGGAGGAGAAGCATCCAGCGGACAGGAGCCCAACGCCCTCTTAAAGAGAAGCTGAGACTTCTAGTCAAAATACAAGGGGTTGTTTGCTCCATGGAGCTCAACACAGGGTCAGCTCTGTCTATCATTTCGTATAAGACTTTCAGTTATATCTGCAGACAGGGCAAGAAGCGAGTCCAACTCAAACCGTCAAGCCTTGTTCTGACAGATTTTCAAAATTGCTGCATCGCGGTAAAAGGCGAAGCCACCATGAGAGTCAGGTTCAAAGAGTTTGAGGATCCCCTCAAGGTTGTGGTCATTGAAGGACAACGTACAAGTCTAATAGGATTAGACTGGTTCGAGGCCCTGGGCATACGAGTAACTGGCATACATCGCACTCAGAGGGCTGACCTGGCAGCGGTATGTCAAGAATACATTGATGTATTCAGTCCTAACTTAGGACAATATAAAGGGGCACCCATATCCCTTCATCTTGATCCGGCTGTCGTGCCAATCAGGATTAAACCATGCAGAGTGCCGTTTGCACTTAAATGAAAAATTGATGCAGAATTGGACAAATTAGTACAACAGGGAGTGCTCCAACCAGTGGACAGTAGCCTGTGGGACACTCCCATAGTGACCCCAGTGAAGTTAAATGGGGACATCCGTATTTGTGCAGACTACAAGTGCACAATCAACAAGGCACTACAGCAACACACCCAGTGCCAGTGGTCAGTCACATCCTCGCATCACTTCAAGGAGGTCGTTTGTTCGCCAAACTCGACCTCGCACAACCCTACCAACAGCTGCCAGTTGACGATGCCACAGCTGAGGCACAGACAATCGTCACTCACAGAGGGGCATTCAGAGTGCGTCGCCTGCAGTTTGGGGTAAGTATTGCCCCGGGATTGTTCCAAAGTGTTATGGAACGGACACTTAAAAATATAAAAGGCGTCTGCCCCTATTTTGATGACGTCCTGATTGCAGGTGAATATGCGGCTGTACTAGCAGATCGCCTTAGAACAGTACTTCAACAATTTCGTGAAGCGGGGTTGAAGTTAAAGAAAGAAAAGTGTCAGGTTGGAGTGGACTCTACTGAGTTCTTGGGATTTTGGATAGATTCCGCCGGAATTCACCCATCAGAAGCTAAGCTAAAAGCTATCCAACAAGCCCCAAGACCCAAGTCCAAAGGGGAATTACAGGCATTCCTGGGACTTTTAAATTTTTATCACTCATTCCTGCCACACTAAGCGGCATTGGCCGAGCCACTCCATTGTCTTTTAGACAAAAAGGCACCCTGGGTTTGGGCAAGCACCCACGACAAAGCATTCAGAGCAGTCAAATCACTGCTATCATCTAACTCCGTGTTAGCACATTTGAATGAGAAACTGCCCATGATTTTAGCATGTGATGCATCACTGTATGGCATCAGAGCAGTTCTAAGCCATAAAATAGCAGATGGCCATGAAGCTCCTATAGCTTATTACTCTAGAACATTATCTGCAGCAGAGAGAAACTACACGCAGATAGACAAGGAAGCCCTCGCTATTGTAGCAGGAATTAAAAAATTCCATGACTTCCTATACGGGCGACCCTTTACCATTTTCATCGATCACAAGCCATTGCTCGGCCTCTTTACAGCAGACAAGCAGACCCCGCAGATTCTATCGCCAAGGATGCTGCGATGGTCAATTTTTATGGCTGCCTATTCATACAGGCTAGTCCACAAACCTGGCAAGGAAATGGGCCATGCTGACGCACTCAGTTGACTGCCTCTGCCTCAAACAGATCCAGACCCAGACCCAGCAGCTCACATCTTGGCAATCCAGGATCTTCCTGAAACATCCCTACATGCGGGAGATGTAGCCGCCGAAATGGCCACTGACAAAACACTCAGTCGCGTTTTGAACTGGGTGTTGAGGGGGTGGCCAGAAAACAGGCCAAGTCCTGAGTTCCAAAGTTATGCCAATAAAAAAGATAAGGGTTGCATATTGTGGGGAAGCAGGGTGATTGTTCCGCCCACAATGCGAGCCAGAGTATTAGAATCTCTGCATAAGGGACATCCTGGCGTCTTCAGAATGAAGGCACTTGCACAAAGCTACTTGTGGTGGCCAGGTTTGGATAAAGACATTGAGGCTCAAGTAAGGAGCTGTAAGGTCTGCCAAGAAACCCGGCCAGAAATGCCTCAAGCTCCAGTGCACCGCTGGGAGACCATGCAGACTCCCTGGTCTCATGTGCATATCGACTTTGCAGGTCCATTTCAGGGACAGGTATTCCTCATTGTCGTGGACAGCTATTCAAAATGGCTTGAGGTAGTACCTGTCCAACCTATGACTACTGCCAGGACCATCCAGGAACTGCGCAGGCTTTTTGCTACACACGGCCTGCCGGACGTCATTGTGTCAGACAATGGGGCACAATTCATGGCAGCAGAGTTCCAGTCCTTCCTCAAAGCCAACATGATCAGGCATACCACGTCAGCTCCTTTCCATCCAGCTTCCAACGGCCAAGCTGAATGGATGGTGAGATCAACTAAAGAGTCTCTTAAAAGACTAACAACTGGAGACTGGAATCATCGCCTGGCAGACTTCCTTTTATGCCAGCACACAACGCCAAGTACTGCTATAGGTTGCAGCCCAGCCGAGCTGAGATGGGGTCGTCGACTAACAACAAAGATGGACCGTCTCCATCCTGACAGGGCAGCTGCAGAAACGTCACAACCCAAGCTTCTGAGGAATTTACGTTTGGGTGAGCCTGTTTGGGCAAGAAACTATGGGAAGGGGGCATCTTGGGTGGTTGCTATTGTGACAAAGGTGTCAGGGCCACTATCCTACGAGGTGGCCCTGGATGACGGTCGTGTGGTGCGACGCCACATTGACCAATTGCGGCGGTGGCTGGCAAGTCAGAGTCCTGGTGCAGAGGACGAGAGAACTATAAACTTGCATAGGGAAGTGGACATCCCCGAATCGGCCAGACCCACAGAGACTGTACGAGTTGATCCAGAATCAACGCAAAACTGTGAACCGTGTTTGCTGGCAAGTGACGCAAGCAAAAACAGCGGTACTAATTTACCCAGTTCGGCTGAACGCAACGGCACCGGTCTACCTGGTGCGGACAGACTTAGCAGCACGGGTCTACCGAGCATGGCTAAATGGCCAGTCGATCGGGAGCCCCAAACAGTTTTGCGGCACTCCGAAAGAACCCGTAATCCACCAGCATACTTAAATGATTATGTACACAAAATGTACTGGGGGTTGACTTGTCCAGGGGAAAGGGGTGTTATGTATTAATATTGACTGTTATTGTGTTTGGATTTAAATATTTCTCCAACTGTCTGGGAGATAAACTGAAGTTTACATATTGAGCAGGGAAACCAGCTTTGAATCTAATTGGTCGCCACCTAGTGGCGGCATGTATAAATATTTGTCAGTTTGTCGGTTGAGTTCAGTTCTGTTATTCTTGCAATAAAGCAGGTTGCTTTAAATCGGTCTGGTCAATGCCTTCAAGAACCCAATACGCAACACCGAAGACTCAATCACAACCACCATAACTCCCCCAAGGGAAAAATTGGAGGGTTCTTTAAAATGCTGAAAAGGAAAAAGGATATATTCAGGAAATGGAAGGAGAAGCACAGGCGGTCATGGGGCAAATAGGAGGAGAGGGCACCTTTTGGGCCACCTTGATTTGTACAAAATAAATATAAATCTAATAAACACAGCATAAGTAAATAAAACCTGGTTTATTATATGTATACTATCCAAAGAATTGCAGCCGTTAGGCATCCACAAAAATATGAGAAAGAAATAATATGGGGTTTCAGTGGCCTAGAATCCTGATGCAGAAATTTGAATAATGCTCCCCCTTCTCTCCCAGGAGGCAGTTATGCTTTGTGAACTGGAGTCTCTCTTTGGCCAAAAGTGGGCAGATTTGCCAGAGAAGAACAGAGTTGCCTTTGCTGAAGTTCCTGACTTAGGAAAAACAATCACACCCTATCAGTACATCCTTTCCCTATTATCTGCCCCCAATGTAAGGTGGAAATGCTGCTACCTACTTCACAGAAACAGGCCTGGGACTCCTCCCCTCCCTCCCCCCATCGCCCCTCTTCACTTTGTCAGCATTGTTAAGTTTTGATTAGAGCCACACAGGTGAATGTCTGTGAATTGTGTCTTCTGCTTGTGGAAATAAAATGGAAACAGCCCTGCTGTTGGAGGACGCAAACTCTTCCAGGAGAGGACGCAAAGCTAGATTGCTGCAAACCCAGAGCTGGCCGGTCTGCTTTGACTGCCAGCCCAAGATCCTCTGTGGGCTTTGGGTGGTTTGGATTTCCCCTGGACCTTCGTGGCAAAACAGTCAGGGTCAGGCACAGCTTTCCTCTTTTTGCCCGCAAGAAAAGGACTCGGATTATGCCTAAAGCAGCTGCTCCCTCTGCTGCTTGACTGGATGGTTCAGCTTTCTTTCTCAAGCCTCTGCAGGTCATCTGGCTTCTGAAACCCCATAGAAACTCCTGGTGGTGCCTTCACCTTGGGGAAACTTATTTTATCCTGATCAGAGTCTTAGCTGATGGTGGCACCTGGCCAGCCTGCCTTGAACTCAAAAGCTATGTGGGATTAGACCTGGTTAACATGTGAACGGGATACTACCAAGGAATTCAGGGTTCTAAAGGCGACATCTGAGGAAGGGGAGAGGGAGGATAAAAAAGGTCAAGATGGTGGCACAGCTGAAGCCCCATGCAGGTCTTCAGACAGGCGGTGATGACCGCCATCCTTCCTCTGCTCCTTCCTGGAGGCTGAACTGGGAAGAAAAAGCCACCTCTGTGAAAGGGAAAGCCAAGCCAGTGCTAAGAGACCAACCCAGATGTGCCTTGAGGGAAATCCCACTTACTCCCTTAATATGCTTGGTGACCTTCTCAAAGATCTCCATGATATTAGACCTGCCTTGTCTGAACTCTCCACTGACTTGCGGACTTCTTTGCCTTTGCTCAAATCAAAGGCAACCAAAGTTAATTTTGGATACAGAATTAATTGGCTACATAGAATGTTGCATTTGAACTGCTTCTTGCATTGTGATAGTTTCAAATTGTGGTCCAAGTGATCAACAAGGGCTAAGCTTCATTCGAACTCTTTACCTTTATTACAGATGAAATTAGAAAAGGGGTGATACTAAAATCTCTCTTGCACTAGAGCAGGGGTTTCCAAACTTGTTAATATTGAGACTTCTAGACTTTGACACCCAGAATTCCTCAGCCAGCACGGCTGAGTTCAAAGGCAACCTTCTATGCAGCCAATTAATTCTGTATCCAAAATTATCTTTCGTTGTTTTTGATCTCAGTAAGGGCAAAGGAGTGCACAAAGTGAGTGGAGAGTTCAGACAAGGTAGATTTAATATTGTGGAGATCTTTTAGAAGAAAAGCTCAAGATGCAAAAAGATCTTGACAGACTTGAACACTGGGCCCTATCTAAAAAAATGAAATTCAATGTAGATAAAAGTAAGGTTCTGCACTTAGGCAAGAAAAACCAACTGTATAGGTATAAACTAAGTGAAATTTGGCTTAATGCCAATAACTGAAAGAGGGATCCTGGAGTCCTAGTGGACAATCACTTAAATATAAGCCAATAGCATCAGCAGCCCAAAACATCAATACTATCCTAGGCTGCATTATTAGAGGAATAGAATCAAGATCATGGGAAGTGTATTACTGCTTTACAAAGCCTTAGTAAGGCCACATTTGGAATACTGCATCCAGTTCTGGTCACTGCAATGTAAAAAAGATGTTGAGACTCTAGAAAGAGTGCAGAGAAGAGCAACAAAAATGATTAGGGGGCTGGAGGCTGAAACAGATGAAGAATGGTTACAGGAACTGGGTATGTCTAGTTTAATGAAAAGAAAGACTAGGGGGAGACATGATAGCACTATTCCAATATTTGAGGGGCTCCTACAAGGACAAGGGGGGGTCAAACTATTTTCCAAAGCACCAGAAGGCAAGACACGAAATAGTGGATGGAAATTAACCAAAGAGAGAAGCAACCTAGAACTAAGGAGAAATTTCCTAATGGTGAGAGCAATCAACCAATGGAATAGCTTGCCTTCAGAAGTTGTGGGTGCTCCATCACTGAAGGCTTTCAAAAAGAGATTGGACAATCATTTTTCTAAAATGAGATAAGGTCTCCTGCTTGAGCAGGGGTTGGACTAGAAGACCTCCAAGGTCCCTTCCAACTCTATTATTCTATATTCTATATTAAGAGAGTAAGCAGAATTTCATGGCTGGCTGAGGAATTCTAGGAGTTGAAGTTCACACCTCTTAAAGTTGCCCAGGTTGAGAAACATTGTCTTGAGAGATCTAGAAGATGCCTGACCTCCAGGTGTGGGTTGCTGGTGTCCTCCCTGGGCCTGAGGGCCTCCCCCCTCCCTCCCTTCCTCCCTCCAGCTGTGGCCCCCTTTCCACAGCAGTTCACAGCAGCTGCTGGCGATTGCGGAAGAAGCTCCCATGCCAGAGCGGATGAAGCTGATGCAAACCCTCAACTGCCAGTTTTGAGCAAGCAGATCCCCCCATCGAGGCTGAACGCCCAGCGGTCAGTCACTTCCTCCAGGCAATGACTCTGCACTCAGAGGTAGCAGTGTTGAAAGAGGGCCGGGCTGGCGCAAGGCGGGTGGCTGATAAGCAGCACATCTGCCATCTGTTCAGCAAGAAGAAGGCCAGGATTAGGATTCTGCCTGCAAGAGATCATTGGGGGCCTTGCGGGGAGGGGGGTGATAAACCTCTTTGAGACCATCTAGGTGACCCCAGGAAGACTCAAGGCACTGTCCTGGCCTGGCTTCCCACATGCTGTTCAGAAAACACTTCTACTCGAGGAAATGGGGTGGAGTCCCCGGCTCCTTTCAGATGCAGCTAGTCCTCAGCTCACAACGTTTAGTGATCGTTTGAAGTTAAATGGCACTGGGAAAAGTGACTTATGACCATATTTCTACATTTACAACCATTGCAGCATCCCCCCCCCCAGGGTCACGGGATCAACATTCAGACGCCGGGCAACTGGCTCCTGTTTACGACGGTTGCAGTGTCCCTGGGGGTCACGGGATCCCCTTTGCAACTTTCTGACAAGCAAAGTCAATGGGGAAGCAGGATTCACTTAACAACCGAGCTACTAACTTAACAACTGCAGTGATTCACTTAACAATTGTGTCAGGAAAGGTCATAAAACGGGGCAAAATTCATTGAACTGTTTTGCTTAGCAACAGAAACACTGGGCTCAGTTGTGGTCGCAAGTCGAGGACCACCTGCAAGGCTGTGGCTCACCAGGCCCCTCGTGCCGCCTCCCTGGGTTGGCCCTTCCCAGGCAGCCGGGAGCTGCAGCCTCCGGACTGGCTGGGCCGACAGGGCGGAGGTCTGCCCAGCTGCCCTGGGACCCTCGGAGGAGGCGGCAGGCGGGTTTCAGGACCCGGCAGAGCTGCTAGTCGGCAGCAAGTCCTCCCCATCTAAGTTCTGTGGGGAGCGTTCAGCACAGAACTGCTCTGCAGCAGGGAGAAAGGGGCCCCTTGGTTGTCAGCAGAAAAGCTTGTGTGCAAACATTGATATGTTTCTTGTGTTTTTAAAAAAGGAAAGCTTCACAGCAAGGAGAGAACTAGAGTTTCATTTAAGCATGAAGGGATTTAGGCAGGTGCCTGGGAGAAAAGCAATTTGAAATTGCTGTGTAACAAGTTGCTAGCTTTCTCTACTAGAAGCAAGAATTCTGCAAAGGAGTCTGCAAAGACACAGTATTTTCTGCTTGCTCAGAAAATCCTCCCTTGTGAGGTTCATGGACCTCTGCCAGAATTTGTCTTCCTCGATGACAAGCCAACATAATCGTTTCTTTCTTATCAGCTCTTCTTCAATTTGATAAAAGATCATTTGCTTTCCATGGGTGAAATTGTTGCAGACCGAGGTGGTGGTTTTATCTCAAGTTAGTTTGGAATGGCAATTTTGCTGAATGATCTCACCCCACCCCACTGTACATTTTCCCTTGAGCTGTGCAGCCTCTCCTGATCCCAACCTTTGCTTAAGCCCCTGGACTCCATCTCTCCTCTGTGACAGCCCCTCAAGGACTGGGAGACTGCTATCATGTCACCCCTAGCCCTTTTCTTTGTTAGACCACTTGTACCCAGTGCCCACAATTGTTCATTGTACATTTTTTTGCCTCCAGTCACCTGATCATCTTTGTTGCTCTTCTCTGCACTCTTTCTAGAGTCTCAGCATCTTTTTTGTGTTGTGGTGACCAGAATTGGATGCAATTCTGCTAATCAAGCTAAGCTATATTCAAAAATCCCACCAAAAGAAATCTGAAAGAAAAAATTAAGCACCCTAAAAATAAGGTAGATAAGATTAAGACTTGAAGGTGAAATAACTTTGGAGAATATCAAGGCAGTTTTTGACAATATTTATAACGATGGTCTTAGATTGATGCAATTTTATAGAAATGTGCCTCCCTCCACACTGGGGAAGTTAGTTTCAGTTCTCCTTTTTGAAGGATTGCATCTCACACAGCCGGAGAAAGCTGCATGTTGTCTTGGATTATCATAAATGATGCCCAGAAAAAAAAATGGGGGATTTGGAGAAAACCTGTAAGCGGTCAAGACTGCAGGTCCTCCTGATTTCTTTCAATTATGCCCAGAAAATAAGTGGTTCCCGCTGGTTGGTTTTCAGCCGTGCCAATAGGGGCCATTTTTAGATTTTCATACTCTCTGCCACCACCACCTTAGATCTTCTACAGTGGGGGATCTTTGTTGGAGTTGGTCACCTAGGAACAAACTGGACATCTATCATTCTATTTCTATTTCGACCATATTGTTGAACAAGGTTTTACTGATGTCAGCAATCTTCTATTACAGGGTTTGGGAAGGCTCAAAACGCATTTACTCATCCAAGCCTTTAAATAATTCTCTGTTAATTTTTAAGAATATATTATCTGAATAAACGTTAAGCAAGGCAACCACAGGGAAGTTAAAAAAAAAGTGAAGATACCAGCTGCAATGATTTTAATTGTATTCCTGAAAGTTATGCCATTCTGAGTCATTAAGAGTTAGAAAAAGATGCCAATATTCTTTTTTAAAAAAAATGGAAATAATATTAAAATAAAAACACAAATGAACAAATGTCTATGGAGATTCTTAGTCATCCTGGACATGGTTGTCCCAAAGCTGCTTTTTCAAAAGGCTATTGAACTTCCTTTGTTTTTCCTTGCTTCTCATCCAAGAAGCTTTTTCAGTTTTCAGTTCAGTTCTCAGAACTGAAGAATAGGTGGGAAGTGAAACATCTTCAAGGAAAAACAAAGGAAGACCAGTGGCCTTTTGAAAAATCAGCTTTGGGACAAATGAACACACTAAGCTGAATCAGTTTTCCAAGCTGGGACCCTTAATAAATTTTATGATCAATGACAAACTGAAATTAAAGTCGTTCCCCGGTGATGTTGGGCTATCTCACTGGAGATGGGAGACTAAGATGTCATTTACACATAAACGTTCAATATATGAATTTCTCCAAGACAAATTTAAAGTCATCCTAAAAACATAAAGGATTCGTATCTTCCAAACATGGAAATTGTGTGAACCCTTAGAAATATATCTTGCCTTGGAAGTTCACTAAAAATTTGCCAGAGCCATAATATCCATAATGCCACAAGAGCCATTTCAGACAACAATTTCCAGCAGAAATGCCTTTCAAAAACATTCCATTAGTATCTTATAACAAGGAACTCTTTGCAAATGTTCTCCATCAATGTGCAATTGTACAATGTGAAGGGCAGGTAAAGTTACAGTTTTGTTCATAATGCATCTTGTGAGAAGTGAGCTGGATAGATACCCTAGATAGTTCACAATAACAAATATTGAACATAGTCATGTAAATACTTCGGTAGCGCTGGAGGCCCCCGGTCTACTAGCTCGCCTGCCAGGTTGGGTAGACCGGGGCTTTGGGACCCGTCCACTATGGGTAGACCTGAGTCTCTGTGGCTGGTCTGTCCGGGTAGACCCGAGCCAATGTCCAATGGTGGAACAGTTTCCACCGGGCTGGAAATCGGTGCCGTCTGCAGGAATTGTTCAGTGGGTGCAGTCTCTGTGTTTGGGGCCGACTTGCCTTCCGCTATTGCCCCGTCTCCTCGTTGAGGAGTCTCGCCCGTGCCTGAAAACTCCGATGCACGGCTGCAGTCGTGCTGCCCCTGAATTTGCCTTTCACTAGAGTCATGAGCTAGCGGCTGGTTCGCTAGTCTTCTGCGTAGCACACGACCATCTTCCAGGACCACTTCGTATGAAAGTGGTCCTGACACCTTACCAACCACAGCTACCACCCACAGTGCCCCTTGAGCATAGTTCCGTGCCCAAACCGGGTCGCCGACTTGCAAACTCCGCGGTGACTTTGGCTGTGCTGATTCTGAGGCAACTTGATCTGGATGCAGACGATCCAGCTTAGTGATCAATCGATGGCCCCATCTTAATTCTGCTGGGCTTCTGCCCATGGAAGTGCAGGGAGTCGTGCGTTGGCAGAGTAAAAAGTCTGCCAGCCTATGCTGCCAGTTGCCGGTTACGATCCTTTTTAAGGATTCTTTGGTTGTCCAGACCATGCGTTCCGCTTGGCCATTAGAGGCCGGGTGAAAGGGGGCCGAAGTGGCGTGTCTAATCATATTAGCCCTCAAAAAGGACTGGAATTCTGCAGCGGTAAATTGAGCCCCATTGTCTGAGACTATCACGTCGGGCAACCCGTGCATGGCAAAGATACTGCACAGTTCCTGGATGGTCCTGGCAGTAGTCATAGTTGGGACAGGTGCGACCTCTAACCACTTACAGTGACTGTCCACCACAATGAGGAACAGCTGTCCCTGAAAGGGTCCCGCAAAATCGATGTGGGCTTGTGTAGTTTCCCATTGATGGACGGGAGCTTGCGGCATTTCTGGCCGGGATTGCTGGCAAATGTGGCATCTGTGTACTTGGGCCTCAATATCTTTATCCAGCCCAGGCCACCAAAGGTAGCTTCTCACAAGTGCCTTCATCCGGACTATTCCCAGATGTCCCTCATGCAGAGACTCTAACACCCTGGGCCTCAATGAGTTCGGGACTATGACCCAACTTCCCCACAAAATGCACCCCCTGTGAGCTGACAGCTTGTCCTTCCTCCTGGTGAAGCTCTGGAAGTTAGACTAGTGTCTGGCCATCCTGTGAGCACCCAGTTCAATACACTGCTAAGTGTCTTGTCCGAAGCTGTCTCGGCAGCCATGTCCCCTGCGTTAAGGGGAGACTCCGGCAGGATGAGAGCAGCTGGAGCGAGGTCTGGCTCTAATTGTGGCAGGGGCAGCCTGCTAAGGCCATCCGTTTGGCCCATTTCCCTGCCCGGTTTATGAATCAGCCTGTAATTATAAACTGAAAAGGTGGTTGATGGACCACCTCAACATCCGTGGAGAGATAATCTGAGGTGTTTGTTTGTCCATTGTAAACAGACCCAGAAGTGGCTTGTGGTCCATAAAGACCGTGAATGGCCGACCATACAAATAGTCATGAAATTTCTTAATACCAGCCACTATGGCCAATGCCTCCTTATCTATTTGGGCATAGTTGCGTTCTTGAGTCCTTGAATATTATTCAAGAGTCCTCTGAATATTATTCAAGAGTCCTCTGAATATTATTCAGAGTCCTTGAATAATAGGCTATAGGAACTTGTCTCCCATCAGCCGTTAAATGGCTCAACACGGCCCCTACCCTGTACGGGGACGCATTACATGCAATGCTGATAGGCAGCTGTTCGTTAAAATGCGTCAGTACTGAGTTTGAAGACAACAGTGATTTCACTGCTGAAAAACCTTTCTCGTGGACACTCGTCCACTGTCACTGTGCTTTCTTATCCAAGAGCCGGTGTAATGGCTCTGCCACTGCGGCCTTGTGAGGAAGGAAAGCATGATAAAAATTGAGCAGGCCTAAGAATGCCTGAAGCTCCCCCTTAGACTTAGGACTGGGGGCCTGCTGAATTGCTTTGAGCTTGGATTCAGCAGGGTGAATGCCCGCGGCATCAATGTGGAAACCGAGAAATTCGGTTGAAGCTACCCCTATTTTGCATTTTTCCCTCTTCAGTTTCAGCCCCGCTTCGCGGAAATGCTAAAGGACAGCTTTGAGCCTTTCTGCCAATATTTCTACTGACTCCCCAGCTATGAGGACGTCATCGAAATATGGACACACTCCTGGAATATTTTTGAGCGTGCGCTCCATCATGCTCTGGAAAATCCCTGGGGCGACACTGACCCCGAATTGTAGTCGCCTTACCCTGAAAGCTCCCCTGTGGGTAACTATGGTCTGAGCTTCTGCCGTGGTATCGTCCATGGGCAGTTGCTGGTAGGCTTGAGCCAAATTTAATTTGGCGAATATGCGACCTCCCTATAGTGACGCCAAAATATGGCTGACTACAGGCACTGGATATGAATGTTGTTGAAGCGCCCTATTAATAGTGCACTTATAATCCGTGCAAATGCTCACCTCACCGTTGGCCTTAAGTGGCGTAACTATGGGGGTTTCCCACTGACTGTTGTCTACTGGCTGCAACATGCCTTGTTGCAACAGCTTGTCCAGCTCTGCATTGATTTTAGATTTAAGGGCAAAAAGCACTCTACAAGGCTTGATCCTTATTGGGTTTACGGTAGGATCAAGGTGGAAGGCAATTGGAAGTCCCTTGTACTTTCCTAAGTCAGGGCTGAAAACATCAGCAAACTCCTTGCAAACGGCCTCCAGGTCCGTTGCTTGTGTTCGGTTTATGCCAGTCACGTGGATGCCCAAGGCATCAAACCAGTCTAGTCCGATGAGGCTTGTACAGTTGCCCACAACTTCCAGGGGACCCTCAAACTCTTTGAATTGAACTTTGAGCGTAGCTTCTCCTTTAACCGCTACGCAGGAGTTTTGGAAATCTGTTAGCAGGAGATTTGACGGCTTGAGTTTAACTCGTTTGCCGCTGCGACTGCAAATGTGGTTCAATGTTCCTTGGGAAATTATAGATAGGGCTGACCCAGTGTCCAGTTCCATGTGGCATGGAACTCCTTGGAGCTTGACTTTGAGTCTCAGCTTTTCCTTAAGTGGGCGATGGGCACCTGTTCTAAACATGCTCTTTCGGCTGGTGCAATAGCCAATTCTGTGTTGTCCCAGGGCCCCAACTCTTCTTGTGGAACTTCTCTCTGGCAGCCTTTACAGAGGGCGAAGATGTGGCCTTGTTTTCCACACGCCCAGCACGTTGCTGTGCAGAACCTGCATTCCGAGTGTCTATGTCGGCCTCCACAACCCGCACATCGAGTGAAGGGAACTGTCTTGTCAAATGGCCGCTGGGCTCTTTCTGGTGGCTTCTGCAAGCGGTTGACCTCATGGTCCGTGTTGGGGTCTTCGTCCCATTCAGCGACTTCATGGTGGACGGTTTCTGGACTGGAAGTGTTCTTGGAGGGCCGTAAGGCTTTGACGGCTCCCCCGGCGGCTTCTTCAGCCATAATTTCCTTGAGGGCGTCTTGGAATGAGAGGGTCTCCTTCGCGAACAACTTCTGTTGAAGGTCCCTGTTCCTCAACCCACACACCAAATGGTCTCTCAGTCTCTCTTCGAGCTCTGTGAAATTACAAAGCCGAGATGCCTGTCGCAGTGCGGCTATGAATTCGGCAGCAGACTCGCCTGGTTGCTGCTCCCTCTGTTCGAAGGCATGTCTCCAGGCAATAACAGAGAGCTTCGGCTCGAAGTGTTCCTTGACCATTTTCTTGAGCTCGGCGTAGGCAACCGACTCAAGCGTAGCTGGAGCAACCAAGTTTTCGGCTATATCGAACGTCGCCTGGCCACACATGCACAGCAGCATTGCGGCCTTTAAGCCGCCTTCGCTAACTTGGTTAGCTCTCAGATAGTTCTCGACGCGAGAGATGTATGAACTCCACCTCTCCAGATGCGTAACGTCGAACTCCGACAGTTTTCCGAGCTTGGCCATGGTGAGTTGTCTCCGACCTCTCAATGCCTTGTGCTGCTAAGGCTTCTGTGGGTTCCAGGTCCCTTGGGAAGGCGCTACCTCCAGCATTTTCATACTGGCAGGTAGAAGGGGGGAACGTGGTTCCAACCTGGGCGCTGATGCCTGGTCTCACCCCTTTAGTGACTCAGCTCTTCCATCTTAGCAGCACATTCCACCTTCGTCACCACTGTTGTGTTTCGAGATCGGTGAGGCATTGATGAGGCAGCAGGTGCAAACAACAACTCCTTTATTAGGTTAACAGAGAAGCAGCCTAACTGCCGCTTAGCCTCTATACAATCACCGCTAGGCAGCGGCCAATAGGATTAAAGCAGAATTTCCCGCTTAAAGACAAGTTAACAAGTATGTAGACAGCCAGTCTGGAGTTTAAACAATTGCAGCCGTTTGGCCGTTTCCAACAATTTCCAAGTAATTCACATCAATACATAACAGGGGGGATCTGCTATCTTGGTGAAGGAAAAGAGAAATACAAAATCAGACTCCTACCCCCCCCCCTGCCCCACAGTGGGGCTGCAGTTGAGAAGGAGGCTTATTTATTTATTAAATTCATATGCCACCTACCTCACTTCAAAGTGACTCTGTGTAGCTTAAAACAATAAAAGCAAGAATACACAAGTATTAAAAACATTAAAATTAAGAGGGATTGCATATTGGGAATTATGAACTTCATTCATTCATTCATTCATAAAATTATTGGCCACCCATCTGATCTCTGGGTACCTCTGGGCAGCTTACAATCATGAATGGTATGGAAGTGGGATCTTCTTTCTTGCTCTGCCAGCCACCTCCATTGTGGAGCTGCCCCCGATCGGTAGATCCAGGTTTTGAGGGTCTTTTGGAAGGCCAAGAGGTTGGGGGCAGCTCTCACCTCCAGCATCAAGAATGTTCTAGAGGGGGGAGCCAGAGCAGAAAAGGCTCTTCTTCTGGACCATCCAAAGTTCCTTGAGATGCTGAACATTTCCCCTGCTCCACCTGTGCTTCAGGCAAATTCCCAGTCATTGATTTTAGTATTTACAAGCACCTGGTATATATGTATTTTTAAATTTTATTCTTTGATTTATACCGGTCAGGAAATCCAAGTTGGGGGCCTCTAAGAGGAAACTGATCTGTCATAAAGAGGAGAGAGGCAAGGACAAAAAATAAAGTTGGAAGCACAGAGGGACCAAAGAGGTACGCATATACCTAGGCAGGCGTGGGAGAGAGGAGCAGAAAGTTTAACCTGGAATATTTAGGAAAAAGAAAAGGATTGACTTAGCCTAATAGAATGCAGCCTAAGGAAAACTTAATGAACTTAATTTTTTAAGTTCAGGCAAAGGAAAAAAAAAACATTCATAAATAAGGAAAGGGAGTGTCAGTCTCTCAAGGCAGACCAGAGCATGGTACCATAATGATGAATGTAGTACTATATTTATTCTAACAATAACAGAATCTTAAATGTCTGAGTGGGTTTCCCTCTCTCCCTTTATCTTCCAGAGAATCCAGGAGGGACTTGTACAAGACACTTTCTCAGATTGCAATTCTTGCCCAGACGCAGATTTCTTTTATCTGAGTGTGGACATGGTTGTGGGTCTTCTGCCCACAAGAGAGCACACTGGTTTTTCTCCCTACAGTGTTTCCTTGCTGGGATTTCATTCCCTACAGCTAACAAGATCTCAGCTAGTTGCAAGGGGGGAGGGGACTGGCAAAGTTCATCTATAAGGAAATTATTTAGTGGATGAGCTGGGAAGAGATTGAGGAGGAAGCAGCCAGGAAGAGAGAGGGGAGGAGAAACAGGTCTGATTTAAAAGGAGGGTCAAAAACTGATGGCTTATCTATCATACTGAAGTTGTGGCAGTGAGCATTTTGCTAGTGAAGTTTGCTTTGTTTTAAATAGATCCTGAATTTTTGAAATGTAGCACGCTTGAAGGAAGCCGCTCAGTCAGTGTTTGAAGATTTGCTGCTCATTCTGAACAAGCTGCCCTGCAGAAAACTCCCACTGAGCTCAATAGCTTAGCATTTTTTACTGTTGTGGATCTCAGCAAAACTATGTCTCACTATTCCAATTGTTTTCTTGTTTAATGCAAGCTGTTATTGTTATTGTTTAATGCAAATTGTAAAGTAAAAATTTTCATACCTAGAGGGTAGTATATTTTTCTTAATAGATGGCCCAGAAATCTCCTCTTAGCACTTTCCTTTGTGGTGATTGCAAATTTAGCAGCTGCCTTGTTTAATGCAAATGGAAACAGGGTGGGTGGGGTAGGGGAACCCTGGCTTATTGATAGAAGAGAATATTTGTAGCTCAGGGATGAACTGTGGGGTCCTTGGCGCTCTCTGAGCTCGGTGGTTTTCTTGCAAACATTTCATTACCCAACTAGCTAACATCATCAGTAAAAAACCCATCCAGACTCAAACAGCAGCAAGGACCCCACAATCCTGGCTTAGGAAGCCCATGGTGGATCAGCCCCTTAATTTTGAGACCAACTTCTCTGTTCCAGTACAGGATTCTGAAATTTGCCAAGTAATTAATTGCCTTTTAAAAAAATCTACAAAACTGTTTTAGGAACGATAGAGAAGTTAATTCATAATATCATTAATGAAAATCAGGAGTGGGTGAATTCTCTCCACAACTGCATCTAATAACTATACTTTGTTTTTGTTTTTTTAAAAAATAAATAAATCCCAAAGCTTAAAGGCACTCTGTCCATTAAGATTTTAGCAAATATTTAAATATGGAGTAAATGTATTTAGGAAAATGGATAGATTTGCCAGTTTATGTAAAAAAAAAAAGGTAAGATTTTAGGGGACGCTGCACATTTCCTTTTCAACATTGGAGTCGTTGAAGTCCTAAGTCAATGTTGGAGTCAACATTGTCCGAAGACATTTCCGCGATCGTGTGGCCAGCCTGACGTCACAGAGTGCTGTTTCCTTCCCACCAAAGTGGTACCTGTTTATCTACTCACATTTGCATGCTTTCGAACTGCTAGATGGGCAGTTCACCCCATTGCATGGCACTCAGGTCTTGAACCCGGGCTGCCGGCTTTCCAGCCAACAAGCCCATCTTAACCACTGAGCCACTGTGTTGCCCCTGCCAGCTTATGGTGTTAACTTTATTCAGAGCATCATATAAGGCTTAGGCATAATTATAGAAATCCTTAATTTTATTATCAGCATTTTCAAAAAATACCTCAAAACCATTCGAAATTAAAAATATTTCAAATGAAAGGTTCTTTCTTGCTGGTAGCATTAATTCTCGAACCTAATCCCCACCCATTATTTGAATTTGCTTCTCTTCCTTGTTTCAGCTACACTGCACCAAATACCTGCAGAAGCACTTTTCTCATAGCTTCCATCTCCCAATGTGCACTCTTAAATCCAGAAATCAAGAAGAATTTTGGTTGCTTTTTCTGAAATCATTCTGGTCCCTGGAATTAAGAGTTCTCTCTTCTGGATGTCATACTCATAAGCAGGGCTTTTTTTGTCATAGAACGCCGAGAACAGAGTTCCGGCACCTTTTTTGGATGGAACCTTGTAGGGTAGGCAAGGCGGGTTGTATGACGTGTGAGTTCCGGCACCTTTTTTTTTTTATTTACAAAAAAAGCACTGCTCATAAGGAAGAAATAACCATCTGTATGGGAAATGTTAAATTTTTCTCTTCAATAAGCTTTGATGATGGTTCATTAGTACAAGCCATTCAGCCCTAGATCTACCAGGAGTATTAAAATGCCTGTGTCTGTGTAAGGAGCTTCTCCAAATCTCCCTCTTGAACAAAGTAACAAAACTGCAGGAAAAAGAGGGTGGAAAAAATCCCAACTTGATGCTGCTAAGACTTGTCTTCAAAAATTTCTGAAAAATATTGTACCTCGTGCAAAAGACCACAGAGAAGAACTACTTTAAGCAATATAGTAAGTTGGGAACAAGTTTGGGCAATACAGGAAGAAGCAATTTCATGAATATATTACACTTCAAATATTACTAAGTCCTCCTAGTAGGGTCCATCCAACTGCTGGGAATGGAGCCACCCCGTTATTGCCCCAAGTCTTCTCAAGGGACCCTATCTGAGTCCCCAAAGCTAACTTGTTGTGCCCTTGCTTGGGTAATGCGGAAGCAGGATCCAGATGCCTTCTCTATGTGGAATACGGGCAGGAATATATTTTGCAAATGATGGAGGGTCTTTCTTCACAGGCCAAAAGCCCAAGGTTGTAATTCTGTGTCCCCAAAGACTCCAATACCAGATGGAGAAATTTGGCATTTCTCTGGCAGTCTTGAAGCTGACCCTGGTCAACATCACAAAAGGCCAATGTGTGTGTTGGGAGGGGGGAAGACAAGCACCACTAGTTTTGGGTAGGAATTGAGCCAGAAGCAAATCTTTACACCCACAGCTACCCAGTCCTCTCACATATTTCCAAAGACAGGGAAGATTAAGGCCAGCCCATCTTAATGTTAAATAAGTTGTTTATATTAATAAACAAGGAAGCAACAACCGAGAGAAGATGAAACAGCCAAGAGCAAAATTAAAATAGCCATGTCTCAGTTGCCTTGCTGACTTCACCCTGGAAGGATATCAAAAAAATTCTGGAACGGTTTTGCGTTCATCAAGCAGATGAACAAAGGGAGATCAGTGATCCTGCAACAGTATTGCATCACAAGGAATGTGTTTTTTTTCTGCCTTGTCCAATGCAAAGCAAGTTAAGAAGACCCTAAGATGTTATGTCACCCTTGTATGAAATGTCAGTGATTTGATTGTATATAAGAAATATGCAAATAGCATATGAAGCTTAGTAGTTATTGGCTTTTCTCTAAACAATGAAGTCAATTTAGCCATTTCAGCAAGTTTAGTCATTTTCACTAACCTTTCCTCCATTGTAGCTATTGCCAAACCTATATACAGTACAGTATATCATATATAAAAACAGTGTTCTGTGGCTCTTTTCTAACTGTTTCTCCACCAGTTCCAGGAGGAAAAGTTCTGGTTTCAATTGAACATGGTTGTTTAAAATCTGTCAGCCTTGCTGCTTGGCAAAAGAGAGATTGACAAAGAGAATGGCATGATTTAAGCCAGTGTAGAAAAGGAGGCCCTCAAGATGATTCTAGAAGTTCCACTTTCCACTGGAGCCAGGCTCTGGATGGAAAATGGCTGCTCATTTTACCCCCCAAATGCTGAAAAACCCTCTCTTTTTTTACCCTTTCTGCTCAGTTTCCAGCAAGGGAAATTATTTTGGCAGGTTTTTTTTCCCCCAAGAACATTTGGATGAGATTCTCCTGGAAGAAGACAGTGGTTCTGCAGCAGCCTTGTTTGGGGGAGGAGATGTGTGGGGTCCTTCCTTTTATCCTCCTTTCTCTGGCTGTGGCAGCTGCCCTAACTGCGGTGTATCCTGAGAAGTCCCTGTGGGGTTCCTAAGAGTTGGGAATATCCACGGAGGCTGCCATCTTAGGAAATAAGTAAAAGTGGCCAAAGTGGCCCCTGCAACTGATGTCTGAGGCACCCGTCAAGCAGGGCAGGGCTTCAGTCACACAGTGAGGGCTGCCATCTCGACTCTTCTGACCCTCCCTTGCAGACACTTTGGCTTCCTCAGAACAATCAAGGTAAAAATTTGAAAGACCCAGAGAATGAGATAAATAGAAAAGTTTCTTCCAACACATTAACAACAAGAAAAAAGTCAAGGAAACTGTAGACCCAGTAAAGAGAGAAGATGGCAAGGAAATTACAGGCAACAGGGAGAAAGCTGAGCTGCTTAACACATACTTTTCATCAGTCTTCACACAAAAAGAAACCATACCCCAACACACCAAAAAAAAAAAACCACTGCAAAAGACATACTAGAAACAAAAATCAAAATAAGCAAGAAAATGGTAAGAGAACACCTATCCAATCTTGACGAATACAAATCACCAGGACCCGAGAGATTGCATCCCAGAGTTCTGAAAGAGCTGGCAGATGTTATCTCAGAACCATTGCACCGCATCTTCCACAAATCCTGGAGCACCGGGGAAGTACCCGAGGATTGGAAAAGGGCTGATGTGGTCCCCATCTTCAAGAAAGGAAAAAAACAGACCCAGGAAACTATAGACCAATCAGTTTAACATCAATACCTGGGAAGATCCTAGAAAGGATAATCAAAAAACAGATCTGTGAACAACTAGAAGCAAACCAAATCATAACTAGCAGCCAGCATGGGTTTGTTGAAAACAGATCATGCCAGATCAATCTGATCTCATTCTTCAATAAAGTGACTAAACTAGTAGACCAGCGAAATGCAGTGGACGTAGTATACCTAGATATCAGTAAGGCATTTGACAAAGTAGACCACAACCTACTCCTTCGTAAGCTAGAAAAAGGTGAAATAGACAACATCACCATCAGATGGATCTGTAGCTGGCTGACAAACCATACTTAACGAGTAGTCCTCAATGGCACTACATCCACATGGAGAGAAGTAAACAGTGGGGTACCACAAGGTTCCGTCTTTGGCCCAGTACTCTTCCATATCTTCATAAATGACTTAGACGAGGGAATTGAAGGGGAACTCATTAAATTCGCAGATGACACCTGTAATGTATTGAGTTGAATTTATGAAGCAGGTGGCTGGGATTGTGCAGGAACGGTTAGCAGACCACGTGGCCTGCCAGCCAGACTTCCTGTCTACAAGCTTGTTAGCATGCAATTGAGTGGGAGAATATGGTGCATTCATTGGCTGATGCCGCCCAAAGCTAAATGTATAAATAGGGGTGGAGAAATGTTTGTTAGTTTCTGTTTTGACCTTCAATAAAGAAGTACTTGTTCCAACTACTGTCTCTTCAATGCTGAACCCAGCAGAAAACAGAACATTGACAACGAAGGTGGGATCATGCTGCCGCAATTCAAAGAGCTGAGTCACTACGGGGGAAAGGCCTAACAAGCGCTTGGTTGGAACGGCGTTCCACCCCCCCCCCCCCACTCTATCCTGCCAGTACGGAAACGCTGGAAGTCCCACGGAAGCCTGCGCAGCACGAGGCATTGAAAAGGCCGCGAAAGACTCACCATGGCGAAGATCGGAAAACTCTCCGAATTTGACGTCGCTCATCCGGAGAGGTGGAGCTCCCACATCACGAGAGTTGAAAACTACCTGAGGGTAAACCAAGTTCGAGATGACAGATTTAAAGCCGCGATGCTCCTATGTGTTTGCGGTCAAGAAACTTTCGCTATCGCCAAGAACTTGGTTGCGCCAGCGCCACTTGAGTCCATTGCATACACAGAACTGAAGAAGATGCTCAAAGAACATTTTGAGCCCAAGCTTTCGGTCAGCACTTGGCGGCACGCTTTTGAGCAGTAAGACCAGCGCCCCGGAGAGTCCGCTGCCGACTTCATTGCCGCTCTTCGCCAAGCTGCACGGCTGTGCGAGTTCAAAGACCTTGAAGAGAGGCTGCGGGACCACTTAGTCTGTGGTCTAAGGAGCCAAGATCTGCAACAGAAGATCTTTGCTAAAGAGACCATCTCTTTCCAAGATGTGCTGAGGGAGATAACGGCCGAAGAAGCAGTAGGCAGAGCTATTAAGGCCTTGCGGCTCTCCAAGAAGCCTTCTTGCACAGTGGCCATCCACCATGAGGACGCCGAGATTGCTGAAGACTCTGAATCGGACCACGAAGTCGATCGGTTATAGCAACCACCAGAAAGAACACCTCAACGACAAGTTGACAAGGCAGTTTCCTTCTCTTGATGCATCGGGTGTGGAGGCCGTCACAAACAGGCTGACTGCTGTTTCTGCACAGCAACTTGCTGGGGGTGTGGCAAGCAAGGCCACATCGCCGCCGTTTGTTTGGGTCGCAGGAAAGAACATTCCTCAGAAGAGTTGCCTCGGAAAGGTACCGGGGTCCCCAGTCAGAATAGGGTGGGTTTTTGCGCAAGTAGAAGAAGCGTCTTTAAGACAGGTGCCCATCGCCCACTCAAAAAGAAGTTACACCTCAAAGTCAAGCTGCAAGGGGTTCCTTCTGATATGGAGTTGGACACGGGTTCAGCTCTTTCGATAATTTCCCAAAGGACACTTCAGCAGATTTGCAGTCAAAGCGGCAAACGAGTGAAGCTCAGGCTGTCGAACCTCATTTTAACCGACTTCCAAAATTCCCGGGTAAACGTCAAGGGGGAGGCCACACTCAGGGTACAGTTCAGGAATTTCGAGGGTCCCTTGGAAGTCGTAGTTGTTGAGGGCAACCATACTAGCCTAATTGGGCTCGATTGGTTTGATGCTTTGGGAATTCAAGTGACTGGGGTAAATAGTTTGCAAACGTCAAGCCTCTCAGTGGTATGTAAAGAGTTTGCTGATGTCTTCAGCCCAGAGTTAGGGGCTTACAAAGGGCCTCCCATTGCACTACGGTTAGATCCTTCTATAGAACTGATAAGGATTAAGCCTCGTCGGGTGCCTTTTGCCCTAAAGCAGAGAATCAATGCAGAGCTGGACAAGCTGTTGCAACAAGGCATTTTAGAGCCAGTTGATAGCAGTCCATGGGAAACTCCCATTGTCACACCACTTAAGGCCAACGGAGAAGTCTGCATTTGTGCTGACTATAAATGCATGTTAAACAAAGCTCTCCAGCAGCACTCCTAGCCTGTAGTCAGCCACATTTTGGCATCTCTACAGGGAGGTCGTATTTTTGCTAAGTTAGATTTGGCCCAGGCCTATCAGCAGCTGCCAGTGGACGACGCCACGGCTGAGGCCCAAACCATTGTGACCCATCGGGGAGCCTTCAAGGTGCGAAGGTTACAGTTCGGGGTTAATGTAGCCCCTGGCATCTTCCAGAGCGTAATGGAGCGCACGCTCCGCAATATTCCGGGTGTATGCCCATATTTCGATGATGTCCTCATCGCAGGGGAATCAGTAGAAAACCTCGCTGACAGGCTCCGGGCCATCTTGCGGCGTTTCTGCGAAGCGGGGCTGAGGCTCAAACAGGAGAAATGCAAAATTGGAGTCACTTCCACAGAATTCCTGGGGTTTCGTATAGATGCCAAAGGCATTCATCCTGCTGAATCCAAGCTCAAAGCAATTCAGCAGGCACCCAGTCCCAAAATGAAGGGAGAGCTTCAGGCCTTCCTGGGACTCCTTAACTTCTATCATGCTTTCCTCCCCCACAAGGCCACAGTGGCAGAGCCATTACACCGGCTCTTGGACAAGAAGGCCCCATGGAAGTGGACAAATGTCCACGAGAGGAGTTTTGCAGCAGTTAAAGCATTGCTGTCATCAAATGCGGTGTTGGCTCATTTTAATGAGCAGCTTCCAATCAGCATTGCCTGCGATGCATCCCCGTACGGGATCGGAGATATGTTAAGCCATCTTAAGGCTGATGGAACACAAGTTCCCATAGCATATTATTCCAGGACCCTCTCTTTAGCAGAGCGGAATTACGCGCAAATAGATAGGGAGGCATTGCCCATTGTGGCTGGCACCAAAAAGTTTCACGACTTTTTGTATGGCCGCCATTTCACGGTCTTCACTGACCATAAGCCACTCTTGGGGTTGTTCACCACGAACAAGCAGACACCCCAGATCATCTCTCCTAGAATGTTGAGGTGGTCAATATTCCTATCTGCTTATGACTATTGTCTGGTTCACAAACCAGGTAAAGAAATGGGCCACGCAGACGGCCTTAGTAGGTTGCCTCTACCGCTATTGGAGTCAGATCCTGCCCCAGCCAACCACATCCTGGCTATCCAGGATTTGCCGGAGTCTCCCCTAAATGCAGGGGATGTTGCTGCAGAAACAGTTTCTGACAGCATGTTGAGCCGCGTGTTAAACTGTGTGCTCACAGGATGGCCTGACATGTGTCCTGGACCTAACTTCCAGAGTTTCTGGAAAAGGAAGCATGAGTTATCCACCTTTAAGGGTTGTATTCTGTGGGGCAGTAGGGTAGTAATCCCGACCTCACTGAGGACTAGGATCCTTGATTCTCTGCATGTGGGACATCCGGGAATAGTCCGGATGAAGGCACTCGCGCGCAGCTACCTTTGGTGGCCTGGGCTCGATAAAGATATCGAGGCCCAGGTCCATGGGTGCCTCATTTGCCAGCAGTCAAAGCCAGAAATGCCACATGCTCCTGTACATAGATGGGAGACCACACAAGCCCCTTGGTCACGAATTCATATTGATTTTGCTGGCCCCTTTCAGGGGCAACTCTTCCTCATTGTTGTGGACAGTCACTCTAAGTGGCTGGAGGTCGTTCCAGTGTCCACTACGATGACCGCCAAAACCATTCAGGTTCTGCATGGCATCTTTGCCACGCATGGGCTTCCAGATGTCATAGCCTCCGACAATGGAGCTCAATTTACCTCTACAGAGTTCCTTTTTAAGGGCGAATATGATTAGCCATGCCACTTCAGCTCCTTTTCACCCGGTCTCTAACGGCCAAGCAGAGCGCATGGTTAGAACCACAAAGGAATCCCTGAAGAGGATCACCAATGGCAATTGGCACCACAGGTTGGCAGATTTCCTACTCTGCCAACGCACAATGCCCTGCACTTCAATGGGCAAAAGCCCAGCTGAGTTAAGATGGGGGAGATGCCTGATCACAAAGCTGGATCGCTTGCACCCGGACCGGGTTGCTTCACAAGTGCCGCAGCCTAAGGCACCGAGACACTTGCAAGTGGGTGATCCAGTTTGGGCCCGCAATTATGGACAAGGGGCACTGTGGGTGGTAGCTGTGGTTTGCAAGGTGTCAGGGCCGCGAAGTGGCCCTGGAAGACGGTCGTGTGCTCCACAGGCACATTGACCAGCTGCGTTGGAGGTTGCCACGCCACTCTTCCACTCCTGGCTCTGCTCTCGGGGGGGAGGAGGAACACAATTATGATTGTGCTTCGGACTCTCTCAGCGAAAGCGGGACATTGCGATTGCACAACGGGGTTTTTGCCAACGAGGCTGCTCCTAACTCAGGCACTGCGTCCATGGGATATTGCTCTCAATCGGTGCCAATGGGACATTGCTCTCAATCGGCTTTTCACGCCGATCTGGTGGATTTTTCTCCACCGCGGAACTCTGGCTCGGGCCTACCGGAACAGGCCGGCCATAGGGAAATGGACACAGGCTTGGGTCTACCGGAACAGGCCAGCCTTTGCGAACCGGCTCTACCCGTATCGGACGGGTCACACAGCCCCGGTCTGCCGAGACTGGCAGGCGAGCTTGCAGATCGGGAGCTAGCAGCAGCTCCGAGACGTTCGGAGCGGGCAAAAGGCCCACCAAAATATTTAAAGGACTACGTAAGGTTTTTGGCATTGCAAACTTAAAATGCTTATGTATTTTTACTGCAACTTAAATGCTTATGTATGGTTCTTTGAAATGTAAATGCTTATGTATGATCTTTTGAAATGTGAATGCTTATGTGTTTTCTTACAAACTGAAATGCTTAAGTATTCTTGATACTGAACTGAGTAATGTCAGGTCTATGTAACACTGAGTGCCAGTGTGTCTTTTGAATGTGTGTAGTCTTTGACAATTACAAAGCATTGTTTGTTGTCAAAGAGCCAGGGGGAGGGGTGTAATGTATTGAGTTGAATTTATGAAGCAGGTGGCTGGGATTGTGCAGGAACGGTTAGCAGACCATGTGGCCTGCCAGCCAGACTTCCTGTCTACAAGCTTGTTAGCATGCAATTGAGCGGGAGAATACAGTGCATTCATTGGCTGACGCCGCCCAAAGCTAAATGTATAAATAGGGTTGGAGCAATGTTTGTTAGTTTCTGTTTTGACCTTCAATAAAGAAGTACTTGTTCCAACTACTGTCTCTTCAATGCTGAGCCCAGCAGAAAACAGAACAACACCAAACTGTTAGGAGTAGCCAACACCCCAGAAGACAAACTCAGCATCCAAAAAGATCTTGAAAAACTTTAACAATGGGCCCTATCCAACAAAATGAGTGGAGAAAAGCAAAGTCTTACACTTAGGCAGGAAAAACCAAAGGAACAAATACAGATTGGGCGAGACGTGGCTTGGAGGCAGTAACTGTGAGAGGGACCTTGGAGTCCTGGTGGACAATCACTTAACTATGAGCCAGCAGTGTGCAGCAGCTATCAAAAAAGCTAATACAATCCTGGGTTGTATAAACAAAGGCATGGAATCAAGATCACGCAAAGTACTACTACCACTTTATAAAGGCCTAGTAAGACCACACCTTGAATACTGCAGCCAATTTTGGTCACCATATCACAAAAAAGATGTTGAGAGTCTGGAAAAAATTCAGAGAAGAGCAACTAAGATGATTAAAGGCCTGGAGACCAAAACGTACGAAGAACAGCTGCGGAACTTGGGTTTAGCCAGTCTAAAGAAAAGAAGAAATAGGGGAGACATGATAGCAATGTTCCAGTATCTGAGGGGCTGCCACAAAGAAGAGGAGGGTCAGGTTGTTCACCAGAGCACCAGAGGGAAGGACGAGAAACAATGGTTGGAAGCTGATCAAAGAGAGAAGCAATCTGGAATTAAGGAGAAACTTCCTGACAGTGAGGACAATCAACCAGTGGAATAGCTTACCCCCAGAAATCATGGGCACTCCATTGCTGGACGTTTTTAAAAAGAGACTGGACAATCACCTGTCTCAGGTGGTATAGGTCCTCCTGCTTGAGCAGGGGGCTGGACTAGAAGACCTCCAAGGTCCCTTCCAGCTCTATTCTATTCTGTTCTGTTCTATATTTCTCTTCTTATTGGAAAATTGGAGGACAGATTTTGGCATCACTTTAGGAAGTAGATATTCACCCCTCTTTATATTGGAGCAAGGAAAGCAACATGAGACAAGGTGAATATGGAGATTAATGCTTGTAGATACCTTAAAAGCCCCCACATTTTATTAGGATAAGCTCTTGCAGACTACCAGAGACCCTTCTTCAGATGTACACTCTGCAGAGATCACTACAGCCATAATTGGAGGGGCTGAGCCCATCAGGGGAGAGAGAGGAAACAGAAGAGATTCTTACTTCTGGATTGTGACCCTTTACAAAGCAACATGGCTGTGTGGAGCATCCCTTTGGAGCCAATTTGGTCCAATTTCTAAATTAAAACCTCTTTCTGAATGAAATCTACAAGTCGAACTGAATTGCCAAAAAAATGGCAAAGTGTGCAAAAAGCCCTCTTTTCTGAACTGCTACATAAAAACAAAGTGATCCAGCTTAATCCAAACTGGAGCATTAGATCAACTTGATTTTCCAAATCCGTTGTAAGCCTCTCCATTTTGGCAGCCTTCTGGACATTTCCTGGTGTTGGAACTTGGGGGACAAGATGGTGGCAGCTGTGGCCCTTGGGGTGTGGGGTTGATGACATGATGCCAGGACTCCTGGTCCATCCAGCAATCTTATTTGGACCCTCAGGCTTTGTAGTGTGTCTATGAGAAAGCCACCCAAAGAGCGGGGTTAAGTGGTCTTCAGGTTGGGGACCCAGCTGCAGGCGGTATCTCCTTTGCAGGCATCTCCTTTGTCTGAAGAGGGTCATCCCAAGCACATGGTCAGTTGGAGATAGGCCCTTTCTTGGTGGACTGTACTTTTGAATGTCAAGGTGAATAAAATTCTTCCCTTTGCATGACTCCAGGCCAGTTTTCTGGATTCTGCATTTTATCTGGGTTTCTGTTTTAATGTGGTCTCATTTGCAATTTACACCTCTTTTAGATGATTATATGATTTACATGCCACTGTTATTATTTCAATATGGTGATGTTACTTTAATGGATTCTTATTCTATTCTTTATTAATTGCATAAACCTCCCTGGAGAATATTTTATTGCAAAGATAAATCTAACCCATCAAATAAATAAAATAATAATTCATTTTCTATTCCAGTTTGTTATTTCAGTGAGGCATACTTTATGAACTGTCTCTCCCTCTGTCCACTCTATTTTTAAGTACATGTATTATTTTTTCCCATTCCTCTTTTATTTGAAATGAAAGAAGAAGTGATCAACAACTGAATTTGATGAATCTCTTTGCCCCTTTGCAAAAGAGGGGACTTTGTTTTTAAAAAACTCCTCACTTACACACTGAGAGATGACGGTGCTGGATAAGGTCTGCTAATTGCAAATGGTAAATACCAACTAATTCCAGACTGGCTTTTATTGCATTGACTGGAACAGAAAAGAGGATAGCCAACAGGTCATTCTCTTCAGATATCAGATTTCCTTTTCTCCTTTGCTTTTGAAAAGTGAGCTAAATATTTAAAATGAGTTTACATATCCTCAATTCAAGATTAAGAGGAAGGGTTGGCATTCAAATTGGAAGCAGAACATTATTCATTAACACACATTTTTAAAATATCATTGCGTTCAAGAGAGAAAATGACATTACTTTGTTCCCTTAAATCAATGTTTTTCAAACATGCCAGCTTGAAGATATATGCACTTCAACTCCCAGAATTCTCCAGCTGCCATTAAAGTTACCAAATTTGAAAAACACTGCATTAAATGAAGCAATACAGTTAAATTAATGTTTGAACTTATAGTTTTCATTCATTTCAACATTCAGGATAAATATGGTGTTGCAGTACCTACCCAATTTCACAAAGTAGTCATCGAGATATGTTTAAGCAGCTCCTATCAATTATGCACGCAATGTTTTTGATCTATGAGTGATAGTGTGTAAAGCATCTTTTGCCCTTGAAAGATGTATGTTTTCATTCAGAGCCCCTTGGTAGCCTTGGTAGCCCTTAGATTCACCAAGAGTAGCTTTGCTCCGATCCACAGGGATAAAGCAAGTATATCAGACTAACAGAGTTGGAAGGGACCTCGGAGGTCTTTTAGACCAACCTTCTGCTCAAGCAGGAGACCTTATACAATTTCAGAAAAATGGTTGTCCAATTTCTTTTTATCTCTTATAAATTAGTGTGCATAAATTGATTTGAACAGAATGAAATATTATTTCAAAGTGACTTATAAATGTTGCTTCTGGTCTGACCTTTCAACCAAATTTTTCCCATGAGCATTTGACTGTTCTCACTGACTGGGTTCACACTTGTCCTGTATGTTGTGCCATTGTGTGATTTACTTGATGGACTTTCAAAGAGGAAGAAGTTTCACTTGCACAGTTCCAGCTACCATCTGGATTGTATTGACCAGCCACTAACTTTGTGTCCATCCTGGACACAGTCCAGACACTTACTCCATGATGGGAGCAGGCAAGTGGTCTGTTCTGACCAAAACCTTAGGAACACTATAGAATCTGATCAAAACTAAGGCAGAAATGCTCAGGTCATGTGTCAAGCAGGAAAATGCTGGATGAGGTTATGATTGGGAAGAACTCAAGGAACAGCAATTGACTCAAAAGATGAGCTCAAGAAATTCCTGCAGTGTCCTGGGGCTGTTGGTGGGGAGGTGAGGCTTTTATAAATGTATATAATTTACATAAGTACAAATGCATATTCACTTGGGCTGAAACTCCAAAGTGTCATCTTTCATCTCCATTGCCCAAACCTGGGTTTAAATTAAGGTTTGGGAAATGTTAATGGTTGGAGGGCCAGGAAAGTAATCATGGTTGGAAGAAGAATGCAGAGTGGGAGAGTTCTCATGAATTTGGGCAGAACTGAAGCTGCTGTCTTTCCTTCTCTTTCATTTCCTTTTTAATTCTATTTTAGTTCTATTCTATTCCCAGAATAATTATCTGGATTGGACACAGAAGAACAACCAAATTAGGTGCAGGAGCAGTCGATGTGGCAGGCAAGAACCAACGACTGCAGCACATTACTCAATTTTGACTTGTCAAACATCCAGCGATTTCCTGTCATCATCTGACCTCAACATTATCTTCCCCATTTTAGCTTCCTCTTAAGGAGAGCTCCCCTGCAAAACAACCTCTTCTCTTTGTGGACATCGCTACTCCTCCTCTTTGGCTTCAAATGGCAGGAGAAAGACTACCCAAGTGAGGACTTCAAAGGGAGGAGGGTAAAGTATGCTTCTCTGGTTCTTCCAGGTGGTGCATTCCATGGATCTTCTCATCTGGTTTGGTAAGAAGATGGGTTGAATTCCTCCTTTGGGGAAGCAGCCATTTGGCCATTGTTTGCCAGCGAGTTCAGTTATCAAAACTGCCAAACCTGTTTAAGCAATAAATGGGATGGCTCTTTTCCACTTTTAGGAGTGGAATCTACTTCTTTTGAATAACTTTCTGTTCCCTAAAGATAGAGACGGACGGTATCTTCTGTCAAGGAGAAGATGATAGTTTGAAAGGAGGGATGGAATCACAGCACTGTGGAGTCTCTGTCCACTTTCAAACTCTGAACATTGGACTTGCAGATAGGTGCATTTTCAAAACCTCACAAACCTATTTGAACAGGGACTAGAGTGGCACAAAAAAAATGCACTCAGAGAATTAAAACAATTTCCATCACCGTTCAAAATTTGTTCTCTTTGAAACGTAAGTAGTCTAGTCATAAAAACCAAGGCCTGGAAGGGAAGGGAACATTATTTGGCCTGCTGTCTTCCAACTTCATGCCTTTGTGTCCTTCCCAAAAGTTGTGTTAGGTAGTAATTTTAACGAATAAGTCTCTGGACCATTTCAAATGTACTATGGGTAATAGCACTACATGCTGTTTAAACAAGACATTATTATTTGAATCTAAAGCTAATGCATTACAACCATTAACATTTAAATTTAAAGGTTTTTATTCTGGTTGAATTTGTGTCTTAAGAAACAACATAAACAGATTAAATATCATTATTTAATTGTCCTGCACAACATTCAGGTGGCTAAATAACAAAAATAAAAATGGCATACTATGAATCCTGATTTTTTCATTTAACACTGAAACAGTTCCTCTTCCATCTCTCTGTCCATTTTTAATCATATTTATATTCAATCTTCTGCATTAGAGCTAAATATTTTGTTCCCCAAATTTTAGGAAATTTTAAACATTTTAACTGTGCTGTATGTAAGAAAATTGAATAGCAAATATTTTACCTCTGTGTGATGAAAGTATTTGCTAAATACTTTCTATTGTTAAAAGCAGAAATGCAGGAATTTTTAAAAATGGGTTCCCATAGCTGCCAGATCCATAGTGCAAAAATAGAAATGATAGGTAGAGGCCAGCAAAAAAACAAAAACATCAAGCTCTTCACTACCACCTTGTTTTCAGGTGAGCCTTTGCACCTGAACTGTAGCAAATGTCTTCATTTAAGAATATTTTCTTGAACACTGTCATTGGTCTCCACTTTGGTTTATTTATTTATTTAGATTTCACATTTTTGAATATTAAAACATAAAAAGTATATAAAAATTAAAATTTTAAAAGGAGGCAAGGATAATGAAGCCCTGCAAAAAGTGACTTAAAAAGGCGAAGGGCACCAGCCGGCCCCTCGACCGCCTGCGCTTCTGCCACACCCTGCCTCAAGAAGCCGCAGAGCCTCTGCAGAAGGCCAGGACGGGGGGGGGGGGGTCTGCCTCACCTCTGGGGAGAAATATTCCACGGGGGGGGGGGGGGGGACAGCAGAGAAGGCTCTTTACCTGGACCCTGCCAGCAGGAGTTCTGTAACTGACAGGGTCTGCAACATACCTTCCCTGCCTATATTATATATTACTATTCATGATTGTTCAGAAGGAGTGCTTCATATTATTCAGTCGAAGGGAAATTTATTGTGGCAATATGAAGCATTTAAAGAGCCATCAGAGATATCTTGCAATTTGTGAGAACCATTTTTCATTTCCTTTTTACAATCTCAGGAATGTTTTTTTTATTTTTACAGATTTATTTATGACAAGTGTTTGTACCTTGTTTGGTGACAGGACTCAGTTACTTCTGGGAACATTAAACTGGACTTTGATTTAAAATTAAGATTAACAATTGAAATCAATAGGTGTGCCTAAAATTGCTATGCAGCTTGACTCCCTTTATTAAAATAAATTGGTAACTTGGCAGCATCTTTCTTGATCTTAAATATTGGCATTAATATAAAATTCTGGACCTAAAAGAATAGGCATGTAATAACCGTAAGCCCAAAAAACCTTTGAGACTTTCTTTTCAGATATGACTCATGAAATCCACAACCCATTAAGCAGGTTTTGGCCTAGGATGCTCTCCAACCGAGTTCATAGTTCAGCGGTGTCATGCAAGCCCAGGAAATTGGATTAATTGAAAGAAATGTGATTGTTAACCATTAATAAGCATCTCATGTGACTGCAATCTTAGAAAAGTTTCAAATACTGGATAAGCTGTTCTTTGTTAATTACATGCTATAAAAATAGATAGGAATAAAAGGATTATGCTGTAGTCTTTTAATCCCCCCCCAATGCTGAGCTGCATAAAATCTTTAGAAAACAAGCAAAAGATTTCCCAGCAAATATCATTTAACTAAAGATCCACTGAAAGATTCAATTTCTCAGGAATCTATTACCCTGAAATTACCCTGGACAGCTTTCTCTTCAAGAATCCTCACTGAAAACAGTACAAGGGGATTCAGTTCTAACCAGCTCATTTCAGCTGAAATCACAGCAGATACTTTTCAAGCTAATGCTGGAAGTTGTAACCAAGGCACATTTTCAATGTAAGATTTCAATTTAAGAAGTTATTGCACCAAAAAGCAAATGTCCAGGGTACCACCCAGATGGCTGGCACACATGTTCTGAGTGCAAATGAAGCCAATCTGGTACATCACTAGGAATGGAAATTCTCTTTCAATGAGAACCTAAAACTTGTAGGGGATCCCAAACAGTTCATTCATCATGGACAGTTAGCTTTTAATGGGCCTTTCATGGATTTGTTAGCGCCCCCCCCCCTCCAAATGGCTCTGGGAAAGCGGCATGCAGACTCAGTTGGTTGTTGAGCATTCTTTGCCACAGCTCTCTTGAAGCCGCAGATGCCCAGCCCTGTCTTGCCCTTGGATGCCCTTCCTCACAGGGGAGAGGAGGGCTAATGGATCAGGGTTGCAAAACCCTGACAGCAACAATTAGATTTTTATCCCCTCTTTCTCTGCTGCCATCTAGTGGCTATTTAGGATTTGCAGCTCAGATCTGAGCTCTAGGGGAGAGCCTGTAGGGCTCCAAATGTTGGCTAACAGCCCCCATCCTCCCATATCATGAGATAATTATGTCTAATTGTTGCTGGAGTTCAATGTTTCTCAGTTTCAGCTGCTTTGAGACATGTGAGCTGCAATTCCCAGAATTCTCCAGACAACATGCTGGTTGGGGAATTCTGGGATTTGAGTCCAACTTACCGAAGTTGGAAAACACGGATCTAGGTGTTCACATGTTCCCTCCCTTCTTCTCAGTTGGATCTCAGATTAGTCCCAGATTGGACTGCGGTGTCCTTTTCAACAAGGTAGATCAAGGGAGTGGCAGGTCAATTATGGTTGTGATTACGGATTGGGGCTGCCCTTTGTTTCCTCTTCCTGTGCTGGCTTCAGAGATGAAATGATTTCCCATCCGAGAATCTTGGGGTAGAGGGACAGAAATAATCTGAGTAAAAAATATCAGAGAGAGGGAGGGAGGGAGGGAGGGAGAGAGAGAGGGGGGAGGGAGGGAGGGAGAGAGAGAGAGAGAGGGAGGAGCCTCGTGGTTCCATGCAGAGGTCTGCAGGGTATGGTGGAAACATCAGGAGGGGGGCCACATTTTGAGACAACCCTGACCTTGGGATACGTGCCTGGTGCGGACTACACGTCACATTTAGCTGCAGAATAGTCCACCTCGTTTAGTCGAGTTGTTGTGCCGACCCATCCCAGGTCCTTGGTGAATATTGTATTAGGGGTGTGTGCGTTTTTTGTGTTTCTGTACCTGACCTTTTTCTCCATTTTATTGCTCTTTACTGTTTAAAGTGTGAGCTGCCCATAGTCGAGTTGAATGGCTTCTAAATTTAAATGGATAAAAAGCACAGTACAGCTTCACTTAGCACAGCTTATGGTTCCTTATTTGTGCAACTCCAGTAAACTAAGCCAAGTAAACCATAGGTGAGTTAGCCAGTTACGCAGTCCAGAATTTAGTCCCAGTCTGGTTTCACATCACTTGCAAAGCCAAATGCACTTTGGCTATTTGTAGCTTATTGAAGGTTATCATATCTGGACTGTTAATATGCAACCACTAGAGGACAGCAAACAATCAATTTTTGCAGCTTAGACACAATGGTCCCGTGTGTGTATATCCAGCCAACTAGTATCCAGGTTGGGCAGACCCAGCCAATAATTCATGAATCAGCAGACTGCTGTGTGACATTTCTCTCTGCCCAAGGGTGCGTGTGAGAGAGAGAGAGGTGGGGGAGAAGCTGTTAGTACAATTGCAACCCATGCACTAAATGTTGGCTTCTCCCTTTCAAAAAGGAAGTGTTGTAGCTCATGAAGCTAATTTGGGACATTTTTTTTCCAATTCACCAGGTGTAGAAGAGAGTTGTTGCAAGCATGCTAAAATTATGTCTGTGTCCTTTCCAGACTGATTGATGTTTTATATAAGCTTGTCATGGGAGGGAGCAAAGAGGGTGACCCTTGTTGAAGGACACCATCACATCTTGGGCACAGAAGGTGGATCTGGCCTTGGTTTTGCCGTTTGCTCTGCAGCTGCCAAGCTCTGCCTTGAGGTTTGGTTAGCTGCATTAGCTGAGCTGCACAGGGGCTGATTCCATTTGCAGGACTCAGGTCATGTCTTTGTTTTAAAGCTAAAGCGTTTATATGCCACTCCTCCTAACATTTTTCAAAGCACATTAATCACAAATAAAGATCATAATATGGTCACTGATTATATTGTGATCTATATATTCAATATGTGCCAACCCATTAAAATGTCTAGAAGGAATAAAAAACTCCACTATATTTAGAAAAAGGTAAGAATGGAATCCTTCCTGTGAAAATCTTCTCCTCTGAGCAAAATTCAATAGAATTTGGCAGGGTGTTTTTCTCAACAGGCGCTATTACTGATAAATTTAAAAAATTCTGCTGAGTAAATGTGCAGGCTACAGCAGTTGTTTCTTCTTATTCTTCATATCCAGGACTGATAGTTATCCTTCCAGGCCAATTCTGAATTCCACATCAGGCCCTCAAACCTCTTGGGTAGTTTTAGTACATGCACACATACATACCAACAGGTGTTCATCTGGGATGGGAAGACAGTCAAGGATGTAAAATGTTTGGTACTTGATATCTCTAATTGGATTTAGATTTCCTCCAAAACTGTGAGCAGTAATCCAGCTTGATTGGTGCCCCAACTCTACCCTGATCATCTCTGTGGACTTCAGTAGCTGTAGGCTCACCCAGGCCTGTGAAGGGGTCCCTTACACTTCCCCTCCTTCTCCTGGGCCATCAGCATCTCTGACTGTTCTTACATGGGACCATCTGCACATCTGCACTGCGCTCCATCATCCAACTGTGCAATGCATAAAATATGTGGCAGAAATCTGTTTCCATAGTGTAATGATCATTGGTATGTTTGCAACCAAATACAACATAATACTGAAACCAGATCAGCAAACTAAGGCAACAGAAACATTCAAGAGAAATTCCTGGGCCACCCAGGAGAATCCAAAGCAGGCGGCCGGCCAGCCTTGGCAGACCCAACTCAAGTCAAAGGCCAACTGTTTCAGATGCCTCCAAGATCAGGGAGATGCCAAGCTGCAGACAGAACGTTTCATGGAGTTGCTAATTTTTGTTCTTTCACATTTTCAGGCTGCCTATTGATGAAGATGCAGCCAGCCACCTTCTACAGGAGCCCTCAGTGTTGCCCTCTGTGTATTTGACAAGCTGAGTTCGACACTCAGTGTGGCAGTGTCAGTTTGTCAAATATACAAAGTGCGGCATTTGTCCAGCAACGGAATTGCAGATCTTCCAGAACTCAAGTTGCGAGGATATCGGAGGATGCAAAAAGCAAATGGCAAAATTTTGTATTTTTTCCAAGAATTAAGTACTGGTTCTCCCCATTCAGCATCTTTAGAGATGGCATCAACTCCAAGGATAGATCAATATATCCTGTATATATGTATTTGGTGGTGTCAGCTCTTCAGGGTAGACCAGGCTAGAAACCAGTCATGCAGGCTAACGTTGCTTTTATTATATGGCGCCAATGACAGAATCTTGCAAGTCTGAACAGGCTCCCTCCCTCTCTCTCTTTGTGAGAACCAGGGAGGTGTTGTCTAAAATGCTTTCTCAGGTTACAGTTCTGGTCCTGAATCAGATTTATTTTATCTCACTATTATCTTGATAAGGGTCTTCCCCCTGATCCTCAAGATTATTCCTTCTGTCCATTGCAGGTGAATGCTTTAAAAATTATTGTTTTGGGCCTTATGCAAAAGACTCTGTTGTTTATTAAAACAGCCTTTTTCCAGTCATCTTCTTAGCCCTGAAGAAAAGATACTGCTACTTTAAGGAATCTACTTATGTTGATGTAAAGTAAATAAAACTTAAAGGAGCTTCAGCTCTTTTCAGGCTCTTGTGTACAGGCTTTGGATAATGAATTATTTTAGTTCGATCTGTGTAGACACATTTCCAAAAACGTTTGTGTGTGTAACTAATCAGGCAACTTTAATGAATAGCAAAGAGATGTTGTGTTGAGCCCCACAAATCACTCAGACTCTTTGCTGCTCTGCACCTACTTTTGCATCCTGAATGTGGAACCCTCCACGAGTCACCACTAGAAGAACATAAATGTTAACTTGAGGCTCTTTTCAGCCTCTGGGTTTACACATATTTCAGCAATTGATTTTTAATTATTTGCTTTTGTCCATGTTATCTGAAAAATAATGGACTGAAATTAAAATCATTGTGATTTTATGATCATCAGCTGGGTGATCATTGAAAACCATTTGAAGGTATGATACTATATTTGTTGTTGTTTTGCAAGTGCGGATAATAGAAATAAATGCCAACTTCGCTTCCACACCAGAATTCCTCTATTTGCCACAAAAGCAGAGGATGAACATGTAAAGGTGGCTAGTTGGGTATGTAAGGTCCCAGTTCCTTACGTGAACTTGAGATATCATATCAATATAATCAGATAACCCAAGCGGAGACTTCTTGATCAAGCAGCACTTTATTTGATCAAATTAAGCAGCTGGGTGGCCAACAATCTGGAATGCTGGCAGAGTTACGTCACGAAGTGCCACACCTTAGAAAGTTGGTAGCATTGCTTTATAAACTTTGTTAGCCAATGAAAATCAGACAACAGAGCCATTACATCATAAGGAAGACATCAATCATTCCTGTACACTCCCTTATTCCCTCCTTCAGTACATCCCATCCATGTACATAACACATTTATACAGAAACCAAGCAAATCCTTTTGAAAGTATTTAAGCAAAAAGAAAAGAAAAGAGGAGCAAGTGATAATACTGTGAATATTTGTCTTATGTATGTATGTATGCATGCATGCATGCATGTATGTATCGTACAGCAATGTTACTTTAGCCAGGAGTCTACAATGCTAACACAGAGAAAGCCTGTTCGGACTTGGATGCTTCCCAAGGGGCCGAGCTGGCTTCTCTCCAGCAAAGCATATAAGCAAGTAGAAAGTGGTCTTCCTGCATGAGAGGATCAGTCTTTCAAAGAGACAGTAGTGATAATGGGAGATTTAAATTATCCTGACATCTTCTGGGTACCTCTTTACCAAGAGGTGCCCCTTTCTATTTAAGGGTTTTTTAATCCTGCCTTTGTTTTTATAAATAAGTCAAGGTGGCAAAAATACTCCTTCCTCCTCCTATTTTCCCTACAACAACAACCCTGTGAGGTGGGTTGGGCTGAGAGAGAGTGATTGGCCCAAAGTCACCCAGCTGGCTTTGGTGCCTAAGGTGGGACTCAAACTTGGAGTCTCCTGTTTATTGGCCCATCCAGTCGGCTTTCATGCCTAAAGCAGGACTTAGAACTCACTGTCTCCTGGTTTCTAGCCTGGCCAAGATCTGGTCTAACCAGATCAAACCTGCTCTCTCCCTTGTCTTCCTTCTTTTCAGAAGTGAAAGAAAGAGGAAGGGAATCTGCTACTGTGCTTGTAAACCTCACAATAGGGAGGGATCGGTTGCAAGTAACTGGCACCTTGGGGAGCTTTATGGACTCCAAGGGAAGGGAGGTTGGATCCAGTGGTTTCAGATCCTGAAGAGCGAAAATATCCAGGAAAGATGGGAAATTCCACAAAAGGAGGTACTGAAGCTACAATCACTAACTATCTATACAAGAAGAAAAAACAGGAGAAATCAAAAGAGAATGGAATAGAGAGTACACAGCACCCACAAATGCTGAGGAGAAAAGGGGACAGCATCACCATCAGATGGATTTGTAAGTGGCTGACAAACTGCACTCAACCATGTAATCCTTAATGGAACTACATCTACATGGAGGGAAGTGAGCAGTGGTGTACCCCAAGGTTTAGGCCCAGGACTCTTCAATATCTTCGTAAATGACTTAGATGAGGGAATAGAAGGGGAACTCGTCAAATTTGCAGACGTCAGTCTGAAGATCCAGATGGATCTTGACAAAATTGAACAAGGGGCCCTATCCAATACTCGGCCCTGGCTACACTGGTGGAGCCTCCCTATGGAAAGGGGTTTGGGCTTTGGCAGCACCCCCTTCCCTTTGCTCTTTAAGCATAAAGAAAGAGGAAGCAAAAGTTTCACAATGTTTGTTACATATATGATTTTAATATGTATTAAAATCAGGGCAATGTCGGAGAGTGAAATCATAATTCCCTCGCTTTACCATATTTCACCAGAGCCTGTTTCTCTGTTTCTCTCTCCAGGGAGCCAGAGACTGAAAACACTTTGCACATGTTTGTATTTTCATATCAACTTAAAAACAATTTCTTAACATTGTCATATGCAATAAAAACTCCTGCTACATGATTTAAGTCAGAATCCAAGCGAAAGGATCCCATGAAGACAGAGGCCTCTGCTAAAAGCCACACAGGATAACACATGTCAGATGATGTCATTTGTGCAGGGAGATGATGTTACTTCCCAACCCATGGATGCCCTAAAAATACAAAGGTGTCGAAATATCGTTACCAAATTGTAAGTATTAATGAGTTGGAAGGGGCAATATTAAATATGTGACTGGACAGCAAACCTATTAAACATAATGTTTAAAGAATTTATTTGGTCCGATTTTCTGAGCCGGGTCACAAATAAACGTATACAATAAACACAAATGGGCAGCTGCCAGGGGTAGAGTTTATTCATTCAACCATGTACAATGGTTGAAGGTAGCCAACAACATTAGAGCTGTACTACTATTATAACAAGTAGGCTTTGATGTTTAGATACGCAGATTTATGTTCCTGCCCTAGGCTGTGATTGTGATTGCCCTGAGAATGTGTTAAGTCCGAGAAGGAAGATCCTTCTTGGGCGTGGATTATTATGAGAGGGTCATAATCCAGAAGTTTGATGGAGCCACTGAGTCTAAGTGTTAGGATTGTATGTTTATTCAGTGGACTGAGGTTGCTAAAGGGAAATGGGGGGGGGGGATGAAAGGCTTTTAACTTTCAATGTTTTTTCTATGTTCTTTTTCTATTTAAATTCTAATAATATGAATATTAAAAGTAGATGAAATGGGATCACATGAAGCTTTTGCTTTGGCCTCACCCACCATCCCTGAAAAGCAAATCCAAAGAAGCCTTCAGCCCTGCTCACTTGGGAGAGAAGTGTTCACTAACATTTCACACCAGGGAATCTCATGTCCTTTAGAAACAAAGCTGTTTCCTCTTGGTCAACACAGAGCTTTTTCAAACATCATGGAGATCTGTGCAAAGGGGGGCAGAACAAGAGCACAGCTGACTTGCTTTCTCCAACTCTGCAAAGAGAAACCCATTAAATATGGAGACCTTATCATTCTTCTCCAAGAGCATTGGCAGGAGGGCAGTGAATATATATATTTTCACTCGTGTCTCTTTCCTAATATGAATGACATACCAGGTACTGCCAGATACTTTTCTGTAAAAAAAAAAAACAATAAAAAGTCCCTTCAACTGAGTAATGTTACAGTAGCTACAGATATCTAAGCAATATTCGCCTCTTTCATCTTTTACTACGGATCCAAAATATGGCACAAAGAAACATCTGGAACCCACCGGAATATACTTTTTTTGTGTGCTGCATTTTCTAAAAGTCTAGGAAAATCACCACATGTTCTATTGATAGTTTGTTATCCACAATTCTAGTCCTACACACACACACACACACACACACTTCCATTCTTGCCTAAGATAGATCATTTGTAATGTATTGCTTCCAACTGATTTCCTTTTGCCTTTCTTTTTTTTTTTTTCAGTCACTAGTTGAGAGTACAAACAACACAATTTATTTCAGGTACCCAAACTAATCATTAGATAACAAGGTTCTGTTCTGAAAACGTTCTGAGTATGGCAACAGTTTAATTTTAAATTTGCTTTCCTTTCTTGCATCACTACAGAAGGAAAGACAAAACTTGTATTTGGTTATTCTGAATTATAAAGTGACATAAGTGTTGCAAAGGAGAAAGCTCTTCCTGAAGGGCATCAGCACAACCACACAAGCTCCTTCCTAGGTGATTGCCAAGCCAACAACACTCAAGAGTCTGTACCTGACTAATTGGAAGACTGGGACATCCATAGGGAGTGGCAGCTTTAAAAAATCGAAAGAGGGGCTTCAGCTAGACAATTGAAGCCCTGCCCCCTTTTTTATGGATATCCAGCAGGGTGAGGCTTTGATCACAATGCCTCTAATAAAGGGGCAGGCTTTGATTGTGCAACTGAAGCCTCAACTTCACTCCTTTAACACAGAGAGACAGAAAACCCCCATGATCATCCCTGCTCATTGTGTTTATCAAGTGCTCAGTGGTTGCTACCAACTTTCACCTTATCAAATCCCAAATCCTAAGAGACTCTGCTTCATTCAATACCAACACTCTGGAATCCAACTTCATATTAATCCGAAAGGGGCCTACATGTTCTGCCCTTCTGTAGAGCAGTGTTTATTTTATCAAATTTCTATACCAGCTATCTCACATAAATGATTTTGGCAATTTACAAACAATATGCTGGCTGAGGAATTCTGTGAGTTGAAATCCATTCATCTACAGAATTCCGCCAAAGAATTCTTTCCTCTTAGTCAATATTAGATTATTTCGCTTTAAAATAGGCCAATGAATAAAAACAAGCCTAGGAAAATATTTGAATGCAGGACAGAAAAAGCTGCAGTATTTGTCTGCCAATTAGAGAAGGGGGAAAAAGAAACCTAATTTCAACCTAATTATTGCTAATTTAAGCAATAACCCCAAAGCTACCATTTCCTGATGTTTTGCAGTGTGATTATCAGTTCAAAATGTTTATAATAGAAAAGTGTTTTTTATTAGGACAAATGTGCTTTTGATCAGATGGAGGAGTACAGATAGTGTATTCTAGGCAAACTGCAAACAAAAAAATCAAATACATGCATATTTTAGTGTCAACATTTTTTAGTCCAAAGAACTCCCGTTCAACAAACCAAACCTGCCGAATTTGCAAGAAGGAGAAACAGAGAAATCAGAGTCACCAAATGAGGGGAGGGTGAATCGAAGTTTTGCCCAGCCCTGCATCAGCTTCTCTTGGGCAGGGAGAAAAGTCTAAGCATCCACTACTGGGCGGGTGGAGTTGCTAGGCTGAAAGAAGCCCATAGAGGTCCATAAAGGAGAACCCCCAGTTGGGAGGAGGAGGACCCTGTTCAGATAAGGCAAGTTGATATGTGTTCATGTGGAGGGGCCAAGATGAATGTCCTTCAAAACTCAGCTCTTGAAGATGTAGCAAGATCTACTCTTTCCTGTTACTAGTTGGCCATTAGTTCCCCAACTGCTTCTCAGCTACCAGGATCTCATATTCATTGTCCATCTTTTCACCCATTACCACGTACTCAGCAGTTTTGGTCGGCTCCATAGTGTAATTGTTACCGAAACTTGAATTTGGTTCCTCATACACGCAGGTACTGTTGACCCCTGGACTGGCTGGGATGTCTTCATTGCCCAGGGTGAGGGCATTATTGTTGCTGAATTAGACAGAAGATGCTGAAATTAGGCACGCAAGACAGGGTGTTCCACTTACCCAGGAAATGCAAGCCTGGTGAAAGATGCCTTTGCACAACACAATTTTTGTAGGGCTGACTCAGAAAGATTCCCATTTGCTGCCTCTGCAATTAGCCTGCCCACCTCAATTATCAGCTGCCTTGCAGAGAACATGATCTATTTTGAGACCCGCAGTTCTGCTTTTAAAAAGCACAAAGGGTAACTTAGTGACATTTGTCCAGCACAAACCACCCTGATCCCACTTGCCTTCTACTCTTCCTCTCAAAAACATGCACGCACGCACGCACGCACACACACACACAGAGAGAGAGAGAGAGAGAGAGAGGCAACCAGAGGAGAAAGAGAAAAGAATAAGAAGCTTGTATGGGGGAAATAAGAAATGTATATGTGGGGAGATACGGTTTTCTCAAATCACTCTCAGCCCCGATAACGATGGGTTATGCATTTACATTTACTAGCTGCATTTACTATGTAACAAGAGGTGGACTGTTGTGATCTAAAGTGAAAGCTGAATGTGGAGACACTGATTTTAGGGTATAGTCCCAGATCTGGTGCAATGGTCAAATCTTATGACAAACTACATTATGGGTTGAAATCATCCAGCCTTTTGAAAAAGAAAAAGAAAACTGGTGAAATGCAATTTTTTAAATCTTGCACAGCCTGCAACGAAACCATTAACTGGATTCATGCAACACAATTCAGCAAGATCAACTTAATCTCTTTGCTGGTTTGAACAATGTAAGTGATCCCATTCACTAGCCACACAGGCAGCGCTCACATCACATATTAAGGCATGCACAAACGCACACATGGACAAACACACAAACCAATTCAGTTTTGGGACAAAGTGGAAACTGCACATTGTGAGCATTTAGCTGACCTGGGTTCAGGGTGTTAACAACAGCCACAGTGGGACATCAAAATCAACCCAAGAAAGCTCAGGAAGCCTCTTTTAAGAGCTCTGGGCCCATCCTGGAGGGGCAGAAAAGTCCACCAGCAGAAAATCCTGCCTTGCTTGCTTGCTTTCCTATTTCTTCACTGTCCGTCTCGCTCAGAAATGGCTCAGTTAAGGATAACATAAGCCTCCTCTTTTACTCGGACACCAGAGGTTAGATGAAGGCAAGAACATAGGGGCATAACAGAATGAATAAATAAATAAGTCGGGGGGAGGGGAAGGGACTGATTATGCTGTGGTTCACTGCAAATATGGATGTGGCATCTAGCACAGTGTGTCCCAACCTCAGTCACTTTAAGAGGTGTGGACCACCTGCCAGAATTTATCAGCCAGCATGCTGAGAAAGCCACACCTGTTAAAGTGACTGAGACACTTGAGGCACATTGCTGGCCTTACGGTTACTTGAGGCAAGCCTGCTTTGCCATGTCTTCTGCAAAAGTAGCAATAAGAGACAGCTGCATCTTCCAATGATCTCTTGCATAGAAGGATGAAATCTGTGACTCTTTGGTTATTGCTGAACTGCAGTGCCACGTGCCCCACCCAGGACATGCTGGTGGGATCATGCTAGAAAACACCCTCAGCTCTTTTAGCACCAATATCACTGTGGCTGTCATTGTGGCTGTGTTGCACAACATTCTTAACCCAGGTCAACTAAATCCCACAATGTGCAATTTCCATGTTGTGCAAAAGCTTGACTGGTTTTAATTTTTTTCTCTTTGTTCTTTAATGTGTTGTATGAACTCTACGTGTTTATACTTTTAGGATAGGGTTTCACTTGCAATTCAGGAAGGTAGTATTATTTTTCCAGGCATTCAAGTGGCTCCTTCTATGCATTTCCTTTCTGCACCCGAAATGGGAACTGCAGGCTCAGCCTTTTTCACCAAGTCAGTTATCTACACTCAGCTCTCCAGAATGTACCCGGTCAACACACTTCACTGTTGCAATCCCAGGATGAGATGATTACTTACTATGTTACTTCATAAATATTATCTGAAAAAGAAACAGCATTTTAATGACTTTTTATTTTGAGAAAACAAAGTTACCCTTAAATTAAAATGCAAGTACAAAACTGTAAAAAGAAAAAAAGAAGGTAAGACGGAATGAAAAAGAACAGAACAAAACAAATTAAAACAACTGGATAATTGGATATCAGGATGGACAGTTTCTATGGCAACTCTTATCATGTCCTGTTTTGAATTGATCAAGGCCCAACAGCCTCTTAAAGTTGTCCTTGATAGCAGAGTGTTGGTGCTGTGCTTGTGTTTATTAACATTATACTGTGGTCAGATGGACTAGGGGCGACATGATAACAGTGTTCCAATATTTGAGGGGCTGCTACAAAGAAGAGGGGGTCAATGTATTCTCCAAAGCACCAGAAGGCAAGACAAGAAACTGTGGATGGGAACTAACCAAGGAGACTAACCAACCTAGAACTAAGGAGAAATTTCCTAATGGTGAGAGCAATCAACTAATGGAACAGCTTGCCTTCAGAAGTTGTGGATGCTCCATCACTGAAGGCTTTCAAGAAGAGACTGGACAGCCATTTCTCTGGAATAATATAGGGTCTCCAGCTCGAGCAGGGGGAAGACCTCCAAGGTCCCTTCCAACTCTGTTATTCTATGTTCTGTGTTCTAAAATTTCACTTGGCATGCTTGAAATGTTTACTCACATGATTATAAGCCAGTTTTCACCCACCATCACACATATTTGAAATCTTGCACAAGATTTCTACCTTTGAGATTTCCTCTTTAGAATTCAGAATTTGTGATCTTAAATTTAGTTTATAAGTGCTACTCTGGGCTGTCCAGAGATTCACTATGAGCAATTTGTTCCTAATTTGCTCCACACTTCTGATTCCTGAAATCCAAGTTATTCTACTATTGTCCCCAATCCCCAATCTGAGAAAATGAGCACCCCACAACTCACCACTCTTAGTTCTCCTTCTGCAAAAGACCACAGAGATGACCATTAGGGTAAAAGCTGCAGAGAGCACAGCGATCAGGATGATGACATACAATGGCAGAGCCTTCTTCTGAGGACTGGGAGCTGGAGTGACACAGCAGAAATGGAGATTTCCATCAAGTTTCCCATGACCTTTCATTTTAAGATAATTGATGCAAACCCACAGGGCCTGTTGCCCAGCTGATGTCTACTGGGTAGCTTTTGATCGGCCATTTGACTTGCAGTATCAGTTATGCTTTGGAAATTATTAATAATAACAGGGTCCTGCACTGTAGCAGCCTGAGGGTTTTGAGGCCTCTTCAGCAGCCTTGGTGTAGCCTCTTTGCAACTCAGAGTAACAACTGAAGAAGAGAAAAGAAGCTATTTCATGGGCACTTGGTAATCAGAAAAGCAGCTGAATGGGTATTGTCCACATCTGGAGGACAGAAGGTTGGGGAAGACTGTTGAGAAAATGGACCAGTATCCTTTCTTAGACTGGTGACCATAGTATTTGGTTTGGTATCAAGGACCACACTGGGGTGTGCAATAAGCACATGGTTGTTCAGGACGTGGGTGAGCCAGAATGAAATATGCAGACTAGATTCACACTTAATAAATTGACTTAATATACTGCCTCCTGAAATGATCAGCCAACCTCTGTCCATTCATGCTCTTCTCAGTCTTCTTCTTCCCTTCATTTTTTCCACTCAGGTTTGTTTTGCCATGCACTTCTCATCCATTCTCTTGCTAAGATCAAATCAAAGTTCATATTTGTTACTCACTTTTGTACTCAGGGCCTGATCATTCTTGATCCTGTCTCTTCCTGTTTTACCACTTGAAGAAGCCCACTCCCAGGGCATCCAACTTACTTGTCTCCTGACCTAGCCAACCTTCACCTGCCTGTTGAACGCATCCAGACAGAAATCTTTGCTTCTTTAAGCAGATCTTCATTACAGGCTATGCATTTTCTACTGCGTTTTGTGCATCTTAAAATTTCTCTGTCCATTTTAGTAAACATTCTATCACACAAAATTCATCTACTTGATCTGGTTTTTCATCATTTTCGTATCATAAAACTACCTTGATCTTTGATCAGTTAGTGGTTAGATCCATAGTCCTTGCTGAATCATACAATCTATACCATATTTGCTGAAAATCATTTGGATTCTCAGCCAACAACATCACATTATCTGCACAAAAGTATGCATGTGTTCATATTCCCAACCAACACAACTCTAACGAAACCAGAAATGCTAGTTTAGATTTTATCCCAATACAAAATCATCCCTCCTTTCCTTACTCTCTGCTGAGTGTTGACCCATTCACTAAGTCTTCTTTTTATTCTTGACTAAGAATTCCTTCCATCCTGTTCAAAGATCAAATCAATTTATTACAGCCATATGGCCAGAAACAGTAAAATATCCAATTGTAGGTTACTTACATACATACATGTATAAAAATGCACTGAGCATGATCTAATGGTAGATAAGAACACATATAATAAAATTTAAAAATAAAAATAAAAAATTATTTAAAGGATCTAAAAATAATATTTATCTTATTTATGTGTCCAATGAATCCCCAGTGCTGCTGCGCAGAATCTAGCCACCTGTGCCGTAATCACAGCTTGTTCGTCCTTAAGCAGCCACTGGAGATAAGTAGTCTCAGAACGGCCAGGATACCTATCGATTATTGGGAGGATATAGTTTTTTCAAATAGAAAGAGCATCGAAGGAGTATGTGTCCAATGGTCTCCACGTCTCCTGAGCCACAGGAGCAGAGTCTTTCAGTCAATGGTATCTTTTTATTCTTGCCGTGCAGGACAGCTGATGGAAGCGCATGGCACCGTGTGAGCGCAAATGCTTTCCGGTGGTTTGCTGACTCCAGCTGGCTAAGATAACTGGTGGGAGCAACAACATATCTAATATCCACCACTCCATATTGTTCTTTAGTAGTTCATCAGAAATGAAGTCAGCTCCTAGAGCCTTCCCTGTCCTGAGTTGGCCAATGAGGGATTTAATTTCATACTCTGAAACTGGAGGCCTCTCAGGTAAATCCTTCATTGTATACCTTATTCTCTCACTGGAGGGGTCTCATACATTCTCCGAAAGTGGAGTTCCCAGGTTGTAGGAGGTATATGGGAGTCTAATGCGGTATAGATTCTTTCAGAGTGGCAAGCTATTAGATGCTTAAGAATAAAGAATAAAGAAGAGTTCTTTTGTTTTCCTGCCTCAATAAGCTGTTCCCAGGAAGACATTGTGTCTTGTCTCTTCTTGAGTGCAATCAACTGCTTAAATTGTTTTTTGAGTGTGAGTTGATGTTTAAGAGTTGTTTTATTGCCATTTCCAGCCTCACTTTTGTACAGCTTATATGCCAAGGTAAGAGCTTTTTTGGCTTCTACACAATCCTTATCAAACCATGGTTTGGAGGCAATGCAGGACCTCTTAGCTGAGAAGTTTTGGTCATGTGCTAGTAGTGGTTGTAGCTTATGAACTAGGTTTTTATATAGTTCTAATAAATCTTGAGTAGGGTTGGCTGATATAAAGGCTGAGTGGATTTTTTAAAAGTTGTCCTCTGATAGGGCTCTCCTCACCTTCTGGTCAAGTTGTTGGGTCCATTTGACCCAACATCTTGTTACGCCTGCTGTAGAAATTGCAGGAATAAAACAGCTAGATAAAGGGCTTCATGTGTATACACAATGGTAGATGATCACTTTCTAGATAAGGTAGGACTTCAAAAATTTCTATGTAATGTAGTAAGTCCATAGAAGTTAGGATATACCATAATCAGTGGTGCTAGTTTTGGTCCCTGCCATAAATGTAAACTCTCCAGGATAGTCGCCAGCCCATGAGCCGTTGGATATGAAAAAGTTAAATTTATTCGCCATCTTTGCAAGACAGAGGCCCGCATAGTTAGCAATAATGTCTTTAGAGAGTCATATGAGAGAGGTGTTTCCACCCTGTTGCATTTGGCAACCAACCTGCAACTCCCTTTTTATGCAAAACATTTCTTAATTCAAGACAATCCACTAACAACATGTACTTCAGGAGGTGTACAATAAGGTTTCTTTCTTATATTCACAAATGTCTCAGGGTCACAGAGCAAAAAGCTGCATTTCCCTCCCGAAACTCTGACCTCTTTGTCTTTTTCAGAATTGGCTAAACACCTTCTCAGGCACAACTGAACAAACCAGGGAGTGCACAACACATAAAACTGGCAGAGCTTCCATTACACTGTCTTGACTTTTTGATTGCATTCTGCAGATACTCCTGCAACACACTAACTCCCCTTCAGGGGAGTTTGCATTCATTCTTGCCATCCCTCCTTTTATGTAGGTCTAGGACAGTGATGGCGAACCTTTTAGAGACCGAGTGCCCAAACTGCAACCCACAACCCACTTATGTATTGTCGGGTGCCGGGTGGGCGTGGCCCATTGGGTGGGCGTGGCCTATTGGGTGGGCATGGCTGCGGTGGTAACGGCAGACTGGGTGGGACTACAAAGTTCAATCAATCAATTCCAACTTTGTGAGATCTTTTTTTTCCCCACAAGAAGTTGAAATTGATTGATTGAACTTTTTTTTTTTTTTTGCACACGGCGGTGGAGGCCTAAAGCAAAAAGGTTTTATACAACCCAGCTGAAGGCCTAGTACTGGGGCAACGGCACACGTGCCCACAGAGAGGGCTCTGCGTGCCACCTGTGGCACGCGTACCATAGGTTCGCCACCACGGGTCTAGGAGAACAATAACAACTTGGAAGAATTGTCAGATTCTTTGTACCATAAAATCTGCATTTTACTCATAGTCCTAGCATTTTTAATTACCTATGTTCACCATTGCCCAGAGCTTTTTTAAAAGTGAAAATAAATAGTCAGAGGTCTATTGGTTGTATTTTTGTGTGTAAAAAAACACACCCTTTTTCTCTTGCGTAGGAGATTTCAAAGATGGCAAAATTGTGATATAAAAAGTGAGTCAAAATGGTCAATTCCAGGGGTATCTGCAGAGAGGATTAAAACCTACATCGAGATTGAAGCCCAACCCTTGTGTGTCACATCCCCATACAAACATCAGGTTTCAATTCCTGCACAGCGCTGCATCCATCTTGCAGATTTTGACATTGCCTTGCAAACTCTCCTGGCAGTTCTAATTAATTTTTTAAAATGATACTGAGTGGATCCCATAATGAGCGTAAGGGCATCCTGGGTAGTCTTCAATTGTCAATGTCTTTTTTTCTTTTCCTTTTAGAGCATCGGCCAGCAAACAGAAGAGGGAGAAGGAATGTTTGTAGTAGTAGTTTGCCACCAAAAGTGCTCATGACATCTTATAACCAGCAGTAGATCAAGAGTGCTCTAGAGCAGAGTTTTTCAAACCTGACCACTTTAAGATGTGTGGAATTCTGGGAGTTGAAGTCCACACATCCTAAAGTGGCTGAGCTTGAAAAACACTGCTCTGACTCATCCCCTGCCCTCTTCCCACCTCCAGTGACATAGGTGGTCCCCAACTTTTCCCTCCTCTTACTTTGTTGTCCTGAAGAGTTCCCAAAAGCTGTGGATGAAGTCACCATTCCAACTGAAAGATAAGCCAGAGAGTCCAAGTCAGCAGGCAGGAACTAAAGCCAGTGAGATCCAGGCTGCACAATGGAAGCTTTTGTGCCCGCTGCCCCACCTGTAGTGCCAAGATGATGCCCCCATCCCCAGAGATCCAAAGGTGGGTCTGTTCCAAGGGTAGAGCAAAGGATCCTTTTTGGCAGAGAGGTAACTGCTCCACCACCATGGCATACTCTGCAAGCAAGAGGTGGGTGAACAGAACTATCCAGAGCTGTTAGGGGTTAGCTAAGGGAAGCCAGTGGAGGCCATACAACGTATGGGCTCTTCTGCACATTCATTGCTGACTGGAGATGTCTTGGAGGTGACATTTGGAGGACATAAATAGATCACACCCCTTCTACTCCCCCTGACCCATCACAGGAGCAGCCTCTACTTCCACTCCTGAAGGGGGGGAATCCCTGCTCCTTCCAGCACAATCCATGCCATGGAGGCTGTTTGAGGGTGGGGACCAGTTTTGCTCTAACTGGCCCCCAGGAACAGCAGGGGGCATGTCCCCACCTGCTCCTGGGCAGGGATTTGCAGGACCATAAACTTTCCCACAGGGCTAAGGAGCCCTCTCGTTTGTTTCTCTTGCCAACCCTGGGGGAGATGGCAACTCAGGGGACAGCTGAATCTCTCCCTGCAAGCAGGTAAGGTCACCTGAGTTTTGGGCTGGGCACAAATAGCACTCCCATCCCTGAATTAGATGTTACAATGCCTGAACCATCCAGGAAAGCAGCTTTACTGGAGGCCACATCCTCTAGTTCAGTGTTTCTCAACCAGGGCAACTTTCAGATGGGCTGGCTAGCTGGGGAATTCTGGGAGTTGTAATACTTCCATCTTCAGGTTGCCAAGATTGAGAGAAACAGTTTCCCTGTGGAAATTCAAAACTACATAACTTGTCAACTCTACAACGAACCTAGCTGCATACATCTTGCTCATTCTAGGTTGCCACATGAATGGGAGGGGGTGTGAAGTATCTTTGATAATTCTAAACAATTCTGTGTCCCGTGGGAACCAAGGTCATTCTGTCAGTTATGTTAGGGGGTTGGGCAGGGTGTTAGAAAGCCCGCCGAACTATTCTATTGGGGAACATAACTGCTTGCATAGTATTGGGGTGGGAAGTTTGACTTTGTAATAGTGTAACTCTTTGGAGGGAATTTCAGACTTGGTTTCACTTTTGACCATGCTGATACTTTGTATCTAATAAACATGTTTTTGAGGAAGTTCTGATTTATTTGGCCCTGTCTGTTGGAACCATGACCTGACCAGAATAAACATTAGCTGACAAGACCCACTGTGTGAGATTATTATTTTATTTTACTTTGTTAAAGAAATCTCAGTGGAAAGCCAAGCCCTGATCTAAAGCTGGTGTCCAAGGAGGGAGGGGGAGGAAGTGATGGCTATACAAGATGAAAGCAACATTCAAATGATTCCAATTATAGCACTGTGCCATGACACCATGGCACACGTGAGGTCATTGTGCCTTGTGCCTAGTGCCGAGGCTTTCTCTGTTCCAGGTATTCAGAAAAGTCAAGCTGAAAGCCACAACCATGTCATCAAAGCCCAACACCTTTTTGTGTATATTGCATGACTGTAGCCACCATCTTGACTTTTTAACTCTCTCTCTGTGGACAGCTGTGCTCCATCTCACCTTCCAGGTACAGGACCAGGAACACCCCCATTTCCAGCGGGCCACCAGTGGCGCTGGGGCTGGGGAAATACCAGATAGGGGAAAGGTTGTGGTCCCTCACCTGTCCTGGTGTAGGTCACTTCAAGCCTCTTGGAGGTTCCTGCTACAAAGTTCCAGACTGGCGTCCCTGTTTCTGCCAGGATGTGAAATGCAGATTAATTGAGCATCTTCTCAAATAGATGGAGCCTCCCTTACAGAGACAGAGACAGGAATGACAGAAGAAACTGGGGTGTCCTTGGGGGTCAAGGTGCTTGGTCAAATCTCCCCCCCCCTTTTATAAGCCTCACATGACATGAGATCAGCTACATGGGCTTTCAGGGACAGTGGGCCCCCCTGCCTCCCATGCCCACACCTCCAATGCAGCCACTACATTTCAATAGCCACTGAGCATCCCACCTGTTGGGTGTCTCCCTGACTCAGCACCTGGTCCTCCAGTGGAGACTTCAGAGGCATCTAGAAGGGAAATGCAGCAGAGTTACTGTCCCGCCTCACGGTTCCCAGGAACTGGGGGTGCTTGGGCAGACCTTCAGGGAACGAACCGTTTGGTAAAGGCTTTTCCTGCCATTCCACTTGAAGATTAATACCGCTCATTAGCAAAAGATGGCTGCTTGATTCAAGAGTGCCTACGGGAGAGGGGTAAACATTCAAGATAGGGGCTGCAACCACACAATTAACCCTTGGCCTCTTAGTTCCATGTGTTGTCACAAAAAGCAGTGGTGTGCTGGACCAGTATGTAAATCTGGCCAGAGCATATATTTAGCTTAAAAGAACTGTGTTAGAGCATTTAGCATTTAAAGGATTAAAAGCTGTATCCTTAAATAACTGTATGTTAGAACATTTAGATGTAACGGGTTAAACGCTGTCTCCTTAAGAGATGGCCTCTGGAAAATGTAGTCTAGTTGTCAGTCAGTCCTATATCTTATCTAGTCAGTGGGAGGGCTTCAAAGTTTATTACAGGATGTCCTGGCTATGTGCCAGGGTTGTAAAATCCTTTGTTTAATCAAGCATCATGCACGCATCGATTGGCTCCGTAACCATGCCTAGCTGAGATGGGGAATTATTCTTTTTTACCTACGAGAATGGACAGATATGAATATGACCGGATGTATCTACTGCAAAGTAAGTCTCTGCTTAGAATTCCTGGACAATAAATATTTGTTTAAAACCATTTTCGTGGAGTTTATGCTATCTAGATCAGAACTATAACGCATCTCAGTTCACGGTTCCAGAATAAGTGGCTTCAATTGCATGGTTGTGGTCATCATCTTGAGTTTATTCATCTCCTCCTTTCCCTGGATATGTGAATGCGCCCAGAAGAAGAAAGAATTAAAACACTATGATTTGACTGCAAAACCTCATAATCTGATCTTACTGATTTGTTTTCCCTTCAGACCTTTCAATGATGGCCCATCTTCAGAGATACAAAACCCTCCTAATATGAGAGATGATTTTTGGTGTAACTGGTAAATGCTTCATTGGACTAGTAGCCAAACAAGGCTACTTCCTGTCCAACTTTCCCTTCTTCTTTGCAAACCACAGAAATGGTGGTTGTCCTATACCAGAGGATTATCTTTCAGGCACTTTTGCAAAAATTAACCAGAGAAGAATGTTTGCAGCAGCCACCGAATGTGGGAATGATGAAGATGGTGGACCTGCCAGATTCAGGCCCACTCAGTACCCAGATTCAGACCCACTCAGAGCCAGAGAAGCTCGCTGGATGATTTTGGGCCTCTTAAACTGACCTTCTTTGCCGCTTCCTGTTATAAAGAAAAATAGGAAGAGGGAGCTACACCCCTTGTTTGAACTCCTGAGGTGGGAACATACAGACCTAAAGGTATAAGCAAAACCTGTCTGTGAACTGGTGCTTCCATATATGCCTGAGCTTGTAGCACCAGTAGGAAAACAGAATGGTTGAAAGGCTGCAGATCGTTTACACAAATTAGAAAGGCACAATGTGCTTTGCTTGCTTTTGGTTTAGCCCCTGGTTGTTATGATGACTAAACTAAGCTTTAGTTCTTAGCATGTGATGTCAACCAAACCAGTTATGGTTTGTTCAATAGTTCATGCTAAAGCAAATCCTGCACAAACATGTGTGAATCTGACCTAAGTTTGCTTCCACTACAGCTTGTCCTTGACTTACAACCACAGTTGGGACCACAATTTCTCTTGCTAAGCAAGGTGGTTACTAAGTGTGTTATGCCTGAATCTAGGACTATTTTTGCCATGGTTGTTAAGTGAATTATGCATTTTGCATGTTGTGAACTTGGTTCCCCCCTCCCCCCCTTGACTTTGCTTGTCAGAAGCCAGCTAGGAAGGTTGCAAATGGTGAGCACGTGACCCTGGGACACTGCAATCATCATAGCTACGTGCTGGTTGCCAGCTGCCCACATTTTGAACACTTGACCGTTCTGTGACAGTTGCTTTTTCTGGCGTAATTTTGAATGGTTGTTAAATGAATGATTGTGAGGATTGCCTGTGCTGCATTAATGGACAGAATTAAGAGCCTGGACTTCTTCATAAAGATGTGGGTGTGAGGAAAACATTTCCCATGAACCATCCAACCCTTTTACGTGACATGACATTTCCGAACCATCCTCACCTTTCACTGTCAGCTGAAAGGAGACGCTCTGCTCCTTTTGTACATTAAGCCTGTTTTCAGCTGTGCAGAAGTATCTGGCGGAATCCAACACCTGCAGGTCGTCAAAGGCCAGCACGGCGCCCCTCCGCAGCTCCTCGGCTTCTCCCCCAGGGCCTTCTTTGTACCATCGGTAGTTGATGGGCAGAGATCCACTGGCTGAGCAGGTCAGACTCATCTGGGTCCCGCTGGGCAGAACCGATTCCTGGCTGCTGGCTTTAATGACTGGCTTGGAGGCTGGAACTAGAGAGCAGAAGAATTGCTAAGCTTTCTCAAAGTACCTGTAGCAATTAAGACCTAAACAAAGGGCTTTTGTTTGTGTAAGCTCATCAGTGAAAGGGAAATATGGCTCCCGGGCCTTATTAATTCAAAGAGAAGCTGAGAGTCTTTCCTGACTCTAAGTACCATTTTCTTTGTAAGTGGAAAATTAAAAGTATGAATATTCAAAGCAAAGCTGTGCTGCTTCTGCTTTTGAGGAGGAGTCAGATTTGTGGTTATGATGCATCCTTCTCTCACCTAAATTCTTCTCATAGCTTTGAAGTTCTTGAGAAGGAGCACACCAGAAAAGAAATAACTAAATCAAAATAGAATGCTATAAAATTAAGCAAAAGGCCTTGTGGGTTTTTGCATGAGGGTCTCCGGACGCCCTACAGCCAGACTGACACGTTTCTGCCTAAGATTACCTTTTACCACCTTGAGCTGGAGGGTTTTTTCTCTAGTGATTCTGCTCATGTTTTGGGCTTCCCACTCAACTAAGCAAATGAATGAACCAATATCAGTCATTTCAAGTTCCTTGATGTGGAGAGAAACATCTCCGGGGGGCTTCTGTGCAATGTTGACTCGGTCTCTGAAAGCAGCCAAGAAGATGTGGTCCCCGGAGGCATCATGCAGCAAGATGGAGCGAGGAGGTTTGCCTGGCAGGAAGAACTTCCAAGTCACCTTGAGCTGCTTGAAGTCATGGGAGGGTTCATACACACAGGGCAAAGTGGCCGGAGCTCTCCAGATCCCGTTGACAATGTGGATGCCAGTCAAATCCAGGGCAGCTGGAGAAGGAGGAGGAATGTAAGCAGAAGATTTAGATGCTGCTGACACCAGAAAGTGAAGCAACATTCTCAGGAGAAGAAGGGCTGCGGGGGAGTAGAGACTATCTCATTGTCTCATTCAAGGTGGTGTGAACCAGGCTAAAGGGGGAGAAATTTGTCAGGCAAGGATTGCCTTCTCCGCACATTTCCCTTTAGCTCTTGCATCTCACAGATGGCATCAGCTGCCCTTCCACTAACTTGTATCCTCCACAGCAATCATTTTCTGTACATTTGGCAGAACCTACTTTATTTGCAAGAATCAGTCAGGAGTGGATACACTTACACTTGCTGTTGTTATAATTTTGCAACACTCAGAGTCAAAAAGCACATGTGATGGTTTGATCACATAAAAGCCAGTTGGAGTTTTCAGTTGCACCATGCAAGCTGCCATCTTGATTTTTGTGACCATGCCCTGTGGACCCCCCGGAGGATGAAAACTAAAAAGCACCCCTGCATTACTCAGCAGAAAAGGGTTACCTATTCCTGATCTAAATCAAACTCTGAACAAGCAAGAAGAGAAAAATGAAAAAGAAAGAAAAGCTGTGATGCTGGAGCAGGGTGCAGAACGAGTTATTGGGGGGGGGGGGCTCCTGCATTGTGAACTTGGTTAGAGAAAGGGAGATTCTGTTGGCTCAGAGAACAGGAAGGCAGCAGAAAAAGCCTCAGTCACTAAAAGGGCCTTTCATTTGTCTGATCATTCTTTGATTTGTGCCCAGACCAAAGAAATCAGGGGAATTTTGCTTCTCCCTGATTTCCCCTTAAGCCAAAAGAAGAACCACAGCCAAACAGCCTTCCTTTATCATCTGCAAGTAACAAACAAGATGCAAGGAAGTGATGATTAGAGGACTGGAGGCTAAAACATACAAAGAAGGGTTGCAGGAACTGAGTATGTCTAGTCTAGTGAAAAGAAGGACTAGGGATGACATGATAGCATCTTCCAATATTTGAGGGGCTGCCACAAAAAAGGTCTACTTATTCTCCAAAACACCTCAGGAGAAGAAGTAACAGATGGAATTATAACAAAGAGAGATCCAACCTAGAATTAAGGAGAAATTTCCTGTCAGTGACGATTAACCAGTGGAACAACCTGCCTCCAGAAGTTGTGGGTGCTCCATTCTTGGAGGTTTTAAAGAAGAGACTGGACAGCCATTTGTCCAGAATGGTATAGGGTCTCCTGCTTGAGTAGGGGTTGGACTAGAAAACCTCCAAGGTCTTTTTTTGTTATTCTGTTATAATAAGAAAGATTCAGCTGAGGAACACAGTCCTCATTCCTCAGTGATCTTTTTCATTATAGCAACTAGTTCAGATTCTAGTCTGCAGACACTGAGGTGGGTGTTGCTGCTGCAAGGAGGACCCTTTTCTCCTCCATCCAGAGACCTTACAGGTTTGGGATATAGAATGATAGATCTCAGAGGTTTTCTAGTCCAAACCCCTGCTCAAGGCAGGAAACCTTATACTATCCTGGTCACATAGTCTATTTTTGAAAACCTCTAGTGGTGAAGCATCCATAACTCCAGGAGGTAAGGTGCTCCATTGATTATTTTTTCTCACTGTCAGAAAAATTCTTACTTCTAGGTTGGATTTCTCTTTAACAAGCTTCCACATATTACTTCTTGTTCTGCCTTCAAGTGTTTTAAAGAATAAGATGCGGGTGAAGAAGGAGAGTGCAAAAGTTGCCTTGAAACTCAACATTAAGAAAACCAAGATCATGGCATCCGGCCCTCTCAATTCCTGAAAAATAGATGGGGAAGAAATGGAGGTAGTGACAGATTTTATCTTCCTGGGCTCCAAGATCACCGCAGATGGGGACTGCAGCCAAGAAATTAAAAGACGCTTGCTCCTGGGGAGGAAAGCTATGGCAAATTTAGACAGCATACTAAAAAGCAGAGACATCACCCTGCCAACAAAAGTATGTATAGTCAAGGCTATGGTTTTCCCAGTTGCAATGTATGGCTGTGAAAGTTGGACCATAAGAAAGGCTGAGCGCCAAAGAATTGAGGCCTTTGAACTATGGTGCTGGAGAAGATTCCTGCAAGTCCCTTGGACTGCAAGGTGATCAAACCGGTCAGTCCTAGAGGAGATCAACCCTGACTGCTCTTTAGAAGGCCAGATCCTGAAGTTGAAACTCAAGTACTTTGGCCACCTAACGAGAAGGAAGGACTCACTGGAGAAGAGCCTAACGCTGGGAAAGATTGAGGGCAATAGAAGAAGGGGACGACAGAGAATGAGGTGGCTGGATGAGGTCACTGAAGCAGTAGGCGTGAGCTTAAATGGACTCCAGAAGATGGTAGAGGACAGGAAGGCCTGGAGGAACATTGTCCATGGGGTCGCGATGGGTCGGACACGACTTCGCAACTAACAACAATAACAATTGAGTTATGGAAAACCATGATATCTTTTGGCACTTATGCTGCCTCATAGCCACCAATGCAGGAGCAGTTAGGGTTGAAATAATGTCAGGTACTGCAACCCCCGTTGAAATAAGGCTCCAGATGTATTTTATCAAAACTTCATTAAATTTCAAAAAATATATAAAATACAAAAAAGCAAAGAAAGGGAGTTAGGAAAAAAAGGAAAAGGAGATAACAGCAAAATTAGGAAGTGCAAGCAACAGCAACAAAAGAAAGCTATAGAAAAAAGGAACTTCCAATTTTCTTCAGTATAGATGAAAACCTATAAAACAGTGATCCTTTAAACTCGAATGGCAGCACTTCTACCGCCATCAGTGCATGTAATCATTAACAGTCCAGAGGGCAGCCAATCTGAAACCATCCACATATTAAGGGTAAGCCCTGCTGTTTTTGCAGTCATACACTGCAGTGAAATGCATCCCTTAAGAACTCAAAACTGCACTCAACAAGGCAGTTAAAATGATGGATTTTATACAGATAAGACCAAAATATTTACTGTGAAATAAGGAGTCTGCCTAACTCATTGCTGAAGTGAGATGCCAACAAACCAACAAATGTTGGTTTGATTCTATGAACCGCAAGAAGAGACACACTTTTCCCATTGGAAGATTCTTTTAACTTAGGTTGAATGCAGAAAGTGGGATATTGTAGTGATATTGGACTTATCTGAATGGCATTGATATTTCACCGTAAGGTACAAATATACTAAATAACTTCAAAATAAACTTAAAAGTTTTAAACTTCAAAGTAAAGTTAAACTAAATCTCAACTTTGGAGTGAGCAAATGTTTAAAACCAATCTTGATTGCTTTCCAAATCTCAGCAAGTTTTTATTAACATAAGAAATTTCCATCAAAATCCTGGTGATGCCACACCTGCCTGACTTCTGTGTCACAGTCAGCAAAGACTTCCCCCCTCCAATCCAAGTACTGGATTGGCCTAGAATCTTTTTTTTTTGTACTTCCTAATGTCTTTGAACTGCCATTAATGGGATGACTGATGGACATTTCTATTGACTTCACATTACAAACATTTCCTCATGTAGAACTGCAGAATTTCTGGATACAGCTTTTAAGAGCAAATTCTGAAATTGCCTGTCAAGTATTGAGATATTTTATGATGTTTACATGGGAAATCCATTCTTTACATGCAGAGACAAAAACACAAACCTAGAAGTAGAACTTACAGAATGAAACTTAAGGGTGTAGATTGAGATTAGACATGAGATGAACGTCTTGACAGTAGCACCATAAAGTCACGCTTCTGAACTCACCTTTCCCAGGGACAATGGCCAACAAGCCCAGAATCCACAGCTGGATCCATCTTTCCATATTATTTGCCACTTTCTTGCTCTCCACTGACGAGATGCTGTCTCTCTCGAGACCAGGAGTGAAGTAAGCACAACTTCCTTTCCCCTTTTTGCTTTATTATCCTTCCTTCCTTCCTTCCTTATTTATTTACTTTTTGAAAGAATCTTGCAAGAGGCTGAGTGTCCCCAACACAATGGGCGTGAACTGTTGGCAGCCAGTGAAATCATGCCACCTTGAAAGCTTTGACAGACTTTGGTGGTCAGGACTGCATGGAGAAACTGGGATATTATCCTTGAGATGAGACAGCTGAGGGGAGAGTTCAACATTTCTGAAAGACTGGGCAGGTGAGAGGGAAATATCTAAGCTTGCTCTCTCAAATCTCGGAGGAACACTGGCCTTATACCACAGGAAAAGGGGAGAACATTAGGAAATGTCTCCGAGAGTTGGAGTGGATCAGTTGGGGAACAAACAGCCAGGGAATGTCTGGGTTCCTGCGTTGAACAGCAAGATACAAGTGGTCCTTGACATACAGCCCCATTCACTTAATGATAGTTCAAAATCACAACAGCTTTGGAAAAAGTAATCTGCAACCTGTCCTTAGAATTACGGCCATCGCGTCACCCCCAGGGCCACTTGTGCACAGTTTGGGAGCTTGGCAACCAGTTCACATTTATGATGGTTGCAGGGTCCTGCAGTCACATGGTTGCAATTTGTGACCTTCCCAGCTGATTTCAAACTGAGCAAGCTGGTTTGGTTAACCACGTGATTTGTTTAATGACTGCAGTAAAAACTGTTGTAAAATCAAGTCCAACCACATAATGACTTATGTAACAACCACATTGCTTAGCGACTGAAATTCCGGTCCTGTTTGTGACTGTAAGTTGAGGACTGTCTGTGGACAGGGTCACCCAGGGCTCCGACATTCTGTTTATTGGAGGTGGGCAAGCAGAGGTTGCAGAAGAATTCCCCTCTGTTCCCCTATCAAGCAGGCCTTTGTGCTTGTGGCAAAATCTTCCAGAGGAAACACTCCTCGTGCTAACTGAAGATCATGGTCTATCTACACAAGTCCTCTTGTTTTTCATTTTTCCTGAATGGCTCTGGGCAGCCACCTCCTTGCTGGTTGGAGAATCAGCTACTGGTAAGATCAGAGCAGATACAGGAACTACAAGTGTCTCTAATGTTCTCTGTATTTTTCCTCCAGCTCCTCCCTTGGGTCAGTCCTACAGCTTTTTGAAGAAACTTATTTTGGCAATCCAGGGATAATTTATGGCTAATTGTTCTCCATCTATAAGTTACCAGCAACAATAGCATGTTAGTGTTATTCTTCAGTCAACCTTAATTTGTGGATCTGTGCATGTACACAGATGTACTGTATATACCAGTGCATATCTTGTATCACACTTTTCTATCAAAGACTTTCAAATAAAAATAAAAAATTATCTTGAAGATTGATTGATATCAAGTCGCTGTCGACTCTTAGCAAACATATAGATGTGTCTTCTCTCTCACAATACATCCATAACTTAATCTTCAGGTCTTTCAACGGTGGCCCCATTGCCATTCTAACTGAGTTCATCCTCCTTGCCACTGGTTGCTCTTGTCTTCTCTTTCCTTTCATTTCCCCCAGCATTTGAGCCTTATCCAGAGAACTGATCTGTGATTTTAATAATATAAGTCCTTGTATCTGTCAAGATAAATTATTCTGCTTTGAACACATAATGTCATGGTTCCGACAGACAGAGACAAATAAAGCAGAACTCCGAGGCCTGCGAATCCCTCAAAGAACATGTTTATTAGTTACAAAATATTGGCATGGTCAAGAGTGAAACCAAGTCTGGATACACATGTAACAATTCCCCAATACAAAGTTAAAAAATCCCACCCATAAAACTATGCAGAATCTGAAGTAGAATGATTTGTCTTGAGGGATACAAGGACTTAGGTATGTTGAAATCACAGGGGCCTGCCAGCATACTGATTGCTCTATTGTGATTATTGTACAAGAAAATAGAAGATACCACAGACAATCCCAGGTGGACCCAAAAGTCAGGGGGGACTTTCTGAATTCCTTCTGGATGCCTTATTCAGCACTTCCCCTCCACAGGTTTCTCAGTTCACCCTCAAATTCAATCCCACTTTTCTGCACAGCATCCTCTCCTGGGGTAATTCTTAAATAAGAGACTTTAAAGCAGGTCAGGACCAGAAGGCCCAAGAGAACAGCCGGGGGTGTTGATGGTGGGAGAGAGAAGGGTGGCACCTAAATGTAAATAAATAAATCTGCAATTTACGACAGGGTTTTAAAACAAGAAACTTAAGCATTTCATTGGCTTAAGACATTTATATTGTTTTAAAAGCCCCAAATCAAAATGCTGTTACATAGTATTCTCTGGTGCACCTTTGGGAGTCTTTGAGGTCCTCATGGACATTATGTAGAAGGAAGCCCCCTCCCTCTATTTCCATATTGCCTGGCACCAAAGCTCCTTCTTCAAGTCCTTGGACAGCCCTTTGACTGAAATGGTAAAGGCTTTCCTGCTCAAGCAGTGGTTGGACTAGAAGACCTCCAAGGTCTCTTCCAATTCTGTAATTTTATTATTCTTCATTGTATGAAATTTGTCATCACGATTCTTTCTAAAAGCCACATTGCTCTGCTACTCTGGACAAATGCACTGGAAAACAACCCAAGGTCTTATGGAAAACTGCACCAACCTCTCTGTCTCATTGGGGAACTCAAGCTTTTGACCAAGGCCAGCCAAGCCTTCTCAGGATGCAAGAGATCAACAGCCTTTTCACTTTGTTCAAGTCCAGCAGACCTACTGAGGCTGCCTTGCAAAATGCAAGAGCTGGGATTCCTTAAGTTACAAAAGAGAGAAGATGCTGACCAGAAGAACAGTTGCTTCTCCTTTTCCTGGGATGACACCAGCTTGCAGGGGGTGACTCATAAATGGAAACACTTTAAAAAGGGGGGGATATTTTTCCCCATAATTGCAACACCACTCCTCCATAGAGGAAACTGGAGGAGTTTGTAGAGAGTGATTACTAAGGAAGAGCCATTGATGTAATGGCAATTTTACAGACTCTGATGAATGCAGGAACTATTTCCACAATGCCAAGTGGGCACATTCAGTGAGCAACAATCCTGGCCATTTTCACTTCCCATTTCTGAAACTGTGATGTAATCAGCTTTCTATTACTGCAATTACTTGCAGAACAGGAGACATACAACATTTTTGCATGATGAGGGAAGTGGAGACTAAAGCATACAATGAATGATTGTGGCAACTGGGAATGTCTATGTCATGGTTAGGATAGATGAAACCAATTAAAAGAACTTCAAGGCAAATATTTCTTCCTTAAAGAACATTTTATTCAGGAAACAAAGTATCAGCACTTACATAGTTGAACCCAAAACGGAGATACAAAGTAACAAGTTGCAATTCCCACCCCAAAGAAGCTGTCAGAAATCACATGCTCCAATTAACGCAAAACACAGGCTTTCCTTCCCAGCTCCTCAGCCCGCCAAAACTTTATCAAGCAATGTCCTTGAATTCCCACACAGCTGCAGTTGTTATGGCTAACTAAACCCTCAAGCATTTACCCCATCCCCCCTTCTACATCTAAACTTCAAAACAGTAAAAAGCACTCAAAAGCAAAGGTAACATGGCTGCTGAGTCTCAGTTGTCATAGCGTTGACATCCATTGTCACAGCGTTGACAGTCTACTCTAACAAATAGAATAACTAGGGTGACATGATAACAGAACAGAGGAGAACAGAATAGAGCTGGAAGAGACCTTGGAGGTCTTCTAGTCCAGCCCCCTGCTCAAGCAGGAGAACCTATACCATTTCAGACAAGTGACTGTCTAGCCTCTTCTTAAAAACCTCCAGTGATGGAGTGCTCATGATAGTCTGCCAATTTTTGATGGACTGTCACGGAGAAGAGAGCTTGACCTATTCTCCAAAGTACCTGAGGACAGAACCAGAAGTAATGAGTGGAAAATCATTAAAGAGAGATCCAACCTAGAATTAAGGAGAAATTTCCCAACAGTGAGAAGAACAAATCAATGCAACTGCTTGCCTCCAGAAGCTGTGGGTGCTCCATCACTGGAGATTTTCAAAAAGAGACTGAAGAGCCTTTTGTTCAGAGTGGAATTTAGAATAACAGAATAACAGAGTTGGAAGGGACCTTGGGGGTCTTCTGGTCCAACCCTCTGCTCGAACAGCAGACCCTATACTATTTTAGACAAATGGGTGTCAAAGATAGCTATCATGTCCCCCCAGTCCTTCTCTTTCATAGGCTGGACATATCTACTCCCTCAATTGTTCTTCATACAATTTAGCCTCAATACCTTTTATTATCTTTGTTGCTCTTCTCTGCCCACTTTTCAGGGTCTCAACATCTTTTTTGTATTGTGGTGATCAGAACTGGATGCAGTATTCCAAGTGTGGCCTCACTTCTTGTTGTCTTGACACCGTTGATGCTTTTTTAGCAGCTGCAGCACATGGCTGGCTCATACTTAGGTGGTGGCCCACTTGGTGAACCACTAGGTTGAACATTTATACTAGACTCAAAAAAGTATTTTCATGAATTCAGAGCATTTTGGTTTCCCTAGCAGGGTTTATTAATTGTATCATCCCTCACACACGTGTACACCCACACAAACATTTTATCTTCACTACAATATACAAAATATAGAAGAACTGTTGCATAAGCAAAGAAGGCAGAAACCTCTCTTAAGCCCAAGGAAAGCCACTCTCTGGAGGCGGGGGCAGGGGGGAGGGAGCAATAAGATTCTCTTATTGTAGCCCATCTCATAAAGTTCCAGTCTTCCTGCAGAGCTGATTTTCAGATCTGGCTACCTAATGGATGCTGAGAATAAATCACCTAGGAAGAGTAGTACAGAGACAATTGCAGAAACAGTGAGAGATAAAGGTAAGTCAGAAGAATGTGCTAAGATTGCCAAAGTATGCTACCTTGAACTTCTTCCAGTTTCTTCAAAGTAAAACCAGAATATTGATTCTCAAGACAGCAAAATGTTTCCTGGCAAGAAGGAAAATGTAGAGTTCTTCTATTTTTTTCTCAATTTCTCCAGGAAGTTGATGCACATTCCACTGGGCAATTGTGAACAGCTAGTTGGAGGAGCAAATTTCCAGCTTGAAGTTGTTAAAAATATGATGGACTATCTATCTCTAGGGCCAGAGAGCATAATGATCTGCCTGAACCTCTCTCTGCTGCTGCTGCAAAAACATGTTCTATGCCAGGCAAGAGGGAGAATCGGTCCTTCACTCCATCCCTTAAAAACATTGCTGGTTCTTGCATATCCTTCCACTATTATACTCTGCCTGAGACAGAAGGCTGAAGATGCCTGTAATTTTGCTTTAAATGAATTTCACTGCTGGTATTCACAAATTTGCTGCTTACAATAAAACTTTTTTGGTTTTCATTAAAATTTCTCAGGCGCTTTGTCTCTGAAGGAGCTTTTTCTTGTATTTGATTTCTTTGACATTGTAAGGTCCCGCCTCAGCTATTCCCTCAAGAAAGCAGAACTCTTGAAATGAGCAGTATTTCAAAAGCAACTTTTATTGAGAGGTAGTGATTGCAGGCAGGAACTAAATTTCTCATGTGAAAAAGTTTGGCTAAACTCCAGTTGGTCAAACCCCTCCCCACCACCCAGTCCAGGACAGCCAATCCAGAAGTGCAAAGTGTTGTGAGAACGCCAAGCCGAAAAGGTGATAAAAAGTTGATCTCAGACCTTGGTTCTGGGAGATGAGACAAAGCAGATGGCCCCAGGCTCATCCCTCCCCCTCTGCTTTCCCAGGAAGATACATCAAAGCAAAAGAGGAACAAAGCAAAATGGATTTATTTCAGAGAAGCCCCAAGGTTCCTCCCTCCCACCAGAAGGGCAACGTCCCGATAGGGATCTATGCGGACCTGACAGACATGCTTATGACAACTTAAAAAAAAAAGATACAGAACAATTCAGTGAAGATTTGTGCAAGTATCTACAAAAATTCACACAAAACAGTACTGACTGGGCTCCCTCACTCACAACCTGGAAGTGGCCTCTCACAACTCTTCCAATCAAGGAGGGTAATTCAGATTAATTTCATGCCCACTTTCAGATTATTGTTGACATCTTTTATATACATCATTTATACAGCCATTTTCATATTATTTAGTAATGAAACAGAAGATAAATTAATAAACCAAGCACAATTTTAAAAACTCAACATTCAGAAAACATTGTTTTCCACAGCACTGAAATGGCGGCCCAGGAATAAGCTTCAGTGATGAAGTCAAAGAGTCCCATCAAAGTGACAAACTTTATAAACCAGGAGTCCCTAATTTTTTTTCATATTTGTAATGTGCAAGTTAGAAGAAATCATAAGCCTCCATACAAACAGTCATGTGTATACATTAGCTCATTTTTCCTTGAAGATCTACTTCTCCTTTTAAAACCACATTCTTAGAGCAGAAGCAGAAGCTTTCATTAATAACTGAATCAACTGCCAGAGCTAATGTTATGCTACAAGAGTCATGGCACGCTACTTCTCATTTGACTGGAGCTGTGGGTAAACTCCAGTGTGCCCTCAAGGTCATTGCAACCCTCATATGGGTCATTGCAACACTAGGAGTGCCTGTCTCTGTTACTGGCCTTCTCACCCACTTTCCTTGTATAAATGAAAATTGGTCCAATTCTTCTCAGGCTAGGTGCCTCCAAAACTGGAAAGGAAATTAGAATACAGAATAACAGAATTGGAAGAGACCTTGGAGGTCTCTTAGTCCAACTCCCTGCCCAAACAGGAAACCTTATACCATTTCAGACAAATGGCTGTCCAATCTCTTCTTAAAAGCCTCCAATGACGGAGCACCCACAACTTCTGGAGGCAAGCTGTTCCACTGGTTAATCGTCCTCACTGTCAGGAAATTCCTCCTCAATTCTAGGTTGGATCTCCCTTTAATGATCTTCCACTCATTACTTCTTGTCCTGCCCTGGAGAATAGGTAGAAACCACCACCCCCATTTGCAAGTCTATTGTAGAATCAGTTTTACACACCTGCAAGCAAAAAGCAAACAAGAGCCCAACACAACTGACAGGAAGATTTGACAAACTGCAATCGGTTTTCTGATTGATGCTAATTTAGTCACAAGAGAGGTAAATCTGAAACTTCTGCAGCCTTGAGGAGCTCCCTGGCCAGAGGATGGCCCAGGTTGGCCAGAGGATGGGAAACAAAGCAGGAGGATAATGCTGGTGAACTCATTTCAAGTTAAGGGCAACTTTCAAAGGGAAAAGGCTCATTTTGTAGGACACACTCTGGCAACCCAAACTGGAAGAGTGTGTGTCAAAAGCCTCCCCAGTGAGGCTTTTGACACAGCAGCGAGTTGGATAGCAAATTCATCTTCCAGATCTCCTGTTCTGCCTAAAATGCTAAAGTACATGTCAGCCTAATTTCCTGACTTCATCCTCTCTCTTGGGTCTGGACCCAGAGAAATCTGTTTTAAAACCTCAAGGTAGGCTTAGTTGACCAACTTCATTGATCAGCTTTCATTCTTGTATTCCAGCACAGGTTAGTCTGCTAATAATCACTGCTTTTTTTCTTGCTCAGAAACAGATGCTGCTAGTGGCAACACCTAAGAAAAGCAAAATATAAGAAGCATCAGAACCATATAAAGCAGGCAAACAATCCAACTCAGTCTTTGCACAAATAAACTGCCATGTGGAAGTCAACTCAAATTAAGACAGTGTAATTTGTCCTAGAGCAGGTGAGCTTCCCAGAGGGATTATCTCCAATTTCCCATCAGGATGGGGAAGAGGATCAGTGTCTTTGGAGGGATTCTAATCCTCTCATCCCTTAGAGCAGGAGTGGGGAACTATGGCCATTTTATGACCTCTGGACTTCAACTCCCATGGCTGGCTCAGGAATTCTGGGAGTTAGTCCACAAGACATAAAGGGGCCATAGTTTTCCCCCTCTGCCTTAGAGAAATGAAACCATCCTGTGATCTCCTGCAGGGGAAAATGCTTTCCCCACCAGCTCCCCCAACCCCACTTCAACATTCCACAGGTGGAACTTCATGGCAGCTTTGTCTGTGAGATTAACCACTAGTCTACACTCCAGGAAGAAATGAACAGAAACATACACAGTCCTCATTTAGCAACCACAATTGGGACTGGCAACTTGGTCCAAGTGAAACTATGATTGTGCTTTACAACCTTACTTCAATTGTCCAATAAGTTCTTTGTAGCAGCCCCTCAAATATGGAAGACTGCTATGTTACCTCTAGTCCTTCTTTTCACTAGATTAGACATACCTGCAATTCCTGCAACTGTTCATGTTTTAGCCTCCTGTCCCCTAATCATCTTTGTTGCTCTTCTCTGCACTCTTTCCAGGGTCTCAACATCTTCTTTATATTGTGGTGACCAAAACTGGATGCAATATTCTAAGTGTGGTCTAAGGCTTTATAAAGTAGTACTAACACTTCACATGATCTTGATTCTATCACTCTGTTAATGCAGCCTAAGATTGTATTGGCTTTTTTTGGCCGCTGACACACACTCTTGGATCATATTTAAGTGGTTGTCCACTAGGACTCCAAGATCCTTCTCACAGTTACTGTTATTGAGCCACATTTCACCTAATCTGTAATTGTACATTTGGTTTTTCTTTCCTAAAACCTTGTTTTTCTCTACACTGAATTTCATTTCCTAACAATCAGGACAATTAACTAGTGGAACAGCTTGCCTTCAGAAATCGTGGGGGTTTTTTATACAGTTCTTTCAACGTTGGACTTAATACATCTTGTAATGCTATATAAAATTCTGTGGGAAGACCATCTGGGCCCGGAGTCTTATCTTTTTTTTTTTGCCTTTTTATGGCTTCTATAATCTCCATCATTGATATTTTTCCATTTAGTATATTTCGAATATTCTCCGGGATTTTTGGCAAGTCTGCTTTTTTTAAGTACGACTGTATTTTTTCTTTAGGAATTTCCTCTGCCTTATAAAGTATCTCATAGTAGTCTTTAATAATTTTTTTCATTGCATCATTGTGGAACTGTAATTCTCCTTTTGAATCTTGTAGCTTATTTATCATTCTTTTTTCTTTTTCTTTCTTCAATCTATATGCTAGCCATCTCCCCGGCTTATTGGCCTTTTCAAAGAAATTCTGTTTAGTCCGTTTAATCTGTTGAGCCATTATTTCCGTCTCAGCCAGGTTTAATTTATGCTTTATTATCTCCATTTGTTTCTTGAGGACTTTCTTTTGTGGGTCTGTTTGTAGTTCCAATTTTTTAAGTTCTTCTCTCAGCTTTAACTATAATCGTTTCTTTTCTTTATTCTTTTTAGAAGCATAAGTTATAGCCAGCCCTCTGAAGTATGCTTTGGCCGTGTCCCATACATTTTGAAGGGATGTTTCTTCTTTCTTGTTTATTTTGGGGGAAAAATTCCATTTCCTTTGTTGCTAGTTGTAAGAATTCTTAGTTCCTTTCCAGGTCATTTTTATTGGATTGTGGTCTGCCCAAACATTAGTTTCTATCTCCACCTCTTTTGTATTATCATTTTCAAGTCGAAAGATGTCCATATCATATCAATTCTAGACCATGATTTATGTCTATTTGAATAGAATGTATATTATAGTTTTTCTGAGTTTCTCTCTCTCCATATGTCTTGAATACACAATTCTTCTTTCATTTTTGAAAACGCTTTAGGTAGTATATTTCCTCCTTTTCTCCCTTGTTTATGGCTTTTATAATCCAAACTCGCATCTGCTATTGCATTAAAGTCTCCCATTATACAAAGATTTTGGTAATTTAAGTCCAGTATTTTCTTGTGTAGTTGTTGATAAAATTGCTCTTGGTTATCATTAGGTGCATATATTGCTACCATCAATATCTGTTTTTGATCCACCATAATTTCCACCATTAGTATTCTCCTCTCTTCATCTGCATAGATTTGTTTGGGATTCATTTTTTCTTTAATATAAAGGGCTATTCCTCTTTTCTTTTGAGAGGCAAGTGTAAAATAAAGTTTGCCATTATTCGGTTGTTCTAGGATTTTGAAATGTTGTCTCTTTTTTTTTTTTTTTTTTTTTTTATATATATTTTTATTTTTTTTAAGACAACAAAACATAACACACATAAACATACAATGTATACTCCTTTTTTTTTTTTAAACAGCAATTTCGTAACTGTAATCTTCTGTTATTTACATTTTCCCCCTTTATTCTTCTTTTTTAAAAAATATTTGTCCTTGTTGTCCCATTGTTTCTTATTTCCATTTTCTTCATTCATACTATATTTCATATTAAGAATAATACATATTATTACTATACATTATTGTACATTATTATACACACATTTTCCCTTTCTTGACCTTTCTGCATTTATTTTCATTTGTTATTTCTAGTCTCCAACCAATCATACCACTTATTCCATATTACATAGTACTCTGTGTCTTCCCTTTCTTTTATCTCTTTTGTTAATTTGTCCATCTCCGCACAGTCTAAGATTTTCCTTATCACTTCTTCCTCTGATGGTGTATTCTCATTTTTCCAGAACTGTGCGTAGACTATTCTTGCTGCCGTTGTTATGTGTAAGATTAAGTACCGTATTTCTTTACTGTATTTTCTATTTAAGATACCCAGCAGAAAGATCTCTGGTTTCCAATCTACAGGTTGATCTATTATTTCTACCATCCATCTTCTTATTTTAGTCCAGTATTTTTTTGCAACGAGGCATGTCCACCATAGATGGTAATATGTTCCATGTACCTTTTTACATTTCCAGCATATCGGTGAGTTGTTCTGGAACATCTTAGCAAGCTTTGCTGGTGGAAGATGCCATCTGTAAAACATCTTCAACTGATTTTCCTTGAATGCCGCAGACATAGTCAATTTTATGTTTGTTTCCCATATTTTTTCCCATTTCGCCAATTCTATGTTGTATCCGAAATTTTTTGCCCATCTAATCATTGTGTCTTTGACAACCTCATCTTCCATTTTATATCTCAGTAGATATTTATATATATTACTAATTAATTTTATTTCTGTTCCATGTATAATTTTATCCAATTCTTGCGATTCTTTTTGTATTTCGTATAATTTTTTGTCCTCTGTATATTTAGATTGGATTTGTGTGTATGTCCACCAATCAATCTCTCTGCCTACATCTTGTTCCAATTCTTGTTTTGTTTTCAGATTTCCCTGTTCATTTACCAATTCCTTGTATCTAATTATCTTATTTATGTCCAGTAGGTTTGGGTGTTTCAGAGCTTCTGTTGGGGATAGCCACATTGGAATTCTTATATAATGTTTTTGTTTTATCTTTTCCCAAGTCTGTAGCAATGCATCCCTAACTATATGTCTTCGAAAGTATCTATGTACTTTATATTTTTCGTCCCATAGAAATGCATGCCACCCCGCTTGCAAGTCGTGTCCTTCAAGTGTTAAAATTCTAGTATTTTCCAATTTCATCCATTCTTTTAGCCAAGTTAGGCTTGATGCTTGGTAATATATTTCCCACTCTGGTAATGCCAATCCCCCTTTATCTTTCGTATCTTGCAAGAGTTTTAATTTAATCCTAGGTTTTTTCCTTTGCTATATAAATTTAGTAACCAATTTATTTAATTCTTGAAAGAATGTTTTCCCTAGTTTTATTGGAATAGCTTGGAACAGGAATAATATTTTTGGCAATATATTCATTTTGATCGTTGCAATCCTCCCTAAAAATGAAATTTGTAGGTTTTCCCAATTTTCTAAATCTTTTTTTATCTGGTGTAGTATTTTATCATAATTATCCTCCTTAATTGAGGAGCACTTCGCTGTAAGCCAAATCCCTAAATATTTTATTTTTTTTGTTACGCTTATTTTTGTTTTATCTTCCAATTCGCTTTCCTGTGCCTTTGTAAGATTTTTGGTTATTAATTTGGATTTATTCTTATTAATCTTAAGTCCGGCTACCTCACCAAATTCTTCTATTTTTTGAATTAATTTAGGGCCGGTTTCTAATGGGTCTTCCAAAATAAATACCAAATCATCAGCGAAGGCTTGGACCTTATATTCTTCCTTCTTAATTTTTAAACCCTTTATTTCTTGATCCTCTCTAATTTTTGTCAAGAGTATTTCTAATGATAAAATAAATAGAAGAGGAGAGAGTGGGCACCCTTGTCTTACTCCTTTAGTTATCTCAATTTTTTCTGTCATTTCGTCATTCATAATTACCCTAGCTGTTTGTTTAGTATATATTTTCTCAACCATCTTTCCAAATTTTGTCCCAAATTCCATGTAGTTCAGTTGTGTTATAATAAATTTCCAGTTCAAATTATCAAATGCCTTCTGGGCATCAAGGAAAACCAGTGTAGCTTGTCTTTCAGAGTGGACTTCATAAAATTCTAAGGTGTTCATTATTATCCTCATATTGTTTTTTATCTGTCGTCCTGGTAGAAATCCATTTTGATCTGGGTGGATGTAATTATTCAAGATTTTTTTAATCCTTTCTGCTATTATTGTTGCAAATGTCTTATAATCTGTATTCAGTAAAGAAATCGGCCTATAGTTTTGAATTTGTTGCAGGTCTGAATCTTCCTTAGGGATGAGAGTAATAATTGCTTCAGTCCAAGATGGCGGTATCTTCGCCTCCTCCAGCACCTCATTACAAATCTCCAACATTATCCATTGTAGTGACTCTTGTATATTTTTATAAAACTCAACCGGAATTCCATCTGGTCCTGGTGATTTATTATTTTTTTGTTTTTTCAATGCTGTTTCTAGTTCTATTGCGGTTATTGGTCTATTCAACATTTCCTTTTGTTCTTCTGTGATTTTGCTCATTTTTGCTGCCTCTATATATTGTTTAACTTTATCATCTGCTATATCTTCCTGATAGTATAGCTTTGAGAAGAAATTTTGTATTATGTTCTTTTTCTCTTCCCGTCTATATTGTACTGTTCCACTTTCATCTTGTAGTTGATGTATTGCTCTTTTACCTTTTTCTTTTTTTAATTTATAGGCCAACCATCGACCGGTTTTATTCGCGTTTTCAAAGTAATTTTGTTTCGCCATCCTAATTTTCTGTGCCATTTCTTTTTGTGTTGTCAGATTAATCTTGTGTTTTATAATATTCCATTTTTCCTTTATCTTTTTGTTTTGTGGATCCTTCTGTAGGTCACTTTCTGTTTCTTTAAGTTCTTCTTGCAGTTTTTCTTGTTGAAGTCTCCTATCTTTATTTTTCTTAGAATTGTATGCAATTGTCAATCCTCGAATGTAGGCTTTTGTGGTATCCCACAAATTTTGTGTTGATGTCTCTTCCTTTTTATTTACCTGAAAAAATAATGTCAGTTCCTTTTCTAGCATCTGTATATATTGTTTGTCTTTACATAGTCTTTGATTCATTGACCATCTTTTTCTCTGTTTCTGGCCTTTCCATTTTATTGTTATTGGGTTGTGATCTGCCCAGTCATTAAGTCCTATTTCAATTTCCTCTATCCCGTTCTGTATTTCTGTTGTTACCCAGGCCATATCGATCCTGGACCAGGATTGATGCGGATACGAATAAAATGTGTATTGTTTGTCTGATCTGTGTGTCTCTCTCCATATATCCCGAAGGTTGAGTTCTGTTACCATGTTAAAGAATGATTTTGGTAATATATTTTTCTTCTTTTTGCTCTTTTTACTACTTTTATAGTCTTTCTTAACATCGACTATTGCATTTAGATCCCCAATCATACAAATATTTTCATAGTCCAGATCCACTAGTTTCTTATGTACCTTTTTAAAAAAATCATGTTGGTTATTATTTGGTGCATATACTGCCGTTAATAAAGTTTGTTTTTGCCCTAATTCTATTTCCAACATTAAAATTCTCCCCTCTTCATCCGAATATATTAATTTTGATTTTATTTTTTCTTTAACATATATAGCAATTCCTCCTTTCTTGTTTTGTGCTAGTGTTGTGTATAGTGTTCCTAATTTTACATTCTCTAGTAGTTTTCTATAATCCTTTTTTATATGAACTTCCTGTAGACATATCACGTCTGCATCCAATTTCCTTAATTTATTAAACGTTTGTACTCTTTTTCTTGGTATGTTTAAACCATTAATGTTTACAGAAAAGAGCTTAATTGCCTCTCCCGTTTTTTACTTGATCTGGTTTTTTTGTGCTTCTTGTCTCTATTACCCTTCCTTTTGCTCCTTCTCTTTCTAACCTTTCTCTTTCTTGTTTCTTTTGCTTTTCTCTTTCTCGTTCAAATTCTTCTATTAGGTCTTCCTCCTGACTTTTACTCTCTGGCTCTTCCCTACTTTCTTGTTCTTCTCCCTGCGCAAAGTGACATTCATAAAAATCCTGCGCTTTCTCGAGTGTGTCTATCTTATATTTTTTTTCTTGCCATGTTACAAATATGCCTTCAGGTACTAACCATCGAAACATAACTTTGTATTTAGTTAATTGGGTTGTTAGAAATTGGTATTCTCGTCTCTGATTTCGTATTCTACGTGGTATTTGCTTTAATACAATTATTTCTTTACCCTTATATACTATCTGTTTGTCTCTTGTTTTTTTATATATTTCATCCCTTATTGATCTTCTAGTCAACCTTATATGTACCTCTCTCGCCAGTCTGTGCCTACGTGCATAATTTGTATATACTCGATAAATTTCATCTATGTCTCTTCTTGCGTCCTGTTTGTCCTTTCCTAATATCTCGGCCAATATCTCCGCCATCTTCTCTCCCAAATCTTCTTCTTTTTCCTCTACGATATTTTGAAATCTTAGGAAGAACGCAGCTTTTTCCAATTCCAAGAGGGTAATAGATTGGGTCAGCTCTCTGTTTGCTTGTTTGGATATCTGATCCATCTTTTCTATTTTGCCATCAACTTGATCTATTTTTGTTTCAACTTTTTGAATTCTTTGTTCGTTCTTCATCATTGTTTGTTGTATACTCTCTATCTTGTCATTCATGTTTTTAATTTCATTTTTGATTTCTTTGTGGTGAGTTTTTGTTTCTTCATGATTATTTGCTATTGCCTCTTGGGTTTTCGTCATTGTTTCCTGCATCATTTGTAACATTGTCTGTATACTCTGTGGGTTCATCGCCAATTCTACTTTTTCTTTTTCTTTCCCCAACATGGTTCCTATCGTTCTTTGACCTATAGGAGAGGCCATTATAGGTGTGGGATTTATAGCTGTTTTTTTACTTATTTTAGTTGTTGCTGTGGTACTTGTCATTTTTATTACTTGGATAATATTTTCCCACACTTGCATATATCAATTTTATATAACGTTAAGGGTTAACCTTAAAAATAAGATTACAAATAGAGTTATACCTTTTCTTATCCCACTATTATATAATATAATTTATAATACTCTTAACACCTCTTTTGTATATTTCTGTAATACTCCACACAATGCATATACATATACTATTCTCAAAATATTATCACCACTCTTAATTTCATTCACTATCACTCTTGTTTAAATAATCACCTTTCTCTCTATGATCCCTGTTTGTTAACAGGTGCTGCAATATTGCATCAGCCTTTTTTCTCTCTGTCTCAGTTTAATGTGTCCACAGATCCACCAAATGTCACCTTATTTCCTCTTCTGTATACCCAATAAATCCAAAACGTCCACTAGTCACTTTGTCCAGATATATGTCAGTTAAGATTCAAATTTCAATGGTATTTGTTCTTCAAAAATAAGATCCAGTAATTGGTATTAAGTTTCTCCGTTGTCTCACTTCAACTTTTAATCCTTATGTTGATTTTTTCAAAGTCTCTTAATCACCCTTTGTTGCCTCTGGCCATCTCCAGTCCTTTCTCTGGTTTCAATCTCTGCTTCTTACAGCTTTTAAATTCCAGCCTTTCACGTTTTATAAGCTTTACTGTGGGCTCTCTGCTTCTTCTCGCTGCTCTCGTTCTGCTCTAAGGCTCCCTTCTCCGCTCTATTCAATTTCAGTTGCCGCTGTGTCTCTCTCCTTATCGCTTTGCTTTTTCCGCGCCTTCTATCAAATATTCCTCACCTCCTTCAGGGGTTTCTCCTCTGCCGTACGAAGCTGTCAGTTCTACTTTTCACTTCCCTCTCAGGCTGTCGCCATCGCTCCCGGCCGGCCTTAAAGACCGGCTTCTTCTCCGCCAATTTTAAGAGTGCTGCTCCTGTCTGCTCGGGTGTTTGCTTTACACCCGGCTTCTCTGAAGCTTCCTCTTTAATTTACCGGTCTCTCCGGGATCGGTAAAGCCCTTACCGGGCTCTTAGCGAAGAAATTTCCAGGATTTAGGAACAGAGATCTGTTCCTTCACCCGCTCCACGATGACGTCACAACCGGAAGTCGAAATGTTGTCTCTTAATGTGTGTCTCTTGGAAGCAAATTATGTCCATTTTTAGTTTTTGTAGTCTTGTAAAACATTTTCTCCTTTTTAAAGGAGAGTTTAGTCCATTTATATTTATTGATAAGATTCCAATCTCCTCCATCTCTTTCAATTATATCTAGGTCTCAATCGTCTAGTCGATCTTATCTGTCTCTGGTCTCTCGGTCTTGCTCCTTCTTCTGAATATGTATTTTTGACTTCTTCCTCCTCTGTTTGTTTAGCCGCTCTTTCAACTACCATTTCTTCTTGCTTCTTGGGTTCAGGGTCACCTTTTTCCAAGAATGCTCTGTGGTTGTCAAAAAATTCCATTGCTTTAAGTGGTGTGTCCAGTCTGTATCTTTTCGTGTCCCAGTAGATTAAGATCCCTTCTGGAATCAACCATCTAAAATTCACTCCTTTTTCAGCCAATTTCCTGGTTAAAAACTGATAGTCTCTTCGGGCCTCTCTTATACTTCTAGGAATTTGTTTGAGAACTACTATTTCTTTTTCTTTGTATTTTAACGGTTCATCTCTTACTTTTCTCAGAATCTCATCTCTTATGGATCTTTTAAGAAATCTAACATGGACTTCCCTGGGCACTTTATTTCTTCTAGCATAGTTTGAATTGACTCTATAGATCTGATCCAATTCTCCTTCCATTTGGGTCTTCCCCATTCCTAGAACATCTGCAAGTAACTCTGTTATCAGATCCAAGAGATCCTCTTCCTTGTCTTCTATTATATTTTGGAATCTTAAAAAATATGAGGCCCGTTCCATTTCTATAACTGCCAACGAGTCTTCCAATTCTCCATTTATTTGGGTCAATTTTTCATTTTCATCTTTTAAGGTTTCTAATTTCTGGTCAACTTCAACTGATTTCTCTTCAATTTTTTGAATTCTTTGTTGATTGTAATCATCTGGTTAAACTTTTCAATTTGGGAGTCTATATTAGTAATTTTTTGATTCATTTTGTCAAGATCATTTTTCAACTCTTCATGATTTTTTCGTTGAGGTTGCCGTCTGGGCTGCAATTGCTTGCAAAATTGCTTGAGTATCTTTTTGGTGGACATCCATCTTTTCCTGCTGCAGCATTGTCATAATTGATTTCTGATATACTGGACTTGCAGAAGTCGAGGCAGGGGCATAAGATCCTTTTTCCCAAGTTTAGATAGATTTGAAGCGCTCATCTTTGTCTTTACGTCTTATATTGTAATCCACCAGGTAGCCAAATGGCCAGCTTTTATAATCCAATAAGCTCCTATTTATTAGGAGGGAAAATCCATAAAAGTAGTTAAAAAACATAAAAAGGAAAAGGAAAAATAAAAATAGCAACAGAGAAAAAAGGAGGGAAAAAAGAAGAAGAAAAAAGGGAGAGGGAAAATGCCCCCAAAATACACAGGAAAAAAGAAAAAAGAAAAGAAAAAGTAAAAAGTAAAAATATCAAAATTATAATCCACCAAAATCTGTTCTGGGAAGTTTCCTAATTTTCAATTCTTCTAGGACAGCTTGTTATAGTTCCAAAAGACACAGTGTTTATAATCCAGGGAGGCAGATGGCTCCAAATACTATTTGTTTGTAAATATAGTCTATCTTATAAAGCCACGTAGACCAAGAGAAAGTCTTTTCTCCAGCAAGGTTTCAAGGACTTTCAAATAAATACTGTCTGGGCATGCAGCCAAAATTCTAATCTGAATAAGGTTCAGTCAAGGGAAAGTGAAAGAACTATCTCAGTGTAACCACAAGGTGGCACTAAGTATCCACTCCCAGCGCGTTTAAAGGGGGGGAATGGTCAAAGTGAAAGTAAAAGATTAAAACGTTTAAAAAATAAAACTTACGATGGCTTTTCAACAAAGAACAAAGACAAAAAATCTCTATAAAAACAGGAGCTTCCCAAATTTGTCTTAAGCCTCAGACAACGTAAAGCATAGAAAGTTTTTAATTTGCCAAAAGGCTTAAACCACCGCTTAAGTTCAGGAGGGGGGGAAAGAAAGAAAAAATTCCACCCCCTCCCTAAAAGTAAAAGGCACGCTCTCAAGCTGTAAAAGAGCTATTTGCCAAACAAGAATCCACTTCCAGTGAGAAAGGAAAAGTATTCTCACCCAGCTCAGCTGTTTGCTGTCAGTCTAAGCTTCTTCTTCGCCTCCGACGATCAGCTGGCAATGGCGGACCACATAAATGGGCTCCTTTGGCTCCAGCGAGCTGGCTACCGCCGACCTGCAGTTCCCAAAACTTCACCCCTTGGTGGCCACCTCTCCGGGGCGGCTTTCAGTCCAAATGGACCCACCGGCAGGCAAAAATCGGACCCAGGGAGAGGAGAATCTTTCCCCCGGGTCTATTCTTCAGCTACGCCACCAGAAACTCCAGCCTTTTGGAAACTAAAATACCAAAGTCGTGGACTGAAGCCAATATTACCTTAATACCCAAAGAAGATACTGACCTTACACAAATAAAAAACTAGAGACCAATATCGCTATTAAATGTGGATTATAAAATCTTTGCTTCGATAATGGCAGAAAGAATTAAGAAATTCTTGACTGAATTTATACACACAGACCAAAATGGCTTTCTACCTAAAAGACAGATAAAAAAATAACTTAAGAATGATTTTGGATGTTTTAGAGTATTATGAAAACCATCCAGGGAAACAGATGGCATTAATATTTCTTGATGCGCAAAAAGCGTTTGATAATCTGAACTGGCAATTTATGTTCCAGCAGTTGGTGGAAATGGACATTGGGAAAAATTTCATAAATGCAATTCAAACAATCTATCATAAACAAACGGCTAGAATAATCTTAAATGGAGACTATACGGGAAATTTTGATATTAAAAAAGCTACAAGACAGGAATGTCCATTATCCCCATTGTTATTTATACTAAAATTGGAAGTACTGACTAGAAAGATTAGACAAGATAAGATAAGATAACTTTTATTGTCATTTTTATATTGTGGGCACAATGGCACACATCAAAAATGAAATTTAGTTGGGGGGCGGAGCCAGCTGTCAGAGTGAGCGGAGGTGCGAACGATCTCTCCAGCATCTCCAATTGCTTATCCCAGGCTCGTGGGGCTCTTTTGAGCCGAGAGAAGCCTCGTAGGGGCGGCAGAAGGTGTGGGCGACCTGCTGCTCTGTCGTTGGTGGCGACTGACGTCGGGAAGTGGGTGAAACCCAGAACCGAGCGGACCGGGAAGAAGGCGACCAGTAATGGCCGCTGAATGACATGACAGCTGGACGGAGCTAGCGAAGAAACAGCGGAATGACGGTGTATCAGATTTGACTTGATTGTTTTTCCTGAAACCTTTGTGAGTAGACTTGGAAGACGCAATTAAAGGGGTTGCAAAGAAACGAAAGCCTGGCAAAAGAATGTTGGAGTAGCGGTGAGCTGGCGGCGAGTGAAAGTGATAAAAAGAGAGGCCGGAAAAGGTCCCATTAGGAGGACGCCAGGAGGCAAGTTTTCAAGACTCAGAGTTTTTCTTAAAGGGACAGTGACTTTTTTTTTTTTATCTTAATTGTTGCCGAAGATCTGTTTGAGAGTTTTGACTTTTTGGTTTTGATTTTGACCTTGGAGCGGATCGGCTGATGAAAGGTGGCTTCTCTGGGAAGGAACAGTGATTGACAGAAGGAACTGGATTGGGACAATGATTGGCAGTTTCTGAAAGAAGATTGCCAAGAGAAGGGAAACTTAAGAGAGACTGAAGGGAATATTGGACTATTAAACTATAACCTCACAAGTTAGAACAAAAATTGGGGAAGCTTAAAACTAACATTTGGTACTGTGGTACTAGAACGTGAAATATATTGACAGAGTTATATTTACAGACCACGATAGTGACAAAAAGTGGAAGGAAAAAAAGAGGGAAGTGAAAAGTGGTTATTTTGGAGGAACAGTAAGTTGTGGAAAAGTTTACAAAAAATGGCAAGTAATCCAAATCTGACTAAGATTGGCGGGGAAAAAAAAAATACAATACAAAGTTCTAGCCCCATGAGTCAGAAATTGTTAGATGATATGCTTCAAAAGGAGCGTTCTAACTCATTTAAAGACCTTCAGGTAATGATGCAGGCAATGCAGGAAGCCATGTTTAAGAATCATGAGGAAATCAAGAAGGAGTTAGAAGGGGTAAGGAATGATACAGGAGAAATGAAAGAGAAGATTCAGGCAATGGATGGAAGATTTGAGGCCTTCCAACAGCAAATCGTAAAAAATGAACAGAAACTATTGGAAGTAGAACAAAGAATGGATAATGAGGAGAAGAAGGTTGAAGAGATAAATAAAAATCTAACTTTGGCTAACAAAGAATTAGTGACAGCGGTGACGCTAATGGAAGCGGAAAAGGCAGCTCATTATCTCAGATTCCAAAACGTCATTGAGGAGAGAGGGGAAGACCTTCAGGATAAGATGGCAGACCTACTGATGGGAGCTCTTGGGATAAATAAAGAGAAGATGATTGCTGCAATGGACGAGACATATAGGGTGCAGACAAATTATGGGAGAAGATATAATTTGCCTAGAGAAGTTCATGTGAAATTTATAAAAAAGACAATTAGAGATGAAATATTATACAAGACGCGTGATGAACAGCTGGAGTACAGAGGGAAACAAATTATAGTGCTAAAACAAATACCTAAAAGAATGAGAGACCTACGGAAGAACTATCAATTTTTGACGTCCAGGTTGCACCAAAGTAATGTGAACTTCAGATGGCTAACACCAGAGGGGATTATCGTGACTTGGCAGGAGAAGAGATTCAGGTTGGATACGTTGGAGAAAGCTGAAGACTTTTATAGACAATACTGTATCTCAGAGGAAGAGCTGGGAGATCATGGAGAAGGAAATGCGATGGTTGAAAAAGGAGAAGGTGAACGAATGATGGATAAAAGAGGGACAGAGCAGGGTATAGAGGAAGTAAAAGGGGGAGGAGGACAAGATGGATTAGGACAACAGGGGAGAAGCCTTGAGGAGTCGAAGGAAATAAGGATCACTCGAAGCACTAAGGCATGACAGAAACAAGTTAATGGGAGAGGAGTATAGGATATGGTCAACGAATATTAGGGGTTTGAATTCACCAGTAAAACAGCGGAAAGTTTTTAGTAAACTTATTAAATTAAATGCGGATGTCATTACAAGAGGTTCATATAAAAAATGATCAAAAGTATCTATTAGAGCAACCTAAATTAGGAAGACTATACATCTCACTAGATGAGAAAAAAAAAAAAAGAGGAATTGCATTGTATGTTAGACAGGAGATAGCTTCCAAACAAATCTATAAGGACAAAGAGGGAAGGATCTTGATAGTGGAGGCTAATCTAAACAAAAAAAATATAATAATTGTCGTAGTTTACGCACCAAACGGAGCCCAAGTATCTTTTTTTAAGGATCTACACAGCAAGCTTAGCGACTTAGAGGGAGATGGGTTTTGTATGATTGGAGATTTCAATGCCATAGTAGATAGAACAAAAGACCATAAAAGTAATGAGGCAAGGAAAGGAAACAAAAAAATACTTCCCAGAACTTTTTTTGAGATGTGCACAGACTTTAATTTGCAAGATGCTTGGAGGGAAAGAAATATAGACAAAAGGGAATATACATATTACTCTAATAGACATAACATAGATTGATATGTTATGGCTTTCAAAAAAATTAGATTCAGAAATTCAAGGAATTAATATAGAATCTAGTCTTTGGGCGGACCATAATCCTATAAGTTGTTGCTGGAAAGGGCAACGGAGCTGGCCAAGATGGACTCTTCAAAGAGTGATTATTAGAGAAAAAGAGTTTAAGGAAAAGATGGAGAAAGAAATGCACTTTTTCTTTCAAACGAATAAGAATGGGGATACATCTTTGCAGAATACTTGGGATACAGCTAAAGCATACATGAGGGGAGTTGCAATCTCATATATGGCCAAGAGAAATAAGGGAAAAAAACAACACAGGATAAGACTGGAAGAAGAATATAAGCAGGCTGAAACACAATATCAGGGTGACCTAAATAATAAAAGTTTGAAAAGTAAAATGGAATTAATTAAACATAAACTTTGTATAGAAGACTCGGAAAAGTTAGCACAACAACTTAAGGCTGCCAAGCAAAATAATTTTGAATACGCGAATAAACCTGGAAGATGGTTGGCGTATAAACTGAGAAGGCAGAAAGAGAAGCAACAGATTGTTAATTTGCAAGATGAGGAAGGAGAGATTCAACATGATGAGATAATTAAAAGGGGAATTGCTCAAAGATATTATGAAAATTTATATAAGAGGAGTGAGGGACAAAGTGTAGAAAAGATAATAGACTATTTGGAAAAGACAGATACACCGAAGATACCAGAGGAAAAAAAAAAATGTTAAATGAGGAAATAAGTATGATTGAAATAACTACGGCTATAAGTAAACAAAAAATTAATAAAGCGGCCGGCCCAGATGGAATACCAGCGGAATTATATAAAGAACACCAAAATGTACTTAATGAACACCTATTAGAAGTTTTCAATGACGTTTTAACTGAGGCGAAAATACCTAAATCCTGGTTAGAGGCAAATATAGTATTAATACCAAAAGAAGATGTAGAAAGAACACAGATACAAAATTATAGGCCTATCTCCCTACTAAACGTCGATTATAAGATCTTCGCATCAATAATGGCAGAGAGATTTAAAAATTATTTAATTGACTTCATACATAGTGACCAAAATGGTTTCCTCCCAAATAGGCAGACTAAGCGGAATATAAGGACAATTTTAGACATATTGGAATACTACGAATCACATAGTGATTGCCAAATGGCACTCTTATTTTTGGACGCACAGAAGGCATTTGATAATGTTAATTGGCTATTTCTGATCCAACAACTGAAATTAATGGATGTTGGAGAAAATTTTTTAAATGTTATAGCTGCAATATATTCCGAACAGAATGCCCAGATTATAATAAATGGTGAGGCCACCAATAAATTCAATATTCAGAAAGGTACAAGACAAGGGTGTCCTCTCTCGCCATTATTGTTTATATATACATTGGAGATTTTAGCTAGGACTGTAAGGCAAGAAGAGCAAATTAAAGGGCTTGAGATTAAAAAGGAAAAATATAAACTCCAAGCATATGCCGATGATTTAGTATTTATTTTGGAAGATCCCGTGCAATCAGGTCAGAAGCTTTTTGAACTATTGGAGGAATATGGAGAGGTGGCAGGCTTGAAAATAAATAGAAATAAAACAAAGATCATAGCAAAAAATATGACTAACACGCAAAAAGAAAATCTTGGGGAAAAATTAGGAATACAAGTAGTTACTAAAATAAAATATTTGGGCATTGTTATGTCAGCACGTTGCTCATCAATTAGAGAGGATAACTACGGAAAATTAGTTAAACATATAAAAGTTGACCTAGACCGCTGGAGAAATCTACATCTTTCGTTTCTAGGAAGGATCTCAGCGGTGAAAATGAATATTTTACCCAAAATTATCTTTCTATTCCAAAATATTCCAATCCAATTAGATAAAAAATTCTTTAAAGAGTTGAATAAGTTAACTTTAGATTTTGTGTGGCAAGGAAGGAAGGCGAGGATAAAGCAAAAGTCTCTACAGGATGCTAAAGAGAAGAGGGGGATTAGGCTTCCCGGATTGGGAGTTATACTATCAAGCGGCGGCCCTGACGTGGATCAGGGATTGGATAACATTGGAAAATAAAAGATGTTTACTATTAGAGGGGCACGATCTCCAGCAGGGCTGGCATGCCCACCTATGGACAGATAAAAGTAGGAACCATCAATACTTCCTGAGGCATAAAGTCCGGCAAGAACTAATAAAAAGCTGGAATATAGTTAAATGCCAATACTATACAAAACTCCCAGGCTGGTTCTCACCATTAGAAGCAGTTATATACCCCAACCTTTATAGGCAAGATAGGGTTATCATATACAAAGATATCCTGTCAGAGGAAGGATATCTAAAGCAAAGGCAAGAGTTGAGACAACAGGGGATTGCTTTGGAATGGTGGTCTTACCTTCAGATACAAGCAAGATACGTGAAAGACAAGAAAGAATGGGGAATTAATAGACAAGATACGGGGCTTGATAAAATATTATTAGGCTCGGAGAAAAAACAAATAAAAAAAATATATAAATATATGTTAGAATATAAATTATTTGAAGAACAAGTTAAAGAAACAATGGTTACCTGGGCAATAGATTTGGGGCACGCTATAAACCTGGACCAATGGCAGCAAATCTGGGAACGTAATTGCAAAATTACATTGGCAACAACTTATAAGGAAAATCTCTATAAGATGCTCTTTAGATGGCACCTGCCACCGGCTAGGCTCGCAAAAATGTATAGTGGCTACTCACCACTTTGTTGGAAGTGTAAAAGGGAAAAGGGTACTTTTTTTCATGTTTGGTGGGCTTGCAAAGAGGTACAGGTTTATTGGCAGAGGGTTTGGAATTGGATAACAGAAATGACGGGTCAAAAAACTCAATATAAACCAGAGATGCTACTACTTGGCATATTAGAAAAAAATATAAACAAAGATGATATATACCTAATTATTCATGTAATTCATGTAATAACGGTGGCAAGAATTTTGTTTGACCAAAATTGGAAAACAAATGAAGTGCCTAGTGGAGATGCGTTAATAAGGAAAATTTTGTATTGCGCAGAATTGGATAAGATGACTAAAGAATTAAAAAATCAGGGGGAAACAGAATACTATTTAAGCTGGAATAAATTTTACAAATGGAAGGAAAAAAAAGAAGGAAGGTCATTAGAATAAGAGGAAGAATATCTGAAATGTATAAAGTATGTGTATAATAAGGAATGTTTAGACAAAGATGTATGTCAAAGATGATACACTATGTTCAATGTTTTTTAATCTTTTTTTTTTGTGTTCAATAAAAATTATTTTGTTTAAAAAAAAAAATGAAATTTAGTTGCCCGCTCTCAAAGTCAAACACATACATGACACACACCTAAACATACTATGTACAACATATATATAGACCCACAGAAAATGCAGGCGCTGCTGTGCCCGCTTCACCAGTTTCTCACTGTTGAGCGACCAAGTCAGCCTACTCATTAGCTGCACACCCAGGAATTTGATGCTGGTAACCATCTCCATAGGTGAATCATTAATGCACAGAGAAGTGTGGCTGTGCCTGCCTTTTCTGAAATCAACAATGATCTCTTTGGTTTTTCCTGTATTTAAAACTAGGCTGTTTTCCTTACACCAGTTCACCAACCCCTCAACCTCCTTGCAGTAAGCTTCCTCCTTGTCATCCTGAATAAGGCCCACTACTGTTGTATCATCTGCGAACTTCACAATATGGTTGGTGGCAAACCTAGCACAGCAGTCATGGGTCAACAGGGTGAACAGCAGCGGACTTAAGACGCAGCCCTGAGGAGAACCTGTGCTCAAGAAAATGGTATTAGAGGTATTTGTTCCAACTCGCACATATTGGGGCCTGTTGGTAAGAAAATCCAGAATCCAGTTGCACAAAGGAGTGTTTAAGCCTAAAAGGCCCAGTTTGTCTACTAGATGCTGGGGAATGATTGTGTTAAACGCCGAACTGAAGTCGACAAACAGCAAACGCACATGAGTATTTCTTTCCTCTAAGTGCTTCAGGCTCAGATGGAGAACGGAAGAAATAGCATCCTCCGTAGAGCGATTTGGTCGGTAGGCAAACTGAAGCGGGTCAAATGCTGGCGGGAGGCTAGATACAATAGTGTCCTTTATCAGCTTCTCAAAGCATTTCATGATGGTGGATGTCAGTGCAACCGGACGGTAATCATTGAGGCCTGTAATTGTGGACTTTTTTGGCACTGGCAAGATGATGGCCATCTTAAAACACGATGGGACCACTGCCTGCTGCAATGAGAGGTTGAAAATATCTGTGAGAACACAAGCCAGCTCCTCTGCGCATTCCCTGAGGACACGTCCAGGGATGTTATCTGGGCCTGCTGCTTTCCGAATGTTAACTGTCTGCAGTGTTTTCCGGACAGAGGTGACATCAAAGCTTGGCACTTGCTCATCAGGATGGGGCACAGCTTTCCTAGCAGGAGTGCTATTTGATGCCTCAAATCTACCAAAAAATGCATTCAGTTTGTTTAGGAAGTCTGTGTCATCTTTACATCTCGATGGAGCCACCTTGTAATCCGTAATGGCCTGGATCCCTTGCCACATTCGCCTGGTGTTTGTTGGGTCCTGAAAAAAGTTCTGAATTTTCTGGCAATGGGCTTGCTTTGCACCTTTTACAGCACTTTTTAGATTTGCTCTGGCTGTTCTAAGTGCCAGCATGTCACCAGATTTAAAAGCCACATTCTGTGCTTTCAGCATCTTGCGGACCTCATAAGTCAGCCACGGTTTTTCCTTCGACCTTACAACAAAGCTTTTCAGGACACAGACATCTTCTGTGCACTTTTGGATATATGCAGACACTGTGGTGGCATACTCCTCAACATTTGTATGTTGGTTATCAGTAGTTGCTTCCTTAAACATGCCCCAATCTGTACATTCAAAGCAGTCTTGTAATGCTTCTATAGCTCCCTCTGTCCAAATCCTCACCTGCTTTACTGTAGGTTTCACTCTGACTAATAAAGGTTTATATGCTGGAATAAGCAGCACTGAGAGATGGTCAGAGGAGCCCAGTTGAGGGTGGGGGATAGCTTTGAAAGCCTTCTTGATGTTGGAATAAGCAAGATCCAGTGTATTGTCCCCTCTGGTTGCAAAGTCCACATATTGATGGAAATGTGGCAGGGTAGCTTTCAAATCCACTTGGTTAAAGTCTCCCACTGCAATAAATGCACCCTCTGGGTGAGTAGTTTGTAAGTCACTGATGGTATGGTGGAGAACCTTCAGGGCCTCTTCTCTGTTTGCATCAGGGGGAATATACACAGCTGTGATAATGGTAACAGAGAATTCTGTGGCAGATAGAAGGGTCTGCATTTGATGGTCAGAAGCTCCACATCTGGGGAGCACAGACTTGAAACCACTTTGGCATTATTACACCATCTGTCATTTATATAAAAACAGACACCCCCTCCCCTGGATTTGCCACTAAGAGTAAAACTCCTGTCCAGCCGAAATGTTGAAAGTCCCATCAAGCTAACAGCACTATCTGGAACAGAGGGCTTTAACCAAGTCTCTGTTGCAATAATGACACAGCAATTTCTCACCTCCCGATTTGTTGTTAAATCCAGCCTCAAGTAATCCATTTTTGGTTCTAAGGAGCGAGCATTTGCAAACAAAATAGATGGAAGAGACACTCTGTAAGGTCGCTTTTAGCCTAGATGTTAGGCCTCCGCGTTTGCCACACTTCCACTTCCGGTCGCACCTCCTCCTTTTCTTCCGGAGATAAACAGCAGTGGTGGGAAACTTCCCAGCTGCAATGGCTGCTCCTCCACTCTGCCCCTGCAGCCCGAAACGCTGCCTTTGCTGCTTTTGCTGCTCAAAACACTGAGCACGATGCTGTTTTCCCCTCCAGCAATTTCTTTTCTTCCTCCCAGCTCCTCCAGACATTGCAGCTGATCTCTCACCCTCCATGTCAGCCGCCGGCAACTCCGTCCTTGATTTTCTCCTCCTCCTTCGTAGTAATCCGAAGCCATGCAGTCTCTCCTGAACAGTTTTCTCCACCGTTCCTTTCACGCTGAATTTCTTCATCTCCAATATGGACTGATGTTCGTATGAAAGTTTAGCAGCCCAACTCAGCTTAGTTGTCCCTATTTCTGAAAAGTGTTTCAGTCCGGATTGTACATTTCCCTCCCTAACCCCCACACTTTTGAGAGCTGAAGCAGCCGCAGCCCAGCAAGGCAAGCAAGATATAGAAATTAAAGGATTGGAGATAAAAGATCAAAAATATAAATTACAAGCCTTTGCAGATGACTTGGTTTTTATCTTGGAGGAGCCACTTGAAACAACTACTAAATTGCTGGAGAAAATAGAAAAGTTTGGAGAAGTGGCAGGTTTGAAAATAAATAAAGAAAAGACTAAAGTATTTAACAAAGAACTTAACAGATAAACAGAAAAGTCAACTTACAAAAAAGACAAATCTGCAAATAGTTTAAAAAGTTAAGTATTTAGGAATCTACCTAACAGCAAGATGTGCAACATTAAAAGAAGACAACTATGAAAGATTGTTAAAACAAATAAAAATGGACTTGGAAAAGTGGAAAAATCTTCAATTGTCATTGTTAGGAAGAATAGCTACAGTGAAAATGAATATCTTACCGAAAATACTCTTCTTATTCCAAACGATCCCTGTAAAACTGGGAAAGGTCTTTTTTGATGACTTAAACACAACAATATTGAGATTTATTTGGCAAGGGAAAAAAGCACGAATTAAAGTGAAAATGCTACAAGAAGCCAAAGATAGTGGAGGATTTGGACTCCCAGACTGGAGACTATATTATCAACTAGCTATGTTACCATGACTTAAAGAATGGATAACGCTGAGAAATAAAAGACTATTGTACCTAGAGGGGCATGACCTACAAATTGGTTGGCATGCTTTCCTATGGTACGGGAAGAATAAAACACACAGATCCTTTCAAAACCACTCTATAAGGAATGCACTTCTTTTAGAATGGGAAAGAATAAAGGAGAAAATTTATATCAAGCTACCTGAATGGCTTTCAACAATGGAAGATAATGAGATTTTATAAAGAACAGACAGAATTTGATCAAATATTGTTAAAAACAGATGAAAACTTGATTAAGAAACTATAGATTTCTGCTAAATTTAAAGATGGAAGAAGAACAAGTAAAAGAAACAATGATATAGCATGGGCAAAAAACTTTGGATATTCTATAGATTTGGAAGACTGGCAAAAATTATGGGATAGAAATATCAAATTGACTAAAGCAGTCTCATACAAAGAAAATTTGTATAAAATGTTTTACAGATGGCATATGACACCAGTAAGATTAGTGAAAATGTTTAAAAATACTTTGAATAATTGCTGGAGATGTAAACAAAGGCCAGGTACTTACTATCATATCTGGTGGACATGCCCCAAAGCAAAAAAGTTTGGGGTTAAGATACATACATGGTTGGAAAAAAATGATTAAAAGATAGATAGAATTTAAACCAGAACTGTTTTTGTTAGGAATATTAGGACCTATTTATGAGAAGGAGAATGAATATTTAATATTGCATATACTGACAGCAGTGAGAATAGCATTTGCCCAATATTGGAAAAATGAAAACTTACCAACTGAAGAGGTTTTAATTAAGAAAATCTTAGAATGTGCAGAAATGGATAGATTGACCCTAGAGATTAAAGAGAAAGAAGATTCAGTTTACTTTAGAACATGGGATAATTTTTACCATTGGTTAGGAAAACGAACTAGTGAGAAATGAATGTGATATGTTATTTTGAATATATATTAGTAAGAAGAACGATATGCATTAACTGATACCGTTTATGATTATTGTTTATTACACTTATTACAGTTACTTATTATTATATCAACTATTGTTAACTGAACATATGTACCCGGACAAGAGACTGTTTGCTAAAGATTGTAAATGTTATTGGGGGATAACCCCAATGTTGATCCCAACCCCCTCCCAACCCTAATCCTGATCCCAACCCCACCCTAAACCTAAATCCCCATCCCAATCCTATCCTATCCTATCCCCAACCCTATAAAACTCAATAAAATCTCTTTTTTAAAAAAGAAATCATGGGGGTTTTTAAGAAGAGACTAGACCATAGGTGTCAAACTCACCACGTCATGTGCCGTGTTGTGACGTATCGCAACATTTTTTGCATTGCTGGAGCTGGGGTGGGCGCGGTCTCCGTATGATGCAACCAGCCCGTGACCAGCAGTTTGACACCCCTGGACTAGAGAGTCACTTGTCTGAAATGGTATAGGTTCTCCTGCTTGAGCAGGGGGCTGGACTAGAAGACCTCCAAGGTCCCTTCCAGATTCTATTCTATTCTATTCTATTCTATTCTATTCTATTCTATTCTATTCTATTCTATTCTATTCTATTCTATTCTATTCGACTCGACTCGACTCGACTCTATTCTATTGAGAGGGCCCAGTATTCAAGTCTGTCGACATCCATCTGGATTTTGAGCTTATCTTCTGGGGTGTTGGCAATTCCTGCCAGCTTGGTGTCATCTTCAAATTTGATGAGTTCTCCTTCTATTCCCTCATCTAAGTCATTGATGAAGAAATTGAAGAGTCCTGGGTATCCCGCTGCTTACTTCTCTCCATGTAGACGTAGTACCATTAAGGACTACACTTTGAGTGCGATTTTGTCAGCCATTTACAAATCCATCTGGTACAAATGGATCCAATTCCAAATGCTGTCTTGTCCCAAATTTTTCTAGCTTACCAAGAAGTAGGTTGTGGTTTACTTTGTCAAATGCCTTGCTGAAATCTAAGTATACTATGTCCACAGCATTTTGCTGGTCCACTAACCTAGTCATTTCAAAGAATGAAATAAGGTTTGGCATGATCTGTTTTTGACAAACCCACATGGGCTATTGGTTACAACTTTGCTTGCTTTGAGGCTTTTCTCCAAGATGAAATGAAAAGCTCATCCTTTCATTCTCTGCGCATAAGATAAACTTCTGGAGGGACTCTGTGCTGGTCAGAGTAAACAGCTATTTTAGGAATTAAGAACTGTCCCCTTAAGGGATAGCCTTTTGGGTAATGTAGTTTTAAGTCACCTGGACATATCTGTGTTTCGGATTGGCCACTCGGCGGTACTTCTGATTGGCTACCTGGGATTCTGGCTATGTGCAGGCCAGTGGGGTTTTTATGAATTCCAGCCACGGGGCTGTTTGCTCCTTTAACATGGGTAATACTACCTCTTTTCACCTACGTGTTGGGTCCAGATTATGAAATGTGCTTCAGAAGAATCTCTCCTGTAACTGTGAGTTAATGTTTAGAGAATGACTGATGAATTAAAGTAATCTGCATGAAACCCTTTCCGTGGAGGTTATCTGCCTGTATCAAGCAATAGCAGCCCCCTTTGCTTGGAACAGAACAGTGAAAAGAGGCAGTGAAAAGAGATAGAGATATGTGTTTGAATCCTTATCTTTGTCTAAAGGAAAAAAGACTTCTGTTTGTGTTTAACTAAGAAATTGCTCCAAGACTGAAGATTTGCATGATAAAGCCAGCTAGCCAGCTCCTTCTGCATGTGAAAGCCAGCTCCTAGAGGAAGTTTCTTCGTGTTGAAATGCTCACAGGCAAGATAAATAATCTTAGCCTATATTTAACTAACTGTTTCCTTGAGTCTTGCTTAAAAGAACTAGCGAAGCCAACTCCCTTTAGAGTTTGCAAGGCACTCACAGTCCAAGTTGGGATTTCAACCTTAGAGATTCCAGAACCGGACAGCCAGCCTCGCAATTCTCATCAAAGGGAAACGCAACAGCCAGTTTATTCTAAGTGTAGTCTAGGTGCAGCGCCCTCTGGTGGCTAATCTGAAAACAACAGGCTTGTATGCAAGCTACCCGCATACAGCGCACTCTAGTGATCAAAGAGTGAACTGTACTGAAGTCTTCTAAAGTATCCAGGAAATCCTCTGACTCTTCCCTAGTTATGGCAGAGGACTCTAATGTGCCAGAAGAGCTGGTCCCTCCAACTAACCTCAACATGTGTGCAGAACTTGCTGTCCAAAATTTAGAAAAGGCAGAAACATCTCAGATACCTTATGACTTGAGGCAGCAAAGAAGGCTTACTGAAGCCATGCGGTCGAGCCTGCTGGAGAATTGGGATAGGCTCTATCAACGTCATGAAAAATCCTGGGAGAGGCTGCAGAAACTCTGCGCGCAGAAGATGAGACTTCCCCCGAGCGCATTCGCTCATTGGAAGAGGATATGGAGGGGCCTTTCACACAATGGACAGGTTGTGAATGCTGCCTCATAGATATCCAGTCGCAGCTAGGAGATTCAACACTGAAAGAGGAAATACAACACCTCAAGCTGCTAAACAAAGAGTGTGAGAAGTTCCTACAAAGTAGTAAAGACCTTTTCCAAGCTGATCTTCAGGCGAAGGACACACTGAGTGAGAAGGCCAAGTCCGAAGTGACTCATCGTTCGCATGCCCCATCCCAGCAGTCACATGTAGCTTCTTCTCACTCCTCTAAGAAAGCCTCGTCCTTTCATCTTAAGTCACAATGGTCTCAGGCGTGTACCAGCGTTTCACAGCAATCTTCTGTCACAGGCTCCTCCCATCCTTCTAGAGCACCTTCTCGTTATAGCCATTCGTCCTGAGTCTCAAGGGCAGAGAGCTTTGCCATTCAAGCTGCACAAGCACGAATCAAAGCTGCGGCGACTGCAGCGGCTTTACGTGTGGCAAAAGCAGAGCAACTGCAAAAGGAAGAAATGGCTAAGCAAAGGGAAGGAATGGCCAAAGCTCAGGCCAGCCTTGAGTTTCTACAGTGTGAACGGGAGGCAGCAGAAATGGCAGCAAGGGCTGCAGCTTTACAGGCGGAGGCTGAAGGCGCTACCTTCATACACAATTTTGAAGGACCAGAAAGTGGAAGCTTGTACAGCCATGTCAAGGCCTACGTGGATGACCAGAACATGCTACGACATGAGCAGGAAGCACCACAAAACTCCCAAAACTAAGTGAACAAGGAGGAGAATCTCAACCACCAGATGTGCAAACTAGTCAGAAAGCTGACATTGTACTCCCCTTCGGATCTGTAAAACTCACCCCAACAAATCAAGATGCATGGGGTAATCGGATTAGCCCATTTGCAACAATGAAGACTCCTCAGCAGGTGGGCACACAAGAAGCTGCGATTCCTAAGCTCAATGCAAAGGCAAGAGAATTCCGGCCAGATCTTCAAGGCAACTCGAAAATGGACTTCTGGCCCAATGAATGTGATTGGCCTGCTTGGCAGCGAGGAGAACAACTCTTGTCTGCATCATGGGAAGATGCCCTCATCAGGAAGTACTCTGCAGAAAACTACCAGCCATCTTTGGCACATGCCCCTGCCTTTGGGAGCTATGCCTATGAGGATCAACGAGAAGCCCCTAATCGTGCTCCTAACGACTTCAACACCATACCACCTCACCCTGACTGCAACTCCTATACGGCACCAATGGATCTTCCAACATCCTTGAGAAGAAGGAGAGAAGGGTCACCCCAGAAAGGAAGGTTGGATTTGGCATCCAGTGGTGTGCAGAAATTCTCTGACAAGTCGGGGAAGGAGTATTTACTATGGAAGCATATCTTCACGAATACCATTCACGACGAAGGGTTGCAGCCAGCTGAAGAGCTGAGATATATGATAGCATGGCTGGGACCAGAATCTGCAGAAGTTTACTACTTCTGCAGTTTACTACTTTACTACTACATCTACTCATCCCAACTAGGTAACCCAGTCACCGCCCTTAGGCGAGCTTGGGATATGCTCGATCAGCAGTATGGCACATCTACATTGACGGAGTCCTCGTTCTTGGATCGTATCAACGAATTCCCTGACATCAGTATCAGTGAACCTCGCAAGCTGTGGAAATTCTCTGCCTTCATTACACAGCTGCGGACAGCACAAGAAGATCCCACCTTGCCGGGACTTATCTGTCTTGACCAGTTCAGGATGCAAAAGCCTATTATTCAAAAACTACCACAGCAGTTAAGTGAAGAATGGATCAAGTTATCTGCTGCCTACAGGGCAAAGAACCTAGGCAGAGACCCACCCCCCATTGCTGTTCTTGAAGAATTTGTTGTCCATCAAACAAAGCTGTGCAATGACCCTCGAAGTCTCAGTATCAGAGAAAAATGGTTTCCAGCTATTAAAAAGGCCAGTCAGAATTCTGGCTTAACCAAGGGTCCATGGCAAACTGCAAAGGGAAAAACCCTTGTATCCATGCATAAAAAAGAGGTCGTCACCTTGTCCATGAAGAATTCAGATGAGCAATTGTCGAAGAAAGCTCAACTTAAACCTTTGCAAATAAAGAAAGACCTGATCTGTCCATTCCATAAGTCCTCACATTCTCTGAACAAGTGCAGAGAATTTGGAAAGAAGTCCCTGGACGAAAGAAAAGCTTTGATCAGGGAGTATAAGGTCTGCTACAAGTGCTGTGAGTCTATGGAACATATGGCCAAAGCTTGCACAGCTAAGATGAAATGCTGAGGCGTGACAATCACCCGGGAGCCCTGCATCCAGACCCTGAGCCGCTACAATGAGCAACTTCTACTCCTCCTCAGACCAAGGAACCTAAGCATGGCTCCAAAGCGCAACCAGAGGCGACCGCAAGTGTCAATTGCATGTCAGTATGCGGTGACTCACCATTCCCTCGTTCATGCCACCAGATGTGCTTAGCTAAAGTCTACCCCGCCGGACGCCTAGAAGAAGCTGTGAAGATGTATGTAATAATGAATACACAAAGCAATCTTTCATTAGCTAGGTCAGCATTTTTCAACCTCTTTGACGTCCAAAATGAAGAAACGCCTTTCACAATATCAACGTGCACTGGGCCTCAGAACACGGCGGGGAGGAAAGTCACTGGACTCTGCAGAGTCATTAGATGGGAGTTCACGGTTCCCACTGCTGCCATTGCTAGAATGGGACGCCTTGCCAGAAGTAGCAAGTACCATACCTCACCTGACGCACATGGCTGATCACTTTCCTGCCCTAGATCCTGAAGCCGAAATCCTGCTTCTGTTGGGAGTAGATGCCCCTGATGCCTTTGCTTGCCATGGAATGGTCAGAGGCCCAATAGGTTCCCCAATTGCCCTCAAGATGGAACTCGGATGGGTCATCTCAGGAACGGTCTGTGTCGATCGGCTGCAAGTTCCAACTCAGGTGAATGTCTTCTCAACTTCCATTCTTTTTTTTTTTAAACAAGTTTTATTAATTTTCCATTTTTACAAAACTTCAGGTATTAAGGAAGCAACTTGGTGGTTGGGTAATACAGTACATAGTCCAATAACAAGCTTTTCCATACATATGTCAGTTTACATCATCAAAAATTTCCTCTCTGTTCCCTTAATTATTATACCAGATTCAAATTAATACATTGCTAGTTATAACTCAATCATTTGAAACATTTATCAACAACTTTTAACTTATATGCCTCCAGATCCTGTTTTTAACTTTTATCTGATTTCAGTTACAGTATTCCAGTTAGCTTAGCGACCATAGTATTTAGGTTTCGGATAGCCCACGGTTCCCTTATTTCATTACAAAATAGTTATCATGTCTAAAATACACTTATTATTTATTCAAATAAATTCTTAGTTTATTTCACAATCATATTCTACTTCTCATTCCAGTGACATCGCTTACTAATAAAATAACCTTTATCCTCTAAATCCATCTTCTATAATATAATTCAATACTATTATTCTAGTAACTAATTTATTTCCCTTGTAGGTATAAATCATGAATTAGATCGATAAATGTCTTTTAAAATCTCCTTGTCCCATTAAGTGAGATTTAATGCCCTTCCATTAAAAGTCACATAGAGAAAACCATTTTTAAGTCTAACTCTGGCCTTCCTTTTGTGCCAAACAGGCTTCCATAACAGAGCTTTTAGATCCTCGGGTGGATCTCCCTTCATTCCTGCATATGTCATTTGAATCAAGGGAGACCATCCAGTCATCAGCCTATCAAGGAAGCTAGTCCCTTCATAGTCATTAAATTGTTGGCCTGATAGTTTGAATCTCCATATTTGGCTTAGTATATTTGTGGTGGGTTCGGGCTGGTCTTCTTCTTCTTCTAATTTCAGCTGGTTTAGATGAAAAATTATATTCAATGTTGTAGTTGTTTTTTGGTCATCTGGGTTATCTGAATTCTCAGTATATTGTATATGTAGGTCTTCAGCATCTTCTGTCTTAATGTAGCTTTGTTCAATTTCTATTGATGTTGAAGTTGCAGATTCTATGAATGAAATCAAAGTTTGGGTCTCAGAGTTCTGAGTAGATTGTAGCTGGCCTTCTTTAAAATCCACTTTAGTGTTAATTCCTTCTTCTTCTATTGCTTTTTGGGTTGTAAGTTCAGCTGTTGAAGTCAGGGCTGCGTTTTGTAGCTTTAAGGTGGCGCGTATATCTTTCATTCTGACATTCATTAGCTCAGTAGCCTCTAAGATTTTTTCAAGTATAGATTTGAAGTTAAGCTGTGGATGGTGTTTCTCCATTTCTGTAGTATTTATGAATAGTCCTTTAGTGGAGGCTATTTTTAATGAAAGTCAATAGATATCCACCTCCACTATAGAGAATTATTTTCACCACCCAGCTGTTCCAAGTTCTTATCTTTTTTTGATAATGTCAAGGACAAATTTTAGTCTCAGAAGTCTCCCAGTTAGGAAAAAATTTCACTTGCTGTACAAAATTTCGCCACAAGATGTCCCCAGTAGCATGCAAAGTTAAGCTTTTATCCGGTTCAAAGAAGGAAGGAATAAATATATTTTTTTCAGCTTAGCAAACAAACAAAACAATGAGTCTCTGTGAGAGTAAAAGACTTTTTGGGAGCCCAGGTATCCAGAAATTACAAGTCCAAATATTTAGTCTTTTAGTCTAGTTGTTCTTCTTTTTTCTTTTTCTTTTTTCTTTTCCTTAGCTTTATTTTCCCAAAGTAGGCAGGAAAGTTATGGGAAGCAGGAACGGTAAGGTAAGGTCTCACCCAATTCCTCCAGGTTGCTTTCGTCGTGCTTAGTAGTGCTTTGGGCAGGAACGGCTTGATCTTTTCTTCTACGGTCCTGAGGAGCTGCCTCGGATCAAACGGAGGGGTTGCCGCCCCTCCGCGATCTAGTGAGGGTCCTCCTCAATGGTGGTCACCCCTCCAGGGCGACTTTCGACCCTTTCCAGGGTCTTCCGAAGAAGGAAAACCAGACAGTGGAGAGAAGGCTCTCGCCGCACATCCGCTGGCGCCGTAATCCGGAACCGGAAGCCTCAACTTCCATTCTTAGTAATGGGAGAGCATCTCACTTGAAACCATGCCAAGAACACTTTACGCTTTCAACAATTAAACCCATTTTAGGAGCGACAGTGTTCCAGACCAGCAAAGACAACAATGACTTGGCCTTGTCGATAGAGGACAAAGAATTTCTGCAGCTCATGAATAAGGAGTTTCTACAGGATGCCACCAGGAGCTGGGTAGCCCCGCTACCCTTTCGCATACCCAGGCAGCGCCTGCCGAACAACCATGAGCAACCTCCTTCTTGCCTCAACAGTCTGAGGAGAATCCTGAACAGGAAGCCCGAAATGAAAGTTCATCTAGTGGAGTTCATGGACAAGATGATCCAGAATGGACACACCGAGCTTGCCCCACCCCTGAGGAAAGATGAAGAATGCTGGTATCTACCATTCTTTGGAATGTACCATCTACAAAAGCCACATCAGATACAAGTAGTCTTCAATGCCAGTGCACAGTTTCAAGGCATCTCTTTGAACAAAGTCCTTCTTACAGGGCCTGATCTTACCAACAGTCTGCTCGGCGTACTTATCCGCTTTAGAAAGGAAGCTATACAGTCATGGCTGACATCCAACAGATGTTTTATTCATTCTACGTCAGGGAAGATCATTGCAATTACCTGCGCTTCCTGTGGTTCAGTGATGAACAGCACAACCAACAGATAACGGAATATAGAATGCGAGTGCACATTTTTGGGAATGGTTCTTCCCCTGCAATCGCTAACTACGGCCTGCAATGCACCGCTTGTGTGGGCGAAGTCAAATACGGTGCAGATGCCAGATGCTTCATAGAACGGGATTTCTACGTTGACGATGGCCTAAAATCTGTACCCACTCCAGTAGAAGCCATATATCTATTAAAAAGGACATGCCAGATGCTAGCGGCAGCCAACCTCAGGCTGCACAAAATTGCATCCAACAGTGAAGAAGTGTTGGAAGCCTTCAATCCTGAAGACCATGCTAAGGGATTACAGGACCTCGATTTTGGCACCGATGTCCCTCTTATCCAACGCAGTTTTGGTCTGTGTTAGAACTTGAAAAAAGACGTCTTTACCTTTAGAGCTCCGGCACAGAACACCGTCTTCACAATAAGAGGAGTTCTGTCAACAGTGTCAACCCTCTAGGGTTTGCTGCACCTGTAACGGTCCAAAGGAGGCTCCTTCTGTGCACGCTCTTCCAAAGCACCACAGACTGGGACGAGCCACTTCCATCAGAACAGAAGCAAGACTGGGAGATGTGGCATGCATCCTTAAGTTGTCTCCAAAGTGTCCGCATGCAGCACACGTACGTTTCCATTTCACCTGCCGCCACATCGAAGAAAGAATTGCATGTCTTCTCAGATGCGTCAACGAAGGCAATAGCAGCTGTAGAGTCCACGGCAGGGAGAGTGATATTCACGTTGGTTTCGTCATGGGAAAGGCGAAACTAGCACAACAAGGTCATACCGTACCAAGGTTGGAACTCTGCGGTGCCGTATTGGCTGTAGAACTCGCAGACCTGATAACGAAAACGATAGACCTTGAGCTACAACCTTCTATATGGACAGTAAGGTGGTGTTGGGCTACATTCGTAACCAAAGCAGACGCTTCTACGTATAAGCAATAGAGTGGAAAGGATTAGAAGATCTTCAAGTCCTGAGCAGTGGTGGTATGTGCCAACAGATCAGAACCCAGCGGACCAGGCTACGTGGTCTATTCCTGCATCACAGTTGGCAGAATCGATCTGGCTAAAGGGTCCTGAGTTATTGACTCGTCCAGACAGCCTGATGCCACAGAGACCAGAACATCATGAGCTTCTAGACTCAGATCAAGACGCCGATGTTCGACCTCAGGTACCCAGCAAATCGCTCAGACAGGACAAGAAAATGACCGTTCAGGCTATCTGCTTGTCGACAATGATAAAAGAGACAGAGAAACCGCCCCTTAACCATCCCTTAGAACCAGCTCGCTTCGAACACTTTTCCAGATGGAGACCTCTCGTATTGGGCGTAGCAGTGATCGTCCGTTTCCTGCATTGCGAGATAAGCTTCCCAGACAGCTATCTCCAAGCTGAGAGAGGGATCCTACGAGGTGTGCAACAAGATGCATACCCAGTAATATTCAAGTGTCTGAAAGCTAAGGAGCCTATCCCAGGGTCTAGTTCACTGCTGAAGTTGAACCCGTTCCTTGATAGCCATGACTTACTTTGAGTAGGGGGGCGTCTAGATAAGACTAAAATAGCTCCAAACATCAATCACCCTGTCATCCTTCCCGCTCATCAACATGTAACGAACTTGCTGGTCCAGCACTACCACGAAACCGTCCACCATCAAGGCCAGCACTTCACAGAAGGTGCCATTAGAGCTGCTGGACTCTGGATTGTGGGAGCCAAAAGGTGCATCGCTATCGTTTTGTACAGTTGCCTGCATTGTCGCAAACAACGGGGCATGACACACCAGTTGATGGCTGACCTGCCACCCGAGTGCCTTAGTCCCGGACCGCCATTTACCAATGTAGGCCTAGACGTCTTTGGCCCTTGGTCCGTGACTGTTCGTCGGACCAGAGGTGGTCAAGTTAACAGCAAACGTTGGGCCATCCTCTTCACGTGTCTTAGCATTCGAGCTGTTCACATTGAAGTCATCGAATCCATGGACACCTCCTGCTTCATCAACGCTCTAAGAAGGTTCCAAGCCTATAGAGGCCCAGTTAAGATATTTAGATCTGACCACGGAACTAATTTTGTAGGAGCCTGCAAGGAATTACAGATTGATGAAGGCACTCACCTCGATTCAGTAATTGACGAATATCTAAAGGCCCAAAACTGTGTATGGACATTTAATCCTCCCCATGTATCCCATATGGGAGGAGCATGGGAACGCATGATTGGCATAGCCCGCAAAATCCTGGATTCCATGCTGACAAAGACACCCACGCTGACGCTTGAGATTCTCACCACCCTCATGGCAGAAGTGGCAGCTATCATCAACGCTCAACCTTTGGTTCCAGTTTCCTCGGATCCTGAAAATCCAACTATCCTCACCCCGGCCACCTTGCTAACCCAGAAGACAGGCGACTGGCCAGCACCATTAGGGAACTTTGTCCCCAAAGATATGTATAAACAACAATGGAGACAACTTCAACTGGTCGCCAACACCTTCTGGAAGTGCTGGAAGCAAGAATACTTGTCTACCCTACAGGATCGCCGCAAATGGAAGACCAAAGAGCCTAACCTCGAAGGAGACCTTGTCTTGTTGAGAGACAAGGACGCGCATTGGAACTCGTGGCCCATAGGGCTTGTGCACCAAGTTCTACCCAGCTCTGATGGACTAGTTCACCAAGTTGAAGTCCAGATCGTGAAGCCACAAGAGTCATGTCGTGACTCACACTTTCGTTAAAAGGCTTTACACCAGGCCGATCACCGACCTGGTACTGCTGTTAAGGAAGACCGAATTTGAAGACTGAACCTCGAGCTATGCATATTTTGTGTTTATCTCATAGTCGCATTGTTCGATGTTATGTCTTTGTTTATTTTAGTTAATAGTTAAGTTAATAGTGGAAATTTTATAATTCCAGGCAGGGAGTGTGCTGGTCAGAGTAAACAGCTATTTTAGGAATTAAGAACTGTCCCCTTAAGGGATAGCCTTTTGGGTAATGTAGTTTTAAGTCACCTGGACATATCTGTGTTTCGGATTGGCCACTGGGAGGTACTTCTGATTGGCTACCTGGGATTCTGGCTATGTGCAGGCCAGTGGGGTTTTTATGAATTCCAGCCACGGGGCTGTTTGCTCCTTTAACATGGGAAATACTACCTCTTTTCACCTACGTGTTGGGTCCAGATTATGAAATGTGCTTCAGAAGAATCTCTCCAGTAACTGTGAGTTAATGTTTAGAGAATGCCTGATGAATTAAAAGTAATCTGCATGGAACCCTTTCCGTGGAGTTTATCTGCCTGTATCAAGCAATAGCAGCCCCCTTTGCTTGGAACAGAACAGACTCTATTGTTCCCTTAAATGAACGCTCATTCAACATTTTGTGCCGTGAATGTGATTTGGATGCCTTGGAAGTGAACTTTGTTCTTTGCTTGTCAGAAGAGCAGCAGAAAATAAATGTCTTGGCCAAAGCAAAGCAGCATTGCTAAAGGGTGGAACTTGAGTCCTTCGTCTCTTTTGCAGAGGCAGAGCACAGGGATTACAGCAGCGCAGATTGGAAAGCAGCCTTGCAGCTGCCATGAAGCCGCACAACCAAATCCCACCAGGCTTCCTCCTCTTTCAAAAGCCTCCACAGGAAGGTGGAAGGAGACAATCGCAGCTCATTCCTTTGAGTCCTTTTATAATTTACCCCCTCACTGTGCTTCGTGGAGTCCACATCTTCACTAACTTCCATCTAAAAAGTTAGGAAAAAGGGAGGTAGGAACCTCTTGTTGGTGTGGGGAGCCTTTCATTTCCTCAAGGGAATCTGAGGCTCCATGGCAGGTGACACCGAGGCCCCCATGGAAGCATTCTATGTATTACCATTACTATTATGATTATTGCTGCTTTTATAATAGTTGTATTTTTCCAGTTTTCAAAACCGCCAGAGGTTTAAACATTAGACCAGACATTGCATCACGTCAATCCCGTCTCTACTCTCTCTACCAATCTAGTTGTCTCTCTGCCTAGAGCTCTTAGGGACTCAGGGCACCCAACCCTGCTCTGAAATAACCCACCTTTTAATGCACAGAGACACTTCCATTCTTTAAGGCCAGCTCTAGAACAAGATGAATCAAATCAAGGGAAGCACTGAAACCTCTTTATTTTGCACCTGCCTAATTGGTGTTGGTATTTAATTTTAAGTTGATTTTGCAATTATTCCGCATATGTATTCTGTGACCTAAACATTTGTAGTCATCTTAAAGCTGTAGGAGTCCATTAAAAAGAGAGATTTTTAAGGATTTAAACAATATCCACATTGTGCCAAAGTTGTCTGGGTGACTTTGTGCCAATCACCAGAAGATGGTGAGTTCTAGTCCTGCCTTAGGAATGAAAGCTATCTGGTTGATTTTGAACCATTCCCTCTCAGCCCAACCCACCAGGGTTGCTATCATGAAAATAGGAGGAGGAAGGAGTATTAGGCATGTTCATCCTTGAGTTACTTATAAAGTAATAAAAACAGGATAAAAATGTAATCAATCAAGTGAATTGATTCTAACCATGACTCATCTTTTGAAGTTCAATCAACACTGCAGGAAAGGGTGTAACCTTATCAGAATTTAAGTTTCACAACTATTCCATGTCTGCTCTTTGGCAACAGTGTAACACAGCTGACTCATGTTCACTTCGTGACTGATGGGAATTGCAACATTGCACATGCACAACTGCCAAAACAAGTACCCTCCTTTCAGAAGTTGTTACCCAAGTGTAGAACTTCCCATTTGCCTACAATGAACGTCATTCTTGTTTCCCATTCTATCAGTGTTGCAATCATGAAGGATCCTCTAGAGTATGGATGATCTGGATCTGTGGCAGATGGGATTTAGAGTCCGGCCATTGTCTATTCTCTTGACCACTTGTGACAAGGCCTGGAAGTATGACCATCCTTCTCAACCCCAGTATCCTTGTGGACCATCTATGGTGGTTCTTTTTCTTAACGGGTAAGTCCTGTGAGTAGGGAGAACATTTGGGCCCTGAGCCATCTGTTATGGGATGCCCATGGCTTGGTCTTTTCTGTTTAATCCTATTTAGTACCTACATGAGGCTGCTAGGACAAATCATTTGTCAATTTAGGGTAAGGTATGATCAATAAGCTGATGATACCCAGTTGCATATCACTACCCAAGGTCCTGTAGGAAATGTATGAGAACATCTTACCTGAAGACTATTAGGGCTTGGTTGAGAGAAACATAAGGTCTTTTCCAGAAGACAAAGGGACTACTGATTCAAAGGCCTGGATTCTAGGTGCAGCCTTATCTGAAACAGACTTGAGGTCAGTCACTCATATCCTCAGCCTCACTCATCATTCCAGCTCATACCATCAAGAACGCAGAGTGTTGAGCATCTGAGCAAGCAAACTCGGATCTCCTGGCCCAATAAAATTAGAGTTTAATTACACAAACCACTTCTTCTTGCTTATGTATTGCAGCCATGGTGATGGGAAATTTACAAAACCTGGCACAGAAAAACTCAGGGAAGTTTTCCTGCGCTTGGAGCAGACTGTTCAAAACCAGTAAAACTTTGTTTCCCTAACCATTCACTTTTGAATTCATTCAGTTTTGAAACAAAGTACCAAAACAGTATGTAGTTTTTCATTACAGCTGGTCCTCAAATTATGACTGTAATGGAGTTTGTCTATTACAGTCATATGTTGTGACAGTCATAAAGTGGGTATCACATGACCAACCTAATTTTACGACTTTTGGCAGCAATTTTAAGCAAACTCAGTTTGTTATGGGATGTTTTTGCCAAAAAATAGAAGTGCCAGGTTTTGTTATAAACTGGTCACGTGATTGTGGGATGCTGCAAATGACTGTAAACACAAGCATTGCCAAGCATCAAAATTCAGTCATGTGACGTGTGACTGCGTGCATGCTGGCTATCAGAACTTCAGTACTCAGCCATAAGAAACTTATATATATATATATACACATACATATACATATATATTAAAAATAACCTTTTGGGGTAGTTTGTCATAATTTCAATCAGTCTCTAAGCAACCAGTCATAAGATGAAGATTATCTGTATCCATGAAATCAAGAGGCAAAAGCCCCAAGTCAATTTTTCATACAAACAAGTTATTTTTAAAAGGAAACCTTCATTTTGAAGGTAATTATGTGATGTTACCATTATGCCATTTACAGGAGAGCTAAGGTGCAAATGCCTCCAAATCACCATGGCTTTGTCCATGGATGATGTAAAATTAAACGGTTGGCCCTCATGATGCTTGTTGGAATAACTGTAGTATTTGGCCACCATATTTTATTTATGGGCAAAGGGACAAGCAATTTCAGGAGATGTCCTGCACATCCAGAAAAAATATTATTTTTCTATATATCTCAACATGCCAAATGACCTCATAATTCTGCTTTTGAAGACAAGGGGAAAAGCAGAACCTGCAGTCTGGATGAAAATCGCTGGAACCAACAAACCCCATGAGCATCAAGTATCAAACACCAAGTGCACCTGCCTGAGGTACCTGGACAGAACAGGCCAGCAACACTCTCAGGGTTCAGGGCCTATGCAAGAAAATGTTGACCTAGAGAGCAAAGGTGGCTTTGATGATACTTCTTCTTGGATAATTCCATTATTTACTAGTGGGAAACCCATCTCAGGAACAAAAGGTTTGACATGCAATGTGCATCAGAAACGAGCTTTTGCAACGTATCTAAATATGCAGCAAGGCCCACATACCATTATTTTAAAATAAATGTTAAAATATATTTTTTTCCATAGGAAACAGAAGTTACTTACATTAATAATTAGAGGGAAAGCTTAAAATAATACATAAAAGGTGATATAGCTGAAGACAAAGTCAGAGGTGTCAGGACTGAGGCAAAAATTTGGAGCAAAGAAAGGTTAGAGTTATACAAGAACCCAACATACTTCTAACATACTTGCTATCTCCAACACCACATTTCAGGAAGAAAAATAAATGTATTTGCTATCATGGGATCAAACAACCTAAAACCCCTATGAATATGCAAATCGTACACTAAGATATAAACATTAATCTTATTTATAGCATATTTGTGTATAAAATAGTTCAAAAGCAGATTTGAAATTTGCTCTTCTTTGCTTTTTTTTTTTTTAAATCAGTACAATTTGCAACTGCCTTCCTAAAACTACATTCTTTGGGTAAAAATAGTTTTCCCTTGTTTTGGAAATTCAGCCACAGAAAGTAAGAGAAGCAGAACTGCAACCTGCAGTGGTTCTTGAATCTTCTTCCACAGAAAAGATACTGTTTTGTGAAAGTCCTGGTGAAGCAATTCAAGTTGTTTCTATTTCCGAGGCCTCCTCTATGAAATTTGCAACTGGGCTGAGAAGCAGAAGAGGAAAGAGTTTATATTCGCCATTCATGTCTTCTGAGAGAAGGGGCTGATCCAGGGGCTCCAGCAGAACAGCTCCGTCTGTTTGGCTTTCTGGGCCGGCAACTTGTTGCGCTGCTTCGTTGCTCTCCATTGAACCCAGCAGATCCCCTCTGGCGTTCCCCAGGCTGTCAACTTCATCACTGGAAGGCAGTTCTTCGAACAGTGAAAGCAAAGGGTTCCCCCGATACTGAATCAGCTGCATGTCTGGGAGGGACATGCAATGTTTTATTGCAAGCATAATACTTTTATATACACTGCATTTCATGCAATTTGTAAAATTACTCCACACTGAACTTTTTTTTTCAATTTTTCCAGAATTTCTATTTTTTCCAGAAAAAAACAGAGAAAAAATGTTTTTTTTTTCATGGCTTCAAAATCTCTGATAGGTTTACATCTGTACATACCACTGGCTGCAACAAGGATGAAATACAAGGCCATTCAGGCATGCATGCTGGGTCTGCCTATCACTCTTAGAGAAGAACCAACAGAAGCCATCTGGTTATAGGAACAGCAACAAACAGACTTCACCTTCCATAGCTGACTTCTTGCCTGGACAAACTACAATTGCTGCCAAGAATATCATTACTGTTGCTATTCCTTCAACGTACTGGTTTTTTTTACAACAAGTCAATTTACAAGGACTGCAATCATATAAAAAAATTAACAGCCAATTCAGCACTGACTCTCTCCCAAACAGAAGGCCCATCTAGAAATAGGAAGTTGGTGGAGGGGATGCTGTCACCACTACCAAGACTTGGGGGGGGGGGGCGTCTACAGGGCATGGTAAGGAAATCAAAAACTCTGCCCACACAAAAGGCCAAACTGGCAACTTCAATCTCACTGCTGCAGCTACCATCTTGCCTTTGAAAAGTATTTCCTGTGAACATCCCTCCTCTGGTGCCAATCCCCTCAATTTCCAGCCCCACAGAAGAGGCCTCGGACTCTGATCTATAAAGGATTCCACGTGCTGGGAAAGTGAAAGCCGGACTGTGAGGTCAGAAACACAAGCAGAGCTGGCGGGGGATTCCTGCGCTGTCCACTCAGCCCTCTGGCATCTGGGGGACGTGCCCAGAATTACCTTTAAAAATAGGATTGTACTTCGGAAAGGAAGGTCATAACCTTTCGTTGCAGAAGCCCGATTCCTCTCTTCCTTTCCCTACTCTCCAAATGTGAAGCACAAAAAGACTCTATCATTTATAACCCAAACAACATTTCAAACTATAAGAAGATGCTAAGAATAAAGTTTTGTATGGAAAAGAGTAGGTGCTCAGGGATGTCCGCTCTTGCAGTGCATGAAAGCCAGTGTGCCAGGCAAGTTCAGGAATTTGGGGGGGCAGCTCTTCCCAACTGCATGCTCTCAAATGGGCTGGAGTCTGACTTTCTGAATTCCTAGTCCCTTTGAGCCATATGGGCTCAAGATTATGGAAGGTGATGTCCAAGTCATCTGGAGAACACCAACTCCTATGGAACAGATGCTGTAAACCATCCCTCCAAATAGGTCCATCCCTGCTTAGCTTCTTCAGACTGATTTGGTAAAACAATTTCCAATTTCTTGCCCTGCTCACCATTCTTCCCTGAGGTTTCCTCATCATTTATTCCATCTGTGTCTAAAATTGCTGGTAAGTCTTCTATCTAAAAAAAGAAACAAATGCATAGAAAAATATTTTTAGACTATTTTTTTAAAATGCTACCTTTTTTAAAACACAAAGAGAGCCAACTGTGTCCTAATCAGTTTAATTGTGTTTCCTGTCTTCCCTTTAATCAGCTCATCACTCTGGTTATAATAGTCAAGTCAGCGGTTTGCTTCCCCAGCTTCAGTTGGTAATGCTCAACTTAAAGCATCATTGCTTCACACAAGGGCCCTGGCTGACAGTACATCTCAGTGTTTATTTTTCATCTATTCTACAGCTGGTCAATAGAAATATTTAGAGGTGTTTGTTTTGGCATTTCTGCTGCAACTGAGTGCTGTAAATTAAGGATATAAGATTAAAAATAATTCTAGTAAACTATACTTTTATGCGCATCACACAAAAGATGATCACTGCAAGTACCTGACAGCTTACATTTCATTTTGGAACTCTCTACTGAAACATACCATCTTGGCTAGCAACACTGTCTCTCCAGGAAGCCAGGACGGTCTGCTTGCAGAGCACAAGCTCTGGAAACAGAGGAAGTCTGTGCCTCAGTCTTCTACACTCATTTGGAAGCAAAAGGCCCCACATCCCACTCCCATCTCCTCCTATGAGACCTGTGTGCTGCATAGGTCCAACACAGTTCTTCTGAGCACCACTTTGAAAGTCCAGGTCGCTGATGGAAGCTGCCAGAATTTTACTCCAATTTGCAGAATCCAAACCATTCTGAAAAAGGAGCTCATTTGAAAAGAAAAATGAATGGATTTTCTTCTCTCAGTTGACAAAATAATTTAGATTTGGCAGAGGTCTCTTTATCACAATATAATTTAAAACTGTTTTAACCTGAAACTTTTTATTAGGGAGGCTGTTCTGACCATGCAATACAACAGTCTTGCAGAACACAGAATTAGAGCTGAACTGGCTAAGAAAAGGGCTTCCAGGCTTATCTGCCCAAGTCCAATCTTTAACTACCCAAGTGTTATCAGAAAAAAACTGCCAAGCCAGACCTTGGAAAATGCCCCTAATAAACAGAAAACATTGGAGATTAAACCCCAAACAAGCCAGAGTTCCAACAAAATGCACTCTGCTTTCAAAAGGGCTTCTTTGGTGCAAAACTCCTGCTAATGGCAAAATCGTTCCTGACCCCTCAGTGGCGTAACATAAACGGAACAAAACCTGCTGAGCCAGGGGAGGAATTGGCCCACAAGCCTCTAGCTGGCTCTACAAAGCCCTCAGGGGCATCCCCTCAGAACAGGAGTTGATTCTAATACCAGGGGAGGCTGAGGAACCTGAGCTCAACACAAGTTTGGCTCTATGGAAGGTGGGAAAGAGACGGAGGCACAACCAGTGAATCCTTGTTATGGGCTAGAACTGATAGGAAAAAAAATTGGGTTTAAATGTTTCTCACTCTGTCTTCTTGAAAGGAAGGACAAAACTAGCATTCCTCAGCCTCAGTTGGAATGACGGAAGCATTAGTTCATCAATCTGAAACGATTGGAAAAGCTAATCCAATCTTTTCAGAAGCTCAGCCAGCAATATTGATAGCACAAATGCCATTTGGGAAATTGATTTATTTATTAATTTTTTTTCCCACTCACCTCTCTGCGAGGCAATTCTGGGTAGCTTACATACAACACTAAAATTGCTTTTTGTCGAACTCAGTGGCCTGAAAGGAAGGGCTCTGTCAGAATCCATTTATTTTTCATTTCTATCTATCTCCTCTGATCTAAAACCAAATCTCACCTTCCCCTGGATTCTGCCATACTCCCAAGGGGGAGGGGGGATATGCCTGTGGGGTTATTGCTTTCACTTCCTCTATTCGCTACAATGTAACCTTTTGTTTGTTGCCTGTGTCTGCTGCCCATTACAATGTAACAAATTGCCTCCTGCACTATGCATCTCTCTGAACTTTCTTCTCCCTAACCTGGCAGCTAGGAAAAGGGGGGGGGGGGGAGAAGAAATATAAACCTCCGGAACCTGGCTTATTTCTCCGGCCTCAAAAGGAGGTGTGAAGAGCTGTGGAACATCGTGCTACAACCGGAGCCGGACCGATGTTATCTCCCCTTTCCCACGATGGACTTAACACCTGGGGATTGGTCGGTCTGAACCGTCTGGATGAACTGTGGGGTGGGGTTTGCTTAGGGACACTTTAAAGTATCAATCTGTAAAGAAATCCCTCAGATCCTGTCTATTATGCCTGCTATCAAATACTTTTAATAAAAGTTCCTGTTGCAAGAAATTGTTTCCAAGAGTTCGGCTTTCTTAAGATGTGGGATTGAAGTGGGTCCTTACAGGCTCCCAGGGCAAAAGTTGCCTTCCTACAGCTCATCCGTGATCTGAAGAAAGTGACTGTGGGCAGCTGGATCTTTTATGTCCTCCCCACTCCCAATGCAGAAGTCAGATCTGAGAGCCCTATTTAACACTGGACAATCAAGCCATGGATTTGCCCTTTAGTTTTATTTTATGACTTATTGGGCGGGGGGCGGGGGTATCCTTAAAAAAAAGAGAACTAGTAAGGAGAAGAAAGAGAAAAACGTCTCCAAGATCTTCAGCAACCCCTCAATACCCACCTTTATTCTTTCTCCATTGAGCAGGTTCTTAAGCTGACTAAAATTGTCCACAAATCAAGTTTATACCAAATATGTAAACCACTTTGAAATTATTCAATTATTGTGATCTGCTGAAAGTTCCTATGAAAAATGTATAAATACTAACTAAAAACCTTACATGTTTGTGAGAGAGAGAGAGAGAGAGAGAGAGAGAGAGAGAGAGAGAGAGAGAGTTTGAAACAGTCTCTTTTTCTACTACTCCATTCACCTGGCAAAGTATTCTTCAAATTCAACTTTCTAAGCAACTTTGCTGATCAGAAAGAAATGCGCTCTGGTACCTTCAACTCCAAGAGCCACCCCCCCCACACACACACACATTTTCCCAATTCACTGTTCCCCTCCTTCCCAGGAGCCAAGGAAGACCCACTACCTACCTTTTCCAATCTGGGAGGAGCTTCTGGTATGATTGAATCCAACACAGGAAGCTCAGGACTGAAGGTCTGGAGGTAGAAATGAAGGCAATCTGATTTGTTTTATTGATTAGAAGCAGTTTAAACAACAAAAATATGACAAGAACCTCTCTTGAGACATATCAAAGGCTTAAACATAAAAATAACTTAAAATAAGCTTCCTTCAAGTTAGCTAAAGTGTTGCCACTACACTGAGACTAAAAGATGATGTCCCTCAATCCTAGAAGCAGAGTTGCCTTATAAGTGAAAGGGGTGGCATATAAATATAATAAATAAATAAAAATAAATAGAATAAAATAGAATAAAATCAAAGAGTTGGAAAGGATCCTGGAGGTCTTCTGGTGCAAGCTGCCCCCCCCCCCGGCCAGGAATCCTAGGACTAGCCCAAACAAACAGCTGTGCAGCCTCTGCTTGAAATCCTCCACTGATGGAGGAATCCTCACAATTCCACACTGCTCAACAGTTGCCATGATCTGGACGTATCTCATTCTTTGAAGTTTAGACCTTCTCTATAAAGCTTCCACTCACTGGTTCTTCTCCCATTCTTGGGCCCCACGGAGAGCAAATCAGGGCACTCCCGTCCTGAAGGGAGGTATCTTAATTATGGCGGGGAGGGGGGGGTGATTGCCCTTATCCTTGTGAGGTCTCAGCCAGGAGGTCTCTAAGGAGAGGGGAAGGGAACAGCATCACTTCCTTCTTCACTTCACCCTCCATGGTTCAGTTGTGTTAAGATTACCAAAATGGTGTTTTCCACTGCACATAGTCCAGTCCTGATTCAGAGGGTTTTGGTAAGTTATGACTTCTAACAGGGGAGAAGTGTACAGTCTGAGCTTTGGCGGTGATGGAGCCTGAGTCAGGGGGTAGGGAAGCCACATGCTTTGTCCCAATGACTTAGCAGGTACAGAACTGGCCATCCCTAGGTCGGCCCCAGCTGTCAGAAATTCTCCAAGCACCCCTGACAGGAAATTGGTTTCTTGCCTACACACCAATTTGCTGTCAGGGGTGCTTGGAGAATTTCCCCTGATCATAGGGGAGGGAAGGAAAGAAAGAGAAGACAGAGAATGGTAGAAAGAAGAGCAGCAGCAACTGGGCAGACACACTTTCTGGAGCAAGGCAGGGCTAGAACTGGGAAAGTAGCATTGGGGAACCACACCGGAACATTGGCAAAATGTTTCTTAGCTCTACCTCCACAGTGAGAGGAGGATTCCCCCAACTCTAGGGTGCCCTGCCACACCATAAGAAAACAGTTTTTCTTCTCTAGGTAATGAGAGAGAGGCAGCAGCCTAGCTAAGAAATCGACACAGAAAAGTGGACTCACATCAGTAAGTGTTTCCGAAGCATAGTTTATTTTTTTCCCAGACAGCATTGCCTGAAGCTCCTCAAGATTCGCATCAATACAATTCAAGAAGTCTTGGATCTCTTCTCTGTGAAGGGAAGCAGGGAAATATAAATGTAACAGAGGGACAGACAGAAGGAAGAAGATGCCTTTTTACCATGTTCCAAGAAGAAACTCAGAAGGGCCAGCTTGATTTGGAATAGCAGGATGTCCAAACTAACTCGGCTCCATCGTTGCCTGAACCTGATTCCAGCTCGCCTTTTGCCAAATAGAAATGGGAGGGTGATGGTGAATTCCTAGGGAGGGGGGAGGCTATGGAATGCATAGATGTTATCCACCAAGGTCGAGTTATGAAATATGTTCAGCAGCACAGAACTATTTCCCACAACAAAAGAACTAAACTCAATTGATGAACTGTGGGTGGCCTGGAGGGGGAAAAAGGATTTTACCTATGGGAGTTTTTGTGGGGAAATCCCAGAAATGACTTTGCTTTTGCTGTGCCTAGATGGTTCTTTCAATAAAGCTTTACTCTTGATAGTTTTAAAGAGTTGGGAGTTTCTTTCGTTGAATGTGCCAAATAAGACAGTTGACATTAAGTCAATTCTCACAGCGGTGCCTACCTGGACCCCACCAAGAGGTCAGTAACCCCGACATGTCGGCGGCAGGCAGAGAATAGGAGGAGAGGAAGAAGCCAGGGGAGCTGCTGGCCCAAGAGGCCCTGGCAGCACTGCAGGCCAGGGCAGGGTCACAAGCTGAGGGTGCACGTCCCAAGCTGAGAGCCAAAAAGCTAGAACTGCAGTCAGTGAGCTTAAGGGAGCGACTACAGGATGCCCCGTACCACCGAAGACCTGCTGGGCAGCAAACTTGGGGAAGGTGGCAGAGGCCAAGGACCACCTAATCCCAGCAGGAGTTAACATGACCCGAGGGAGCAGATGGAAGGCAAAGCGACCGGTTGAGTGGGACCAGCTGATCGAGTGGAAGCTCCCCACCGCAGCCAGCAGTCCATCGATGGAGCAGCTGGGAGAGAAGTTTAGAGGCCTCGAAATTAAGTTCTATTCGATGACTCCCCAAGAGTTAGAAGAGCTGCGCAAATTAATAGATAAGAATTTGGCATGTGGTTTCATTCAATCAGCAAGACCAAAAATGGCTGCCTCGGTGCTGTTTCGGGAAAAGAAAGATGGGTCTCTTTGTCTCTGCGTAGATTATAGATGCTTGAACAATGCCTACCCTTTACCGCTCATGAAGGACATGCTAGCCCACCTCTCAAAGAGAAAGATTTTCTCAAAACTAGATCTGCGAGAAGCATATTACCGGGTTAGAATCGAGGGGGATGAGTGGAAAACTGCGTTCAACTGCCCCTTGGGGTGCTTCCAGTTCAAAGTACTCCTGTTTGGGCAACAGGGAGCACCTGCAGTGTTTGTGCAACTGATTAACGAGGTCCTCCATGAGCACCTATACAAGGACATTTTGGTGTACCTGGATGACATATTAATCTACACCGAAATGAAAGCCGAGCATGTCAAATTAGTCAGAGCAGTTCTCCAGCATGAGGATGGACACTCCACGAATGGGTTAAGACTGTCTTCCTGCCCATTTAGACTAAGTCTGCAAAAGTAGCCACGCCTCTTGCTGGGTCATGTGCTTCCCAGACACGACTTAAGTCTTCAGCCCAGCAAGGACGCGATTGTGCTTGGCTCCCTTTTCAGACTTCAGAGCAGGTTGTATCTATCTTTTTTCTCCCTTCGTGGATTTTCCTCCTGTTTTTCAGTGCTGCTAGCAGCGCTGCCAGGCTGCAGGGTCCTCTATTTCCCTTACATTCAGATTTTAATAATCTTAGATTGTCCCAAGTCCTTAAGGGTCCCGGGTATTAACAGCCCTGCAGCAACCTTCCCATTTCTGTGGTTCAGAAGTTTCCACAGATCAGCTGTGAGTCGGTCTAGCTCGCTCAGCTGAGCGGCGGCTCCGCTTGGCGCGCCAAGCACGGCCGCGGAACATTCCAAGGCTTTAAAGGTTTTTCCCTTCACTTAAACAGTCCACAAGGGGTCAGGAGAGGCAAGTGTGATACCTTAGAACAAAGGAGGCTCCGTATCGAAGCCTCCACTCCAGGACCCTGATTCCTTCCCTTAACGCGTGGCCGCCATTTTGGACCACGCGGCCGGTGCGAAAAGCAATCTGAGGCTTGCCTTTCAGCCGGTAACCAAGCAAGCCGGCAAAGGGGAATACAGGCAAGCCACCCACAGGGAAGGGGGGCTCGTCAACTAAGATTCTGCCCCAGGACTGCTCCGCTCACCGGCACGCGCCGCAGCCGCCATCTTGGCCACGTGGCATTCAAAGCCTTTTAAATTTGGCGCAGCCAGGAAATCAGCTGATCACTTAGATCCAACAATTTAAAATCAATTAAATTTAAAATCAACTGAACCTGATCATCAACAGCAGGTCAGCACTACCAATTGATTTATATATATACAATATCAAAGGACAACTGCAAATTGGGATTTGCCTCCCATGCCTCCCATGAGTCATGAGGAGCAATTGGTGTGAGAGTGGCCTGTTGGTCCAGCGTCCACCACAACCTATATCATTTACTGGATCTGCCAGTAACCATCAGGAGCAATTTTGGTGTGAGAATGGCCTGTTGGTCCAGCGTCCACCACAGTCTAGAGCAATTACTGACCCTGCCGGTACCTGGGGTCACAGCCATACCCAGCGCTCTGCTCCATTGATGATGGCAGACAACGCGGTTCCTCAGACCGTGCAGGGTGAGCCCGACGTTTCTGTACCAGGAAACACCAAGTCCTCCAAATTAAAGGCTGCACATAAACTTAAGGTCAAGGCCAAGGCTGCCTCTGGCAAGAAGCCCTCAAAGGCAGCAGAGAAGGAAGCCAACAGGAGGCACCTAACCTTAGAAAGGCAATTTTCAAAGGCTCAACAGCTGGACACCACTGAAAGGGCCCAGACTGCCCAGATCCCACATGAGGACTCACTATTCAACCTGCAACCGGGCACATCCAGCTCCCTGGCCCAAAGGGCCTGGTTTCCAGTAGCCGAGGCCAATCAGGGAGAGGGCTCTCCTCTCAATCAGGAGACAAGTCCCCAAGGGGTGACATCTCCACTCAGGCCCAAGCTGGCACCAGAAGCCACATTCACACCCACAGTGGCCGTCCTCCGTCCTCCTGACCCTCAAGGAATACGGCCAGAGCAGATGCAAGTGCTACTGGCCCAAGCGTTTGCCCAGGCAATGACATCATCGTTCATCCAGGGACCCAGGCCAGAATTGGGGATTCCCTCGGCCACACAACACTACCAGTATGAAACGCAGGGGTACCCTGAATCGGTTTCATCTGATCACTCTTCTCAGGTCAGAGACTCAAGCCCAGAGGAATACGGGTCAATGGACATTCAATTATCCAAGGATGAGGAGTCAGCTCCGGACCCCTCCCTTTTGTGGGCCTATTCGACCCGGGCCTATTTAGGTCACTTCTACAGAAGGCAACTACCTCAGCCAAGATTTCCCCCGAACAGGAACCTGAACTGGTCCCTTCCACCACGCAGGACTCAAAGCCTCTCTTTTCCGAGCCCAAGTTCACGGAAAGGCATATCCCTTGTCCCCCCTTTTTTCTGAACATGATTCAAAAGCAATGGGGGACCCCCGGCATTCTCCCAGCCCTGGGGGGGACAGACAAAAAATTGTTTAACGTCGCCCCGACCTTGTCAGAGCTCGTGGACGTTCCAACTGTTGATGAAGCTTTAACACCAATTCTTTCTTCTGGAGACATGGCTGAGACCTTAAAGGCAGAGGACAGAAAATCAGAGTTTTCCTTATGCAGGTCTCATCAAGCCTCGGCATGGTCAGTGAGGGCATCCACCTCAACTTCCTTCTTTGCCAGAACTGCCATTATATGGCTTCAAGAGCTCCAGACACTGATTCCCCCGGACCAGGTTCGTGCTCAACAGAATCTGGGTAAGTTGGTGGCCACATCTGAATACATGGCGGACGCTTCACTACACGCCGCCAGATTTTCATCACGATCCATAGCCTCTAACATCGCAGCCCGCAGGCTATTATGGCTCAGGCAATGGCGGGCGGACTTAAAATCAAAGTGGCGCCTGGCTACTGCTCCCTATCGTGGTGGGCAACTATTCGGAGAGGCGCTCAACCCCTTCCTGGTGGAGAACAGAGATAAACGCAGGGTGTTGGGCCACCTTATCAGAAGGGTAGACAGGCAGTCCAGCCCATACCCACGTAGGCCACAGTTTTGATCAGGATATGAGTGGGCTCCATCTCCCCGCCCTTCCAACTCCAGACCTGACCGACAACCGGACCGCTCCGCTCCAAGGTAACGGCACCAATTCCAGTCCAAGTGGCCCTTTCAAGGCAGGGGAGGCCGTCCCTTCAAGGGAAACAGGTGACTCCAGATTGGGCCTCCCCATAGGCGGCAACTCACTTATTTCATCTGCCAATGGGAGGCCATCACCACAGACACATGGGTGCTCAACACAATCAGATACGGTCTCCCCCTCGAATTTGCATCGCACCCCCCAGAACGCTTCACTCCTTGTCCAGTTTACAGAAGTCCGGACAAGACCAGGCTCCAGTCGATTCTGGCAAGCATCAGAAGACACGATCTTCTGACTTCCATAGACCTCATAGAAGCGTACCTACACGTTCCCATCCTCCCCGACCACCGAAGATTCCTCAGGTTCTGTTACGCAAACCATCACTATCAGTACAAGGCTCTACCTTTCAGGCTCACCTAAGACTGGTTCCAATAAGAATCCAGTGCTATCTGGACGACATCCTTATCCAGTCCACTTCCTTACAGAGAGCACGGGCGGACCTGGCCCTAACCATCAGGTCCCTTCAAAACCTCGGGTTTTCGGTGAATTTCCTAAAGAGCCAGACAGAACCTTCAACCCGCCTCCTTCACCTCGGCGCGATCATAGACATCAATCTTTGCAAGGTTTATCTGTCGCCAGACCGTCGGAACAGCATCCGGTCCTTGATCAGGCAGGTACGGAGGAAGCGGGTGGTCACATTAGCAACACTTTCTCAACTATTGGGAAAGATGGTTTCCTGTATGGGGATAGTACCATGGACCAGGCTACACTCCAGATCCCTTCAATGGTTCCTACTACCATTTCAGAGACAGGGCACCAGCGCCTCCAACAGGAGAGTAGTCGTCCCCACCCAAACCCTAGAATCCCTCCAATGGTGGACCTCCACAGCATTAGCCAGGGGGTCCCTATTCAAGGAGCCAGACAGGCTTACACTAACTACAGACGCCAGTCTGTTCGGCTGGGGGGCACACCTCCAGTCACAGATAGCCCAGGGCCGATGGTCACAATCGGACCTCAAACACAACATAAACTGGCTGGAACTCAGGGCCATTCACCTGGCACTACGCCACTTCACCGACAGGGTGACGGGCCAACATGTCCTGGTCCTCATGGACAATGTGGCTGCAAAAGCACATGTGAACAGGCAGGGGGGTACCCGGTCCAGGTCCCTATTGAACGAGGCTCAGTTGCTAAGCCACTGGGCAGAAACCAACCTCCTTTCCCTCAGAGCAGAACACATCTCGGGGGAAGCGAATCAGCAGGCAGATTCCTTGAGCAGGTCGACAGTGGACCATTCAGAATGGCGCTTGCATCCCGAGCTATTCAGGGAAATCTCTGAGAGGTTCGGACTCCCAGTGCTGGATCTGTTCGCCTCCCCGGCGAATGCCCAGCTCCCCAGATTTTTCTCCCGGTTCCCATCCCCAGGGGCGGAACGTGCGGACGCTCTCCACAACCCATGGCCAAAAGGTCTGCTCTACGCCTCCCCTCCCCTCCCCCTGCTCCAGGCCGTTATACGGAAAATACTGCGGGAGGGAGCGCAGGTGATAGTAATTGCTCCACACTGGCCGAGATGACCATGGTTTGCCGAGCCTTTCCATCTCACCGCAGTGGAGGATTCCTCCAGACCGGGTGGCACTCAGCCAGGGGGCCCTTCAGCACCCGGACCCACAATGGCTCCAGTTAACCGCCTGGCACTTGAGCAGCGGCTCCTGACACGTGAGTCCTACCCGGCGGATGTCATCTCCGTAATTCAGGCCGCAAGACGTCCCTCAACCAACAGAATCTACGACTCCTCATGGAGGAGCTTTTGTCGCTGGTGCACAAAGAACAACCTTGTTCTGTCATCCATCACCATCCCAAGGATACTCCAGTTCCTACTGGAGGGGCTCAACAAGGGTTTGACAACCAACACCATCCGCAGGTAGGTAGCAGCCTTATCCATGGTGCTCACATGCGACAATTCAACACCATTGGCCCAGCACCCGATGGTGTGAGCCTTTATCAAGAGCGCAAATAACACCAGGCCACCCGTGGTTCACCGTTATCCCTCTTGGGAACTCTCACGGGTTTTACAAGCCCTAACCTCGCCACCGTTTGAACCCATCAAGACATCGTCGCTGAAGGTTGTGTTCCTTATAGCCATCACATCAGCCAGACGCATATCTGAATTAGCCGCTCTCTCTGTCAGAGAGGACCTCTGCGTCTTCCACAATGACAGGGTGGTCCTCAGACTGGACCCATCCTTCATACCAAAGGTAAATTCTCTGTTCCATAGATCACAAGAGGTGATCCTTCCAAATTTTTGTCCTCGCCCTTCACACGCCTTGGAGCGCCAATGGCACACCTTGGACATGCGAAGGGCATTACTCCATTACATCAAACGGACGGCGGTCTTCCGTAAGTCGGAAGCGCTCTTTATTTCCTTCCAACCTTCGTCCATAGGTCAGAAGGTTTCTCCCTCAACTATAGGCAGGTGGATCAAAGAATGCATTGCTATAACATACCAATCGCATTCCCTGCCAGTTCCAGGGCATATCACCGCCCATTCCACCCGCAGTGCTGCAACATCAGCAGCGTGGACATCCCAGGCATCCATTGGGGATATTTGCAGGGCGGCAACCTGGTCCTCACCTTCCCCATTCCGCTGGACAAATTTGCCTCAGTGGAAGCCTTATTTGGCCGGAGGGTACTCCAGCAGGTGGTATCACCAAGTGGGACACAGGCCCAGGCCAGTTCCCTCCCATAGGGACAGGGTAGCTTTGGTATGTCCCATTCGTGGAGTCTCCATCCTCATGCTGGAGAAGGGGCGTTGCCTTACCTGAACGCCTTTTCTCAGCATGATGATGGAGACTCCACACCCACCCCTTTAGGTCTGCCATGGCCTGTGTTAGGGGCAGGGGAGCCAACACATCAGACTATCATCAATAACTTCGCCTTCGTCGTGTCTGGGAAGCACATGACCCAGCAGGAGGCGTGGCTACTTTTGCAGACTTAGTCTAAATGGGCAGGAAGACAGTCTTAACCCATTCGTGGAGTCTCCATCCTCATGCTGAGAAAAGGCGTTCAGGTAAGGCAATGCCCCTTTTAAACAAGTTGCGCGCAGCCAAACTATATGCCAAACTTTCAAAATGTGAATTTCACAAAGATTGATTACTTGGGCTACTGGATTTCTCACGAGGGCTCTCATCGGCTCTTTCCCACAACAACTTAGCACCTATGGATTGGCTCAATTCAAACCAGCTGGATGGACAGTTGGGGTGGAGTTTGAAAGGGTTCTTTTAATGTAATGTTTCGCATAGGAAATCCTCAGATCCTGCCTTACTATCCTGCTATCAATACCTTCCAATAAAAGTTCCTGTTGACACGGTGCAAGTTTCAAGAGTTCTGCTTTCTTGGGAGGCTTAACTGAGGCAGGTCCTTACAGAAATTCTCAGTTCCTGGTACCACAGGGGGAAACTGCAATATTTGGTATTATGGAAAGGCTACCCTTTAGCTGATGAAGAATGGGTGGCAGCGACAGATGTGAGGGTAGCTAAATAAGTGCGCAAATTTCATGCCGAACTTCCAGGTTGACCCCAGTAGGGAGACCTGGCAGCAATATCTAATGATGTATGCAACATTGTGTTTTATCTTCCAGGACTATCATTCTTCTGGAGGGTCAACATATCAAAACTGACTCAGCTCCCTCATTGCCTGCACCCGATTCTGGCTCAAATTTTGCCAAACAGAAACGGGAGGTGGGGGTGAATTCCTAGGGAGCGGGGAGGCTCTGGAATGCATGAGTGCTTGCTGTTGCCAGTGAGATGTTATCCACCAAGGTCAAGTTATGAAAAAAGTTGAGCATTATGGAACTGCTTTCCCACAACGAAAGAACTGAACTCAATTGGTGAAGTATGAACTATGGGTGGCCCAGAGGCAGAAAAGGGGTTTTACCTATGGGAATTTTCGAAGGAAAATCCCAGAACTGATTTTGCTTCTGCTGTGCCTAGATGGATCTTTCAATAAAGCTTTAATCTTGATAAGTTTTAAAGAGCTGGGAGTTTCTTTTGTTGAATGTGCCAAATGAGACGGTTGACAAGGAGGCCTTTAGCTTACTAGATTTACATTTATACTGGGGAGTTCTAAGATGGCGGCGCCTGGATCGGCTGCGGCTGCATTGGCTCTTGAAGGTGAAAAGTTTTGGGAGGGATATTAAGGGATATAGGCCACATGATCAGGAAGGTTTTAATGTGTTTGAGCAACGTGGTGGAACTAAGGTAACATACGACATACGACTGACAATCTTTGCTGGCATGGCGAGTTTCTAGCTGTTTCGGAACTGTTGGTGAGACCGTTAAAAGTCGTTGGCACTGTTTGAAATTGTTCTGCCGGCAGCAAGATCTGACTGCTGGCCCAGCGACGGATTCTATTGCAAATCAGGGCTGTTTCCGAAGGAGGCAGAGGAGAAGTCCCGGGGCTTATGGAGCGAAAGAACTGGATGAGGCTGTCAGCAGGCCCAAAGGATGGGAGAGAGGCTTTTGGAGGAGTTGGTGGCGGCGGCAGCAGCATTCTCCAGGGGCGAAAAGGAGTGAGGCCCCTTTAAGGAAAAGGTGGAAGAGACAGGATCAGAAAAAGGAAAGGAGGCGAGGTTGTCGTGCAGGAATACAAGCTAATTTGAGGGCTAATCCACATGGAGGTCTGTTTCCATCTGTTCCATCTCCCTAGAAACTAAAATGGAAGATCTGTAACTTGAACTGGCCACGAACAAGGAGTGTATATTGGAGGTGGTGAGAGCTGTATGCAACGAAATTTCATTTTGATGTATGCCAATTGGTGTACATTCAAAGTGACAATAAAGTTTGTTGTTGTTGTTGTTGTTGTTGTTATTATTATTATTATCCCATTTTCATGCCATACAGTAAGATCACCTGGGTAAAAGGGAGGACGGGAAACAAGGGTTTATTTCACAGCAGTTTACGCTGTAGAAATAAGAAGGAAGAATCGAGCAAGGGATTTACAGCTGCTGCTCGACAGAAATACCCAGAAATCCTTTCCCTTCCTAAGGGAGGCTGAAGAGTGAGAGGCAGCAGCTCCAGAAACAAAGGGAAAAAACAAGGGTTTCAATAATAAACAGTAGAACCAACTTTCTTGGAAGGGGGGGAGGGTGTTGTCTGATGCCAGACAGGTACTTGTCATGGATGGCAAGGAAGAGACTAACCTCCTTCAATGCCATAGTTCTGTGGCAGGGGATAATCCTGCTAGGTGTTGCCTCTCTGAAAGTAGACACACCTGTGAAGGAAAGAGTCACTCGATGCCGTTGTTTGGTTTTCATTCATGATGGAATCGATCACTGCTGCAGCTTCTACATTAGCGATGACAGCACAGGACTGGAGGGAGCCATCCGTGAGCTGAACCGAATGGTTGCCTTGGGGCAGTTCTGGCTTTGAGGTCTCTAGTACTCCACAAGTGGGAATTCCTTCTCTGGTGGGCACAGGAGCCTTCCTGAAAACACACAACAGGCACAGGCTGAACTTTCACTTTCTCCAAATGGTGCAGTCAAGTAGCAAAGCACCGCCCACAGCAGCCCAAAGTGGAGAGAACCCTCTTTTTTTCCAACAGGAACCCTGCACTGCTGGCATCTATCCATTTTAAAAGAGCAAAGAGATTCTTGAATCAAATCACAGCATCCATACAGTTTTCTTGCCAGGGCTAGAGAAGTGGTTTTGCATCCTTTTCTAACATCATGTTGATTTCCTTTCCCAGAGTCCCTAATGGTATGGATTGATCTTAGAATCTAAGCAAGATCAGTCTTGGTTCATACTCGTCTGGGGACCCACATATGAATTTGAATATCATTGACTAGACTGGGAACTTGAAAGAACATTCCATAAGGAGATAAAAGCAAACTTCTTCTGTAATACTGCATGGATGCAGTCACCAGAGATGTGAGGGCATCTTTGCCTTTAATTCTCCTTTAAAACAGAATCCAATGCATATCACTACACTCTATGAAATGCTCTAAAAGGAAGGTTTTAATTATGAAAGCCCCATTCCTACTAAATCTATTCCCAACACTCTCAGCACCACATAAATTTGCCTTTTGAGAAGCTGCTATCTCCATTTTCATGGCATTATCCAGCGTTAGGGGCACCTTTTGGGCCAGGCCCACATCTAAGTAATTGCGCCCTAGGTTCAAGATCTGAGCCTAGCAGAGCTAGGAGAAGCCTTGGAGCTCCTAACAAACCATAACTGACAATGTTCGACTTCAGAGTGCTTAATCTGGTTTCATACACCCACAAATGCCACAAACTCTCATCCTCTTAGCTGCGTAAGCCAAGCTGTCAAAAAGCCGTCAAATATCTACTTTTTAAGACAAATTCCCAATTCTATTTTTCCTCCCCAGGAACATGGCGGTAACCAGATCTCAAATAAAGATTTTACAGAGCAAACAAAGCTATATAGACATATCCTGGTGACACCTCTAGGGTAAAAATATTCAGCACTTCGATCACTTATGGTGAAGCAGCCTGCCTCAGCTTCAGTGCTGTCTCTCAGTAAAAACATCTGAATATCTATAACCTCACCAACTTCCATGACTGGAGTGCACCAGCGCCAACAGCTTCTCTGGGGCAGCATCTTCTGCGTCCTCTGCTTCCTCTTGAGCATCTGTGATGTCATGAATGATAATGGAGTCTTGGCAGCCTGGGCCATGCTCTGAAAGGGCTGTCTAAGGGCACAAGAGCAACCAGCAGTGTATCCAACACCCTGATCATCGTTTTTCTTATTCAAACAATTGTTAGACTAGTAAAACTATTATTGCTCTGGCAATTAGGAGAATTCCTAGTGAAACTGAAATACATCATTAAAAAAATTAACAAGCATTATTAAGAGGTAATTTTATAAGCAACTAAGCTAGAATTAATTCAGCATGAACTGCCTTAGGAGGATAAAGGGGAAAAACAAAACAAATCTTACTGTTTCACAGTCTTCCACGGGAATGTGCATGTACTGGTGGCTGTATTTCGCAGGCGAAGAGTCTGAAGCATCAGCCAAAGACCTGGGAGAAGAACACAGAGAGCTCTATTGCTATGGAGGTGGATGGACAGGTGAGCTGCAAAGATTTGTATGCAGAAACCACTGCATGCAAAAGCATTCCCCAGTAAGAAAATCATCACCAGAGAAATGGCTTGGTAAAAACAAAAATAGGCTTTGATCAACTTGAGTTTTTCACCTCTCAGACATCTAAACAGTCCAAGAAAATAAATTTGCAGAGGGAATCTTTACTCCCTTTTTAAAAGAAAAAAATTAATTAACATTTGCATGCTTCTGAAGGATGCTTTTTAAGACACTGGACAAACTGAAGAAATGTTCATTTGATTACAACGGTTTTAATGCAACTTCCTAATTTCGCTGTATATCTATCTTGATTTAGAAAGCAGCCCTAATGAATCAAATATTGTTTACCCCTTTACAGCTACTAAACTGATTGGAGGATTACGGGTTTTGATAGCCTGGCCCTGAGCTTTGAAATCACAGCTGGCAATTCACAGCATTTGGGAACCAAAATTGAGGCAGGCTTTCAGCACAATCAAGGCATAATCATTATTGCATTAAAACAGACTGACTTTTCCTAGGAACCACTTGCATCTGGAATATAGTACAGTCTCCAGCCAATAAATATGAGTGACAAAATCCAAGGCAGCCCTTTCTTGTGCTCAAATGAAAAGGAAATCATAATTTTCTCATATGGGAAGTTCTTGCCTAGGAAAATGTACAACAGCCATTTATTTTAACGTAGAATGAAAGACCATCTGCTTTCCAAATGCACCTACCCCTTTTTGGAAACCCCCCCCCCCCACACACTAATTGTAACCATCCAAAATGTTTTTTCTGTGCACATGAATTTTTTATGAGTTCAACATCTGGACACAATCGTCTGAACATTCCCAATTGGAAGAAGCCACTGGCCAGCCCTCTGCACAGTCTCTGGGTCTACAAGCTGAAGCTCAGCCACCCACTGAAATTAGTTTTAGCTTTAGTTTTAAAACTTTGATTAGCTTTAAACCTTCATATCCTTCTGTATAATTTCCTCAGTAAGGGAAGTACAGAAGGGGTTCATACAATATGCTCCTCTGAAGTCTAAGACCTGGAGGAAATGCGCCACGTTTTCTCTGCTCTTCCCCATTTCCCTGTGGCTTGCAAAGAGCATCCCTGGCCTGTTCGGGTTTCAAGTTTCAGCTGCAGCAACTTTCACCTGATGCCAAGAAGAAAACCAAACCTAAAACAAGCAGCGGGCTTGAGTTTTTTTTCTGGTAAGAGAAGCATCTGACAGATTGCTACAAGGCCCAAAATAAATCAAGATGAAAGTTCAAAAAGAAGTCAACTCAAGTGTTTGGCATGTTCACAACAAACCATAAGCAGAGGGTGTGCCCTGAGCAGCCACAAATATAGTAGTTGAAATACTCTAACACAGGTAAAAATAATGCTCACAAAGAGACCATGAAAAGACAGGCAAAGTAATCAGAAATAGAAGCAGGATGAGCAGCATTTTGGAACCATTTCAACTGTTCCATTTGTTTCCTCTTAACAAGGAGGAAGTAGCCCTACGAAGTTTAAGAATGCTTTTCTGTCCTCAGTATGGAAAAAAACTTGAATCAGAATCTTTTATCAGCTCATTTTGAATAGCAACAGAAGTACAAAGTGAGCAATTACCTTTTTCTTTTGAGCCCCAAAATGCAGTTTCCACTCATTAAACCCAGTATAAATTCAAGGATCTGAAAGAAGAGGGAAAAAGTAACAATCCTCTCTCAACTCAACCATCACAGCCCCAAAATTAAGTACAAGAACAATATTCAGTGGTGCAAACTAGAAGTGGCAAAGGTATTAAAAACTTTTCATTAACTCCTGCCTTTAGCTCATACCTCCTTCAAATAAATAATACAAACACACTACACGTATACACACAATGATATGCTATCGTCACGGACCATCTTACATAAGATTGAAGATCTGCACAGATTTTAAAAATCCTATCACTCATAATTACAATAACTAAAGCTTCTACTAGCAGTTGAATATTTCACCATGTATTTATTTGTTAGATATATATTCCATTTTTTATCTCTGAGTTGAAAAGTTTATTTAAGGAGCCTCCTTCACCTTATACCCCTAAGAGAGACAGGTTGGGGTGAAGGAATGTATCTGTTGAAGAACCCCAATGCTGAGGGTGAACCTGAACCTCACACTTCCTGGTCCTGGTCCAACACTTTAACCAGTGCAATTATTTACCTTTATTGGAATAATTGAGGATTGAGCTGATAATACATGGACTGAATTATCATTCACCACCTTACATGCCATCAGGTCAGAAGATGTATTAACAGAGCAATGGATCACATTGGCAACATCCTTGCTACCATTTCCTCAACGTCAGCAGACAAACCTGCTCCAGATTTGGGACCCCCTACAATTCTCTTCTGTTCTCTCAGGCGCATCCATCTCTTGCACCAGAGAGAACTCCCAATTACAGGACCTAATCCAGCAGCTTTCCTCCATGGGATGTCTTCCCTCTGTGCAATATTTCCTTAAAGATGGCTACTATAAAGATGTTCAAAGCTGCTTCGTTTCATCTTTTCTCCCCATTTGTCTTTGACAGTGGTGTCTCTGAGTGTTGCATAAACCTGGACAAAGGGAGTCATTTGCTGCAAATGTTCTACAAAATACTCTAAAAGTCCTTTCAATTACGAGTAAAGGCAGTTTAAATAATCAATCTGTGCGAGTTTCACTGCACAGGGTTTTAACTACTTCCGATTTTCCTTGCCGCTCAGAATGCAACTAAAAGATAATTTTGTTCACTGCACAGTGAACTTTTAGTTCCTATATTTCTTTTGATTCTTTAATCAGGCCCCTTTATTTACCCAATTCAGAATAAAAATAAACAAACTGTTTTTGCCCTGTGCATGAATCTTATTGTGGGACTTTTCTTACACACTCGGAGATTGACTTGATGCATTCAGCCTGAACCAAGATGCAGAGAATAGTATGAAATTATAGGGTGATTCGATGTAACCAACAAAATTTGCCTGCAATTTAATGGTTGTTCCTTTCTTAGTTCAGTGAAACTTCTGAATCAATGGCCTATCTACCGCAAAATGATTTATCTAGACCACACACTGATTTTAATATTTTAAAAGATCTCCATGACTTTTCTTTTGCTCTTTTTTCTTCCATTCCAGTCCTTCCAAGTAATCAGCAGGACTTCCACACTTCAGCTTTCCAGCCCAGGGAGACTTTCTGTGACTGTCTGTTGAGTCTCTTCCTTTCAGTATCTCTAGGAATCTGGGGGCTCTCTGAGAAATAGTTCTATCTTGCATTTGGACTAGGTGCTCTTCTTCTAAGCACTGGAACAGGCTAGATCATTCTTAGGACCTGTCCTGGATCAACTGACTCCTGGCAGCAACAGGATGGTGGGGCTGGAGGGCTCCATGTGGGGGACAGCCGCTCTGGAGCAGAGGAGGGCTCCAAGCCAAGGCCAGGCTGTTCATCATACCTTCGACAAGAGCTGCTGCTGCTGGTTGTGCTTCTGGCGCAGACAGGCAACCTCTTTCCAGAGGGCTTTGTTTTCCCTAGAGACAAAGAGAGAAAGAGGCAAGAGGATGAAAGTGAGCAGACTTCCAAGGGTTCAGGCTAGTCCAGTAGGAACTTTTGCAAGAAGATGATTTGGGTTGCTGCACTTAAGGGAAGGAGGATGCATGAAAGCGGAACAAGACTAACCAGCTTTCCATTCTAAAAGACCCAGAATGGAAAAGGAGATGCCACTACTTTACGGGACTTTCCCCTGGGAGCTTGTGGGGCAAAAAAAGAGGCTTTTTTCTGAAATGATGTGAGGAAGGGGTTCACCTAATCATGCTTGAACTACAGTAACTGCCAGGGTTCTGAGGAAGGGTGTTTCTCAGCTCTGCTCCATGAGATCCTAATGGACTTGGGAGGCCAAAGTCACAAGAGATCACTGCTCAGGGGCAAAATATTCATCCTGCAGGCAAAAAACACCAGCATTTCCAAGAAGAATGATTTCTTTGGAAAGGGACAGGCAGAAAGTTTTGTATCTGGAGACATTAAAGGGTTAGACAGCCTATCAGTCCAGCCCTTCATCAGGCAGCTTTTTATAGACTTAGGTCACCTTCTGCTCTCCCAATGACTATGGATCTTTTCACTTCCCATACTAGACCATTCTTAATTAAAACATTAAAGGACAACAGTTAAACTTGAAGGGGAGTGAAATCTCAGGTAAAATTCTGCAACTGAGCAGGCCAACTCAGCAACCAGCAGGAGCAAGATCTTGGGGGACAGAGGACAAGAAAATTAATAAGAAAACAATCTTCCTCCTAGATTTGCAATTATTAGTAACCACAATAGCAAGAGCCTTTATTTCCTTTTCCAAGTGGGTGGATGCCAACAAGTCCACCTTTCTGTACTTGGGGAATCCCTTCATTTTATCCGCAGCTCTATAGATGGGGTGGAAAACTCCTCTCATGATTTGCCTCTCAAATACTTGTTCATGCTGCATTTAGGGTGCTGCACCTTTTCATACTTTCCAGCTTGCTGTCCATGTTGTTCTGCTGCTCTCTCATCTCCTGGACCTCCAACAACACTTTGTGCAAGTCGTCTGTACAGATGTTGAGATCTTCCGGCCTTACCGTGGCCACCTATGACAGAGTAGATTGATGAACATGTTTATAAGGAACAAACGCAATTGAAATTTGACTCATAAGGAGTGAGGACGCTGAAAACACTCAGACACACAACCTTCTCCTTGCCAATCATAGATGATAACTGTTGTTTATGCCCACTCAGGAATAGCTACCTGGGCACTCACCTACTCCAGTACCAGAATTGTACTGAGAAAGCAGGATTGCAACATCCCATTAAGAAAAGCACTCACAAGGCTTCCGGTTCCGTATCGCGGCACACGCAGTCACACGGAGAGCTCCGTCTCTCCACTGGCTGTTTTCCCTCCGCCGGTAGACCCTTAATCGGGTCGAAAGTCGCCCTGGAGGGGCAACCACCGTTGAGGAGGCCCTCGTCGATGGGGGAAGGGCGGCAGCTCCTTCCTCGGTCCGAGCTAGCTCCTTAGGGCCGTCGGAGAAAAGATCGCCCAGTAAAATGGACGATCACTTTGCTGCGCCAGCCGAAAGCCAGAAGAACAGCTAAGCACAAAGAACCCCCGTGGAGAATCCGGGTGAGACCTTTCCTTCCCCTTCTTTCCCTAATTACTCTCCTGTAAAAAGTTTTTGAATTTGAATTACTTCCCTGCTGTGAGAGAGCAGCGTTTGGGCACTTGGGAAAAACAGCTTTGGGAATTGAAAAAAATAAAACAGCTAATTTTTTATTGACTATTCAACTCCTGGAATACTGAGGGAGCCTGAAAATATTTCTACTTTTGATTATTACTATTATAACTACGCTATTTACTATCCTGGAGAGGCCTTTCTTTTTCATTTTTTTAATGTGAAAAACAAAAAATCTATTAACTTGGAAAGAAAGACCTTATAGTCTACTGAGGACATCTTGTGACGAAAAGTGTTACTGCAACTGTATTTTTTTTTTTTTTTTGCTGGAGGATGGCTCTGACCTTCAAAGGATGATAAGGGTAAAGATAACTTGAAACAGCTGGGTGGTGATTTCGTCTACTAAGAATTGGAGGTGAATATTTGTTGACTTTTACTAAATATAGCCTTCACTAAAAGATTACAAGATCCTTTCACCACTGAGATGGAGGTATTTAACACACAGCTTGATTATGAGCTTATACTGGGAAAAATCTTGGAAGCCACGGAGTATACGAACTCTTACTTTCAAACTTTGATGGATCAAGTTATAGGTCGAAGAACAGTGGAGAAGGAGCAGAGTGGCTCCAAAGAGACCAGTGAGCAATATATACAACCTAAAGAGAAACCATACTTACAACTCAACTATGAACTTATACCGGGAGAAATTGTGGAAACTATGGAACAAATCAACTTTACACAACCCCAAATACAATTTATGGAGAAGCTTGATGATCAAAGAATAACTTTAACTGAGATGCCTGAAGTGTCAAAACCAATAGAGACTGACACCCAGATACAAGTTACTGAAAATTGTGATAACGTGGATAATCAACTAGTAATTACAACATGGAATAAAACGGCTTCCACCATTCAAAGGCTACTAGAAGAAAGGGAAGAGAACTTTGACCAATCTGAAGCACTGAGAAATACTGATTTTCAAATATTGTGGTTTGATGACGCAGGAACTTTATTATGGAAACCGGTGTGGCACAGAAAGAAACCTAGAGTTAGATTTAAAAATGTGTTTTAAAATTTCATTTAATGGGTTAAAAAGGCTTTTGAGATTTTGACTGATTTAATAACTAACGGAGTACGTGAATTCTGTAAGAGGATATCCTTTGTAATAATATTTTGTTTCAGATATGATAATTATTTGGAGAGGTAAACTTTACCTACTGGGCTAAAAAGACTTTTTATAGACATAGATTGATTGACAGAATATATATTTAAAATAGACAGAAATGTATCTTTTGGACTGATATTTTTATTTCAAATAAGATAATTATTTTGTAATAGAAGGAGAATAAGAGGGATTGGTGACAAGAGAAGAAATGGTATTAATGAATAAAACATAAGAATGTTATTGTGGGAATAATATATTCATTTCAGATATAATTATTGTTAAAAAGGGAAATGAAGGATACCCGAAGTGTTAATAATATGTTTATTTAAGGCTAATTGGAATATGGTAACTGTAAATTAGTAAAGCCTAAAAACAGGATTTGGATCTTTATAATTAAAACGTGATTGATGTTTGATAGGATTGTTTGAAGTCTATTTAGAAATGTATTAATTTGAATATGAGGGAAATAGAGAGGGAATTTTCAATAAATCAATTTGAGCTATATATCTGTGATTTTTCTTTTGGATGTTCGATGTACCCATCTACACGTTGTTTCCTAAGCACCTTGATGTAACCTTCCCACCCCAATAAAAATCCAATCAATCAATCAATCAATCAATCAATCAATATATATATATATAAAGCACTCACACAAGTGTAAAAGGAAAAGGCTAAATCTCAGAGGTCTATGACACCGCTTGCCTTAAGTCTGGTCAATTTTGATGTAATTGTCAAGTCTCGAAGACCAGTCTTGCTGGTGCGACAGACATTGCTTCTCAACTTGCCAACAAACTCAGGGGGAGGAGAGAGGTTTCGAATGCAGACTTCAAAGGTTAAGGAAGCGGACTGTGGGAACCAAGCACAACTGCCAGGTGTCTGGCTGGGTCTAGAAATGCTTTCTCACAACAATATTTTTCAGCTTGACTGGGCAACGTGACCTGACCCAGAGGGAGGAGCTTTTACTATAGTGATTTGGGTGGAGTCTGGTCAGAGCTGGTTTTACTTTCATATGTGCCGATATGGTGTACTCAATAAAGCTTTGCGTAAAGCTTTGAAAAGCCTCGAAGATGTTTGCTTGGTTGGGTTTACTAGTCGGAACCTTGACACTATTGTTCACATCATTGTTCATATGATCTTGGGAAGAGAAATAGTTTAAAGATATACCAAATTTTAGGAATTTATCAATTTATTTAGAGGTCTGTCCTTACTGTACTCTTAATATATTATAACAAGGTAATACTGAGTTGTCAAAAGCATCCACTGAAGAAATTTGTTCACGCTCAGAGTTTGAATGAAAATCATATTAGCATAATCATTATGATCCTGCACAGGCAAGGTTTAATTTGTGATTTAAAAACGGAGTTATTTTTACATAATATATGTTTTGTTTTCCTTTTATTGATTTTTGAAATATAGTCATACAGAAAGTATGTAACTGAAAATTACATTTTGTAGTCGGCTGTTCAGCCTTCACAGCTCCTGAATTTTGCAAGTAACTCAGTATTTTACCCATTAAAAAAACATTAGCATGGGGGACTTCCGGTTTTGTGTGGTAGCGACCGGTCGCGGGCTTGCGGACTCTCCGCACCCCCACGGCTAATTTCGCCCTGCCTGGGGACCCTAAATGAGTCTAAGTCGCCCCGGAGAGGCAATGAAGAAAGAAGGGTGCTCCAGCGATTCTGGAACAGCGGCGGCCGTTCCGTTAGACTTGGGGAAAGCTTTCTAACCCAACAGGAGAAAGGCTGACCAGCCCAAGCTACTAGCAACCAAAGTCCAAAAACACTAACCAGCACAACTGTGAACAGCGTGCTTGAAACTGGGTGAGGAATTCGATCTTCTCTTTTCTATTCTACATTTAATTTCCTGGAAAAGATCCCCAAGAAGCAAAATACCTCCGAAAGGGAAGGAGGGCGATTTCCGCTCCACCCTTATACTAACGGAAGCAGCGAATTAATCTTTTTATGGAGGATCAAAATATATGGAAGTGAAATAAATATAAAACCTGAAATTTAAAACTTAAATCTGGATAAATCTAAAATTGTTTGAATGGTTAAGACTCTCATTTTAAAGATAATTGTTCATTTTGGAAATTGAAAAACAAATAGTTGCTGACACCTAGTGGTGGATGAAGACTATGACAGCTATGACTTTAATATAAGACTTGGCAAAACCTGGGAAAAGCTAATCTGTGTTTGTGACCTTCAAAGTTTTAACAACAAAGAACAGCTGTGACAAAAAAAAGACAATAATCTGGGCTGTAGACAAAGAGAGAATTATAAATTTCAGAAAAAAAATCTTTTTTGAACTATTTGGATTACAAATATCTATTTAATTGGGACTCTAAAGCTATTTGCAGAGAAAAGAAAGGAAGAGAAAAACTCAAATTCTTGGCCATCACGGATCAGAGACATGTAGAAAGAACATATCAAGAAAACATAAATACTTCACAGGAGGAGATACAAACAACAATGACTTTAAACCACAAAGAAATCCAAAATAACTTTGAAAATATAAATCAATCTATTTCTAAGTTAACTCTACAACAAAAATTTTTCCAGAAAACAACAACAGAGAAGGAGCAGATAAAACAGATAAATGGATATAGAATTGAGAATAGAGACTTAAAGATGGAACTTAACAAAACAAGGAAACATGATTTAATCCTAGTAGAAAAAAATTCACAATAATTGGAAAAAACAACTTATCCCTTAAGACTACAAAATAAATCTGAGGATAAGAAAACAGATTGGATAAAATGGACTGTAGAGATGTCAGGAACATCGGAGAGAAAGGAAATGATAAGAGAAGCGGAGAGAAATAAAAAGAAAAAGATTTTCAAAAAACATGGAAAGGCAGAAGCCCCGTACAAAGACACTTCACCTGGTTTACTTTTTATATCTACAGCAATATTTACGAACATACGGAAAAACTTTTTGATTCAGCAAAATACATTGATTAAGAAAGATACTGGGCAAAGGAAAAAGACTAAAGTGGAAACCAAGAAAATAGATGATGGGACTTACCAGAGAGAATACTTAAAAAAGAAACATTTGTTTGAATATGGTTAAAGAAATAGAAAAGTTTTGCAATATATATGTCATTCTAAGAGGGATGAATTCCCTAAATAATATAGTATGCTTCCCCCCCCCCTTTTTAAATTCTATTTCTTGATATGAGTAATATAAAAAGGTTGAAATGGCTTAGATAAAGGAAATGTTTTAGATACTTAAATGTGATTGAATTTAAGAAAATTATTAATGGATAAAAAAAAATGTTTTGAATAAGAGTTAAAGGACCAGATGACTAGATGTATTAAATGGAATGTTTAGAGATTAAACATATTTTTAATTATGGTTAAAAAGAATAAGAAATTTAGGAAATAAATATATATTAGCTTAGGAGGGATATATGTTTTAAGTAGTATGTTATTTTTTATGTTTCTTTACTCTTGCTCCCTTTTCTTTTTTTTCATTGTTTTATCTATTCCTTAAGAAATGTAAAAGTGTGAGATGGTTCATATGGAAAAATAGTTAAATTTTTAAATGTAATTAATTTTTGAGAAAATCTTAACCAGTAAGAATACCTAGAATTTGGTGGGAGAAATAAACTAAAATAAGGACTGTAACAGGATCTATGATAAGGCAACCAGAATGATTGGATAGAAAAGAAATATTATATTGATGTGATTGTTATTTTTAGGAATATTGGGAAAAAATTATATATTTAATTGTTATCTGTCAAAACAATAAGAATTGTATTAACTCAATGTTTGCAAAAGAGGATATTTTAGGAAAAGAGGAAATCAACTAAAACCATTATGTGGATTATGGATTATAGAAATCAATTGTTAATGATTGTTTTACAAATGTAACCCAGACAACACACTGTTCACCAATTATTAAGTGATTTATGTTTTTTAAAAAATCAATAAAATATATTACAAAAAACAAACAAACATTAGCATGGATGAAAAACATCAAAGCCAAGAGTCCCTCCTCAAGACAAGCTCAACTCTGGAGACTTCATGAACCCACTCATAGGCAAGCGGCTTGCCTTGGCCTTCTTCTACATTATCTTTTCAACTTCTCATTCTACTCTACAATCCTACAATTGGGGGGGGGGGAGGAATTGTCTCCCATCCAAGTACTAAAGAGTACTTAAGTTTCAGGGGTGGGCTTTTCTAGGGGGGGAGGGGAGATCAGCCAAGGTCCAATCCAGTTTGCTCATAATGCTTTAAACAGAAAGTGGAGCAGGTCATATGTGATTGCATTGAACAGAGAAATTTTAACCAAGCAGCACACTAGGAAACAGTACCTTCCTTTTGATGTTTGCTAGCAAATCGACCTTCCCTCTCTTGAAAAACGGATGCTGAAATTCAATGGCAGGATTCTTGTCACAGGTTATCATGCCATTTTCAAGTGCAATCACTTTTCTGAAGCCATCTGTAACAACATCGGGAGAAATTAAATGTGTTTGTGTCTCTGAGAAGCCCACTTTCATTTACTCTCCTTTTCCTTTAGTTAGGTGCAAACTCCCCACTCAAAAGAAGAGTTACAGTGGTCATATTCTGCTATGACAAAACCCATTCCCTTTCTTCCTTCTTCAAAGGGAAGAGTTCAGTGTGATAATAGACCAATGGAAGAACAGAATCTGGATACCAGCAGGGCAAAGTCAAGGGAAGGAAGATGGGTAATTTCTTACAAGACAGCCTGGGATTCTTTTGAGTATTTGAAACTGAAAGGACTAAATCAGATCCTTGCAGAATGAGCTATGTTATTTAGTATCAACCACCCCACTCAGTGCATGCAGCAAACAAAGACTCCTGGGCCATTCTTTGTTTCCAAGAATATAATTTACTGTGCAGATATGTATACCAGAAGTAGAGAAGCCAATTCGAATGGTTTCACACACAAACAGCATAGTTAAAAGTTCCCCTCTTTTCCCTGGCCCTCCCATTGTCACTTTACTCCATCCAATCAATTATGTTCAGCTTGTTTGGGCAACAGACTCTGGTGAACTTTCCCAGCAGGTGACCTTGGAACGCTGGTATCTCTCACTACATCTTGGATTCCATTACCCCCTCCCTTGCATTCCAACCCATACCCCCTCCCCCGTTGCTTTTTGTCTGGCTGTGAGCTGGGTTTGCGAATCAAGCCATGCCACTTAGTTTTTATGCCCCTCTTGGCTCCTCTGGGTTCCACAATGTCTCTTAATACCATCTGATTTTAAAACGATCCTTTGCTATGTTTATATTTGACAATTTTCAATCTAGCTTCAACTTTCTCTTTTCAGCTAAGGTTGTTGAGACTTCCAAGGGAGCTATGGTGGTGGAATTTCTTCTAAAATTGAGGGACACATTGTGGCTGAAAATGGCACTCAAATGGGCTGTCAAAATCTCTCTGGAGTAAAAAGAGATTGCAAGATTACCCATCTGTATTCCCAGAAAGTTTTTTTTTGTGAGCAGACAATAGAAACTGTGTTTTTGTGACTGACTGGAAGTTGTGGGATTTCAATGTGCTTATAGCTGCTATCATTACTTATATGGACTCTAATTTCAACAAAGGCTCATCTCTTAATCACTTCAGGGTTTGCTGTTTTTTAAAGCTTGAGAACCTTCGAACTGGCAAGCCTTTTTGAAATCACCTGGTGAGGTTTATTTAAAATCCTTTAAAAAAAAAGTTTAACTACAAGATTAAAGATATGTAACAAAAACATTTTTAATAGATAGCAAAAAGATGATTAATGTTGACTTTAGAAAGTTTTAAACAGATTAAGGTTTCAAATGGATTTGATTTAAGGGTTTGAAGTTGCATGATCCTCTCATGCAAAAATGTCTATGTTTATACTTCAAAGTAACTGGTAAGATGACTTTGAAGGGTGGACACTAAAAGACACCAGAGGGTTATTTTAAAATAGATTTTTGATCAATGCGCATAGAAACTTTTAAAGTTATCTACCTCTACAGAACAATCAGAAGGTGTTATTGAAGAGTAATAAGCGACATGACCATTTTTCATACTTATGATCATTGCAGCATCCTCATGGTCACATGATCAAAATTCAAACACTTGGCAACTGACTCATATTTATGACGATTGCAGTGTCCTGGGGTCATGTGATCCCTTTTTATGACCTTATGACAAGCAAAGTCAGTGGGGAATCCAGATTCACTTATCTAGGTGTTACTAACTTAACAAATGTAATGATTCAACTTAACAACTGTGGCAAGAAGTCGTAAAATGGGGCAAACTCTCTTAACAAATGTTTCACTTAGCAACATAAAGTTTGGGCTTAATTGTGAGTCATAACTCAAGAACTACCTGTAGTTCCATATGACAGCATAATTTCATAATTCCTTATTTAACAAATCATGCTATCATATCACTTCTTTAATATAATGAAACTTTTTTTCAATGAATTTTAATTCAGCACCGTTTATTATTAGAAAATCATTCAAAATTTAACTTATTCTTGGAAAAAAGAACCAAGAACTGGAATATACAAATCCTCTTAGTTTAAATCTGTATTTCTGAAAAAAACTTGCTTTGTATTGAAAAAAATGTCACTTCAAACATTGCAATTTTTATTCCTAACCTTGTTATTTCATTGCCTCATTAAATTCCAGGGAGAAAAAATGTACTTACAAAAATGCAAAACTACTTACATTAAAACTTTTGGAAACATACTAAAGTGAACAAGCAAAAGCCTATTCCAACATCAAGACAGACTGCTGTAACTCCCAGCTTCAAAATCCCCCCAGAGGAGAACTGTTTTCACCCCACTCCTGCATGGTGAAAGGATAGGACCTCCCCTGATACTTCTCCCATGAAGGGACACTCCCACACAGCCAAGGGCCCCGGTTATTTGGGATTTGATAACCAGCAGCACCATGGACTGAGCCCAGAGGCCTCCTGGCAAGTGATAGTCTGCTAAAGCAGCTAGTAGTAACAGAGGAGTAGCTACACAGTGGCAACTTCAGCATCTAGGGTGTTTTCAGGCATAAAACTCAACTTCAATAAATTGCAGTACGGTTACCATGTGTTTTCAAGGTGTGAATTGCTATCTTGAGTCACTGTCCTCAATTTCTCCTGATCCAGGAAGGGAAGGAGACAGCTGACATACCAGCCCAGCCTGCCCACAGCTTCCACTTATCCCTCTAATTCAGCAGCTCCCGACCTTTTGGGCACCAGGAACTGGTTCCGTGGAGAGAGGTTTTTCTGTGGACCGAAGGGGGCGTGGTTTCGCACGCTGCTTGCATCCCACGGATGGAGCTTTGCTTGTTTGCACAGCCCGGTTGCTGACATGCTGTGGCTCAGTGCCAGTCCACGGACTGAGGGTTGGGGACCCCTGCTCTACTTAGAACCCCAAGTCCAAGATAACCCCCAGATTGCAAACCTGCTCCTTAACCAAAGGAAACTCCAAGTCTGCTCCACCCCAACCAGTCCTTCACAGCCTCCAGGACTTCCAGTGTATTCAGTTCTGCAGTAGGATGGAAAGCTGAGTGTGAGCAGCACACTTCACTGATAACATCAAACCCTAAACCAAAGATGGCCTTCTCCAGTTACTGTAAGAAAGGCCCATCCTCTACAAGGCTCCTGCAGCTACTTCAAAGGCCATCCCTAATTGTATGGACATGGTTATGGAGCTGATATAGCTACACGTAGATGGTGTTTCTGCTGCCTCCCAGCACAGCAAACAACTGTATATGGCCTACATGAGCATGGCCTGCTGGGGCCTCTTTTGAAGCAGCAATATGAACCTTTCAGAGGAAGTTGTTCCTTTATACCCCAAATGCAGCTTGGAAGCACCTTTTAAAAACCCAAATACTGCTTTATAGCTATTGTACAGAAGGTGGATATTATACCTTTTACATGAACCCAGTTATGGTGTAAAATATTTAAATAATTGTTATGTTTAATTTTCTGAGAGTTTAGGTAGAGAAGGGTATTTTTTTATTTTAATGGACACTGGGTGCTGAAAATAACAAAAATAGAATCTGATACTTACAGATGTTGAGCTGTCGTATGAAGCTAGACAAATTGTTGTGTTTGAAGTACTTAGGAAGCAATTCTTTAGCAAACCTCTGTTCATCCAGAATGCAAAAATTCTGTCCATTCTAGGAAAGTTAAGAAAAAAATAAGTACACTAAGAAAAAGTAACTAAAGAAGTAACTAAAGGTGGCATCACTCAGTCCGTTATTTTAGTGCACCTCATCCAGTGGCATATATTGGTGGTGCACTAAACATACTGTGAGAGATGCGACTTCCATCTCTTAACTAAAGAGAATCCATTAATGCAACCAGATAACGATGGCAGAGCAATTCACCTCTAGCTGTCTCTACTGAGCCAGGAGCGGCGGGGTCATTGGCGTCAGCAAGGGGTCGGTTGGGCTTCGCTCTCACAACTGTGGCTGTCACGACGGAGAGCAAACTCCTCGGCCTTGCTGGCGCCCATGACCCCGCCGCCGAGTTCGGGTAATGAAACCCCCGCAGGAAAACAGCCGCCGCCGCCGCGGGCTCCTCCTTTCAACCCGGGGCTGCCAAGGTTCCCCTCTGCCTGCTCCACCTTCCCAGGCGGGCCTAAAAAGAGGCGCTCCGTGGCAGGCTTCGGGAAACGGCCCGCGGCGGGGGGGGGGGGGCAGCAGCCAGAGCCGTCCCCGCGAAAGGTGCTGCCTCCGCTGCCTCTGCGCATGCGTCCTGCGGTCCTCACCCGGCTCCACGAGATTACGTCGTCGCTCCCGGGGTCTTCGACCAGGGCCCAAAGTTTGGCCAGGAAGCCGGGGACGGAGGAGGCGCCGGGCAAGGCCGGCCCCGCGCCCACCAGCGCCACCGCTTTCTTCATGACCGACCCGCGATGCCGGAAAGGCGTCAGTAGGCGGCGCGACGTGAGGGGCGAAGGACGTCGCCGGGCCGACGTGACGTCTAAGGGGCGTGCCCGCAGTCCCGGCTCGGCCTCTCATTAGCGGTTCCCGAAGCTGAGCCCGCCTCCTCGCAGGGCTGGGGACCGGTTTTCCTCGGTTCTCTGGAAAGCGGGGGCGGGGGGGGGCGGCGTCCCCGCGTCCCCGCGCCCGCCGTAAGATTTGGAAAAGAGGCGCAGGAGAATCCGCTCGGCGTCGGTGTGCTCGAGCCTTTGCCCGCAGCTCCCCGAGGCGGCGCTGGGTTTTCTCGGCTGCAGCTTCTCCTGTCTTGCTTTTCGGCGGGTGAGTCTGGATCGGCCCTTAAAGCCGCTCGGGCAGTTGGAGCAGACGCGCTGCCGGCTGAGGAAGTCTGGAAGGAATTCGCCCCGCTGCTCTCCGGGGTTTCCTGCAGGAAAGTGGCCCTTCTAAGAACCCTCCCCCACCCTTTGCCAAGTGCTTGAAAAGCCGTTTTTTTCTTGAGCGCGGGAGCTTTTCCGACTGCCGGTAAGACCCCACTTTCCATACTGCGCCCAGTTCCGGTGACCCCGATAGAAAAAGATGTTGGAAAGAACGCAGGGAAGAGACGATTTTTTGGGGGGGAGGTGGCCGAAACACACGAAGAAGGGTTGCAGTTGGGGTGGGGTTTATTTACATTGTCTGTTTTTTAACCTATTGATTTGCGAGGGAAATCCTCAGATCCTGCCTTCTATTATTGCTGTCAACACCTTCCAATAAAAGTTTCCTTTTGGAATGATGTCCGTTTCAAGAGTTCTGCTTTCTTGGGAGGTCTAATTGAGGCAGGTCCTTACAGGGGGTTTTAGCCTGTTTTCTAAAGCACCAGACGGGAAAATGAGAAACAATGGAGGGAAACCAATCAAGGAGAGAAGCAGAACTAAGAAAAAAATTCCTGACAAAATAAGTGCAATGGCTTCCCTCCAGAAGTGGTGGGTGCTTCCTTACTGGATGTTTTCAAGAAGAGAGTTGAACTGAGAACCAGCAACTGAAATGAAAAAGGTGATCATTTTTATATTTGAAGATCTGCAGTCCCTAAAATTTGACTTTCCCAAGAAAGGTCTGCAATCCCCAATACTTGCCTTTCTCAAGGAAGATGCCAAAATTATATAATTTTATGTTTAATCATAACTAAACAAAATAGAAAGCAAAGTTTCTATTTACATTTATGATAAACATATATTCTTATGACTGCTCCCATTTTACTTTAATTTATTGTTCTTATTGAGTTCCTTAGAAAATGTTATTCAAAACTACTTTTCTCAATTTCTTCCAGACAGCATCGATTTCCTATCTTATAAGGTTTGTTACCAAAAGCAGCACCAATAATTGGATCAGCCAAAATGAAAACACTCTTGAAATGGTCCTTCTATTTGGATTGCAAAAGAGGTGGAATGTAGAACATAGAATAAAAAGGTTGGAAGGGACCTTGGAGATCTTCTAGTCCACGGGTCGGCAACCCGCGGCTCCGGAGCCGCATGCGGCTCTTTGAGGCCTTACCTGCGGCTCCGGAGCCTCCTCCGCCATTTTGACGAGCGCATGCGTGCATGCGCGGGCGGGTGCGGGGGGTGCGCGCGCGCAGGTGCGCATGCGCGAACGGCGCGCGCGCATGCGCGAACGGCGCGCGCGCATGCGCGAACAGCGCGCGCATGCGCGGGTGCGAGGGGCACGCGCGCATGCGCGAACGGGGCCGCGCGGGTGCGCGCGCATGCGCGAACGCGCGGCTCCCAGCGTTTTTTTTTTTAAGCTAAATGGGTCCGTGCGGCTCATCCGACGTTTCGGATGGCCGACCCATGTTCTAGTTCAACCCCCTGCTCAAGCAGGAGATTCTCTACCATTTCAGACAAATGCCTGTTGAATCTCTTCTTTAGAACCTCCAATGATGGAACACACACGATTTCTGGAGGCAAGCCATTCTAATGATTAATTGTTCTCACAGTCAGGAAATTTCTCCTTAGTTCTAGATTGGCTCTCTCCTTAACAAGCTTCCATCCATTACTGTTTGTATTACCTTCTGGTACTTTGGAGAATAAGTTGACTCCCTCTACTCTATGACTGCCCTTCAAATATTAGAAGACTGCTATCGTGTCATCCTAGTCCTTCTCTTACATACCTAGCATTCTCAATCATTTGGCCTCCAGATCCCATGCCATCTTTGTTACTCTTCTCTGCACTCTTTCTAGGATCTCTGTCTTTGCCAAAGTAATCCCATTTCTCAAAAGACCCTTAGTAGAAAATCAGCCACACGAATCACATATGCTATTGCTCATGTGGGCTTTGGGGGTAAATCTGGGCCCCCATTCCCCTGGTCTATTTGACCCAGCTCAGCTCCAGTATGTGTGGGAAGATCCTGAAGCAGGGCACAGAGGCTGCCTTTCTTCTTTAAATTAAGGCTACATGAAAATCTTCAGTTTAAAATGAAAAAAATAGTGGATCCCTTTGCTGCTTGGCAATACATTACAGAAATATTCTTGCATGGTGAACATTTTTTCTAAACCTGTTGGGAACGAGAGATGTCCTGTATATGGGAAGCATCTGTATTCCTTCAATTAGTACAGCAAATAAGCTTAGAAAAATAGCTTGGAAGTATTGAGAATTTCTTCCCACTCTATAGTACATGCCAGTTGGTTGTGTGTATGTGTGTTTTTAAAATAGATATTCTACAGGGCTGCAAAGAAATGATTAAGCCTGTGTTTCTTGAGAGGTATGGACTTCAACTCCCAGAATTCCATAATCAGCATGGAAGTTGAAGTCCAAACCTGTACAGTTGCTAAGGTTGAGAAATACGAAGTTTTCTCTCAAGAAAATTTCTCTCTTCTGCAATCAATTTTTCAAAAAAAGGTTTCTGCTGCTCCCAGAGATCCTGAGGCAATTTAGAAATGGATCCTGCCAAAGGTGCAATCCTAATCAGAGTCAATCCGTGCCCCAAGCACCCTTTGCTTACAAGCTTGCCAAAAGGCTATTATAGAAGGATCACATCTGACCTGTACTACTAGGGGTAATCTTTCCCCTAAAATAAAGGTCCTGAAATGACCTTTGAGAATCATTTCTCTGATTCAGGCAAATAAAGAAAAAAAATGCACACACAGTCACACCCAGCTTGATTCATATAGCAGAAAAATCTTGATGTGTCATTGAATACACACATGTAAGGCAATTGTTTGGCACCCTCTAATTTTTTAGTTTTAAATGAATGCTTTAAAACATATGAATTGTGCAAACCAAGAGAATACTTCTATACAGGTAAGAAAGTACATACCTGTTGTTAAAAACTGGAAATTATTTTTGTAAATCAATTTTGAAATGTCTTTCTATCGTAAGCATGGGAAGAGTGGCATCTGTTTCCATGTGATTTAGGTTTAACAATACGTTGAGTTAATTCTATAAACATCATATGGGTTCCTATTTCTTTAGTTTTTATCTGTGTTGGTTATAATTTTTATTGTATTACCACTGCTGTATTTAATAATCTTGGGTGTTATATTTTACCAAATTTAAAAGACATTGTGCAAAGGAGCCTCTTGAAAGTATCAGGATTAGTCTCTCTATATTAGTCATTTCTGTCTTTTTATCACAAAGTTATTTTTTATTGCTATATTATCATCTGGTTCCTCCCATCATAAACTAGCATGCCACCTGTGGGAAACTATGCCAAGGTTGTCCTGGTTATTTGAACTAAAAATGAAAGAGGTGCAAATGAATAAATGCGCGTATCCTGCCTTGTCCATTCGCAGACCTTGCAGAAAGGCCCACAGTCAGCTGCAGGTTTATGAGTGAGACTTTGCCCCTCCTGGTCTCCTTTAAATCTCAAGAGATTTCCTTGGGACTTCAGGTGCTGGAAGAAAATGCTTCTGGAGCACGTCTTCACTCTTTCTCGTGGCTTCTGCTTCTGAGCATCTCTCCTCTTTGTCAAGGTAAGGGAACCATCTTTTAACTTAATTGCAAACCCTTTGGGTTCACTGAAAGGAAAGTTGTTACCAGGACTACAGTCCTAAATGGACATATGCAAATGGACATGCCAATGGAATGGCAAACTCTCAAGAAAGGTTTAGGCTGCAGAGGGCCTAAACTTTATTCAGAAGCTTTCCAATTGTTTCCAGTGAAAAGGGAATTTGGGGGAAACCATGGATTTGATCAGATGGGGAATTTTGAAGGAGGAAACTTTTGAACCCCTTCTCATTAGAAGGTATTCATTCTTCAGGTGGTTTTGTGATTTGTAGAGATCTCAACCCCAGGCTGCTAAAAAGAAATGGATCAACAAAGTCAAATTACTTGCAAACCTGCAAAAGGATTTCTCATAAAAACAATCATCCCTAGCCAAGGCATATCTCTTAAATCCTAAAAATACAAGTCACTATCAAACCAGAGCACAGTAGTTTATTTTTAGCAGCAACTGGTGTATGGAGCACAAGATGATGCAAAATGTAGCTATGTTGCAGGATAGATATTTGGATAGATATTTGCATAATAAATAACGCATGCCAAATTTCTTCCTGACAAGCTACCCAATGGAAATACAATTTCACAAATTGCTATAGAAAGGATGTAAAAGAACAGGTGCCCAGTCTGCATATTTAAAAAGATAATTGTATTGTGCAGAAGAGAAGATTCCACAGCCTATTAATCCTACTACATTAAATCAGTAAATCCTTGACTTATGACTATTGATTTAATGACCGTTTGAAGTTATAAAGGCAATTGCAATATCCCCATGGTCACATGATCAAAATTCAGATGCTTGACAACTGGTTCATATTTATGACGGTCGCAGTGTCCCGGGGTCATGTCATCTGTTAACCTTCTGTTAAGCCAAGTCAATGGGGAAGCCAGCTTTACTTTACAACCATGTTACTATCTTAACAACTGCAATGATTTACTTAACTGTAGTAGGAAAGGTTAACAAATGTCTCGCTTAGCAACAAAAATTTGGGGCACAATTGTGGCTGTAGGTCAAGGGCCACCTGTAAAAGCAAAGTTTAAGCATGTTGATACAGGAAAGCAGGAAAAAGAGAAAAACCAATGGTATCCTGGCCTATTTTTCCTGGTGTCTCATTATAGGCTAATGAATCAGCCATGATAAGGAAACTTTATGAAGGAAACCAGTTTCAAGGGAGTCAGCAGAATCGCTCAGGACCTTCTGCTGGGCTCCAGCTAAGTGCACCTTGCCACAGGGGTCAGATTTTTAAACACTGTGGGAGCTGCAGAGAAAAGGGCGTGAAAATCTAATATTAATCTAGCTGTTCATTTTGAAAATCTTTCATAAGACCCACCAGACAAACAAACCTTGGCTATATAGCACTATATTTCCAGGAAAGAATCTGTGTCCTGCCCAGTGAACCATGACCCAGAGCATATTTGAGTTTTCCCAGTGTAATGTCTTGCAGACTTAGAACCCTAGTCAATATTGTAGTGCAATGTTTCTCAACCTCAGTGTCATGGTTCCCACAAACAGAGATGAATAAAGCAGAATACTGAGGCTTGCAAATTCCTCAAAGAACATGTTTATTAGTTACAAAGTATTGGCACAGTCAAGAGTGAAACCAAGTCTGGATACACACGTAACAATTCCCCAATACAAAGTTAAAAATCCCACCCATAAAGCTACGCAAGCTACTATATTCCCCAATGTAATTATTTGGCGGGCTTTTTTCACAACACCCAGCCTGCAGGCTCGGGAGCAACCGATGACCTTAGTTCCCAAGGGACAAAAGATTATTATGACTAGTGAAGCACCTGGGCAACCCCCTCCTCCCTCCGTTCTATGTGACAACCTAGAATGAGCAGAAAAATGGCTGTACAATGCTCAGTCGCAGCGTTGACACTCAGCAGCTTAAGATGCTTGGACTTCAACTCCCAGAATTCCCCAGCCAGCACAGGAGAGAAGATACCTAGAACTAAGGAGAAATTTCCTGACAGTGAAAGCAATCAACCAGTGGAACAGCTCGCCTTCAGAGGTTGTGAGTGCTCCATCACTGGAGGCTTTCAAGAAGAGACTGGACAGCCATTTGTCTGGAATGGTATAGGGTCTCCTGCTTGAGCAGGGGGTTGGACTAGAAGACCTCCAAGGTCCCTTCCAACTCTGTTATTCTATGTTGTACTGTTTTTATTCCATCCCTTTTTTTAGATCCCGAGTCCTGGAGGGACTTTCAGCACTTTGATGTGTTCCTGTCAGCGAATGCACTTCTCTGTCCTTTGTCTCCATTTCCTTTCGCTGGTTCTTCTGGTGGACGGAGCTACCAGACTCTACTATTTGGGGATTCATAATGTAGAGTGGAACTACATTCCGCTGGGAAAGAATGCGATCACCGGACAGAGCATTATGAATGACTCGTGAGTCTCACTTTTTTCATCCCCACAACCTGGGCACATCAAATCACTTCCGAGTTGCATACACAAAACTGAAATGTATTGCATGTGTCACAACTTGTGAGGTGCAGTGGCAAACATCTTTTATCTTTAAAAAATGGGAGAATTTCCACACTACAGTATTTATAATGTAGAAAATGTTCATTGATTATCAGAGGGAAATGTTCAAAAGTTGTCATCATAGATCAGGGAGTTTCCCTTCCCTAAAGCTAGCTGCAGGGTAATCAGAGGGAAGATTCAGCCATAAGCCTAGGGAAATTAAGAAAATTAAAACTGCTTGAAATTTTATAGGATTTCTAATTTTCACAAATTTTCAGCCATTTTACCTCCAGGATTTCAGGCAATATTACTAATAATTTTAATTTCATGAGTTTTTGGATATTTTTAATGCACGTTTTAAATTAATGATTTAATTTGGGGAAGTCTAAATGGTATTTTAGAAGTCTTACAGGCATATCTGTCCACAAGTGGCTAATTTTTTGAGTCTACCACTGTAACATTTTGATTTATATATACTTAGTTTTATATATATGATTTGGAACCCAATTTTCTGTGACACCATTGAATTTATGATGAAGATGTTTCTGCTTAGATTCTTTCTCTGGTGACATTTTCTTGACTGTTGCCCTCAGGTCAAAGTAGCTGCCTTGTGTGGCTAAAAGGGAAAGGGGGGAAAAGTAAAAGAAAATAGAAAAGAACAGAAAGGAAAGAATTGGTTACTGATCTTCCTTACAGCAGTTATAAGTACAATTATAAATTTACCTCTTGTTTTATGATGACAGCGTAGCTCTCTTCCCTCTATCATCTATTCTGCCTAATCATCAAAACCATAAATTGTAAGTTGAATTTTTCTGTTTCACACAAAATGTCTGTAAAGGGTTTCCAGTCAGCAATAAACACAGATACTGTATTTTCTCTGATCAAAGAAGTCAGTTTGGCCATCTCAGCAAGTGCCATCATCATCACTGTCCATCCCTCCATTGTGGGCAGTGCTGAATTTTTTCCATCTTTGCACATACAGTAATCTCACTGTGTAAAAACAACTTCCGTGACTGTTTGTCCATCAATCCGAAAAGAAAAACTTGCGGTCTCAATTGAATTTAACCTTTAAAATCTCTGGGGCTGGACTTATATTCAAATTATTCAGCCCCAAATGCTCAACAGTTACCATGGTTTGAAATCTTACTGGTTATAGGGAGATTCCTGTTTCATCTACAGATAGAAGCTCAAAGTCCACCCCTGACCAAATGGACTTAGAACTCCAGCTGGAGAGGTTGATAAAATGCCTAATGATAAGTGAGGTTGTATAGTTCTGTGCTGCAGTAGAACAATCCACCGGTATTTTCAACTGTCGGAGCTGGAAGTGACTAAGCAGGGACCAGAACTGTGTGATTTGTCACTTGTGGACCACGTGCAGTTCTCTGGGATCCATCATGCTGCTGGTGAACTGTAAATTTTCGTATGACACCAGGGAATAATGATTACATAAACAGAGAGCAAACATTCAAATTGTATTTAATTCCCTTGTCTATGGAGATTCTCAGTCATCCAGGTCATGGTTATCCCAAAGGTGCTTTTTCAAGAGGCAGCTGGACTTTCTTGTTGTTGTTGTTTTGAAGACGTTTCGCTTCTCATCCAAGAAGCTTTTGCAGTTCAGCTTCTAAGTCAGAGCTGAAGAAGCTTCTTGGATGAGAAGCAAAACGTCTTCAAAGAAAAACAAGAAAGTCCAGTTGCCTCTTTAAAAAGTACATTTGGGAAAATTTAATTCCTTTATTTTAAACTAAGTCATGGTTAGTTTTTGTTATGATCCTATCAGCCCACATCTTACCCCAGCCCACCTGTCTTCTAGAATGTTGCTGGGGCTCTTAGCACTTAATTCAAAGATTGTGGTGGGCCTTGGCTTGAAAAATGTTTTCTAATTCTGTGCTGGAACAACTTGTGATGCTGTCAGTCAAATTAAGCCAGTAGCCATATGATATGCCCTACTAAGTGCCTGATAAGCCCCTGATTGATGTTCCTACAATTACAAGCCAATGCTGGAGGCTTGTCATGATCCCTGTGTTTTTGTTACTTATGATCTATATTGCTCTTGGATGCTGGGTTGAGATGGCATTTTTGATCATCCCGATGAGATTCATTCCCTTGAAGTTCTCAAGGTGGGCACAAGATCTCCCTACCTACCCACTTCATCCTTCCTCTCACTTCTACTTTATTTTTGTGTAGAGAAATCCTATATCTACTATAGAACCCAAGTCTCTCTTTCTGGTCATTTATCAGTAATGATCTTAAAGAGGAACTTGGGGTTCTAGAAACAGGATGTGATCATTATTGATTGACCCTCTCCTTGATGAATCTATCTGAACCCCCTTCAGTTTCCTCCAAATGTCAACTCCAAACACCTCCATACCGGCATGTAGCAACAAATTATGTAAACCAGTTACACTTTGAGTGAAGAAATACTTCTCTTGTCTCTCCTACCAGCTGGCAGACAGCCCAGGCTCCGCCTCTGTCCCTGTCTGCGACAGCTCCATTCCTTCGTCCCCATCGGAGCTTTTAGCTGGTCCTGACGCTGGGCCCAATGCCTACTCCTGTGCTTCTTCCTCTGAGTTGGCCGCGGAGTCTTCCAGCAGCCATCAGGCCACAACAAGGGGCTGCTACTCGGGGTCTAGCTGGCTCTATGAAACCCCACTCTAGATTCTTTTTTATGAACTTTCCCAGTTCGTCTAATTCCCTGGGAGTCAAGAGTACACTTTTGGCTTTAGTAGTTTCACCCCTGGGATGATTTCAATAGCACAGTCTGTGGGTTGGTGAGGGGGGAGTTCGTCCACCTTCTGGTCACTGAAGGCTTCAGCCAAATCTCGGTATTCCATTGGGAGGGCTTTCAAGTCTGACTCACTGAGGACGGAGGCAAAATCATGGCACAATCCACATCTCCCACTGTTTTCTTTAGAAGCAGGTGGGGCTCCCCCTTGTGGGAATTTTAACCTTCCCTCCAGTTGATCATGGGGTTCCACTTCTTTAACCAAGCCAGACCCCAAACTAATGGCCACTCCATCCCTGGGGCCACAATAAAAGTTAGAGTCTGCGTGTTCCCCCAGGTCAATGTGTAACGGTCTGGTGGCAAAGCTGGCGGGCACCCCCCCTGCAACTGAGCCGTCCAATTGGCAGAAAGTAATTGGGGGTTTTAGCCTCCTGAGGGGTATTCCCATTTTCCCCACTAGTTCTGGGCTAATCATGCATCAGGTACACCCCGAGTCCAGCCAGAGTAATTTTACTGTCTTCCCAGCACCAGGTATAGAAAGTTCTAGGGACACTGTTATGGGGTCAATTGGCCCACTCACCAATGGGTCGTCCTCGTAATCGTCTTCCGCCCCTTCTGGGCCATCGTAGTGTGGAGTCGGAGCTCAACCCTCTTGGTCGCGATCCCAGAGGAGCTCTACGACTTCCTCGGATCACATCGCAGTCTCCCTGGGATGCGGTGAGGCTCTGGGAGGTCTTCCAGCCAGTAGACAGCCCCTCTCTTGGCCGGTGTCTTGCTGCGGCAATCCACGGCTCGATGTCCCTCTTTACCACATTTGAAGCAGGCGGTGCTGTGAGATGGGGCAGGTGAAGCTCGTGCAGTCTCCCCTCGTTTCTCGGACTGCGGTTTGAAGCTTGGTCTCACCGGGCGATGTAGGTGCTTGCGTTGATCAATCTCTACTACCTCGGCTAGCAGGCACCAGTCGTACAGTCGTCCCGGGGCTCCGCGAGCCACGCAGCATTATATAGCTCTTCATTGAGGCCATCCTGGAAACAGCTTACCAGGATGTCTTCTGGCCAGTGAAGGCCAGCTCTCTGAATTCTTCAGTGTATTCAGCGACTGGTCTCCTTCCCTGCTTCACTGTTTTTATGCGTTCCTGGGCTTTCTTGTCGGCCAGCTGGTCTTCAAAATGTCTGCAGAGGGCAGCCATAAACCGGTTGAAATTCCGCAATTCGGGTGCGTTGCAATTGTACAGGGTCACCATCCAGTCAGCTGCTCCACCTTCCAAAGCTAGGCTAACCTTCTCGACATCAGTAGGCAGTGTTCTCCCATAGATTTGCATGTAGGTGAACACTTGTGCCAGGAAATACCCCAGTTGTTTCAGGTCTCCATCAAATTTCACTCCGATCGGAAACAGCTTCACCTCGGCTGGTTGGGTTGGTCTGCCTCTGGTTCCTTGAGACGGACGGCCTCGCCACAGTGCTGCCTCTTGGGCTCCAGCCGCTGCCGTCTCTCACCTCTGATTCCTCCTCCTCCGATTCACCCTCCGACTCTTCCTCTGATACGGGGCTTTCTTTCAGCTGCATCTTAAATTCATCAAGGGCTTTTTTCACATACTCCATCACCGCTTCCATCGTCCTCAATTTCGATTCTTCCTTTTTTCCGACCCCAAGTGACCATCTGGCTCGATCTTCTTCACCAGAAGGTCCAGCTTCTTCCAGGTCCCTGGAAAGGCTTTCATCTGGTTTCAAGCATAGGAGATCCTCGGCCCATTTCTCTGCCTGGAATTCCTCCATGTGGAATTTAGTTGCGACTCTCCCGGTAGGGCAGCATCTTCTCCGGATTGAGTACTATGCAGATCTCGCCTTATGTAAGGATCCAACTCAGCTAACCACCCAAGAAAGCAGAACTCTTGAAACAAGCATTGTCTTAAAAGGAAAGTTTTATTAGGGGTTAGTGACAGGGAAGTCAAGGCGAGATCTGGAAAAATCCCGCTTAAACGGTATAGTTAAACCAGCAATTTTCCTCCTCCCACCAAAGTCATAATGTCCATTTGAAATCCAGCACGATGGACAGGTGGCACGATGTGTGGGTAACTGGTACAGTTGGCATCTCAAGGTCTTCTCCAGTCTCGTTTCTCTATAACCGTCTCCCTGATAAGGGAGACACATTCCTTTCTCAAGTGGATAGAGGCGGGAGAAGAAAAGCAGAAAGCGAAAGTTATCCCAAGCGAAAGCAATTATCCCCCCTCCCCCCCAGCAGCATGGCAGGCCCCAAAGCAAAGTGGCAGGCCCCAAAGCAAAGCACAAGAATATATAAGAAAGGAAGACAATAAGGATGTCAACACTGCAACAAACCGAATTGAAGCCATTTTCATTTTGTCTTCGTTGCCACATATTTAGTTAGAAGAAGGAGGGAGGAGGGTAATTCTCAGTTAGCCAAAACAATTCACAAGTATTCTCACCACTGCCAAGTCACCTCTGCCAACTCACCAAAGGACAACTCAACACAGCCAGTTCTCCAGGGGACAACTTGCCGTGGGGAGGCGGAGGAAGAGCCAGGCAGATGGGTGAGCGGGTGGGCAGAGCGTAGAATGGCGGTGGTGGCTGTGGGCTTCCCATTTTCATACACACACTGCCACCCTTGCTACTGCGCTGAGCTCTGGGCTATTTAGAATTTGGGGCGTTTGGCAGTGGCGGTCAGTGCTGATAACATTTTGGCGGGCTGGAGCAGCTGGGAGGAGTGCCCGCATTTTCTAACAATTGGTGAATGTGATTTATGACAGCAATTTGGGGTGGGAAATGTAACTTGTAACTTTGTAACCTAGGGGAGGGGAATTTAGTCTTGGGTTCACCTTTGTACGTGCTGATATCTTGTTTCCAAAATAAAATGTTCTTTAAGGAAGAAATCTTTGCCTTGAAGTTCTCTTAAATGGTTTCATCTATCGGAACCATAACATTGGATTTGGGGACCTGACAGAGAAGCAATCTGGAATTAAGGAGAAACTTCCTAACAGTGAGGACAATTAACCAGTGGAACAGCTTGCCTTCAAAAATTGTGGACGCTCCATCTCTAGAGGTTTTTAAGAAGAGACTGGACAGTCACTTGTCTGAGATGGTATAGGTTCTCCTGCTTGAGCGGGGAGCTGGACTAGAAGACCTCGAAGGTCCCTTCCAGCTTCTGTTCTGTCCTGTCTTGTCCTGCCCTGTCCCATCCTATCCTATCCTACCCTATCATACAAATAGCGTAAGAAACTTTCAGAGGGCTTTTAGCATCCAACCAGAGATAAATTCACTGGAGTGAATTTAGGTGGAAATTGCTACCAATATTGTCTCAACTTTTGTCTTTTTTTTTCTAGTGTAGCCTCCCGTTTCCTCCAACCTGCCAAGGACAGAATAGGTGGGATTTACAAGAAATCAATCTATAAGCAATACTCTGATTCTACGTACACGTTAGAGATATCCAAGCCTGCCTGGCTGGGATTCCTTGGACCCGTCATACGAGGTGAAGTGGGAGACACCATTACTGTGCACCTGAAAAATTTTGCCATCCATCCATTCACCATTCACCCCCATGGTGTCTTCTACACAAAGGATTCAGAAGGTGAATGAATTTTCTCTCCTATGAACATCTGAAAGCTTGCATGTGACAGATGACTGAAAAACTCAAGCCACCCTTTAGAGATCCCAAGTGGCCCTGCAATATCTAGCAAGGACCTCTGGAAATCAGATGGGGCAACCCATTCAGAACAGAACAGCTGAAAGCTTTGGATCAGCCTTAGGTACATGCATCTCTAGAACCCCAACTTCCATCACTGTTGACTGGGAATGTTGTGTGACAAATCTAGTATGCCTAAAGGATGTTATGTTGGCAAAGGGTAAACTCAAAAAAGGCTAATGACAAATTTATTGTGTTTGGATCTTGTGTAGACTATCCAACAGTTAATAATATAAAATAATATATATTAACAGATGGAGGAATTAACCATTAGATTTCTTGTGAAACCTACCTTTGACTGGATGGTGTCATTGATCCCTTCTTTTAGGGGCCCTGTATCCTGATAGGTCCTCTGAAGTTCATAAGGCAGATGATGCTGTCCCACCAGGAGGAAACCATACTTACACGTGGACAGTTCCTGAAGCTCATGGCCCAACTGCTGATGATCCAGCCTGTTTAACATGGATCTATCATTCCCATGTCAATGCACCAAAAGATATTGCCAGTGGCTTAGTTGGGCCTTTGCTGATATGTAAACAAGGTAAATTTACTCAGAAAAATGAGATTGGTTTTGTCATTCCTTTTTGAAATGACCTTGCCTCTGCTACAATAAGCTACAAACCTTTCTGGAATGTTCCAGTGTTCAGACTTAATTTAATTTAAGCAAATACTTATTTCAGGGTGGCCCACTTGATTTTGGCTAGAAATTAAACTTAATAACCAAGACTCCGATGGGCAGGGTGATGATGTAACATAAATAGGCTTCTGTTTTGTACTTTATAGCCAACATTGCCTGCTTTTTTCTTGAGACTTAATGGGGAATTGTTCTTAGTTTAACAATGTTAAATGTAATTTTGGACAAAATGGGACAACTTGGCATGGCCCGCTTGCCACCATCAAGTCACCTCTGCCAAGTTGATGCAAGATAGCTAAACATGGCCAATTCACCACAGGGACAACTTGCCGTGGGCAGCCGGAGGGAGAACCAGGCAGAGCACAGAGTGGCGGATTCTGGAGGCTTCCCATTTTCATACCTCCTGCTGCCTACCTCACCAACTGCCGCCACTGCCAAACGCCCCAAACTCTAAATAGCCCAGAGCTCAGCGCAGTAGCAAGGGTGGCAGTGTGTGTATGAAAATGGGAAGCCCACAGCCACCACCGCCATTCTACGCTCTGCCCACCCGCTCACCCATCTGCCTGGGTCTTCCTCCGCCTCCCCACGGCAAGTTGTCCCCTGGAGAACTGGCTGTGTTGAGTTGTCCTTTGGTGAGTTGGCAGAGGTGACTTGGCAGTGGTGAGCTGGCCACGCTGAGCTGCCTGCGCCAAGTTGTCAAGGGCCTCTATTCCCAAAGTTCAATTATCTTCAGCTTAAGCTGAACAAAGATGTTAGTTAAGGCTTCCGGTTCTGCGCAGCTAGCGCACCAGCTGAGGGAACGAGACAATCCAATCCCTACGGCTGATTTCTCTCTGGAGACCCTAAATGGGCCCAAAAGCCACCCCGGAGAGGTGGCAAGGAAGGAGGGAAGCCCCACTGATCCTGGGGAGACGGTGGTCGATCCGGACGTCTGGGGAAAGCTCTCTAAAAACCAACAGAAGAAAGGCTAGCGTCATTCATGAATCTAGCCCAAGCTACATGCAGCCGAAGCCAAAAAGCACTAAACTAAGTGTGATTGTAAACAGTGTGACTGAACTGGGTAAGAATATTGATTTTCTCTCTTCTACCTGACTGATTTCCTGAGAAAAAAAGAAAAAACTCCAGAAGTAAAAATCCTCCAAAAGTGAAGGGTGTGTGTGTCTTTGTTCCACTCTCCTCTAAAGGGAAGCAGTGAATTAAGTTTAGGGGGGGGGGGAATTGAAAGATGGACTGGTGCTGACATCTAGTGGTGGATGAAAATACTGCCCTAAATATACAGCCCAGAAAGAGAAGCCTGTTGTCATGACCTTCAGGGTGTTGATTAAACAAAGAGCAGCTGGACTATCTACAAAGTGAGAACTACAAAACTTAGAAAAAAATTGACCTTCCTGGATTATAAATATTTTTTAAATTGCGACTTTCAAGTGATTGGCAGAGAAAGGACTTTTGGTCATTATGGAGCATGAGAGATCTGCAGAAAGAACATACCAAGAAAAAATACTTACCAGGAGGAAATGTTTGTTCTGTTACAACAAATGCAAATGATATTAACTTCAAACCATGAGGAAATTAAAAATGAATTTGAAAATTTAAATGAATACATTCTCAATTTAACGTCACAACAATCAAATCAGAAAACAAAAAATGAGAGAGATCATGTAAAGCAGACAACTGAACATAAGCTAGTGGAGACTCAAGTGGAGAAGGACTTACAAGAATCATTGAACATTGAAAAGATAACTCTAAGATCACAAGGTAAATTTGAGGATAAGGAAAAAGATTTGACAAAATGGATTGCTGAGCCGTTGGGAGTACTACAAGAAATGGGGAGACAAGGGATGATGAGAGAAATCTTCAATGAATATGAAGGGGTAAAATCTTTTTACAAAGACATGATGTTTGATTTGTCTACTATATCCACAACAACATTTACAAGATTATGGAAAGACTCTTTGATGCAACGGAATATATTGATTGGGAGAGATGCTTGGCAAAAGAAGAGGGCTAAAGTGAGAATTGAGGAATTAGATGATGGGGTGTATCAGAGGGAATATTTAAAAATTAAACGTTTGAATATGGCTGAAGAAATTGAAAGATTTTAGTTTAAGAGGGATGAACTTATTAATTTTTTTATTTTGTTTTTCAATATGAGAACTATAAAAATGTGTGGGATGATTAACATAAAGGAAATGTTTTAGATATTTAAATATAATTGATTTTAAGAAAATTCCAATGGATAACTAAAAGTGGGGGAAATGTTTTGAATAGAGTTAAAATATTAGATGATTGGATTTGTTAAACGGAACATTTAAAGATTAGACATAGGTTTAATTATGGGTAAAAAGAACAGAAAGAATTTGGAAATAAGTGTATATTAATTCAAGAGAGATACGTATTTTAAGTAGCATATTATTTTCTTTTTTTTTTCTTTTTCTCTTTTTCTTTTTCTCACGTCTTTTCTTTTTCTATGTATTTCTTTTGTGACTTTTTCTTACTTATTTTTTAAGATATGAAAATAGATTTAAATACTTTAAGGTAATTAATTCTGGGAAAATTTTAACCAGTAGAAATGTTTTGAACATTGTAGGGAAAATAAATTTAAATAAGAATTGTAAACAGGATTTGTGACGAGGCAACCAAGATGATCAGATAGAAAAGAAGCATGATATTAATGAGATTATTATTGGTAGAAATTTTAGAAAAATCTTGTTACCTATCAAATTAATAAGAATTGTATTAATTTAGGTTGCAAATAGAATATTATTGGAAGAAGAGAAAATCAAGCAAAGTTATAATGTGGATTTTGGAATATAGAAATTAACCGTTAGTGATTACTTTGTAAATATAAATCCAGACAACATGCTGTTTACCAAATACCAAGATGTCTATATTAAAAAAAATCAATAAAATATATGGGTTTTTTAAAAAAAACAACACAAAGATGTTAGTTAAACTGATGCTGCTCTGCCTTTCTGGTCTGGCCTCAGATCGTAGTATTGCTCCGGGTTTTTAAAAAGTTTTATAAAGATTTTTCATAATATTGTAATGTTTAAATTGTAAACAACTTGCTTGTTTTTAGTGAGGTGTATGGCATTTTGCAATTTTATGCAATGAATATTGCAAGATAGAAATATTGTAAATGCAGACTTTGATTTACAAATCATGAGAGTTTCATACAGCATAAAAATTCTCTGCCTTAATGTGATGTGTGGCCATAGATTCAAGATGGCAGCAACAACAGTATGGTTGATGACCCCTCCCTCCCCCCCTTTTTTATGGGCATTGCATGCAGTGAATCCCAGGTTGGCAGGTCATCCTGGAAGAGAAGTTGAAGCGGGTGAAAACTTTATAAGTTTCCCACCCTGTTGGTGTCCTTCATTCACTCACGTTCTTTCCTGGTCCAGGAACTCTGAAAATGCTACCTTCAAGACGCGATGATGTAGACCTTGATTTCTTCCTGATGTTTAGTGTGGTAGATGAGAACGAAAGTTGGCACCTGGATGAAAACATTGCTTCCTTCTGCACGGAGCCAGACTCGGTTGACAAGGAAGAGGAACAGTTCAAAGAAAGCAACAGGATGCATGGTGAGCGCCCTCCTCTTTGCCTCCTGCTTTGACTGGGGCTAATGTTTTGCTTAATGAATAATAAGGTCCCCAAAGAAGCAGACAAAAGTTCAGATGTTACTGTCCAGACTTTATTAAATACAGGGGAATTATTGTTCCTGGGAAAATATCTTGTCTAGCATATAAGAATATTTCAATCTTACCTAAGTATAAAGTGATTCTAAGAGGTTGATGAAAATACCACTAAGTTTGTGAGAAGGAATCAATATGTTGAAAATGAATATTGCATCATCCGATACACTTTTGAGGGCATTGTCCCTGTTGATCAGTTTTTGATGAAAAGAATAAATACCCAGGATTTGGAAAGATTGAGGGCAATAGAAGAAGGGGACGACAGAGAATGAGGTGGCTGGATGGAGTCACTGAAGCAGTAGACTTGAGCTTAAATGGACTCCAGATGATGGTAGAGGACAGGAAGGCCTGGAGGAACGTTGTCCATGGGGTTGCGATGGGTCGCAACTAACAACAACAAATAGTTTACATTACTGTATATTTGTTATTAAGAGGCATCATTTTTTTAGGAAAATGCAACTACAATTCTCCAGTCCTGTCCTGTCTTATCCAAGGGTTAGCCCTGAACCCCCTCCCACTGTAACTTTCCTCTTTCTTTCTGCAGCCATTAATGGTTATGTCTTTGGGAACCTCCCTGAGATCACAGTATGTGCCGGAGATCGGGTCTCGTGGCATCTCTTTGGGATGGGCAGTGAGATTGATGTCCACACTGCCTTCTTCCATGGACAGACACTGATCAGCCGAGGACACCGGACTGATGTGGTCTCCCTTTTCCCAGCAACCTTCGTGGCAGCTGAAATGGTCCCTCACAATGTTGGGAAATGGCTGTTGACCTGTGAGGTCTCTGACCACTTGCAAGGTGAGCACCCTCAGTCCTTGGAAGTCATCCACTAAAAAGAAGAGCCAAGCTCTTCCCCATTTTGCTTGAGAAGAGAGGGGAGAGTTGAACCAAACCCATAACGCATTCTTCTTTCAGGGCCATGCTCTGAATCAGTTGTCTGTAGGATATGGTCAAAGAAGTCAAGATGGCAGCTGTGACACTGCATAAAAGAAGCTGTTCTTTTCATGTGTGGCTTCTATTAGACCATTATCACAGCTGCCATCTCAACTTTTTGATCATATTCAGAGGACATCTTAGTATCTTTGAGGAAGTACTTTATAATCCATGGAAAAGATGGTAGTGCAGTTGGGTCTTCTTTTTTTGGCTGAAAACAATCAGATACCACAGTTGTTCCAGCAATTTATAATAGCACACTGTGAACATTTCCTAGATCTAGAACATTTTCTAGATTTTCTAAATCTAATGCTTTTAGGAGCACTCCCTCTTCCCAAAGACAGGAAAAACAACTAAAAATAATTCAAGGGAAACACCACAGGAAGGAAGAAAAGCTAGAATAAATTGCAGCTTCATATGTCATAAGTATGATTTTGCATGATCAATATTTTAATAAATGAGTGAATATGTGAATACAATGAGAGATGTGAATACAAAGGTAGAGAAAATACTTAACAAATATGCCAATGATATCAAATAGTTGGATAGGGCAACTAAAGCTTTAGAACAGGGCTTTTCAACCTTTTCACAGATTGTACCACTTTTAGGACATGACAATATTTGAGTACCACCAGTCCTTAGCAAGGTGTCAAAAACTTGATTAAAAAAAAAGGGGGGGGAGATTTTGGGTTTTACTGATTAGATTCATTTGTTTTTATAGAAATGGCTAGTTTATAATATAGAAAAGTAAAAAGTTGAGGTTCAATGTTAATGTTTCCTTCTACTGCAACAAAGGAAGTCTGTTCTTTTTCCCTTCTCCCCCTCACTTCCCCCCCTTTTTCCTCCCCACTGTGTCCTACTATTTGCTTTTGTACTTTTGTATTTTATTCTATAATCTAATAAAATGTTACAAACTAGAAAAAAAAGTAAAAAAAAACAGTTTTAATTTCTTCGGTGGCAGTTCCTTTGCTGAATCACTTTCCCTTTGCACTGACAAATGTATGATGAATTTATCCATATTTATTAATATGCACCACTACCAGCTGGCTGGTCGGCCTTTCTTCCTCTCTCTCCCTCTCCTCTTCTTCCTGCCTTCTGAGCTCTCCTTCCACAGTGTAGTAAGAATGCACACACACACACACCAGTCCCTTCACTGTACCCTTAAAGACACAGGAATGAATGCAAGAAAGGCTCACAAAAGGCTCGTAGTTTTTGAAAGACCACCCTCATGAACTTCACATGCTCCACTTTGGTTTCAGTGTAGATTAAATGTCAACCAAATACAAGCACCCCCTTGTACAGATGCTGTAAGGACCCACCTCAATTTACATCTTAAGAAGACAGAACTCTTGGAACGTTTCTTCCAACAGGAATCTTTATTAAGAAAAACTGACTGAAGGCATGCTAGACAGGAGCTGAGGGACCCCCCTGACCATTCAATGTTTTTTTTTTTCCATAACAAGTTTTATTAGTTTTTGTTTGTTTTACAGCCAAGTGCTTATAACACATCGTGGAGACAGGGCACTCCATAGAACACAACAAAAAATACAATCATACATATACAATTTAAACTACTTCTTTAAAGTAGTTTCTATTTTATCAATAAAAAAAGAAGAAAGGAAAAAAGGAAAAGAAAAAAAAACACACAAAAGCAAAAAACAAAAGTTAACAAACATATTTTCACCCGTTTTCAGGCTTAACCAACTTTCAATTAATCTATTTCAATTTAGTCTTGCATAAACATATAATATACAATTTGAGCATTCCTAAAATATAAATTGTTTCTCACCTATATCTATTATTCCAATTTCAATTTATACTTCTCAAATTATATCTCTTATTCTATTCTATTTCACATACATATTTTGTAAATAAGCATAAATTTATATATTTTAAAACCGTTACATAGGACATAATAATATAATAATATAATAATAATAGTAATAGGACAATAATTCTTTCTATCATAAACTAATAATATAACTATTATATCTTAATATTTCTCAACTATATTCTATTTCATATACTCTATCCAATATTTTTATAAATCAGTCCAAGTCCCTAAAAATTCCTCAATTGTTTCAATTTAGTCCATTTAATACATCACTAATTACCATTCAATTCTTGTAAGTAAATGTAACAATAATACTTAGCTCATTCAACGTCCAAAAGCCCTTTATACCCATCAAATGAAATTTTAACTCTCATTTTTAAATCTAATTCTAGCTTTCTTTTTGTGCCAAGTAGGTTTCCACAGCAGGGCCTCTAAATCCTCCCATCTTAGTGACTGGCTAAAGGCCTTTTCCCACCATTGAGTCCAATCATATTCTTTTTCTCTTTTATCCAGTGTTGTCTGTACTGTCATGTTGTCAACATTTTTGGTGCCTCGTATTTGGAAGTCCAATCCTGTTGCTGTTAAAGTTGTAAATGTTTTAATTGAGTTCTGCCTTTGATCATCAAAGGTGTCCATTATGTGGGATGTGTCCTCTTCCTCTTCAATAGATTCAGTGGATTCAATAGATTGTAGATGTATTTCATCCATCTCATTAAGTTGTAGATCTGATTGTGTATCATAGTCAATCAAAGGTTGAGCTTCAATTTTTGATTCTGAGTCCTCCTTTTTGCTAAGCATTCTGATATGTTCTTTATATTCCATTCTCATTTCCAAATTTTTTTCTAATATAAGTCCATAATTAATCTGTGAGTAGGATTCCATCCTTTTTTTTATATATATAGAAGTTCAGCTTAAAAAATAGATTGCAGCGTTATAAAATATAGAGTCCAAACAGAGATATATTTCCAAACAAAGATAGCAAAAAGCCAATAGTCAAGTCTAGCACAGAAATAAAGAAAACAGCAAAAGTCCCAAGTAGCAGTCAGTTGTTATGTTGTAATCCAGTCTGGGCATCACGCCAAAATCAGGAAGTGGGAGTTCAACTGGAGAAAGTTACATTGTATCAGTCATAGTTTCTGGGCTTCATGCCAAGTCCCAGGTTGCATTGCATCCAAAACAATCTACATAAGTCCGCCCAGAGAGCAAAAGGTTTTTTAGGCAATACTGTTCAGGAGGGGGGGAGAAGAAAAAAGCATTCCACCCCCTCCCTTAAGATTTTCACCTAAACTGAAAATAGAGAAGCCAAAAGAGAGTCACAGTAAGGGTTTTTTTTTTTTTTTTTTTCCCCAGGATGCCCGAATTCCAACTGCTTATAAGTAAAATAATAAAAGCAATAATTATTTTTCCAAAGCCCGTTTTCCCCGGTGATCAAACGCTGCTTTCTCAAAGTAGGGAAATAGTTCTTAAGGCTATTAACAGGGAAATAGGTAAAGTAACAAGAGGGAAGGAAAGGTCTCACCCGGATCTTCCACGGTGGTTCTTTTTGCTGAGATGTTACTGTGACTTTCGGCTGGAGCAGCTGAGTGATCGGCCATGTTACTGGCCGATCTTTTCCCCGTCGGCCCAAAGGTGATTTTCTCGGACTGCAGAGGGAGCCGCCGCTCCCTCCGCGGTCGGCGAGTGCCCTCCTCTACGGTGGTCGCCCCTACAGGGCGACTTTCGACCCTGTCCAGGGTCTACCGGTGGGGGGAAACCGGACGGCAAAGAGAGCGAGTTCTTTGCACGTCTGCGGGCGCTGCCACCGGATCCGGAAGTCACCATTCAATGTTTTAAAGTGTTCCCAGGCAGCCCCACTCCACACTCCTTCCGGTCAATTCAAATTGGCAGATGGCTGGGTGTTAAATCCATCGGATCCCAAACGTTGCAATCTTCCCCCCCCCCCTTTTTCTTGCTGCCGGTAAAAGGAGGCTTCATAGGGAGTGAGATCAAAGGCTGATGGCCGCCTTGTTATGGTTCGAAGGGAATCCACAGAGGATGTTCCTTTGTAGTTGATAGGAGGAATGCCAATCATAAACACCCGTGTTTACTCCCCCCCCCTTTGTAGTATGACAGAATCCAGAAGAGAGTAAGAATTGGGTTTTCTCAGAGTAGATAGCTAGAAATAAAATATAATTGGATTCTGACAGATGCTTATGCAGGACCTCATTAATCAATTGTATAAACATGGCTGGGGGCCCTGAAAGGAGCACTTTAAATTGGAAACAGCCCACCAGGCAGTTAAAAGCAGTTTTCCACTCATCCCCCTCCCTAATCCTCACTCAGTAATAGGCCTCCCGCAAGTCCATTTTAGTAAAGATTTTGCCTTTAGCAAGGGGGCCAGCATGTCAGAGGCAGGGAGTAAACATTCTCTATGCATAGTGTTTAACCCTCTATAGTCCACGCATAGAGGAAGAGTCCCATCCTTTTCCTGGAACAGGACTGGGGCCACCACCCTGGGTTGTGCTGGCTGAATGAAGCCTCAAGCCAGGTTTTTATCAATGAACAACCGGAGTTCTTCCAACTCTCTGGGGGTCATCAAATACAGCTTCAATATTGGCAACTTGGCACTGGGCAGAATCTCTTTAGCACGGTCTGTTGGTCTCTGAGGGGAAGTTCATTTGAACCCCTTTCGCTAAATACCTCTTGGAGGTCTCGATATTCTTTGGAGATGACAAGAAGGTCCTTTCCCTGCATAGCAGCCCCTAGTTCATGTTAGAGGTAATAGCATTATTTGATTTCTGCCAAGATTGGGAGGAGTGGTTTATTCGAAACTTTAGCAGTCCTTTCCTCCAGTTCACATAAGGGTTCCACTTTTTCAGCCAGGCCAGCCCTAGGACTTGGGGTCTTTCCATTCTGTGTGCCACTATGAAACTCATTACTTCTGAGTGCACCCCCATCTGCATGCCTATGGGCTCAGTGGCAAAAGTTGCTGGGGTGCCCCCCATGATAGAGCCATCTAACTCAGAGGCCCCCAACCTTTTGGGCACCAGAGACTGATTCTGTGGAGAAGATTTTTCTGCGGACCAGAGAGAGCATGGTTTCGTTTGCTGCATGCATCCCATGGATGGGGCTTTGCTTGTTTGCGCGGCCCAGTTGCTGGCATGCTGTGGCCCAGTGCTGGTCCATGGACCTGGGGTTAGGGACCCCTGATCTAACTGACAAAATGCCACCAGAACTTTTGACCTCCTCAGTCAGATTCCTAGTTTCTCGACCAGTGCTGAGTTTACTAAGCACCTGGTGCAGCCCAAATCTAACAGAGCTCTGAGATGAGCTTTCAGCCCGGACCGGGGAAAGTTCAGCTCTATAGGGACAGTCACTGGTGTGACCAAGTCACTTACCAGGGGGTCGTCATCGTAGTCGGTGTCTGTAAACCCCCGGGCATTGTCTGGTGGGGTCGGAGTTCCCTCAGCCCTTTTTGGTGTCTGGGTGAATTCCACGATCTCCACTCCTTTCAGAGCTGTCTCTTTGGATCATGATGGCACCTTAGTGGGCTTCCTCATGGGGGTTGGGCTGGTCTGCTTTGCTGGAGGCCCGGTTTTGCATTCGGCGTCCCGATGCCCCTTTTGGCCACACTTGAAGCAGGTGGTAGTTCTGGCTTGCGAGGTTTGAGGCTTAGCGGTTTCTCTCTTCTCTGGAGGACAGATAACGGTTCATCTCTGGGGCACAGCAACCTTTGAGTCAGGCTGGAACTGGCTGGGTGGGAGTCCTTTCTGTCTCCGAAGATGATGCCCCTCCCTAATTCCCAAGCAGCTACAGCGTTACAGCAAAAACGAAAGTATGCAAAGAATGCTTCCCCAAAGCGTCCTCCACCCCTCTCCACCAGAATGGCAGGGCACCTGAAAAAGGGGACCTGACATTGACAACTTGTGGGCCCTTCTTAAACAGGAGATTTACAGTGGAGGGAAAACAGTACACCTCTCTGAATAGTGTCTGGGAGGCTGTGGTTGCTGCTGCACAAAACATTGATCGTCAACCAATCAAGAAACTGACAGACTCCATGAATGAAAGGCTTATAACTGTTATTGAAAAGAAGGGTCACTGATTTTTTTTTAAAATGTCAAATGTTTATTTGTACATTTTAGTTGTTTGTTTGTTTGTTATTCTCACTTTAACAGATGCAAATAAACGAGTGAGAGGGGCAAATTTTCATTTTTCATTTAGTTGCATGATAATTCTGCACACTAATAGTTGCCCAATAATTGTGCATACATAGATATTCTCCTAAGAAAGCCAAAACCTCACTTTTACTTTCTTAAATATTCAGGTTTGAGATTTATTAACATTTTGGATTGACCAAGAGGACTGTAGTTGTTCAATTAGCAAATTAATCATCCAAAATACAATTTGCCTAATATTTGTGCCCACAGTGTATACTTGAGTCTCTGTATTTAAGAGACAGATGGAATTTTCTCTCTCTATCCCTCTTTGAGATATAGTTTAGGCTTTTTAATCCTTATATATTTCTAATAAGTCTGACTTTTACTTTAGATACAGAGACTGACTATTAGGATTTGTTGATAGCTGGACTAAGCTCATTCTCTGTAGCCAAGGCAACTATACTACGAGCATTTTACTCTTTCTAAAGAGATGTTCTGCTATTTAGTTACTCATTATTCTTTCAACACTCTACTGGTGTTCAGGAGCACATCCTTTAACAAAAGCTGCTAATGAATTTGAATCTCCAATACATGCTGAAAAAGTAAATGGTCTCTGCAGCACCATAATAACAATTTTGGGAATATTTGTGTGGGGTCCATCAAACATGGAAAAGGGATCATAACTGTATTTCTATTCTGATACTTTCCGGTGGAGCCTTGCAGTCTTTAAAGCAGGCAATACAATCCAGCTATGAGCAGAAGTGGACAGACAGTCTATTGGAGAATCAAAGAGATCACTTAATGACTTTCTGATTAATCTATCAAATCAATATTGGATTTCTGAGTTGAACATTTAAATTCCAAAGCTGCTCTGTTTGTACAACTCTCTAATGTGCAGATAGATCATCATGTTCCTTGTATCTGGAAAACTGAACAACCTAATTTAATTTATTCAATGTAGGAATGACCCAGCTGACTCTGGGTGGTGTACAGTACAAATAATAGCATAAAAAGAGTATGATAATTATAAAAGAACTCATGATGGATCTGGTCAACCACATCACCAATCGGCTAACCCCACTTATAAAAAATATTTTTCTGCATCTGCTGAACCACCCTCTTCTCCACAAATTGACAAAATAGAAACTGAGTCTCAGTCTCTCATGATCTCTTCTTGGCCTCCACAGCGGGAATGGAAGCTCTCTATGAAGTCAAGCGTTGCTCCTATCAGGATTCAGGATCTGCCCTGAAAGGGAAACTACGGCAATACTACATAGCAGCCAAAGAAGTGCGGTGGAATTATGGCCCTTCCGGATTAGACCCAAGTACTGGGAAAAGCCTGTGTGAGCCAAACAGGTATGTCCCTTTGATCCAAGGTTTCAAATGTGGTTTCCAAAGCCTACATGCTTTACCCAGGTATGCATTTGTAGTGCTGCAAGGAGTATCATGGGAAAAATGGATTTTTCAACTGCTGACTGTACTTTTGTAATAAATAAATGGGCTGATTAACTAAATTCACTGCCTGAGTTGGGATGCAGACAGTTTCAATGAATGTTGAACAATGATAACTTGCCAGAAAGGCAGATGAGCTCAAGTTGGCTCTAAAAAGAGCATTACCTAGCCCAGCCACTGTTAGAATCCTTATTGACAGTCCCATCTAGAGAATTAGTTTTTGATGCACGTTGAGACTGTCACATGACTGTCTTCCGAACAGGCTTTTCAATATTTCTGCATAAATATGACTTAAAATGTGATGTGTGATCCACGCAAGTCCTAAAACTAGGTAAAGAGAATCCAGTTAAACAAATACTTGTTCATTGATAGATTAAAAAAAAAGATCCACAACTACATACTTGTGTGTACTGTGAAACTCCTGAGGAACCACAGAGAGGATATTGGAGGAGGATTCACAGAACAAAAATTAATTCTGGGAAATGAAGGAAATGCTTGAAAGAAACTGATTCTGTCTCTGCCTTAACTTTCCTTGATCAAAGTGGAAGACAGAGCAAATGCCATCAAGCTTCCAGGATTATGTCAGCCCTTCAAAGGTCAGGAATCAGCTTCTTCAAGAATGCCTGGAACTCTGTTGAATTTAGTTTTGATTACAGAATCTTGAAAGCCTGGTGGTCTTTTCCGTTCCTTTTCTCTTATGCCAAAGAGAATCAAGGCAGGGAAATCTTGAGTTTCTTCCTCACACTTTCTTTATTTCCCCAGCATAATTCATCTGTATGATTCTCTAAACATTCTCTATCTAGCAAAAATCCAATCTTACATTGTTTTGCCCAGAAATTAGAGCCTGCATTTCCTATTCAGCTCTCAATAGACTTGTACAATGTGTTATCCATCTGAGTATTGATGCTATTTCTCTCCAAACCAAGGATGATGTCCTCCAGTGGCTTTATTTAGTTGTTAAAGAGCAAGGGGTGAGGAGAGAATCTTGTAGCAACCACATAAAAGGGGCCATGGATTCAATTCCTTGTCCCTTCCCACAACTGACTGGTTCCACCCATTCAGGAAATAATGGGATAATTGTAAAACATTGTCCCACCTCCCAACCCTTTTAGGTAATCTGGCAGGATGCAGATATATATATGTTGATATGAAAAGCAGCCAAGGGACCTTCAAGGATGAGAGCTGCACTCCCATCTTCCCTTTCCTGATCTAGATCATCCACAAGAATGGCCCGTGCCAATTGAGAGGAGCATCCTTCCTCTTTACACCTTTCTGGGATTAACAGAAAATGTCGAATTGAACCTGAACTCCGTTGAATGCAAAACAGGTGTCCTCTTACCTACTAGATGGCCCACCCACTCACTGCTTCCAATCCTGCTAGACCAGGAAATCTCAGGCTGGTCCTTAGAACATTTCTTGCTCAGCTCAGTCCTGGAGAAAGAGCCAAAAAGGGAGCCTCAGTGGTGACATTTCCCTGCAGGTGTTCAATTTTTAGTTGAACTGGGCTTTGCCTTAATCGGCCTAGTTTTCTAAAGTAACCACAGGGAAGCTCAGAGATGTCAGCAGGGAAAGCTATGGAGGCTACTCACAGCCTACTCCAGATGCTAAAAGATATTGGGTCTGCCCATGCATCAATTTGCACTTGGTTGTATTGTACTCTGCGAACTAAAAGATAAAATAAAAACACTGGTGAGGATTAGAATTTAGTGTATCTAATGTGAAGTGCTAAAAATGAAACTGATTACTCAGTTTGTTGCAGGATTGTTTTTCTTTCCCTGGCATGATTATGTGGAATATAAAAATGTCAGGGATATTTCTTCATTGTTAAGATTAAACCACCCTCTCAAGAGCAACAAAAAAGGTTAATTTGCCGCTGTTTGCACAGTTCAAGATGAAACTCACTATGGTTCTTTATAGAGCCAGAATTAAATATTCCATAACAAATTCGCCTTTAAAAACTCTTGAGATTTAAGAAATGCCATGGCTGCTGGCTAATGCGAGAAGTCATTGTGGGCTTGTTTGTGTTCAGTTTCTCACAGCTGTTCTTTAAGCAAAATACCAGTCAACTTGGCGGAACATATTGGAAAGCCAAATACGTTGAATATACGGATGGTACTTTTCGTGTGGAGAAAGAGCAGACGGAGGAAGAAAAGCACCTCGGGATACTTGGTAATGTGACAGGATTACATCTCTAATTGAGTAGGGAGTTCTTAATTGATCACTCATATTAGTGATTCTGAAACTTGGCCACTTTAAGCTGTGTGGACTTCAACTCCCCAAATCCCAGCATGCTGGCTAAGGAATTCTGGGAGTTGAAGTCCACCTATCTTAAAGTTGCCAATATCAAGGTTCTGACTGACGAACCCAACCAAGCAAACTCCTTCAAGATGTTCCGATCTCTTAACGTAAAACATTATTGAGTATATCATTTTGGCACGTATGAAAGCAAAAACAGCTCTGTTTAACCCCAACCCAAACCCCTATAGTAAAAGTATAGAATTCCCTCTCCCATCCCTAAACAGGTCACATTGCCCAATTAGGTGCAATTATATTGTTATGAGAAAATGTCTCTGAGTTGGGTCAGACACACCTGGTGAATCATCCTTGGTTCTCACGGTCTGCCTTATTTTTGTAGCTGCATTCCATTTCCCTATCATCCCCTCAAGTTCGTTGGCAAGCTGAGAAGCCATATTGTCGCACCAGCAAAGTATACTACAAGCTTGACAGTCAAGTTGAGAAACATTGCCCATATCTGTTCATTGCTCCATCCCTTTGACTTCTTCAAGCAATATATAATTCAGTTAAAAACAATTTAGGAATGTAACATTTTTTATAATAATATATTTTACAACAAAAATCCCACTTATACACTGATCCTTTATTTAATTTACTGTGTCAATGTTTCAAGCTTAAGGCTTGATGTTTTAATGTTTGTACAATATTTTAACTGTGTATATTGCTTTTATGATACTGTGAGCAGCCCAGATTTGTGTGATAGTGAGATGGGCAGAATATAAATTTAATAAATAAATAAACACTTGATAGCCTGGAAATCTTTAATGAAGAACAAAAATTCTAAAAGCTGTATTTAAATCAAAATGTTTCCAGCTAAAGTGCTTCTAGCTAAAGAATGCTAAGGATTTATTCAATTCCATTTTGAGGAAAACAAAGTTTGTATATAGGTAGGTGGAACTTTTTTATCAGATGGCATTATAGCTCACAATTATGCACAACTATATTCATGTTAAGGGTAGACCTCGTTATATTCATGTTATAACCTCATGTGTGAAGAAATTGTTGGAGATAGTCAATATTTTATGTACTGCATATTAACTATATTAGCAAATACATACAATTTTTTGTGCAAATTTATTTTAAAATAGTTTGGAATAATAAGAAACTCATCCAAATAAAAACTCACAAATTTGTTTTCCCCATTAATTAAAAATATTGTGTAATGGTTATTTTTAGTGTTTAATGGATTTCTTTGTGAAAAGAGAAAAGACAGCAAATATGGCAGGATTATAAATGGAGGAGATCATGAGCTTGAGGCCCTGCTTCCAGTAAAATTCAGTAAGCAAACAGGGCAACTGGTACAATTAAAACTTTAGTCAGAAGCGGTTCAGAAAGCAGCGCATTGCTGTATGATTATTTCCTTTTATTCTTCTTGCTTTTCATTCTGGATAGTGAAATAACCCTATCCTGATATTTTAAAATGAAAAGGAATGAGAGCAGAATAAGAATGAAGAACCAACTAACTAGTCTACAAGGACAGATTATTTATCTAGGGTCTCTAATCTCTGCTCTTCAGGCAGAAATTAGGTGTCCAGTTCAGTCCCACTACTCTACTGATCCTCCGCGCTATCAGCCCCCTCTACCACAAAGATCCTGCAGGAGAAGGGCAGTGTGGACAACCGTGGGATCTGGCAGGGTGAGAGCTGTGAACCATAAACGCAAAGCTTTCGCTGTGTCCCTGCACAACAGATACAGTGCCCTTGCTGACCTTAATAGGGAAATTAAGGAGGCAGGTAAAAGTAATTGTGATGATAACTCAAATAAGCAGGGGATCGTGGTCCGAGATGAACTTGTTTTTGACAGGGAGAAGTGTGAATCAGGTATTACACATCAGTCATGCAAGAACAGAAAGGCATCCAAAAAGAGAAGCCACCTTCTGGTAGGTGATTCAATTATAAGGGATGTAAATTTAGGAAAGGACACAGAGGTTTCGAAAGAGGTCAGGTGTCTTCCAGGTGCTACTGCCAGTAGGGACAAGAAGCGTATTTCTAAAATAATCAAGAATGCCAGCAAGGACTGTGATGTGGAGGCTATTGTACATCTTGGCACTAACGATCTGTCCCAAAAAGATGTACTCTCTGTGCAGAATGATTTCCAGAGCTTGGGGCAGGAACTTAGCAGAATAGGCTGTAGGCTTACTTTTTCAGAGGTTTTACCAGTGTATAAGGAGCAAAATGGAAAAGGCCAGCGTATAGCAGAATTCAATATGTGGCTAAAGGAGTGGTGTAAAGGGGAAGGCTTTGGATATATTAGTCACGATGTCTGTAGCTGGTCTAATGAAAAAATGTACAAAAGAGATGGTTTGCATCCATCAAAGAAAGGGACTGAGTTACTCAGCTATAAATTCACAGATTTTCTGGAGGAATATTTAAACTAAACAGCGGGGACAGTGGGTTAATTGATACAGAACATCCCTGTCCCCGGCAATCTAACAATTATAGGGTTATCAGTGCATGTAACATAGATGTGTGTGTGGACAAGAATATCAACCTTGCTGTCAAGCAAAATCAAGCTTCTAATAGCAAGTGCCACACAAAGTGCACTAACCAAATAGGTGGTAAGACAATAGGGGAACTCAGGCACCACACAGGTTACGTAGAAAGTAAACACAGGGTCAGTCATAAAGGACTCAAATGTCTATATACCAATGCACAGAGTATGAACAGCAAACAGGGTGAATTAGAAATTCAGGCTAATGAGGGCAGATATGATATTGTTGCCATTACGGAAACATGGTGGGATGAAACCCACAAATGGAACACACGGCTAGAGGGATTTAAATTATTTAAAAGAAACAGACCAAATAAAAGAGGAGGTGGAGTTGCTCTATATGTAAGAAATAACTACATCTCTACAGAACTAGAGCACAACAATGATGAAAACTGTCTTGAATGCATTTGGGTCAATATAAAAGGGGGGGGGGAATGACATTGCCATAGGTGTATACTACAGGCCACCCAACCAAACAGAGGAAATAGATGAACTTTTTGCTAGTCAGCTAACTAAGGTATGTAGGAAGCACATCACAATAGTAATGGGGGACTTTAACTGCCCTGACATCAACTGGGAGACAAACTCTGCACCAAGTGGAAGATCAAACAGATTCCTTGCAAACCTAGCAGACAACTTTGTCTCCCAAAAAGCAGAGAAGGGAACTAGGGGATTAGCCATTTTGGATCTAATTCTCACTAACAGGGATGAAATGATAGAAGGTGTTGAAGCCACAGGAACCTTGGGAGGAAGTGATCATGCAATATTGGAATTCAACATTATGGAAGCACAAGCAATAGAACACAGTCAAACTAGAGTCTTGGACTTTAAGAGAGCTAATTTCAATAAACTTAGAGAGGGTTTGGGAAGGATTCCATGGATGAGAATCCTCAAGGGGAAAACAACTCAAGAAGCTTGGGAAATTTTGAAAAGTGAGATAATAAAAGCCCAGTCTAGCACAATACCAACAAAGAGGAAAAATTACAGCTCTCAAAAGAAACCAGCATGGCTGCATAAAGAACTCTCTGATAAATTGAAAGATAAAAAGGACAAGTATAGAAAGTGGAAAGAGGGGCACATAACTAAGACAGAATATCAGCAAATAGCCCGAGCCTGCAAAGATGAAGTGAGGAAAGCTAAGGCTCATAATGAACTAAGGCTTGCGACCAAAGTCAAAAATAACAAAAAAAGCTTCTTTCAACATGTAAAAAACAAGAAAAAAGTGAAGGAAATGATTGGTCCACTAGTGGGTGAAAGTGGCAAGAAGGTGACAAGCAACAGGGAGAAAGCAGAACTATTTAACTCATTTTTTGCATCTGTCTTTACACAAAGGGAAAAAACAGACCAACCTATCAAAAATAGTGCCATAAAAAACAGAATAGAAACACAAGTTAAGATAGGCAAGAAAACGGTAAGTGAGCACCTGTCCAGCCTAGACAAGTTCAAATCACCAGGACCAGATGGATTACACCCCAGGGTTCTCAAGGAACTGGCAGATGTGATCTCAGAACCATTGAACTATATTTTTCAAAGATCCTGGAGCACTGGGGAATTACCGGAGGACTGGAAAAGAGCTGATGTAGTTCCCATCTTAAAAAAGGGAAAAAAATGGACCCAGGAAATTACAGACCTATCAGCCTGACCTCAATACCTGGGAAAATTCTGGAAAAGATAATCAAACAACGAATCAGCGAACACCTAGAGGAAAACAAAGTCATTACTAAAAGCCAACACGGGTTTGTCAAAAACAGATCATGCCAGACAAATCTTATTGCATTCTTTGACCAAGTGACAAAATTAGTGGATCAGAGGAATGCTGTGGATATAATTTACTTGGACTTCAGTAAGGCATTTGATAAAGTAGATCACAACCTACTACTTGATAAGATAGAAAAATGTGGGTTAGACAGCATCACCACCAGATGGATCCGGAGCTGGCTGACCGGCCGTACTCAGCGTGTGGTCCTCAATGGAACCGCATCTACATGGAGGGAAGTGTGTAGTGGGGTGCCCCAGGGCTCTGTTCTGGGCCCAGTGCTCTTCAACATCTTCATCAATGATTTGGACGAGGGGATAGATGGGGAACTCATCAAATTTGCAGACGACACCAAGCTGGCAGGAATAGCCAACACTCCAGAAGACAGGCTTAAGATACAGAAGGATCTGGATAGACTAGAACACTGGGCACTATCTAACAAATGAAATTCAATGGTGAAAAAAGTAAGGTTCTACATTTAGGCAAGAAAAACCAAATGTACAGGTATAGTATAGGGGGTACCTTGCTCATAGCAGTAACTGTGAGAGGGACCTCGGAGTCCTAGTGGACAATCACTTAAATATGAGCCAGCAGTGTGCTGCAGCTGCCAAAAAGCCAACACAGTGCTAGGCTGCATTAACAGGGATAGAATCAAGATCTGTGAAGTATTAATACCACTTTACAGTGCCTTGGTAAGGCCACACTTGGAATACTGCATCCAGTTTTGGTCACCACGATGTAAAAAAGACGTTGAGACTCTAGAAAGAGTACAGAGAAGAGCAACAAAGATGATTAAGGGACTGGAGGCTAAAGCATATAAGGAACGGCTGCTGGAATTGGGTATGTCTAGTTTAACGAAGAGAAGGACGAGGGGGGACATGATAGCAGTGTTCCAATATCTCAGGGGCTGCCACAAAGAAGAGGGAGTGAAGCTATTTTCCAAGGCGCCAGAAGGCAGGACAAGAAGCAACGGATGGAAACTAATCAAGGAGAGAAGCAGCCTAGAACTAAGGAGAAACTTCCTGACAGTTAGAACAATTAACCAGTGGAACAACCTGCCTCCAGAAGTGGTGAATGCTCCAACACTGGAAGTTTTTAAGAAGAGACTGGACAGCCATTTGTCTGAAATGGTATAGGGTTTCCTGCCTGAGCAGGGGGTTGGACTAGATGACCTCCAAGGTCCCTTCCAACTTTATTATTATTATTATTATTATCTTTGCTGATGCAGAGACAATACAGCAGCGAAGAAAGACAGACTTTGGAATTATTAGCCGGCAGTTCATCTAGTCCACGGGTCGGCAACCCGCTGCTCCGGAGCCACATCTCTTTGAGCCATCTCCTGCGGCTCCGGAGCCTCCTCCGCCATTTGCAGAGAGACAGAGAGAGGCACTTGCGCTTCCCCTCTCTGTCTCTCTCTCTCATGCGGACTTGCCCCCTCGCCGGGGTGCCCCGCCCCCTGGGAGAAGGGCGGCCAGGAAGTCCCTTTCCCGGGCTGGCCCCGTCGGAGGCGCACGTGGCCGGGGAGCCGTGTGGGGAAGCCCCGGGATCCCCGCTAGGAGCGGCCCGCTGGAGCCTCCGGTGAGCGGGTCAGCCCTTCCGCAAGCCGCGGCCCCAAGGGAGAGCAGCCCCTGCGATGCCCAGCCAGTGCGGCCGTTGGCCAAGGAGCAGCAGAGCAGAGGGTAGGTGGCGGGGGAGGAGGGAGGGGGCTCCGAGTCCACGGAGCGCAGCCGCAGGGCAGGTGGCGCCCCCCCGGCTTACCTGTACCAGGCGGAGGGGCTGGCAGGGGCCGGTCAGGCAGAGCAGCTGCAGTATTGCGGCCAGGGCCACTGTGGGGCAGCGGCCCGCCGTGGCTACATCTCATGGGCGGAGGGCGAGGCCGGGCAGCGCGGAGTCCCGGCTGGGGGGGTGGCGGAGGCTTCCCTGCCCTCCTTCTCCCCTTCTTCCTCATGCTACGCCCCGGGCGGAAGTCCCGCCAGCGGCGGTGGGGGCATTGCTCCCTGGGCCATCCCCGGGCCGCCGAGCCAGCCATGCGTCTCCCCAGGCTGGGCGCTAGTCTCAGCTGGGGCGGCGGGGGCATCGCTCCCTGGGCCGTCCCTGGGCCGCTGAGCCGGCCATGCGTCTCCCCGGGCCGGGCGGCAGTCCCAGCGGCGGCGGGGGCATCGCTTCCTGGGCCATCCCCAGGCCGCCGAGCCGGCCATGCGTCTCCCCGGGCCGGGCAGTAGTCCCGGCGGTGGGGGCATCGCTCCCTGGGCCGCTCCCCGGGCCGCTGAGTCGGCCATGCGTCTCCCCAGGCCGGGCGGCAGTCCCAACGGAGGCGGCGGCGGGGGCATCGCTTCGGGCTGCTCCCTGGGCAGCTGAGCCGGCCACACATCTCCCCGGGCCTGTCCGTGGTGCCCCGGGCGCCTTTCAGCGCCTTCCGCTACTTCCTGCCCCCCCTCCCCTCCCCTTTGGTGCCGTCTGCCTTGAGAGAGAAAGAGAGAGAGGAAAGAGAAAGAGAGAAGGAGAGGAAAGAAAGAGAGGAAAGAGAAAGAGGAAAGAGAAAGGGAGAGGAAAGAAAGAGGGAAAGGAAAGAAAGAGAGAGAGAGGAAGCACAAGTGCCTCTCTCTCTCACACACACAAACACACTGAGTGGGGGAAGAGGACTGGCAGACCAAGGGCAGAAAGGGAGAGAGAGAGAGACCCTTTTGACATCTAAAATGAAGATAACTTAATAATTTTAAATATTGGAATCCCAAGTATAGACATTTAAAGTCAATAATGAACTCCGGGATATTAGAAAAACGCTTCTTTATTGCTGAGCTTTCGTTAACAACCTGTTAACATCATCAGAGCAAAGGGCTAAATGGCAAGGGAGCATGTGCATAAATTCACGTAACAGTTGGAAAAAATGGTTACATTGTGGCATGTGCACATAGCGTGCTTAAGAAGCTCGTTTAGAAAATCACATTGACAATAGCAGGTATACAGCAGTAAGTCTTCCGACAAGATTTAAAAGTCACGCTTATCAGCTGTTAGGCACGCAAGCCGGATCGTGCCTGTCAGTTGTTCGGCGCGAGGTTAACAGGAGGCCGCACGAAGTCTTGTGCCGGATGGATTCTTTCAGTGGAGAACAGCTTGGATGTTCGTCTTGCCCTCTCACGTGCAGGTGCTGTGGGACTGGATCCATCAGCTTTTTGGCGCGTAAGTCGGATAGCTCCCATCAGCTGTTTGGCGCGAGGTTTTTCGGGGCGTTGCGTGAGGTCTTGTGCCGGCTGGATTCCTTCCGTAGAGAGCAGCTTTGATGTTCGTCTTGCCCTCTCACGTGCAGGTGCTGTGGGACCGGATCTGCAGGGAGAGAAAGTAGATGCCCTCGTAGGGCATGTAAGTGGTTTGCTCGTCCTTACTCCCCCCCCCTTTTTTGGACGTTGTGAAATCGTCACTGTTGTAGGAGTCACTCTTTTGGATTTTATAGTTTTTTTAGAGTAAGGTTGCTGCGTGTGTATGTCTTGTGTATAATCAATTGGAATGTTTGTGTGTGGTTGTGTTTGTCTGTTGTGGGTGGTTTTGCAGAATTTTGGAATTGGGTTGTAACAGCTTGTTTTATTGCAGGTGTCAATTCTGGTCTAGGTCTTAATATTCTGCTCAGGTCTTGTGTGTGTGTGTTTTGTTGTGTGTGAGTGTATTGTGAGATTGGATTTATGTTTTGGATGTTTGTGTCATGGATGCTGTGGTCAGTAGTGTTGTTGCTTCTGTGTGTGAAAGTGTCAGAATGTGTTGTGTTGGTTGTGCAAGTTGTCATGGTTGCGTTAGAGTTGTGTTCTTTATTTGGATTAGATGAAAAGTGTTGTGTTGAAGAAAGGATGCCTGTTATGTTGGTTAGGGGTTCGGCATGTGGGTGAGGTGGTGTTATTGTGTTGTTGTTGGTTGAGTTGAAGTGTTTAGGTGTTTTGTGTTGCTGTAAGTGACTTTTTAGAGTTTGGTAAGGGGGTAGTAGGTCAATGTGTCTGTTGATGGAATGGCAGTCTGAAAACCAAGCTTCTTTTAAAAGACGCCTTTGGTGGAATCTTGAGCGATGACTTTTGCCTCTTTAAAGTTGAAAGTGTGGCCATGTTCGGATATATGGGTCCAGACTTGGGAGCGTTGTTCCTGCCTTTTTATTGCTAGAATATGCTCGTGTATTCTTGTTTTAAGTCTTTTTGATGTATATATAATGGTAAAAAGGAAACGGGTCCAAGTGGCTCTTTGAGTGTTTTGGGTTGCCTACCCCTGATCTAGTCAGATAGCAGGAAAAAAAACAGGCAGAACTACAAAGAGGAGAATCACTGTCACTGAGGGAGGAGGGGGGGATGGTATACTTGGGATTTTTCATTTCTGCTGTTCACTTGGGAATTAGGGAAGGGGACCTACCAGCCCTCCTGGAGTCAGTTTGCACAAGATGCCTGGTTACCCCCGCCCTGGTAGAAAGATTGGGGATACGATTAAAAGAGCTGAAGGTTCCAGTAGCGTTCTGCCAGCTAGATGGGGGCAGGGGGCATCCCAGCGACGTTTGTCACTGAGCCTGTAGAAATGCAGATGGGAGGCCATACCAAGATTCTAAGCTTTAATAGTGGTTCCCGGAATAGAGCTCCCCTTGGTGCTGAGGTTGGCCTGGCTCAAGAAGTGAAACCCGTATGTAAATTGGAGGAAGGACCTGCTGAAAATCCAACGAGCCTGCCCAGCGTGTGGCCCGGAGCAAGTTCAGGAAGCTGTCCTTAAAGAACGACATTGAAAGCTATGTGGCAAGTTGCCCGATTTGTGCTTCTGCCAAGCCGTGGCAAGGAAAAACCCCAGGGCCCCTCCAACCGATGGCTGAGCCAATGGCCCCATGGAGAGAAATCTCCATGGATTTCATAGTAGAACTCCCAGAAAGCTCAGGAAATACGGTTATATGGGTTATAACTGATTTGTTTTCCAAGCAGGTGCACTTTGTCCCATGCCAAAAAAATCCCTCAGCACGTGTGCTAAAGAAGCTTTTTGTGCAACATGTCTACCGACTACATGAAGCCCCACAACACATAATCTCCAATAGGAGGGTGTAATTCACTTCTAAGTCCTGGCAAGCGTTCCTAAATCTTCTTGGGACTGATCAGGGGCTTGGCTCCAGTCACCACCGCCAAACTAATGGGGGGTGCGAACACAGAACTCAGTATTGGAACAGTTCTCAGGTGCTACATTCATTATCAACAGGACAACTGGACAGACCTTTTATCATTTGCAGAAGTAGCATACAATAATTTGGTACACAGTAGTACAGGGTTCACCCCTTTAAAATGGCTATGGACAAGACTTTACTCCCATGCTCAAGCTGCCTTTGAATGACCTCCCCTTGTGCCTTCTTTAAAAGAATGGGTCTCCCAATTATGGAATACTTGGCCGGTTGTGAGGACTTCCTTGTGCTTTGTGTGGGACTTTCAGATTCCGCCTGACTTTACTGCATCCAGTTACTCAGTAAAAGTTCTTTTGATTCAACTTAATGGATTCGAGAGTCTTGCTTTCTTGAGGGGGGCTGACTGGGGTAGGTCTGACACTCATTTTGCTTGTGTTTGAGAGGAGGGTGACAGTTCCAGGCAGTTTTTCTCCCAAATCCAAGGAAGTGAGAGATCACAGCCAGGAAAGGAAGTGGGTGATCCAATCCTGGGAAAAGTTTTTGCAACAGATTCAGGAGATGCCGGCATGATTCTGCAGCAGTGTTGGCAGTTGTGGTCAAAATGTTAAGATGGCAGCCAAGATGGTGCAGTCAGTTCCACCAGGCCACCATCTTGCCCATGTCCCTGCAATTTGGGAAGAATTCATGTCCACCGAATGTCCTTGTTCGTGCCTAATTTCTCTAACTCAACTTTTCTGTTTTGAAAGATATTATTAAACCTTGTAAGATAGGGGCTTTCATTCTGAATTTCCTCTTTAATTAATGTTCTAAATAACATCTAATATTTTGTGTTTATTGCTAGTGTGTTATTTTGGTGGTTTCTGGACCTCAGCCAATGACTTTTGATTGAATTGTTTTTATTGAAAACAAAAACCAGCCAGCTAGAGCTCTGTAAATTTAAAACTTAAAATGAATGTTACCATAACATAAACTTTCTTGGATCCACCAAAGCAGATGCAGAATTATTTTTTAGATTTTTTGGGGTCAGATGAATAATTTGGGGAGGTGGGAAGTCTTTGAATTGCACTTGATATTTGAAAGATAAGCTGGGGATCTCACTCAAAAAAGCTGATCAGGTCAGGACAAAAAAGTAAATAAAATAATTTCAAATTATCTCTTTATCAAATTGCATCCATTAAAACTTGATTGTCCAACCTTTTGTCTTGCTCTGGGCCATGTTGAGTGAAGAGGAATTGTCCTGGGCCACATATAAAATATATAATATATTTAATATATATAAAAATAACAAACTTCCTTTATTTTTAAATATTTTTTATAATCTCGTGAGGCCACATTGCTAGCTGTCCAGGGCTACATGCAGCCCCTGGGCTGCTGGTTGGACACCTGTGCCTTAAAATAAATTAAGATGCCTCTTGTCAATGTCTAATCTGTTCTATTTCCCCCTTTTTATCACATTGAACATGACAATTTGAAGGCAATGTTAGCATGTTTTGGGAGCCCCACCAAAAGCTTTGGGATGACTCTGGGGGCCTGGCACTCTAGGGTCAAGATGTTTCTCTTTGCTACCCAGATTTATCTAGGTTCTCTGAAGCTGGTTCCATTGTGGTTGTGGCTCATCCAGTCTCTTGTCTCTTTTCCCCTGCAGGTCCAGTGATGAAAGCCGAAGTAGGCGACACCATTCAGGTGACCTTTGCCAACAAAGCCTCGTGGCCTTTCAGCATCCAGCCCCATGGCGGCTTTTACAGGAAGCTGTGGGAAGAAGCCCCATACCAGGATGGTTTGTTCTTCTAACCTCTTTGTACTCAGTTTTTAATCTGTTCCAGAATGAAACTGTAAGGACCCACCTCAATTTACATCTTAAGAAGACAGAACTCTTGGAACGGTTCTTCCAACAGGAATGTTTATTAAGAAAAACTGACTGAAGGCATGCTAGACAGGATCTGAGGGACCCCACTGACCATTCAATGTTTTCAAGTGTTCCCAGGCAGCCCCACTCCACATTCCTTCCGGTCAATTCAAATTGGCAGATGGCTGGGTGTTAAATCCATCGGATCTCAAACGTTGCAATCTTCCCCCCCTTTTTCCTTGCTGCCGGTAAAAGGAGGCTTCATAGGGAGTGAGATCAAAGGCTGATAGCCGCATTGTTATGGTTAGTACTCTCGAAGGGAATCCACAGAGGATGTTTCTTTGTAGTTGATAGGAGGAATGCCAATCATAAACACCTGTGTTTACTCCCCCCCCCCTTTGTAGTATGACAGAATCCAGAAGACAGTAAGAATTGGGTTTTCTCAGAGTAGATAGCTAGAAATAAAATATAATTGGATTCTGACAGAAACACATATATAACAGGTGTGATCCTTTCAGTCAGTAAACAGGTCAGGCAAATTATGTTTTTGGGCTGAGAAACAAGCTGTTTCCAGTTATACAGAAGCAGTTTTATAGGAAGCCTTCATTTGGGACACTGGCAACCTTACAAGAGTCTTCTCCAACCTTCATGACGGCTATGGATTATGGGAGGTGAAGGAAGCCAAGTTGTGGAAGGCTTCTGCTCCTTCCTACTTTAAAAGCTTTTTTTTTTTTTTGGCATTCTTAATCTGCCTTATTTCATTAGCCCTTCTGAGAACTTCTGAACATAACAATGACTGGTGGTTGCAACCCAACACTTCCTTTGAAAATGTGTCTACCTTCGCTTCTCCCCAAGAAAGGATAAATTGGAAATTAAGCTAACATAACCCTTGCCTTCCAGTAAATGGATATTGCAATGATTAATGATTATTGTCTTGGCAGACATATCCAGATACTCCCTCTCCATGATAGCCATTTTGTACAGGGTGATATGCCCGTAGTTGGAAACAGCCAGGAACATCTGTTCCCACAGTGCATTGTATGAGATGATTTGATGGACTAGTGACTGAAAATGTACAAATAACTGGGTTTTTTCCCCTTCATTTTAAAGGCCTACTCAAAAATGGAGTGTCCATCAAGCCATTTGGCAACTTCACATATATCTGGGTGCTACCACCAGATGTTGGCCCCACAGCCTCAGACCCTCCTTGCCTGACCTGGATGTATTCCTCTACGGTGGATCCCACAAGAGACACCAACTCTGGCTTAGTGGGGCCCTTACTCATCTGTAGGCCTGGCACGCTCAATGAGAGAAACAAGCAGGTACTTTGTCTTGTTTGATCATACCTATCTCAAGTGGAGAAATCATGCAACCTGTGAGGGAAGAGTTGTAAATGAAAGGCAGAGCATCTGTTTTGGATGCAAGAGGCCCAGTTCAGCACTGGCATGCATTCTCAGGGCTGGGGAGGCCTCGGCCGGATTTGCTTTCGGGGCAGACCCATCTTCCCCAGCTACATCTGTTTGCCAGATGTGTTGAATCCCAACTTATATGAGTCATCTACAAATATTATTAGCCAGTAGCTAAAGAAGCATGCTGTAAGCAAACCTAACTATTTGTGGATAATAACTGAATAATATGTTTTCTGCCTTCTTTCTAGTTGCTGTAAAACCTTTCTCCTAGTGCAAAAATGACAGCTTTGCTTTATAAATCTAGATCTGTCAGTTGGTGCATAATATCACACATGTGTGTGTGATACACACACACATGTGCAATAAATTAATATTCTAAGTTATTTAAGTGGTGTGGTCTTAGCTCAGTTTAATAGCAAGATAGAATCATTAATTCTGCCATCGGAAAGTTTTATAATTAAATAATTAAATCCAGAGGGAAGTCAACTAAAGGCAGTCCTCAATTACCATAATTAAGCCCAGAATTAGGTCTGAGTCATGGCAGTTATTAAGCAGGTCACCACTTTTTTTGCTGTGGTCTTTAAGTGAACACAGCAGTTATTAAATGAATCCATTTTATCCAATGGGTGTTTTTTTGCCAGAAACCGGAAGTAAATACAAGAAATGCAAAAAAATTCTGAAAATTGCTATCACATGATCCTGAAAATAGCCATAGATGCAAGCCAGTTGCCCAAAATGTGATCATGTGACCATGGAGGGGTTGGTGGCCGACAAAACTGGAACTCGATTGTGAGGACCTTTTGAGGAGTAGGTCATTGACTGGTCTTTAAGTGAGGAGTGCCTATAGATGCCATTGCTCCATGTTGCCCTGTTGGTGGCTTTTCAGAGGCTTCTCTGGGGCCACTGTTAGGTGAAGAAGGTCAGAAGTCTGAGCCAATTTTGAGACTCCACAATATGCTAAACCAACACAGAATTGCTGTATTTACCACAGGTGATAGGCCAAAGCAACACACACACACACATTGTGGCTTACAGCATGTATTAAAACAGTAGCTACAGTCCCATCCTTTATACCAACATCCCCATTTTAGCTTTGTGACACAATTTTATATTTTATATAAATTTTATAGTCCCTGATTTCTTCCACTTTTTTGTGTGTGGATTAGCTGACCATTAGTCAATTGTTGTCCCAACCAGGCTTGCTGGACCCAGACCAGAGTAGATATTAGGAGGCTTTATTTGAGCCAATGAAGAGGAGCAGGAAAAATGTCCCAAAGCTTGCACCCCACTGCTTTTTTATACAGTTCTTACAAAGCACAGTTGAGTTTAATAACAACAACAATAATAATAATAATAATAATATAATAATAATGTCGGAAGGGACCTTGGAGGTCATCTAGTCCAAACCCCTGCTCAGGCAGGGAACTTTATACCAGTGGTGGCGAACCTATGGCACAGGTGCCAGAGGCGGCACTCAGAGCCCTCTCTGTGGGCACGCGCCCCAGTCGCCCCAGGCTGTCAGCTGGGTTTTATAAAACCTTTTCACTTTAGGCCTCCGCCGCCATGTGCAAAAAAAAAAAAGGTTCAATCAGTCAATTTCAACTTCTCACGGGAAAAAAAAAGATCTTGCAAAGTTGGAATTGATTGATTGAACTTTTTAGTCCCACTCAGTCTGCCGTTACCACCACACCCATGCCCACCCAATGGGCCATGCCCACTCAATGGGCCACACCCAGCCAATGGGCCACACCCACCCAGCACTCGATGATGCATAAGTGGGTTTGGGGTTGCAGTTTGGGCACTCGGTCTCTAAAAGGTTCGCCATCACTGCCCTATGCCATTCCAGACAGGTTCTTCAAGAAAACAAAATTAAATGAAAACACAATAATAAATCATTAAGTCTTTTACTGCTTTTCTGTTCTCACCATAGAATTTAATAGGACTCTGCTACACAGCTTGTCCCATGGAAATTGTCCTGTTGTTTTAATAGTTTCTCACTTTTTATTCCTGCATGTTTTGCTATCTCTCACCTCTTCATAACTCTAAGCTACAAAAGAAATTACTGTCTTCTCTCCCTCCCGCTCTCTGCTGAGCTAGTTGAAATAGCAAAGTAGACGATCTCCTTGGTTATCAAATCAGATTCTAAGTATTCCAAAACCTGATATCCTCTGTGTTGTTTCCTAGAAAGGCATTGATAAAGAGTTTTACCTTTTGTTTGGTGTGTTTAATGAAAACCTAAGCTGGTATCTGAACACAAATCGGAAGTATCTGAAATACACATGGGGAAAAGAAGAACTATTTGAGGATCACATCTTCAAAGAGTCCAATAGAATGCATGGTATGTCGATGTGCCCAACTTGGGGGATGAAAGCAAAGGATCAGGCAGTCAGGGTAGGAGGTTGGAGGTCTTATGACAGCTCAATTTCTTACCACAGCTCAGAGATGTGAGATCTCAGGAAACGCAACAATGTCACTTCAGAAGCCAAAGTTTGGTCTAGTGGTGAAGGCACCAGGCTAGAAACCAGGAGATGGTGAGTTCTAGTCCCGCCTTGGCATAAAAGCCATCTGGTTGACTTTGGCCCAGTCACTGCCTCTCAGCCCAGCCCATCTCACAGAGTTGTTATTGTGGGGAAAATAGGAGGAGGGAGTATTATATATGTTTACCATCTTGAGTTATTTATAAAAATAATAAAGATGGGATATAAACAAAATAAAATAAACTTCCATATAGATAAACCCAAGAATCAGAACTGAATGTGGTTTTGTACCAGTCCAAAGATCAATAAGGGAATTGGAAGCAGCACTCAGTGAGAAAGAATTGCCTGAAGTTGGAAAATTGTTTACCAATATAAACTCTCAATCCCTTAGTTTATAGCAGGACTAGGGCATGGCTGTTCTCCTGAGTCTTGCCTCTTCCTTTGAGGAGCCACATTTCATATCTTTGATCTACTTGCTGGGTACAAAAAGACAAGAATGGAATTCTCAAGCCCAATTCTCTTCCAGTTCAGAGTCTGACTCATCAAACAGGCTCATAACTCTCAGATATTAATCAAGGCAACTCAAATTTGTAGAGGTGGATGCATTGAACAAATCAATGATGAATGGTTGTTTATGTAGGTTGACCTCATCCTTTTCCTTGTGGAAATGTTTCAGGACATCCTTCAAAGAAAAGTTTGAAAGCAACAGCTCTCTCCATTATTGCTTTTACAATGACAATCTGCAAATTAAAAACAAACAAACAAACAATTCATAGAGCTCGTAGTCAACAGTAGACTTCCTCTCCTCTTTTTGTTACGCTGGACCTGATTTCTATTCTTGCTAGCCAGCATCACTAATGCCCATCCTGGCTGAAAATTATAGGAATTAAAATCCAGCATATGGAGATCCCAATATTTAGGAATCCTGGTTTTTCCACTTTCCAGTTTCTCAATTAATGCTTAAGTTTTCATCTTACAGCAGTGAAATCCAGACATATATTACTTTTCATTGCTTGAATGGATTTTTGTAGAACAAAGATGTACCGAGGAGGAGTTCTGCTTTGATTTAGGAGTCTTGGATCCCTTCAGATGTTCTCCAGTTCTGTGTTCCAGGCCAGCAGCAGCCTCAACTCTGTGGCTACTGCCTGGACAATTATTTTATCCTGAGCTGCTGATCTCCTATGTTTTTGGTTGGTCAGCAGTTGCCATTTTTAGATATCTTGGTGTTGATCCAACAATGGCCCATAAAGTTAGTGAAGTATCTTCACTGGCGTTTGTCCATCTTCTCTAGAACCTCATTGCTCCCAGTGGGCATCCTTTCAGTTTCTGCCCAGACTGCGCAAAGCATACCACCCATGCCCACAGCATCTTCCTTATTTTTTTAACATCTTTAAGTTGCCACGTAGAAGTTCTGCTGTTTTGCTTCTGGGAAGCTAAACGATTTATTCTTCCTTGCTTCCAGCAAGTTACCGTGGACTTGGAGAGGATGTAGGAAGAACTACTGTTTTGGTTATTGCAGCATCAGAGCAATAAAGGGAAAAAGGAAAACAGAAAGGTCTGCATCAGTATCAAATGGTGGGGGGGGGGAGGGAAGGCTGTAGAGGCATCCATGGGCAAACATCTGCAAAGCAAAGCAAAGAGGCAGGGACTGGTAAGCAGGCAAAACCCTCAGGAAAAGGCAGGAAGGAGGGAAGCAGGCATACAGCCCCACATCATCCTGCCAGAACCGATGAAGCTTCTTGGATGAGAAGCGAAATGTCTTCTTTTTCTTCCCAAGGAAAAAACCTTTGAGGCAACCCTTGTGAGGGCCACAGCCCAGGCGTTTGGCAATTGTCTCCTCTCCCACTTTTTCACACTTTTTGATTTTTGGATTTTGAATCCTGCTTTCTACTCAGTTTGAGCATTCCCAAATTGTCACTTGATGAAATCTCCCCTGAAAACGGAGCCCATTGCTGATTTCTCCCTGTTTCCTTTTGCATTGAAGCCATCAATGGATTCCTCTTCGGAAATTTGCCTCTCCTGGATATGTGCAAGGGAGAGACCATTTCCTGGCACCTGCTGGGCCTCGGCAGTGAAACTGACATTCATGGGGTTGTTTTCCAAGGAAATACCATCTTGATGAATGGGATGAGGCGAGATACAACCAGTCTTTTCCCTCACACCTTCGCCACAGCCCTCATGCAGCCCGATAACCAAGGTAAAGGCCTAACCCTCTTTTCCCTCTCTCAGGACTGAGAAAGTTGGCCCTTCACATTGTGTGGAAGAACAGCTCCCCATATTATCCCTCACATTTGGCCAGATGGGCTGGGCTTTCCAGAGGCTCTAAAATTTGCCAGATCTGATCTCAGCTCCTTTCCGTACTGAGTTTAAGATGAAGGCAAACAGCTTAACACCTGTAGAGCAATGTGGTCAATTGAGAAACACATGGATACTATTTTATTTACCTATTGAGAGATGGTGTACCTGTCTCCTTAGGAACTCAAGGAAACATACAAGGGGGAGGAGGAGGTCGGTGTTGTTGGTTGGGCTAATCAAATGCCCATGTCTACCAAGTGAGCTTTGGGGGAAGACTTTTACTGAAGTTTTTGGAGTCATGATCCAACAGCTTAACTACTACCCTGTATTTGCTCTCAGTAAATTCAGAACAAGCAAACCCTTCTTGAGAGCACTCCAAGCATGGCAACAACTGGTATCTGAGAAGTTATCAAAATGCTTCTGCCCCCATCCCCAATCCCTGGAAAAGTTTAAGCATTTTTTTCTATTTCTTTAAGCGGAAGATGCATACATGTAGTGTTTAAAAAATATTGGCCTGTTGCCATATCTAAATGAACTTAGATCTGCCTTTCCCACAGCTGGTAAGAAGCTTCAGGGGTGTCTTTGCTCCCATCCTGATTCTGGACGTCTTCTCAGTAGTTTTGTTTGCCTCCTTCTAGGCACTTTTGGTGTTTACTGTCAGACAAGCAACCACTATCAGAATGGAATGAGAGGCAGTTACTCTGTTCGGCAGTGTGGGGAAAAGGCATATTTTCCAGGCCAGCAATATGGGACAGTGAGAACCTTTTACATCATGGCTGAGGAGGTGGAGTGGGACTATGCTCCAGACCGCAGCTGGGAATTAGAAAGACACAACAACTCTGGAGAGGAAAGGTATCAGTGCTGCTTCTGAAATAGCTGCTTCTGGTGACTTGTTTCCAGGAAATGGGATGCAATCAATCATGCTTTTTATCCTTCTTGCAAAAATATGTTTTGGGGGAATTCTCTTGAAATATGTTTAAATCAATTAGACTTATAGGCCAGAATGTAGGTCAGAGGTAGGTCAATTGGGAATGATCCTGAGGAAGGTAAGGAAGCTGGTTAATGAGACGAGAAGAAGCCCTAGAAAATTAGCCAATGAGGAGCTGAAGGACTTTCCTCAAAAGAAGGCAAAGGGCTTCTGTTTCTGTTGTCTCAGGCTGGAAGATCCTCAGTTACTGGAGGATCAATTTTTGCCTGATTATAAGCAAAAGCTTATTGACAGTTCATTTGACAGAGAAGTGAGTGATTATCTAGTGGCTCTAACAGAATAACAGGAAGGGACCTTGGAGGTCTTCTAGTCCAACCCCCTGCTGAAGCAGGAGACCCTGAATCATTTCAGACAAATGGCTGTCCGATCGCTTCATAAAAACCTCCAGTGATAGGCACCCACAATTTCTGGAGGCAAGTCGTTCCACTGGTTAATTTTTCTCACTCTCAGGAAATTTCTTACTTTTAGGTTGGATCACTCTTTGATGAGTTTCCATCCGTTACTTTCTTGTCCTGTCCTGTCATGCTCTGGAAAATAGGTTGACCTCCTCTTCTTTGTGGCAGCCCCTCCAGATATTGGAACACTGCTGTCATGGCACGTCCTAGTCCTTCTCTTTGTTGGGTAGTCAGTCATACCCAATTCCAGCAACGGTTCTTCATATGTTTTAGCCTCCAACCCCGTAATCATCTATGTTGCTCTTCTCTGCACTCTTTCTAAAGTCTCAACATTTTTTTTATATCACGGAGACCAAAACTGGATGCAATATTCCAAGTGTGGTTTTACCAAGGCTTTATAAAGTGGTATTGACATGTCACGTGATCTTGATTCTATCCCACTGTTAATGCAGCCTAAGTCTGCATTGGTTTTTGGCAGCTGCAATACACTGCTGGCTCATATTTAAGTGATTGTCCACTAGGACAGGCATCCCCAACCCCTGGGCCGTGGCCCGTTCGGAACCAGGCCACATGTGTGGTCAGCAAATGCATGCAGTTCCACTTGCCCAAGCAACGGGTGCTCGCACTTGCACATGAAACTCCATTTGTGTGAGTGGCAGGCATGTGTGCCCGCCGTTTGTACAAATGGAACCGCTTGCGCTTGCACTCACACCTGCCACTCACACAGAACCATCCCCTCTCCCCAGCTGGAAAGATTGGGGACTGCTGCACTAGGACTCCAAGGTCCCTCTCACAGTTACTGCTACTGAGCCAGGTACCACCTATTCTGTACTTGTGCATTTGATTTTTCTTGCCTAAATGTAGAGCCTTACTTTTTTCACCATTGAATTTCATTTTGTTAGGTAGGGCCCAGTGTTCAAGTCTGTCAAGATCCTTCTGTATATTGAGTCTATCTTCTGGAGTGTTGGCTATTCCTGCAAGCTTGTTGTCGTTTGCAAAATTTGATGAATTCCTCTTCTATGCTCTCATCTAAATCATTGATGAAGATATTAAAGAGTACTGGGCCTAAGACAGAGCCTTGGGGTACCCCACTGTATACTTCCTTCCATGTAGATGCAATTCCATTAAGGACGACATGTTGAGTGCAGTTGATCATCCAGTTACAAATCCATCTGTTAGTGATGCTGTCTTACTCGCATCCCAAATGTGCTTTTTCACAAGGCAATTGGACTTCCTTGTTTTTCTTTGAAGATGTTTCGCTTCTCATCTAAGTAGAGCTGAAGAAGCTTCTTGGATGAGAAGCGAAATGTCTTCAAAGAAAAACAAGTTCAGTTGCCTCGTGAAAAAGCACCTTTGGGATAACTATGACCTGGATGACTGAGAATCTCCATAGACATGTCTAACTCACATTTTTCTATCTTATTAAGTAGTAGGTTGTGGCCTACTTTATCAAATCCCTTATTGAAGTCCAAGCAAATTGTATTCATAGCATTTCACTGGTCCACTCATTTTGTTACTTTGTCAAAGAATGCAGAAGATACTTATTTGCAGTGAAGGCTCTGTAGGCTAGCAGAGGTTCTCAGGTGGAGCCAGTTTCCTATGTTATGTCTTTGCTAGGATGGGCAGCTAATAGAAAGGGGGAATGGACCCCCACTTTATTCCCATGGGCAACAAACTGTGGCATGGACAGCTCAGGCTCAGCAGAATCTCTCGTGAGGGCCGCTCCCTTATTTGAACTTTCTGAAACAGGATTTTCTGCAGCATTTATTTAGTTTTGCTTCTCTAACCTCCACCCAGCACACTCTTGAGTATTGCTCCCTTTTACACTTTGCATCTTAACCTGTGGAAGCTGGATGGCACACAAGTGGGACTGCAGGCCTGATCATTGCCTCCTCCCGGACAAAGGCCTGATTGCGGTTTGAGTTCTTGCCACTGGCCATTTCTCCTCCAACTTCCCAGGCCCTGCAGAAGCTTCTTCCTCCTTCAACTTGTGCTGGGGTTTCAGTTCAGCTCCTGAGGCTAGTGCACAGGAATCTAGAAGGGAAAGGGGCTACAGGTCCTATTGGGAGGAGGCACCCCTTTATTCCTCCTGCTAGGAAGAGAAGCTGGCTGTCAGTCCCTTGCTCTGCCAAGGCCTCAGCATCCCTCCTGCAGCAGGAACCACTTGACCCAGCAGAGGTTTCCACAGGGAAGGGGTCAAAAACAGCAAGATGGTAGCCACAACCATGTAATCAAAGCCCTGCCATTTTATATGAGCAGTGTGACAATGTAAAAAAGAGTGGGGCTTTGATTGTCTGGCTATGGCCACCTGCTTGACTTTCTTGACACACACACACACACCGATATCCCTGTTACCCTCAGAGCCACGTGTGGCCAAATCCTAAACATATTCCAGGGAAAAGCCTCCATGAGGTAACTGTCTTAGGAGTATGGCAAGACACAAAACAAATCAAAAGTCACTTGTCTGAGATGATTAGCTATAGAAATTGAATAAATAAATAAACTGGGGGGGGGAATCAAAAACTTCCTTTAAAGGTATTTGATGTCTTGATATTGCTATATAAGAATTATTGCATTCAAAATCTTAGATCCAGAGGCAGAACCTGAAGTTCCTTGGGCCACATCAGGACTCAAAAATCTTAGATAAAGTTTGCAGAAATATTTTTAAACATTTTATATCTGTGTGATTTCCCTACTGGCTTTCCTATCAGCCTGGTTCAGATCAGTTAAAGCCAGATTTCCTTGAGTTAAATCTTCCCAAAGCAATGAATGAGAGTCTGACACACATCATTGTAAGTTGTTCATTTGTGCTAACCATGCATCTTTCATGCAAAAAGGAATTTTGAAATTCACAGGTATGGTGACATATTTCTCAACCATGAGAATGGACGACTGGGCTCCCGGTACAAGAAAGCCGTTTATAGGGAATACACAGATGGGACATTCAAGACCCTGAAGAACAGAACAGATGCTGAACAACATCTGGGGATATTAGGTAACCCACTGAAACTTTTGAGTGTGATTTTCATTCCAGCTAGTAGAATCTTAAACTCTTTCTGTGCATTGTTTTCAAGAGAGCATCTTTTTCATCCACTCCTGTTAAGCTTTGCAGCTTCTCAACCAAGAGATTTCCATTATAGAAATGAGGATTCTCTTTGAAATACAGATAGGATGAACAACGATTTGTGCAGGGTGGAATAAGGACTCCTGCTTTGGGCAACTATATGTGAGGGGGGCAGAAATAACTGGGGGGGAGGGGAGGTCAAGATAGTCCTTGACCTACGACCATTCAGCAGCCATTAAAAGTTACGATGGCATGAAACAAATTGTGGTCACAACAACACCTTGGAGTTCCCAGGAGCCCTGCAGTCAAATGATTGCGATCTGGGCACCAGCACCCATTTGCACTTATGACCGACTGCAGGGCCCCACAATCACATGATTGCTACTTGCAATCTTCCCTGCTGGCTTCCCCAGGAAGTGAAAGGGGAAGCTGACACTGAAGGTCTCAAGTCACTGACTTAAGTCTCTCCCACCCGCACCACCCCCTTTCTGCGCTTGTGCCATACCTGCCACTTGGCCACCCTTGGGTGCCCTTTCCGGCTTGGACAGTCTTTGGGACAGAGGTTCTGATCCCAATTGCCATTGTAAGTCAAGGACCACCAGTAAAGGGTTCACATCATTTGCATTGAGAAAGCACTTCAGGTTATTTTAAAGCTTCTCTCTGCTTCCCCCCTCCTTTCCAAAACCCAAAGAGCTTCTGCATTGGCCTCATGCTTGAAGGAAAGTTGAGCAAATTGGAGTAGGTAGAGAAGTGTCTGTGACACAATGTTTGGACAGCCCATCAGATCCTTTGGAGACATCCCTCCAAGCTTTGGGGAAGTGTGATGGACAACAGGTCTTTCTGGCTTCTCTGGCTCAGCTCATCAAAGCCTGGGAAGAACGGGCCAGAGAAAGTCTGGTTAGAATCCTAAGGCTGGAAGGGACCTTGAAGGTCTTCTAATCCAACTCTCCGCCCAAGGCAGGAGTCCTTATACTATCCTGGACAAACAGTTGTCCAATCTTTTCTTGAAAGCCTCTAGTAGTGGAGCACCCACAACACTGTTCCACTGATCCATCATTCTCCCAAATTTCTCCTTAGCATCAGGTTGAATCTTCCTCTGACAAGCTTCCACCTCTTGCTTCTTGCCCTGCCTTCAGGTTCTTTGGAGAGTAAACTGATGCCCTGAATTGGTCAGGAAGCCAGGTCCAGTGGCACCAAGCAAAGCAAGCTGGCTCCTTCTCTCAGAAGCAAAGTGGTTATGCTGCTCTATGAAGCCACTGGGAGGGGGCTACACATTGCTGTTCACCAGAACAACCACCATCACCCCCGCTGAAATTTTGCAAAAACCAAGTCACTGTTCTTTTGCTTTGTCCTTCCTGCCTCCAGGTCCCTTTATTTGGGCAGAAGTGGGAGATGTGCTGAACATAGTTTTTAGGAACAAAGCCACGCGGCCTTACTCCATTCATGCCCACGGAGTCCTGGAAAAGAACAAGGACTCCAAGACAGCAGTGCCTGGTGAGTCTTGCCGACATGTTCTCTGTGGCAACCTATATGCCTGAGTTTTGTTTCTTCATTTACACATGTTGTGTTTGTGTATCTGTGTATCAAAAAGTTCACAACTGCACCATCTGCCCTACCTTCCCTAAGACTAAAAAGCCTTAAAAATATGAATTGTCAATGCAGACCTAAACTGTAGCTTCTGGATGGACAGGGTGATGAATTCAGAAATTCCTGGTAAGAAAGATGCTAATACGTGGGCAATTTGGAAATAAACCTCCGTTTGGTTATCAATGACAGATACTCGCAGATGCAGAACTTTTATTATACACATTAGAAAACTACAACATTACATTACTTTTTGACATTCAAATTGAGGCGCTTGTCATAATGTCTTACAAGGTTTGAAATTCCTTGTAGTAAGGGTGTGTGTGATCAAAAACATCCCAACGGAACTGCTTCAAATGTTCTTGGGTGCTTCTAGCGGTGGTGTGGTCGAGCATTATCATGAACCAACACCACACCGGAAGTCAGCATGCCCCGACGCTTGTTATGGATGGCTCGTCTGAGTTTTCATAACGTTTCACAGTAAACTTCTGAATTGATGGTTGAATCACACTCCATAAACTTCATTAGCAGTACTCCTTTGGCATCTTCACGTTTGGCGGGATTTTCTATGGCACCACTTCCAGCGTGGTGTTGGTTCATGATAATTCTTGCCCGCACACCACTTGTCATGGTTCCGATAGATGAAACCCAATAAAGAACTTCAAGGCAAGGAATCTTCCTTAAAGAACATTTTATTCAGGAAACAAAGTATCGGCACTACATAGTTGAACCCAAAACTAAACTTCCCCCGCCCAGACACAAAGTAACAAATTGCAATTCCCACCTTCATTAGGCAGTCATAAATCACATTCTCCAATTAACTTAAAACGTGGGCTTCTCCATTCTCTCAGCCCGCCAAATGTTATCAGTTTGCGTCCTTCAGTTCCCACGAAGCTGCACTATTGTTATGGCTAGCTCAGCTCAAGTATTCGCCCCATCCCTCTTCTATGTCTGTTTTCCTAATAAGTTAAAAGCAAAGTAAAATGGCTGCAATTTCGCTCAATGGTCATAACGGGAACATCCATTGTCACAGCATTGACACCACTAGATGCACCCAAGAACTTTTGAAGCAGTTCTGTTGGGATGTTTTTGATCACCCCTCAATTTGAATGGCGATTATGTCAAAAAGTAATGTAATGCTGTAATTTTCTAATGTGTATAATAGAAGTTCTGTATCTGCGAGTGTCATTGATAACCAAACGGAGGTTTATTTCCAAATTACCCTTGTATTTCCTTCCTGCCTATAATTATTTTCCCAGATTCAAAGAATCCAGAGTATCGGGGACTAGGCTGGGTCAATGAAGAGGCATGTAAAAAGGAGCAAATCTCTATGCGGCCACTTTATTTTTTTTCACCTGTCCTTTGTTCAGGCCCCCTCCCCCATCTTTTCCCCAAGGACTGAGGAGATGCTTCTCTTTTCCTTCACCCCCCCCTTTTTGTTTTGGTCAGTGACCATAATAAAAATCATAGTACTCCCTTTTTTTATGCTAGTGTTTCTCAGCCTCAGCAACTTTAAGGTATGTGGACTTCAACTCCCAGATTTCCCCAGCCAGCTAGAATTCTGGGAGTTGAAGTCCACACATCTTAAAGTTGCTGAGGTTGAGAAAGACCGATGTATACCATAGTCCAGTGAGGGAGTTTAGGCTGCGAGTGGAAACTTGGTCCAAGATCAGCAGTGAACTTTGTGGCTTAATGGAGTTTTGATCACAGATTTCCCTAGTTGTCATCTGAAAGCTAATTATGGGGTCCCACGGGCTCACTTAACACTAGTTGCATTATTCTGTCTCTCTTCACCTGCAATTGCTATGGAGGTCAGCAAGAGCCCCAAAGTCTCATTTGAGCAAACAATTTGTGAAAACTGAATAGAGGCAATAAATATCTTTAAAAATGCAGAAGTATTTAAATATATTTAAATAAATACAGAAGAATAGAGTTAAAACATGGTTTGTAAGCAACAGCTAAAAAGAACATTATTGTAAAAGAAAAACCCAAACACTCCAATCAAGTAATTTTTAGTTGCACAATAGCAGAGAACTGTCAGAACCCATTTCCTTGTTGGGGGGTATTGGATTCTGTCCTTTTCCAGTTTCTTTCTATGGGTTCTGTCATTCTCCTGAGGGGGAGGGGGAGGCCCTATCGCATGCTTATTTCTCCTTTTGCTTGGGCACAATATATCCTCTCTGCCTTTCTATCTGCTTGCTCTTTGAACTGTTTCCCCTTGATGTCAATCTGGGGTGAGGAAGGAATGTGCCTCCGGCCATCTGGCTTATCTCTCGCTGCGGAAGAGAAAGGTGCGAAGACCCAACAACGTCTTCTCAGGGATGGGAACGGGCTCCATTATCAGCTCTGTTCCCACAGCGGACTTAACACCTGGGGATTGGCTCGTTTGAACTAACCGGATGAACTATTGGGGTGAGGTTTGCTTGATGCTCTTTTAACCTATTGATCTGAGCGGGAACCCCTCAGATCCTGCCTTCCATGCCTGCAATCAGCTTCTCCTAATAAAAGGTTCTTTTGGAATGGATTTGTTCCAAGAGTCCTGCTTTCTTGGGATGAGGTTTTGAAGCGGGTCCTTACATATTCTTAACCAGTCAGTTAGGTAGAGGTGTGCTTGGTGGAAGCATTTAAGTTAATAATCTTAATCCTGCAACATTTTGAAGCTTCAAGGACCTATGCAAGGATCCTTTTTGTAGACTTCAGCTTGGCATTCAATACCATCATTCCAGATATTCTTCTAACTAAACTAATTCAGCTAGCCGTGCCTGACCACACTTGTAAGTGGATCATAAGCTTTCTAAACAGATAAGAAGCAGCAGGTAAAGCTAGGCAAAATCACATTAGATACCTATACAATTAACACAGCCCCCCCCCCGCCCCCCAGGCTGTGTGCTTTCTCCACTTTTGTCTCTATACCAGCAACTGCATCTCAAAGGGATCTCTGTTAAAGTACTGAAGTTTGTAGATGATACAACAGTGATTGGTCTCATTTCAGACCATGACGAATGAGATTGAACAACTAGCCTTGTGGTACGGCTGGAACAATCTTAAACTGAACACACTCAAAACCGTAGAAATGATAGTAGATTTTAGGAAAAAACTCCTATTCTACAATACTAAACAATGCAGTATCAACAGTAGAGACCTTCAAGTTTCTAGGTTCTATAATAGCTCAAGACTTAAAATGGAGACCTAACATCAAAAATGTCATCAAAAAAGCACAACAAAGAATGTTCTTCTTGTGCCAACTAAGAAAGCTCAGACTGCCCAAAGAGCTGCTTATACGGTTCTACAAAGAAATGATTGAGTCTGTCATTTGCACTTTTATAACTGTCTGATTTGGCACTGCAACCAAACAAGACTGACACAGACATCACTAGTTAGAACTGCAGAAAAAACAATTGCTACCAGCCTGCCTTCCATTGAAGTCCTGTATACTGCACAAGCAAAAAAGAGGGCTGTGAAAATATCTATCTACAGAAGTTGTTTCAACTTCTTCCCTCAAGACGATGCTATGGCATTGCATACCATAACAACCAGACACAAGGCCATTTTTTTCCCCACACCATCACTCTGCTAAACAACTAATTCCCTCAACACTGTCAAACTACCTAGTAAAGCTGTATTACTATTATTCTTCTCATCTTTCCTATTACCTATCTCCTTATCTTCTTATGACTATAACTTTGTGGCTTGTATCTTATGATTTATATTGTTTTATTTAGTATCCTAGTATGATGTATGCTGTTTGCTTATCTAGTATCCTATCATTATCACTAAGTGTTGCATGATTTATGATGAATATATTTTTATGATTATGATCATGATTTATCACCTGTTGCTTGTATGTACACTGAGAGCTTATGCACCGGAGACAAATTCCAATCCCACTTGGCCAATAAAGAATTCTATTCTATTTGGCTTATGAAAATTAGTACAGATCAAAGAACACGTGGAAACTATCATTCCAAATAAAGGTATTGTTGAATCAACAATGGGAAAAAGTGGACCTAGCTTTTAGCTGATGCCCTGTAGTAACTTAGGTCTGCTGATAAATATGTTGCTTTTCTCATCATGTGTGCTCTCTTTTGTAGCTTGGTGTTCATGAGGAGGGCTTTATATCTGAAGGCCTTAATTTTCAGATGCATAATCCCGTGTAGCTAAAATTCCTAACAAAAGTGTTGAAATGTCTCTCTCCTAGGAGAAATTGTAACCTATCAATGGAATGTTCCTGAAAGATCTGGTCCAGGACCAAACGATTCCGCCTGTTTGAGTTGGATCTACTATTCCACAGTGGATCGTGTCAAGGTGTGCATTCTTCCATTCCTCGTTGTTGATGTCCTCTCCCAGGATGGGAGGCAGCTGTCCAAGGAAGTGTTAGTGGTCAAGGTGGAGATTAGGAATGGCTGAAGCCCCAACCATAGCAGCTGCCTGGGCGACTTTGAGACTGTTATTCTCCCTCAGCCAAGACTACCTCATGGGCTGGCGGTTGTGGGGAAAATGGCAGTCTCATGCATGATGTCAATGCTTTTAATATAGGATATTATTGCATTGACAAGATATGCAGTACTGTCTGGTATTTTTAGAGTTAACTCAGATGACATAGAAAGGGAGGAGATTTATGAGGAAAGCGCGGGAAAGGAACGGAAGTGAATCTTTGACCTCCAGCTTAATTGGAAGGGGTCATGACTGTAAAGTAAGGGAGGAGTTTAGCAAGATAAGATAGACACAAGCCAGAGAAATTCAGAGAAATTCAGATTCTGGCATCCGCTTTGTATATACCGAAGCTATGTTGCAAAATAAAGATTCTTAAAGGAAAAATGCCTCAGGTTTCTTTGAAAAGCATCTTCCTTCGGAACCATAACAACATGCCAGAATCTGAAACCTTTTCAAACAACTGGAGGTGCATTACCCCCACCTCTTTCTGCTAACCTGGAGTGAGAATGACAGAATTCAGGAGGAAGACCATCTATCATGAAACGGGAGTTTGTTGAATACAACCCAGCAGCTGCTGATAACCCAGAGGGGGGAAATGAATTTTGGCAGACAAATGAGAACCGGTGGACAGACAATGGACAGACTGCCACTCGAGGCCTGGGTGAGTTACTGGAAATATCTCAAACCCCAGAGGAGAGAGGCAGGAATCCACTCCTGCAGAAAGAAGCCTACAGCCCCTCCATTTCGTATCAGACAGCCTTTCAGACCCTGTCTTCCTCTATCAGGGACTCCAGCCCCGAACAGAGAGGGAATTCCAGTCTGAGGCCTCTGCAACAATGGGGAGTGTGGCATTCGAAGCAGGCAGGGAGCAAACAACTTCTGAGCTCAGCACAGCTGATAGGGGCCTGGCAACAGCGTGAGAGGGAGCAAGAGCCAGGATGGGGTCAGCAGCAACAGCCACAGTGGGGGCCCCAACAGCCTATAAATCCTCTGAACTTGCCACAGCTAATAGAGGCCTTGCAACAGATTGGGGTGGTGCAGGGCCCAGGAGATCAGCGGCTGGAGGGAGGATGGCCACAACAAGGAGATTGGTCCCAGCCCCCGAACGTGCAACCCCTGGGCATAAACCAGCAACCAGGATGGGGCCAGCAGCAGCAACAGCCACAATGGGGGGCCCAACAACCTATAATTGCTCCACCATTCAGAGCAACCTTCGATGGGGACCCAGAGAAACTGATTTTTTTCCTCAACCAAGTACGCTCTCACTTGAATCGCTGGGCCTATCTCTACCCGGACCCAGGGGCTATGGTCGACGTGATTGCGTCCAGCCTAGAGGGAGAAGCATCCGAATGGCTGAACAATTTATATAATGAGCAAGCCCCAGAATTGGAAGACCCCCACCTCTTCCTCCTGGGTCTGAAAGAAAGATTTGAGGACCCATCCCTTGACCTAAAAGCAAGAGAACAAATCCACAAAATAAAACAAGCCGGCAGGCCTGCCCTGGAGTACGTGCGAGAGTTTCGCAAGATAGCAGGTCGGATAGAGGTGGCCAGAGCAGTCCCTAATCCATCACTTCATTGAGGGATTAGATCAGTGATGGCGAACCTTTTAGAGACCGAGTACCCAAAAACTGGCCCCGCCCCCACTCCACCCCCTGCCCCCCCGCTCCACTCCCACCCCGCCTGCCCGCAGGGCCATTCACCGCTTCCAGGGCCCGCTGCAGATCACCCAGGCAGCCCAACAGCGCCATGGCAGCCACACCCTCTGCCTGCGCCCCGCAGTATCAACTGTGCACGATGGGGCATGAGGGCAGAGTCTTGTTTACGCTGCCTGGCTGCCATGTCCTTGGCTGCACTGCTCCGCATGGGCCACGCTCGGGGGCGACTCTCCTCCAGGGGGGCTGCTAGTGAGGTGGGGGTCGCGGGGGAGGCAAGGCTGGGGCAATGGCACGTGTGCCCACAGAAAGGGCTCCGAGTGCCACCTCTGGCACCCGTGCCATAGGTTCGCCACCACTGGATTAGATGATCACCTCTCTCAGGCCTGCATTATTCGAGCAGTACCTGACCGACTGCACGATTGGTACCAGACAACGGTGAAGTTAGACGTTCAGCTCACCCGCTATAAAAAGCCTTCCCCACCCGAATCTGAGCAGCAATCCGAACAACAATCACCCCCACGAGACCCTCCAACTACTGCAATGACTGAAAGACCCGGGCCACCTGCAGAAAGAAGGGACATCGAGCAGCAAACTGTCCGATCCCCTACCCCCAACTGCAGAGCAGTCCGGAATCAGCAACGAGAAGGAGACCTGCCCAGCGGCTAATGAGAGAAAAATCCAACCGGACCACGCAAGAACCTGTTGCCCAGATTACACCTCCCACACAAAAGGACGCCGGGACTCCAGGTAGACCCGCCCCTGCTCTACCCTCCTTTGACCACGACGACGAAGGAGAGAACGACCCAATGGTGAGTTGACAAATCCCATCTTTTTCACTTCCCGCCAAGCTTATAATCCCTAAGTCGGGGGCACAAATAGACTTAAATGTGCTAATCGATTCTGGATGCACCCGATGCATTATTAGCCTACCCTTTGCCATGAAAATGGGCATACGGGCAAAACAACTCTCCAAACCTATGAGGTTCGAGCAAGCTGATGGCTCCCTGATGGGAGGGATTTTAGTCACACAATTAACTGAGCCCTTACACCTAGAAATAGCCTCCCACTGATTTAACTGACGTTGCGGGACACTTTAGGCCACCCAATGAACAAGCGCACTTGGCTGCCTCACCGTCACCAGACGAATCATTCATCCCCAATGAATACCGGGACTTAGCGGAGGCATTTAGTGAAAATGAATGCGATGTCCTACCCCCTCACAGACCCAATGACTGTTCTATCGAACTGGTGCCAGGAACCAAACTTCCACGTCCGAGAATGTACACCATGTCCCCCCTCGAGATGGAAGAGATGCAGCAATACGTGAATAAAAACTTAGCGAGGGGGTTCATTGAACGGGCCAAATCTACTGTGGGAGCCCCCGTGTTATTTAAAGAAAAAAAAGATGGGTCTCTTCGACTCTGCGTAGACTATAAGGGCCTCAACGCTATGAGTGTGGAAAACAGATACCCCCTCCCCCTCCTAAAGGACTTATTAACTCATCTGGCTAAGGGGAGTGTCTTCACTAAATTAGACCTGAGAGAGGCGTATTACCGAGTAAGAATAAAAGAAGGAGATGAGTGGAAAACTGCCTTCAACTGCCCCATGGGGAGCTATCAATTCAAAGTCATGCCATTCGGACTACAGGGGGCCCCAGCCGTATTCATGCAGTTGATTAATGAAGTCCTACATAAACACTTGTACAAAGGGGTTCTGGTGTACCTTGACGATATTCTGATATACAGCACGAATATGACTGATCACATAAAGCTGGTAAGAGAAGTGTTAAAGAAACTATTGAATGCCAAGCTTTATGCCAAATTGTCAAAATGTGAATTTCACCAGACCCGATTAGATTACCTCAGCTACAGAATCTCCAACGAAGGCATTGAGATGGATCCAGCCAAGGTGAAAACTATAATCGAATGGCAGCCCCCAAAAACCCACAAACAACTCCAGAGCTTTCTAGGTTTTGCCCACTTCTACCGTCAATTCATCCCCTCTTTTGCCAAAATTGCCCTACCCCTTACAGATTTACTCAAAACAGGGAAAAAAGGAGGGAAGCCGCGACCGGGCCAACCACTAGCATGGACTATGAACTGTCAAACCGCTTTTGAGAATTTAAAAAGACTATTTGCTGCCGAACCGGTCCTAAAGCACCCCTGTATAGGGGAGCCCTTTGTAATTCAAGCCGACGGCAGTGATGTGACAGTTGGAGCTGTATTGCTTCAAAAGAACAAGAAGGGAGTCCTGCAACCCTGCGCCTACACCTCCAAAAAATTTACGGAAAGTGAACGGAGATGGGCAATATGGGAGAAGGAGGCCTTCGCCTGGAGGGGAGCAAGGTGCCATTCGAAGTATGGACAGATCACAAAAACCTAGAGGCACTGAAAACTCCTCGCAAATTGTCCCCAAAGCAAGTACGGTGGGCACAGTACTTTAACTGCTTCAACTTTACTCTAAAGTACATACCAGGGGGAAAAAACCTCCTAGCTGATGCGCTATCGAGATTGCGCCAATACAAAAGTGAACGTGAAGAAGTCAACGAGGCGATTATCTCTAATCCACAACCTGTTGCACAAATCACGCCTCGCAGGATCCCAAATCCGGATGACCCTGGAGCAAAGAAAATAAAACGAGAGCTTCTCACCGATCAATGGTTCAACGATAACCAAACCTCCTTGACGTGCCGGGATGGTTTGGCTTACAAAGGGGGGAAACTGTATTTGCCCGAATCCCTCCGTCTCAATGCTCTCAAGCACAGCCATGATGTAAAGCAGGCTGGACACTTTGGATATCTAAAAACACTACATCTCACCCGCCGGCAATTTTGGTGGCCAGGACTGAAACAAGATGTAGAAAACTATGTGAAGAGTTGTACCGTATGTGCTACAATGAAAAGAATACCAGGGAAAACCCCTGGATTACTGCAGCCGGTGGCAGACCCTTCCCAACCCTGGGAAGAAATAGCTATGGACTTTATCGTAGACCTACCTGAAAGTAGAGGAAATACGGTCATCTGGACTGTAATAGACCTGTTTTCGAAGCACGCTCATTTCATCGCCTGCAAAGGACTCCCATCCGCTCAACGACTGACTAAATTGTTCCTGAAACATATCTACCGACTGCACGGCACCCCTAAGCGAATAATCTCAGACAGGGGGGTGCAGTTCACAGCAAAGTTCTGGAGGAGTTTTCTTAAATTAATTGGATCATCTCAAGGCTTGTCATCTGCTTTTCATCCGGCCACCAACGGAGCTGCAAAAGCCGCTAACAAAATGGTAGAGCAATATCTCAGATGCTACGTGTCTTATCAACAGACGAACTGGACTGACCTCCTCCCCTTCGCAGAGGTGGCATATAACAATTCTGTGCACAGCAGCACCGGCTACACATCTTTCAGAGTATCCACAGGCAAAGAGTTCAGTCCAATTCCTGAATATCCCCAAGTGCCAACCGCTTCCCAGACACTTGACCAATGGGTGAGGGGATGGGAGGAAGTTTGGAGAAACACAAAAACTGCTTTAAAAAAGACTTTTGCAACCTATAAAAAACAAGCTGACAAAAAGAGGGCTCCCCAAAGAACGTTCCAGGTTGGGGGAAAGGTTTATTTGTCAACCAAATATTTACGCCTCAAATTACCCAGCAAGAAGTTAGGACCGAAATTCTTAGGGCCTTTTCCTATTGTAAAGGTCATCAATCCAGTCACTGTAAAACTGAAACTCCCTAGACTTTTGGGTAAAATTCACCCTGTCTTCCACAGTAGCTTGTTAAAGCCTTATCGGGGCTCCACTTTAAGACCTCCCCCGAAGAAAGCACCTGGGCCCCTCGTAGCTGCGGGACAGACCCATTATGAAGTGAAACATATTCTTGATTCTAGAATTTTTAAAGGGAAATTGCAGTACCTAGTACAATGGAAGGGATACCCGATGTCTGAAGCCACTTGGGTGAAATCCAGTGAGGTGAAAGCTGACAGGCTCATCAAAAGGTTTCATACGAAATACCCCAACAAACCGAAGACTAGTCATTAATATATGCTTTTGTTTACATTACAGGATCTGTCCTTTTTGTAAGGGGGGCCGGATGTCAACGCTGTTAATATGGGATATTATTGCATTGACAAGATATGCAGAACTGTGGTATTTTTGGAGTTAAATCAGATGACAGATGAAGGGAGGAGAATTATGAAAAAAGCGGGAGACTGGGAAGGGAAGTGAATCTTTGGCCTCCAGCCTAATTGGAAGACGTAAATCATGAAAGTAAAGTAAGGGAAGAGTTAGCAAAGATAAGACAGACGCAAGCCAGAGAAATCCAGATTTTGGCATCCGCTTTGTAATGTACCGAAGTGTTGTAGCAAAACTCCTGGCAAAGAATGCAAAATAAAGAAACTAAAACAGAGAATAATGTCTCCGTTTTCAAGGATTGTTTCCTCCTTTTTGCTGGAAACCTGAAATAAACGCTGGATTCTGGCAAAAATGTTGCAAATTGTGGTCAGGTGACCATGGGACACTACAGGTGGCTGTAAATGCTGGCCAGTTGCCAAGCACCCAAAATATGGCCCCAGAAGGCGGGCAGAACTTCACATCCATGTTGCAAGTGCTAACCACTTGCAACATGGATGTGAAGTTCTGCCCGCCTTCTGGGGCCATATTTTGGGTGCTTGGCAACTGGGAAAGTCGGTTATAACTGGTTGCCGGCTGAGAACCACTTTGGCATTGGCTGAGGTGAAACCAGCTGAATAGAATGGTATTGAGCTTTAGTATTCCTTTGTTCTGGTGTGCCGCACCTATGTAAACTTTAAGGCCTTGACTGATGCAGCTGGCTGTGCTCTGTGCTTGTATGTTAATGAAAAGTATGTGGAGTTCTAGCAAATATTTGCAAAGAGTTTTGCTCTCCTTTTCCGGCAGGATTTGTACAGTGGCCTCATTGGCCCCCTGAAAGTTTGTCGTAAAGGGATACTGGATTCCAATGGGAGAAGGAAAGGCGTTAGCAAGGAATTCGCCCTCCTCTTTTTGGTTTTTGATGAAAATCAGTCTTGGTACCTTGAGGAGAATGTGAAGACTTATATCCAAGGTGATTGGAACCATTCCCACCAGCAGGACGAAGAATTTATGGAAAGCAACAAAATGCATGGTTTGTAGATCTCTTGTGCTTTTTGTATTAGCGCCAATGATGTCTTTGCACGTTGCAAAAAGAAAATTGCCTTTCTTACTGAAAAACAAGAAATTTCTAAAACAAAATTGACTGTTCCACGTGCACATTCCACTTGAGTGGTGGGAGATTTCTGGAGTGCCAATATGCATACAACTTTAATTTCCCTAGGAAGAGCTCATTGTATAGAGGTTTTGTCATAGAAAGTTCATTTTCAATAGAAGAAAATATCTGTAGTTCAGGGTTGAACTGTGGAGTCCTTGTTGCTCTCTGAGCTTGCAGATGTTTCATTAACCTCATCAGTGCGAGTGAGTGTGGAGTTTGTTCTCTGTTCTACCTATGTTGGTGGGGGGGGGTTGATTTTTCCCTTGGTAGTTTCCTGATTATGGTATTGTTTTCTGCTTGATCATTTATCTGGTGTTGGTTGTTAGATAGGATGTGTTCTGGGCACTATCTAACAAAATGAAATTCAATGGTGAAAAAAGTAAGGTTCTATATTTAGGCAAGAAAAACCAAATGTACAGGTATAGTATGGGTGGTACCTTGCTCAATAGTAGCAACTGTGAGAGGGATCTTGGAGTCTTAGTGGACAATCACTTAAATATGAGCCAGCATTGTGCTGCAGCTGCCAAAAAAGCCAACACAGTGCTAGGCTGCATTAACAGAGGGATAGAATCAAGATCACGTGAAGTGTTAATACTGCTTTACAATACCTTGGTAAGGCCACACTTGGAATACTGCATCCAGTTTTGGTCACCACGATATAAAAAAGATGTTGAGATTCTAGAAAGAGTGCAGAGAAGAGCAACAAAGATAATTAGGGGGCTGGAGGCTAAAACATACAAAGAACGGTTGCTGGAATTGGGTATGCCTAGTTTAATGAAGAGAAGGACGAGGGGGGACATGATAGCAGTGTTCCAATATTTCAGGGGTTGCCACAAAGAAGAGGGAGTCAAGCTATTCTCCAAAGCACCTGAAGGCAGGACAAGAAGCAATGGATGGAAACTAATCAAAGAGAGAAGCAACCTAGAACTAAGAAGAAACTTCCTGACAGTTAGACAGTTAGCTTTTCAACCCGTGGTACGCATATCACCAGTGGTACGCGAGCACATGGCTGGTGGTACGCGTAGGACGGGTTGAAAAAAAATGTAAATTTTTTTTTTGTAAAAGTGGATGAGGTGAAGCGGCAGCAGTGCCGCAGAGGCTTGTGGCAAAATCAGCTGGAACTGCACGTTGCCTGGGTCCTACTGAGAGCCCAGGATCAAAGCGCGCAGCTCCAGCTGATTGGCGGCGGCCTTGGGGGTGGCAGGCAGCTTCACGCAGTCTTCAGGGGAGATTCCACTGGAGCTGCGCGACGCATTGCCTGCCCCCCCGCCCCCGCCCAGATGCCCTCACCTCCCCTAAGCGGTTTTTTTTACTCACCTGCTTTCAGCAGCATTCCCTTTCTCCTGTCCTTCTCGGCCTTTGTCACGTGTTTGTGAAACAAAAAAAAAAGTTCCATGAGACTTTCTAACTTCTCGTGAGAAGTTAGAAAGTCTCATGGAACTTTTTTTTCTTTTTTACCCCAAACACGTGGCGAAGGCAGAGAAGCAAAAAGAGAAAGGGAGTGCAGCTGAAAGCAGGTGAATAAAAAAATGCTTGGGGGAGGCGAGGGCATCTGGGTGGGGGTGGGGGTGCCAACCTTACCCTGCATGGTGGCGGGAGGGTTAACGGCAGGCGCGGGGGGCCCAGGAGGAGCTGCGCAAAGCAGGCAGAGGGGAGGCCGGGCAGATTGTGGACGCTGGCAAGCGAGCGAGAGGGCAAGGGCGCAAATCGGTGTGTGCTCAGAAACGCCGATTCCGCGCTCCTGCCCAGCTCACTTGTTCGCGCTTTGCCGGAAAACATGCCGCTTGCTAATTTAGCAGAAGCGCGAATCAGCTGTAGCCCAGCGCTGATCCTGGCACTTCTGCTATATTAGCAAACAGCATGTTTTCCGGCGAAGCGCGAGCAAGTGAGCTGGGCAGAGCTCTCCTCTGCCTCTGCGCGTGCACAGGCAGGTTTGGCATGTCACCATGGCCACCGGCAGCACAGCCACCAGCCGTGCTGGCAGCCTGTTCCCCTCCAGTGAAGGAGAACTGGCGCGAGGGCAGCTGCTGCGGTTCCTGCCCGCAGCTTCTCCTTGGCTGCTTCCTCTGAAAAGGAGCGGCGATCGCACTCGGTGCAGCCAGGAGCCCAGCACAGCCGCTGTTCTTCCGCGGGGGGAGGAGAGCGCAGGCAGCGGAGAATTCTGGGAGTAGAAGTTCACACATCTGGAAATTGCTGTGCTGGGCTCCCGGCTGCACCGAGCACGACCGCCGCTCCTTTTCAGAGGAAGCAGCCAAGGAGAAGCAGCGCGCAGGAACCGCAGCAGCCGCCCTCGCACAGCCGTCTGGCTCAGCAACAGCGGCGGTGGCGGCAGCCGTGGCCAAACTCTAATTGCCTCCGGGCTCTTTTATGCCCTCCCCGCTCCCGTCCGGTGAAGGTCGGTCAGGACCCCTGCAAGCGAGCCAGATGGGCAGGAGCGCGAATCGGCGTGTGCTCAGGAACGGCGATTCCGCGCCCCTGCCCAGCTTACTTGCTTGCTTTCCGCTTGCTTTCTATCTATTAACAGCTTTTGATGCCTTTCCGTGTCTTCTGAAGTTTGTTTCTCTGCTGCTTGGGACAATCTACTCCCTTGTTTGAATCTGCTTAATTGTAATTTCCTTGATTAGCTACAGTTTTCAAGCAGTTATAATCTCTCTTAACCTCGATCTATTTGATTTCTCCAGAGTTTCTTATTTTTTCCTGTCAGTTGTAATATGTTAAACATCAAGATCCTTGGCCCCCAAATTTTAATTACCTTACTTTTCATAGCAAATTACTGCCAATTTGAATCAAAGGGAGGGGTCCTTAGCACTCTCTGAGCTTTGTTGCAAAGAAACAAAAAACCTGTAAGATCACTCCTCCCTATACTGACAGGGCAACCTTAACAGCAAACCCCATTCCCTACTAGCACTGCTGATGTTACCTAATTTGGGTAATGAAACATCTGCAAGAAAACAACCAAGCTCAGAGAGCACCAAGGATCCCTCATGTCAACCCTGAGCTATAAATACTCTCCTTTATCAGTTGAATCAAAGTGTTATTCTTTTCAATATTTCTCAACTTTACTGCACCCTTCTGGGTTGCATTGTCATTATCATCATCTTAACTTTATTGCAGTCATTAACCAGAACAAAAGAATTGGCATTCAAATACTCAGAATATCCAAAACTAAAGTGACAAATTCAGGATAGTTAAAAAAGTACTTTCAGACAAACATTTTGGCTAAAAAACAATATCAAATCAGAATATGTTAAAAGGCTTATTCATACTACAGATATACAACAAGACGAAATTTAAATATGCAATCTGGATAATATGAACTTGGAATAGCACTATAAAATATGAATATATGCACAAATACATATGCATATTCATATACATTCTCCCTCTTCCTTTCTCACAGACACACAGACACACACAGAGACACACACACAGACACACAGACACACACACATGTAGCCCGCTGATCCTGGGGCTTCACTTAGCAAGCAGCATATTTGCCCTTCAGAGTATAAACAGTAACATGCCTATTGAAAAGTTTGGTTTCCCTCCTGCCAACTCACAATAGTACCAGCTTTTGGGGTGTCTTTTATGGGAGGTTGTAGTTCTTACACAAAGGCTGAGATTTCTTGTACCAGAATCTTGGCATGCAGTTTTTGCAACTGTTCCTGTATCAAGAGATTTAGTCATTCCTTTATATTGGACTTATCACTGCTCACCTTAATTATTACAGTGCAAAAGGAAAGTGATTCAGCAAAGGAACCACCATTGAAGAAATTAAAACTGAGTGATGGAGGGAGGGAGGGAGGGAGGGAGGGAAGGACAATGAGAGGGAGAGAGGGACAATGGAAGGGAGGGAGGGAAGGAGGAAGGGACAAAGAGGGAGGGAAGGAAGGAAGGAAAGAAGGAAGGAAGGGACAATGGGAGAGAGGGAGGGAAGGAAGGCACCCACCCCAGTCCCACCCCCCTCCACCAGAGACCCACGGATTCCCCCCCACAGGCACCCCGCAACCTGAGTGATGAGCTGGCCACGCCCCCCCCATTGACTTCGCTTGTCAAAAAGTTGCAAAAGGTGACCCTGGGACACTGTGAACGTCATAAGTATGAATCAGTTGCCAAGCATCCGAATGTAAATCACATGACCCTGGGGATGCTGCAACAGTCATAAGTGTGAAAAATGGTCATAAGTCACTTTTTCCAGTGCCATTGTAACTTTGAACAGTCACTAAGCAAATTGTTGTAAGTCGAGGACTACCTGTACTTTATCATTTTTTTCCTTTTTGGGGGGGGTCAAGTTTTTGACACTTTGCTGGGTGACTGGTGGTACTCGGATGTTGCCTTATCCTAAAAGTGGTACAATGGGTGAAAAGGTTGAAAAGCCCTGAGTTAGAACAATTAATCAGTAGAACAACCTACTTATTATGGGAACGGTCCACTTCTCCATCAGACACCTGTGTTGACCTTAACATTCTTGCAGGCTCTCATGGTCCATGAACGGCTTCTTAGAATCCCATTTCCTCCCTATGCTTTCTACCCCTACACTCTGTTTCTATGGCATGTTGAGTAGTGATAGAAGTTAGCAGGCATCTTAGCAATTCAGCCTTGATACTGCTAGTTAGAATAATAGAATAGAATAATAATAACTTTATTGTCACTTTGAATGTACACTAATCAGCATACATTAAAATGAAATTTCGTTGCATACAGTTCTCAAAGGATCATCACCTCCGATATACATTACATAAATATGACAAAAATAAACAAATAAATACAGAATTATGCATATACCCACATATATAATACAGAGAAACAACAGTCTAGTTCAAGTTATGTATACATGTGCATGGTGAGAAAAATGAATCTTGCGAGTTTACCAGATGGTAACCAGTTTACCAGTTAGGATGCGCTTTGCTAGTCTTCTGCCAGTTTGTCCTACATGGCAGAAGTAGGCAGAGGTGACTGTTACATTTTTTACAGTGTCTCTTATAGATGACTCCTAGGTTTTCGCGAAATCTTTTTTTTTTTTTCACGAGAAGTTGGAAGGTCTGACTGAACTTTTTTTAGTCCCACAAACTCCGTTTCCCTGCAGCAGAAGAGAAATGTGCCAGAGCTGGAAAGCAGGTTAGCAAAGAAATGCTTTCGGGAAGAGAGAGGAGCTGCACCGGGAGGAGAAGTGGCAGGAAACGGGGCTGCTGTTTCCAGAAGGGAGAAAGGAGACATGGGGCAATGCAGGAAGCAAGCAAGTGCTGTTCTCTGCTCTGCATCCCTGCGCAGAGCCGCTGCATTCTCTGTTCTCCGTGAGACAGGCGACAAAGGGCAGAGGCAGGCGGCCAGAAGAGTTGGCAGATGACAAAGAGACGGTGGCTACGCCTGGGCAGGTGATCTGCGGGGTGAAGCTTAAAGAAAGCCCCTCCAGTAGCGCACAGCAGCAGCGAAGCCATTCGCCATCACTCCCCCCTGGCTCTGAAACGGCGGAGGGGGACCGGGCCTATCCCGCCCATCCCATCCGCCGTAGCATGGCAGTCTGGCTCGGGAGGGGAATGAAAGGTTGCCGATCAAGGAATGGCCTGGCAGGTGGGGGCTGAAGTACCGGTAAGCAGGTACGGGGCCCGTGGAGCAGCTCCACCCCCTCCCCCACCTGCCTTGCCTCCTTGTGGCGGCAGCGGCACGATGTGCTGCGCAGCCTCCTACCGCAAGTGGCCACAGCAGAAGTGGGCCAGCAGCCACACGGGCTGCTGGACAGGGCTGTTGGTGCCACCACGGCAAGGCGAGGCAGGTGTCACGAAAAATATAAGACATCCCCAAAATTAAGACCTAATGCCTCTTTTGCAGGCAAAAATAATATAAGACAGTGTCTTACTTTCGGGGAAACACGGTACTTAACTTGTCCAATCATTCTTCATAGGTTTCAGTTGACAGTCCCTAATAATTGCTTCTGTCCTTCTCACAGATTTGTTCCAATTTCTGTGAGTCTCACAGTCCCTTCCCTTCCAGCTCTATTCTGATTAAGATGATTTTCTTACCTCTACAAAGCAATTACAGGCAGGCCTTGATTTACAACCATAATGGAACCTACCAATTGAAGTTGTAACTCGTGACAGTTGTAAAGTGTGACCGACGCAATTGTAGGAGGGTTTTTTGTGGGGCAGTAATTAAGTGAACCTGGGTTTTGGCAAAAATATTGTAAATCGTAGTCATGTGACCACAGGATGCTGCAAATGGCGGTAAACATAGGCCATTTGCCAAGCGCCCAAAATGGGCATCATGTGACTGTGGGGGGGGCAGTCGTTGAAACTTCAGAACCAAATCATAAGTACCTTTGGGGGGTCCATTGTAACTTTGAATGGTTGCTGAGCAACTGGTCGTAAGTTGAGGTTTATTTTGACAGAAGACATGAGACAGAAAAGAAGCCAAAGCTCCAAAAGTAGAGCAGATGTTTCAGCAAAGTGAAGTGCAGTTCAAAGTCCTCCTTGGGATGAAATGTGTAGCTAACCACATTGTTTGTGGTGGCTATGATCGAGTCACAAGCAGGCAGAATAACTGTTGACAGTTTTTCAGAGACAAAGGCCCTGATGCTGAGGAGAAATGCAAAGGCTCACTTTGGAAGGGCGAGCGGTTCTTTGATTCTTCATGAGACAAATGCCCTGTCATTATTAAGCAGAGATCTTTTCTTTCCTTAGCAATCAATGGTAAAGTATATGCAAACTTGCCCGGACTGGAGATGTGTGAAGGAGACTGGGTGAACTGGTATCTGCTGGGAATGGGCCAGGAGATTGACGTGCACACTGTTCACTTCCATGCAGAGACATTCATTTACCGGGTAAGACTCTCCCCAAACTGATGCAGAGGCTTCCTCCCACCCCACTTATAAAATAAATCTGGGGAAAGTCTGTCTTGCAGTTAATTTGTGTGTCCCAAGTTGGCAGGTTGATTTCTTTTCTCTCCCCACATCTCACCAAGCAAACTAAGTTGAGCAAACTTATAAAATGCCTAGCTTTCTGGCCATGGAATTGGTAGTGGCTAAACATTACCCTCTGGCCATCATCCCTGTTCTAGATTTTCACTCATTATCCTTCCATTTTATGTGTCAGAATGGCAAGAGTTACCGGGCCGATGTGGTGGATCTCTTCCCTGGGACCTTCGAAATGGTAGAGATGCAGGTTGGCAATCCTGGCACCTGGCTTCTTCACTGCCATGTGGCTGACCATATCCATGCTGGCATGGAGACCCTTTTCACAATCCTACCCCACCAAGGTAAGAAGAAAGCTTGTGGTGTAAGAAGAAAGGTCATGGGCTTAATCTGTTTTGGGGACTGTGCCCGTCAAAATCATTCAGTGGCTCCAAGGCATATCTGACCTCTTTGGAAAGCAAGGATGAAATTCCAGAACTAGGAAAGTTTCAGGATAAGTGATGGATCAGTAGAAAACAGCAGCTGGAAGGACCAGAAAAGCTAATGATGTAGCAGATGTACTTGCTTAGCTGTAATCTGTGAACAGAGAAGAATGCAGATAATTGGGAATCCGTGTCTGGATTTCTGTATGTTGACGTAGTATACTTAGATTTCAGTAAGGCATTTGACAAAGTAGACCACAACCTACTTCTTGGTAAGCTAGAAAGAGGCGGAATACACAACATCACCACCAGATGGATTTGTAGCTGGCTGATAAACCATACTCAACATGTAGTCCTCAATGGTGCTATATCTACATGGAGAGAAGTAAGCAGTGGGGTACCACAAAGCTCCGTCTTAGGCCCAGTACTCTTCAATATCTTCATAAATGACTTAGATGAGAGAATAGAAGGGGAACTCATCAAATTTGCAGATGACACTAAACTGTCAGGAATAGCCAACACCCCAGAAGACAAGCTCAGGATCCAAAAAGATCTTGACAAACTTGAACAAAAAAATGTGGAGAAGAGCAGGAAAAATCAAAGGTATAAGTACAGATTAGGTGGGACCTGGCTCAAAAACAGTAACTGTGAGAGGGACCTTGGAATCCTAGTGGACGATCACTTGAATATGAGCCAGCAGTGTGCAGCAGCAGCCAAAAAAGCTAATACAATCCTGGGTTGTATAAACAGAGGTATAGAATCAAGATCACGCCAAGTATTAGTACCACTTTATAAAACCCTAGTAAGACCATACCTGGAATACTGCAACCAATTTTGGTCACCATACTACAAAAAATATGTTGAGACTTTGGAAAAAGTTCAGAGAAGAGCAACTAAGATGGAGACTAAAACATATGAAGAATGGCTGCAGGACTTGGGTTTGGCTAGTCTAAAGAAAAGAAGAAATAGGGGTGACATGATAGCAGTATTCCAGTATTTAAGGGGCTGCCACAAAGAAGAGCAGGTCAAACTATTCTCCAAAGCACCAGAGGGCAGGACAAGAAACAATGGTTGGAAACTGATCAAAGAAAGAAACAACCTGGAATTAAGGAGAAACTACCTAACAGTGAGGACAATTAACCAATGGAACAGCTTGCCTTCCGAAATAGTGGGCACTCCATCACTGGAGATTTTTAAGAAGAGACTAGATCAGGGGTCTGCAACCTTAAACACTCAAAAAGCCACTTGGATCCATTTCCCAGAGAAAAGAAAACAGTGGGAGCCGCAAAACTTGCGCGCACATGTGCACACGGGTGGAGCTTGATTAAAGAGTTTAATTAAAAAGAAATAGAGGCTGCTGTGCATGAGTTCTCTCTCTTTCTCTCTCTTCTCCCTCTCTCTTTCTCTCCTCTCTCTCTCTCTCTTTCCTCTCCCTCTCTTTCTCTTTCCTCTCCCCCCTCTCTCTTTCCTCTCCCCCTCTCTCCCTTTCTCTCTCTCTCTCTCCCCCCCTCTCTCTCCCTCTCTCCGATCTTCACCGTGGAGGTGGGTATATCAAACATCCAAAAAGACAATCACAGATATATAGCTCAAATTAATTCATTGAAAATTCCCTCTCTAATTCCCTCATATAGTATTACATATTCAAATTAATACATTTCTAAATAAACTTCAAACAATCCTATCAAACATCAATCACATTTCAATTATAGAAATCCAAGTCCTGTTTTTAGGCTTTACTAATTTACAGTTACCATATTCCAATTAGCCTTAAATAAACATATTATTAACACTTCGGGTGTCCCTTTTTAACATAATAATTATATCTAAAATGAGTATATTATTCCCGCAGTAACATTCTTATATTTTCTTCATTAATACCATTTCTTCTCTTGTCACCAATCCCTCTTATTCTTCTTCTATTACAAAATAATTATCTTATTTAAAATAAAAATATCAAACCAACAAATAGGTTTCTATCTGACTTAAATATATATTCTATCAATTCATCTATGTCTATAAAAAATCTTTTTAACCCAGTAGATAAAGTTTACCTCTCCAGTAATTATCATATCTAAGACAAAGTATTATTACAAAGGGTATCCTCTTAGAAAATTCACGTACTCCGTTAGTTATTAAATCAGTCAAAAACTCAAAAGCCTTTTTAAACCCATTAAGTAAAACTTTAAAATACATTTTTAAATCTAACTCTTGGTTTCTTTCTGTGCCATACCGGTTTCCATAATAAAATTCCTGCATCATCAAACCGCAATATTAGAGAGTCAATATTCCTCAACGCTTCAAATTGGTCAAAGTTCTCTTTCCTTTCTTCTAGTAGCCTTTGGATGATAAAAGCCGTTTTATTCCATGTTATAGTTGCTAGTTGTTTGTCCACATTATCACAGTTTTCAATAACTTGTATCTGAGTGTCAGTCTCTGTTGATGTTGATGCTTCAGGGATCTCAATTAAAATTATTCTTTGATCATTAAGCTTCTCCATAGATTGCATTTGGGATTGTATAAAGTTGGTTTGTTCCTTAGTTTCCACAATTTCTCTCGGTGTAATTTCATAGTTGAGTTGTAGACATGATTCCTCTTTAGGTTGTAAATATTGCTCACTAGTCTCTTTAGCTCCAATCTGCTCCTTCTCCACTGTTTTTCGGCCTATAATTTGATCCGTCAAAGTTTGAAAGTAAGAGTTCATATCCTCCGTGGCTTCCAAGATTTTTTCCAATATAAGTTCATAGTCCAGCTGTGTGTCAGTGGTGAACAGATCTTTTAATCTTTTAGTGAAAGTTTTATTTCACCTCCAATTCTCAATAGACCAAATCACCACACAGCTGTTTCAGTTATCTTACTCTTATCATCTTTTGAAGGTCAGAGCCATCCTCTAGCAATGAGAAAAATATACAGTTGCAGTAACACTTTTCGTCACAAGATGTCCTCAGCAGGCTATAAGATCTTTCTTTCTTTCTTTCTTTCTTTCTTTCTTTCTTTCTTTCTTTCTTTCTTTCTTTCTTTCTTTCTTTCTTTCTTTCTTTCTTTCTTTCTTTCTTTCCAAGTTAATAGATTTTTTGTTTTTCACGTTAAAAAGATGAAGAAAGGCCTCTCCAAAATAATAGACACGTAGTTATGATAATAATGATCAAGTATAAAAATATTTTCAGGCCCCCTCAGTATTCCAGAAATTAAATAGTCAATAAAAAATTAACTGGTTGTTGTTTTTTTTCAATTCCCAAAGCTGTTTTTCCCAAGTGCCCAAACGCTGCTCCCTCACAGCAGGGAAGTAATTCAAATACAAAAGCTTTTTACAGGAGAGTAATTAGGGAAAGAAGTAATTAGGGGGAAAGGTCTCACCCGGGTTCTCCACGGGGGTTCTTTGTGCTTAGCTGTTCTTCTGGCTTTCGGCTGGTGCAGCAAAGTGATCGTCCATTTTACTGGCCGATCTTTTCTCCGACGGCCCTAAGGAGCTAGCTCGGACTGAGGAAGGAGCTGCCGCTCTTCCCCAGTCAAACGAGGGCCTCCTCAATATATGAATCCAGGCTTAAGCTCAAGAATGACACAGCTGGAAGAGATTCTGTTTGGCCAACTTAGTTCAATCCCAAATTCTAAATGATTTCACAGGATTTCCAGTTTAGCCATGTTTTTTATTTACTTCAGTCAGCTATTATACGATTATCGCTGTTGTTTTCCAGTTTTCAATGGCTTAAGTTATTTAATTCCTCTTTGTTCGTAGTTTGGCTTTTCCATAATTTGTTCTATTTCCAGCAGAAACTTCTGATGAGGTAACTGGGGGTCCTTCTGGAGAAGAACATGTGGAAGCTTCTGAAGAAAAAATCTCCCATGACATCATTTTGTTTGGCTCAAGGCTAGACCAAAGACATTTAGAAGCAGCAATTATTACTCTTGCTATTGCTGGGGTTGTGCTCTTCATCGCTGCCAGTGTTCTTCTTGGTGTGATCATTCACCTCAAGAGACAAAAGAAGTTGAGACGCAACAAGCGATCTATATTGGACGAAAGCTTCAAACTGATGCGTAGTCAGAAGCGTGACCTTTAGAGAACAGTGGAAGAACTCTTGGGAGCTTTTAAGCCAGGCAGTAGTGAAAATGGTTTAGAATAGGATACAGCAATCATTCTATGAAAATTCAATAAGAAATGTTACTAGTAAGTCCTTCTGCTAAAAACTCCACATTTTAGGATTTCAGGTATCCCAAGACTCAGATGGATTCCCAGATCCTTATACCCTTATTCATTGAAGAACAGGACAGAACCTCAAGTAAACCCACCCAGAATTACCTCAGGTAAGATGGGCGGTCAATAAATTTGATAAATAAATAAATTCAGACTGGATGCTCAGTCAACAACTTGGAATCCCTCTGGTCAACAGTTTCCATCATCCCTATCTGATGTTACAACTTGAGACCTGAATCTCCTGCATTCCTTCATTCTTGGGGCAAGTCACCCTTCTGTGAGATTAGCCAATTACAGTTTCTACGTGTTGAATATAACACCTGGTTGGGGAGAAGCAACAGGCACAGAGATGGTTCTTCAAGAGGGCAGGGCAACAAGCATTCCTTTGAAACAGGCTTCCACCATAAATTGTGGAATTTCCTTGCTTTGAACTCCTTTCATTTCTCAGTAGCCTTTCTCTCAGAAGAACTCCTTTTTGACTCAACCAAAATAGGACTTTCCTCCTAAAAGACCAATGATGACAAAATTGATCTAGCCTCTAACTAAAAGAAATGGAAAAATCGGGATTTGGGGATCATGTCTGTTGACCAGCCTTTCCTAAACTAGGAACTCTCCAGATGAGTTGGGATTGCAACTCCCAGGATTACTGGCATTGCGGAAAGTGGGAAAAACAATTGTAGACATGGGGAGGGCAATACTGAGAATAAAAGTTTAATTATACATTAGTTTATTAATGTTGAGATGGTACCATTATGGATAGATTCACATCTACGTTATATGATTGCTGGATACTTGATGAGAACCTGATTTCCATCCAGATTTCAAAGACTAAAAGGGTATCATCCCAACTAAAGGACCTTAGCCCAGTGCTCAGGTTGAACCAAGGAACAAAAACCTGAAGACTGTTAAGGTTTTGGATCCATTCATTTTGGAAAAAGAACTTGGCAAAGGCCTTCACAACTGAAATAGAAAGAACCAAATCTTTTAAAGTTCAGAATGAAAGGGAAATGAAACACAACATGCAAACTGCATGATGAGAGTGATACTCTTAGGCATTCATCCCTGTTTCTGGTGCTCAGTTCAGGTTTCCAGTGTAGGCAAGAAAATCAAGATGGCAGCCACAATAGTGTGATCAAAACCATCTTTTTTTAATGTGTGTGTCACACATAAAAAATAGATGGAGCTTCACTCATTCTGATTTGGTTGCCATCTTGGCTTTCTTGATCTGTGGGTGTCCCTATCTCTGGCCAAGGGACTTCTGGCTTCTGCCTTTCTGGCTGCATTCCTCACCCTGAGAAACACTTAGCTCTCCCATTCTCACAACTACACTTCAACACTGTACTATGTCCTTGTGATTTCTTGTCCCCAGAAAGACATCTGTCCTGCATTAGTGTTAAATAAAGTATTCCAGTGCAGCCCTGAAGTGTATACAGTCTGTTAAGCTTTGTCACATAGAAGTCAGGGGACATATGGCTTTCGTTGCTGCCAAGAAATGGTCTCTCTGCTTCTTAGAAAGTATTACAGGTTTGTTTTAGGAAGCCTTGATGCTGTGGAATACTGATTGCATTCCATTTAATGAGAAACTTTTCAGTAACCCTGGAGTAGTTCATTAAATCCCTATTAGCCTTTGCAAGTCTTCAGAGCAAAACACACAAGTGCCACCAAGAAGATGGTCCTGTTGATTCCTCCTAGCCCCAGGGAGCTAAATACTCCCACAGAAAAAAAGCTCCAAAGATTTCAGCATATTTGCTCAATACAAAAAGTAAACTCTGTGCAACATTACCAATCAAAAACTAATTAATGGTAGCTTTTCCATTGGCTGAGAGTCTGCAATATCACAAACTTTTAGAAACAAATATATTGTCCTCTGAAAATATAAGGAATGGCATCTGGTGTCTAGAAAGAAAGTGCCTGTCAAGGCCGACTCATTCTGCACTTTCGCTCGCAGCCAGACAACAGAAATCAGGGAAGAGGGAGGAATGATTGGAATGCACGGGTGGCTGGGAAGAAATTGAGGACTTCATGGGCACCGTCTGTGGCCTGGGAGAATCTCCACACCTCGAGGTCAAACAACAAGGGCCTTCTGAGCCGAGCAGAGTTGTTTTGTTTCCCAAACAAAGAGATTACACTGGATTGGTGGACACTGGTGGGGAAAGGGGGATTTTAACTATGCAGTTTTTCACATGAAAGTCAGAACTGGCTTTGCTTTCTACTGTGCCTATATAGCTCTATCGGTAAAGTTATACTCTTGATAAAATAATGTCCCAGGAGTTTCTTTTGCTGCATATGCCATGGGACCATTGACATTAAGTCAGTTCTCCTAGTAGTAGCCTACCTGGATCCCACCAGGAGGCCAAAAACCCTGAGATGTTGGTGGCAGATAAAGATTCAGAGGAGAGGAAGAAGCCAGGAGAAATCTGGTCCAGGAAGCTCTGGTGATGTTCCTTGGCGCAGGTGGCAACAGCAGCTCCCCCCCATCCCATCTCCAGCTTTGCAGCGGGTGGTCCCTTGCACTAGCGCTGGCTGCAGCTGCTGGGTTGCCACCAGGGTATGTCCTGGTGCAGGAGGAATGGCCACCACCACCCTTGGTGGTCCACTTTGATGGATATCCAGACAACCTGGTCCATTTCCTGGCTCAGACTTGGCACTATATAACAATCAGAATAGAGCTGGAAGGGACCTTGGAGGTCATCCCCCTGCTCAAGCAGGAGTCCCTATATCATTTCATACGAGTGACTGTCCAGTTTTAAAAACCTCCAGTGATGGAGCACCCAAAACCTCTGAAGGCAAGCCGTTCCACTGGTTAATTGTCCTCACTGTTAGGAAATTTCTCCTTAATTCCAGGTTGCTTCTCTCCTTGATTAGTTTCCATCCGTTATTTCTTGTCCTGCCCTCTGGTGCTTTGGAAAATAAGTTGACCCCCCTCCTCCTTTTGGCAGCCTCACAAATACTGGAATACTGCTATCATGTCCCTCCTAGTCCTTCTTTTCTCTAGACTGGCCATACCCAAATCCTGCAACCGTTCTTCATATGTTTTTGTCTCCAGGCCTTTAATCATCTTAGTTGCTCTTCTTTGCACTTTTTCCAAAATCTCAACATTTTTTTTTGTAATGTGATCAAAACTGGATGCAGTATTCCAGATGTGGCTTTACTAAGACTTTATAAAGCAAATACTTTATAATACTTCATGTGATTTTGATTCTATGCCTCTGTTTATACAACCAAGGTTTGTATTAGCTTTTTTGGCGGCTGCTGCACACTGCTGGCTCATATTTAAGTGATCGTCCACTAGGACTCCAAGGTCCCTCTCACAGTTACTGTTTTTGAACCAGCTCAACACACAGAGGCCTGCATCCACATGCTAAAGCAAAGCAAGCAGGGACAGAGTACATCCAAGACTTATGCAGTCTGGCCAGCCACGTGAGAGACTGGCCGAAGTGCATGCTGGTTTACCAATTTCAGGGAGGACAAAACAAAGAACTATACCACAACTCCCTACCCTGGGGTGCCACGCAACCTGTGGACATGGTACCGAGTGGCCACTGAAGTGGAGATTGACCAAGTGCCTGAGAAGTGACTGGGCCCCAGAGGAGGAAGGGGGGTGCGTCTCATATCAAAGGAGGGAAGCCTTGCAAAAGCCCAGCAGCTTCCACTGCAGAAAGGAGGGCTATCGTGGACTTCCGGTTTGCCATCGCAGCGTTGACGGACGTGTGGAGCGAGCGTCGTCTCTACCGTCCGATTTTATCCTGCTGGGGGACCCTGGAAAAGGTTGGAGGTTGCCCTGTAGGGGTGATCAGCAAGGAGAGGACCCCCGCCAATTGTGGAAGGGCGGCAGCCCTTCCGTTTGATCCGGGGCAGCTCTTCAGACCGACGGGGAAAAAGACCGGCCATAGCAATATGGCCCGTCATCAGCAGCTGACGACCGAAGTCAAATCTACTATCAAGCACACTGAAAGCAACGCAGAAGAAGCCAGGTGAGATTTTATCTTCTCTACACCCTAAGTACTTTCCTGTAAAAGCTGCTTGAAGTATTATCCCCCTGTGAGGAGAGAGGGAAGGGAATTCTTGTCCCACCCTCCAAGAACAGCAGCGTCTGACTACCCAGGGGAACTAAGCATCCAAAAGAATAATTTTAGGGAGGAATTGGACTTATATGCCTTTGAAACTGGGGGACCCTACAGTATTCTTACTGGAATATTTTGTTATTACCTGTAAAGAAGAAATAAAACTGGGACAGAACCTAGAAGAATTTGGAACTTAAAAAACTTTAAATGGTATCAGTGACATCTTATGGTGGAACATGGTATGACAATTGTTATTTGCTATTTCATAAAAAGAGACTTGGCTTACAGCCCAGACCTAGATAAGATTGTGTTGACCTTGGCAAAAAACAGCTGGGCAGTGAAACTAGCATATCTAAATGGTGAATGTAAACCCTTACTGATTTTTGTTTAACAAATAACTTTTACTAGAAAGACTGTTTATAAATACGTGAAAAAGATAGACGAGGACCAGAAAAAAAACTTTAGCTATGCTAAAAGCAATACATGAAACCATCCTTGCAGCTTGCGACGAAATGAGACCCAAAATAAAAGACCAAGATGACAGCTCAGATACACAAAGCCAAATCCTGATTACACCTAAAGAATCAACAATACAGAAGATAACAGATGAAATGGAACAGCCAAATATTAAGATAGAAGACTCAATCGATCAACAAGTACAGATGATGGACAATCCAGACAAGGAAGGGACAATATTGAAAATGGAAAAGATTCTCTACACAATCCAGAAGAAACTTCAGAAAGAAGAAAAGCAAAGTGAAAAAGGCAAATATACCAGAGCTAATATGGGGGACTGGAATTGCAGGGCAATCTAATGAATATAAATGGGCCAGTCCTCCCAGAAAACTGACAATCAATTGGTCTCCTCTGATACAAATACTACACATGAAAATGGAGGGAGATCCACTGGATGATCTAAAAGCATTGATATGGAAGCCTCATTGGCAAAGGAAGAAAGCTAGAATAAGATTGAAGATTGGGGATTTGATTTATTAGAGGGGAATCTACCTTGTCAATTAGAGGGTTAAAAGGAGAGGCTGAGATAAGGGGAATTTGGGTTATTAGATTTAAAATAGTTGGAAATTAGTAGGAAATAAGGCTCTGAGTTGTATTATATTGAAAAATTAGGAGTGAAAGGGAAATAAAAAGTAACTATCAGGAATATGTTTGACTTATTGATTAACCCAGGCAATATGTATAATGGCTATGATCTACTAAAAGGGGATGTTTTATTATTAACCAGAAAATTTAGTATGGTTGGAAATAGAAAATCTTTAGGAAATAGAATAAGATTACATTTAAACAGGTAAAACATGTATTTTGGATATTATAGTTTCTTATGAAGTGAGATAAAGGAAACCTTGGTTACCTAGAGCAGGGCTTTTCAACCAGTGGTACGGGTACCACCTGTGGTACATTGGCACCTGGCAGGTGGTACGCGACCATCCTAGAAAAGTAGTGGGGGAGGGGAATGAGCTGAACCGATGGCAGCACCGCACAAGCCTGAGCTGGAGCTGCAGGGCTGTCAGGGCTCAGCGGAAGCGCCAAGATCAGTGCCGCTTTCCAGCTTCTTCGGGGCTGTCAGGGCTCAGTGGAAGCGCCAGGATCAGCACCAGGTTCCCCCCAGGTTGAGGAAGCCGAAAAACCATCTGTTTTGCGGATGTGACTTCTCCTTCAGGAGTAAGCACAGGGTTTCTCTCGCATTTGTTGGCAAAAAGCCAATTAAGCATGAAAAGTCAAAATGTGAAACTGACTTCGAATTCGAAAAGCATGCATATATTCAGGTTCCCCCCAGGTTGGGGAAGCCGAAAAACCATCTGTTTTGCGCATCTGACCTCTCCTTCAGGAGATAGCATAGGGTTTACCTCGCATTTCTTGGCAAAAAGCCAATTAAGCATGAAAAGTCAAAAGTTGAAACTGACTTCAAATTCGAAAAGCATGCATATATTCAGGTTCCCCCCAGGTTGGGGAAGCCGAAAAGCCATCTGTTTTGCGGATGTGACTTCTCCTTCAGGAGTAAGCACAGGGTTTATCTCGCATTTGTTGGCAAAAAGCCAATTAAGCATGAAAAGTCAAAATTTCAAACTGACTTCAAATTCGAAAAGCATGCATATATTCAGCTTCCCCCCAGGTTGAGGAAGCCGAAAAACCATCTGTTTTGCGGATGTGACTTCTCCTTCAGGAGTAAGCACAGGGTTTATCTCGCATTTCTTGGCAAAAAGACAATTAAGCATCAAAAGTCAAAAGTTGAAACTGACTTCAAATTCGAACAGCATGCATATATTCAGGTTCCCCCCAGGTTGGGAAAGCCGAAAAACCATCTTTTTTATGCATCTGACTTCTCCTTCACGAGTTAGCATAGGGTTTATCTCCCATTTGTTGGCAAATAGCCAATTCAGCATGAAAGGTCAAAAGTTGAAACTGACTTCAAATTCGAAAACCATGCATATATTCAGGTTCCCCCCAGGTTGGGGAAGCCGAAAAACCATATGTTTTCCGGATGCGACCGCCCTCTGAGAAGTTAGGCCTCGATGTATCTTGCATTTGTTGGCAAAAATCCAATAAAGCATGAAAAGTGAAAATGTGAAACTGTCCTCAAATTCAAAAAGTATACATATATTCAGTTTCCCCCCCAGGTTGGGGAAGCCGAAAAACCATCTGTTTTGCACATCTGACCTCTCCTTCAGCAGTTAGCACAGGGTTTATATCGCATTTGTTGGCAAAAAGCCAATTAAGCATGAAAAGTCAAAAGTTGAAACTGACTTCAAATTCGAAAAGCATGCATATATTCAGGTTCCCCCCAGGTTGGGGAAGCCGAAAAACCATTTGTTTTGCGGATGTGACTTCTCCTTCAGGAGTAAGCACAGGCTTTATCTCGCATTTGTTGGCAAAAAGCCAATTAAGCATGAAAAGTCAAAATTTCAAACTGACTTCAAATTCGAAAGGGATGCATATATTCAGGTTCCCCCCAGGTTGGGGAAGCCGAAAAACCATCTGTTTTGCGGATGTGACTTCTCCTTCAGGAGTAAGCACAGGGTTTATCTCGCATTTCTTGGCAAAAAGACAATTAAGCATGAAAAGTGAAAAGTTGAAACTGACTTCAAATTCGAACAGCATGCATATATTCAGGTTCCCCCCAGGTTGGGAAAGCCGAAAAACCATCTTTTTTATGCATCTGACTTCTCCTTCACGAGTTAGCATAGGGTTTATCTCCCATTTGTTGGCAAATAGCCAATTCAGCATGAAAGGTCAAAAGTTGAAACTGACTTCAAATTCGAAAACCATGCATATATTCAGGTTCCCCCCAGGTTGGGGAAGCCGAAAAACCATATGTTTTCCGGATGCGACCGCCCTCTGAGAAGTTAGGCCTCGATGTATCTTGCATTTGTTGGCAAAAATCCAATAAAGCATGAAAAGTGAAAATGTGAAACTGTCCTCAAATTCAAAAAGTATACATATATTCAGTTTCCCCCCCCAGGTTGGGGAAGCCGAAAAACCATCTGTTTTGCACATCTGACCTCTCCTTCAGCAGTTAGCACAGGGTTTATATCGCATTTGTTGGCAAAAAGCCAATTAAGCATGAAAAGTCAAAAGTTGAAACTGACTTCAAATTCGAAAAGCATGCATATATATAGGTTCCCCCCAGGTTGGGGAAGCCGAAAAACCATTTGTTTTGCGGATGTGACTTCTCCTTCAGGAGTAAGCACAGGCTTTATCTCGCATTTGTTGGCAAAAAGCCAATTAAGCATGAAAAGTCAAAATTTCAAACTGACTTCAAATTCGAAAAGGATGCATATATTCAGGTTCCCCCCAGGTTGGGGAAGCCAAAAAACCATCTGTTTTGCGCAACTGACCTCTCCTTCAGGAGTTAGCATAGGGTTTATCTCCCATTTGTTGGCAAAAAGCCAATTAAGCATGAAAAGTGAAAATGTGAAACTGACCTCAATTTCGAAAAGTATACATGTATTCAGGTTACCTCAGGTTGGGGAATCCGAAAAACCATATTTTTCCGTCTGCGACCTCCCCCTGAGAAGTTAGCCCTGGATGTATCTTGCATTTGTTGGCCAAAATCCAATAAAGCATGAAAAGTCAAAATGTGAACCTGACCTCAAAGTCGAAACGTTTACATATATTCATGATCCCCCCAGGTTGGGGAAGCCGAAAAACCATATGTTTTCGGTCTGCGACCTCCCCCTGAGAACTTAGCCCTGGATGTATCTTGCATTTGTTGGCAAAAATCCAATAAAGCATGAAAATCCAAAAAAGCATGAAAATCAAAATGTGAACCTGACCTCAAATTCGAAAACTTTACATATATTCATGATCCCCCCCAGCTTGGGGAAGCCGAAAAACCATATGTTTTCCGTCTGCGACCTCCCCCTGAGAAGTTAGCCCTGCATGTATCTTGCATTTGTTGGCAAAAATCCAATAAAGCATGAAAAGTCAAAATGTGAAATTGACCTCAAATTCGAAAAGTATACATATATTCAGGTTCCCCCCAGGTTGGGGAAGCCGAAAAACCATATGTTTTCCATCTGCAACCTCCCCCTGATACGTTAGCCCTGGATGTATCTTGCATTTGTTGGCAAAAATCCAATAAAGCATGAAAATCCAATAAAGCATGAAAAGTCAAAATGTGAACCTGACCTCAAATTCGAAAAGTTTACATATATTCATGATCCCCCCAGGTTGGGGAAGCCGAAAAACCATATATTTTCCGTCTGCGACCTCCCCCTGAGAAGTTAGCCCTGGATGTATCTTGCATTTGTTGGCAAAAATCCAATAAAGCATGAAAATCAAAATGTGAAACTGACCTCAAATTCGAAAGGTATACATATATTCAGGTTCCCCCCAGGTTGGGGAAGCTGAAAAACCATATGTTTTCCGTCTGCGACCTCCCCCTGAGAAGTTAGCCCTGGATGTATCTTGCATTTGTTGGCAAAAATCCAATAAAGCATGAAAAGAAAGCATGAAAAGTCAAAATGTGAACCTGACCTCAAATTCGAAAAGTATACATATATTCAGGTTCCCCCCAGGTTGGGGAAGCCGAAAAACCATATATTTTCCGTCTGCGACCTCCCCTGAGAAGTTAATGTATTGTTTGTTGCAAAAATCCAATAAAGCATGAAAATCCAATAAAGCATGAAAAGTCAAAATGTGAACCTGACCTCAAATTCGAAAAGTTTACATATATTCATGATCCCCCCCAGGTTGGGGAAGCCGAAAAACCATATATTTTCCGTCTGCGACCTCCCCCTGAGAAGTTAGCCCTGGATGTATCTTGCATTTGTTGGCAAAAATCCAATAAAGCATGAAAATCCAATAAACCATGAAAATCAAAATGTGAAACTGACCTCAAATTTGAAAAGTATACATATAATTCACGTTCCCCCCAGGTTGGGGAAGCTGAAAAACCATGTTTTCCGGATGCGACCTCCCCCTGAGAAGTTAGCCCTGGATGTATCTTGCATTTCTTGGCAAAAATCCAATAAAGCATGAAAAGTCAAAATGGGAAACTGACCTCAAATTCGAAAAGTATACATATATTCAGGTTCCACCCAGGTTGGGGAAGCCGAGAAACCATATGTTTTCCGTCTGCGACCTCCCCCTGAGAAGTTAGCCCTGGATGTATCTTGCATTTGTTGGCAAAAATCCAATAAAGCATGAAAAGTCAAAATGTGAAACTGACCTCAAATTCGAAAAGTATACATATATTCAGGTTCCCCCCAGGTTGGGGAAGCTGAAAAACCATATGTTTTCCGGATGCGACCTCCCCCTGAGAAGTTAGCCCTGGATGCATCTTGCATTTGTTGGCAAAAATCCAATAAAGCATGAAAATCCAATAAAGCATGAAAAGTCAAAATGTGAACCTGACCTCAAATTCGAAAAGTTTACATATATTCATGATCCCCCCAGGTTGGGAAAGCCGAAAACCCATATGTTTTCCGTCTGCGACCTCCCCCTGAGAAGTTAGCCCTGGATGCATCTTGCATTTGTTGGCAAAAACCCAATAAAGCATGAAAAGTGAAAATGTGAAACTGACCTCAAATTCGAAAAGTTTACATATATTCAGGTTCCCCCCAGGTTGGGGAATCCGAAAAACCATATGTTTTCCATCTGCGACCTCGCCCTGAGAAGTTAGCCCTGGATGTATCTTGCATTTGTTGGCAAAAATCCAATAAAGCATGAAAATCCAATAAAGCATGAAAAGTCAAAATGTGAAACTGGCCTCAAATTCGAAAAGTATACATATATTCAGGTTCCCCCAGGTTGAGGAAGCCGAAAAACCATCTGTTATGCGCATCTGACTTCTCCTTCAGCAGTAAGCACAGGGTTTATCTCGCATTTGTTGGCAAATAGCCAATTAAGCATGAAAAGTCAAAAGTTTCTGGATGTGACCTCCCCCTGAGAATTTAGCCCTGGATGTATCTTCCATTTGTTGGCAAAAATCCAACAAAGCATGAAAAGTCAAAATGTGAAACTGGCCTCAAATTCGAAAAGTATACATATATTCAGGTTCCCCCAGGTTGGGGAAGCCGAAAAACCATTTGTTTTGCGGATGTGACTTCTCCTTCAGGAGTAAGCACAGGCTTTATCTCGCATTTGTTGGCAAAAAGCCAATTAAGCATGAAAAGTCAAAATTTCAAACTGACTTCAAATTCGAAAAGGATGCATATATTCAGGTTCCCCCCAGGTTGGGGAAGCCGAAAAACCATCTGTTTTGCGCATCTGACCTCTCCTTCAGGAGTTAGCATAGGGTTTATCTCCCATTTGTTGGAAAAAAGCCAATTCAGCATGAAAGCTCAAAAGTTGAAACTGACTTCAAATTCGAAAAGCATGCATATATTCAGGTTCCCCCCAGGTTGAGGAAGCCGAAAAACCATCTATTTTGCGGATGTGACTTCTCCTTCATGAGTAAGCACACGGTTTATCTCGCATTTGTTGGCAAAAAGCCAATTAAGCATGAAAAGTGAAAATGTGAAACTGACCTCAATTTCGAAAAGTATACATGTATTCAGGTTACCTCAGGTTGGGGAATCCGAAAAACCATATGTTTTCGGTCTGCGACCTCCCCCTGAGAACTTAGCCCTGGATGTATCTTGCATTTGTTGGCAAAAATCCAATAAAGCATGAAAATCCAAAAAAGCATGAAAATCAAAATGTGAACCTGACCTCAAATTCGAAAACTTTACATATATTCATGATCCCCCCAGCTTGGGGAAGCCGAAAAACCATATGTTTTCCGTCTGCGACCTCCCCCTGAGAAGTTAGCCCTGCATGTATCTTGCATTTGTTGGCAAAAATCCAATAAAGCATGAAAAGTCAAAATGTGAAATTGGCCTCAAATTCGAAAAGTATACATATATTCAGGTTCCCCCCAGGTTGGGGAAGCCGAAAAACCATATGTTTTCCATCTGCAACCTCCCCCTGATACGTTAGCCCTGGATGTATCTTGCATTTGTTGGCAAAAATCCAATAAAGCATGAAAATCCAATAAAGCATGAAAAGTCAAAATGTGAACCTGACCTCAAATTCGAAAAGTTTACATATATTCATGATCCCCCCAGGTTGGGGAAGCCGAAAAACCATATATTTTCCGTCTGCGACCTCCCCCTGAGAAGTTAGCCCTAGATGTATCTTGCATTTGTTGGCAAAAATCCAATAAAGCATGAAAATCAAAATGTGAAACTGACCTCAAATTCGAAAGGTATACATATATTCAGGTTCCCCCCAGGTTGGGGAAGCTGAAAAACCATATGTTTTCCGGATGTGACCTCCCCCTGAGAAGTTAGCCCTGGATGTATCTTGCATTTGTTGGCAAAAATCCAATAAAGCATGAAAAGTCAAAATGTGAACCTGACCTCAAATTCGAAAAGTATACATATATTCAGGTTCCCCCCAGGTTGGGGAAGCCGAAAAACCATATATTTTCCGTCTGCGACCTCCCCCTGAGAAGTTAGCCCTGGATGTATCTTGCATTTGTTGGCAAAAATCCAATAAAGCATGAAAATCCAATAAAGCATGAAAAGTCAAAATGTGAACCTGACCTCAAATTCGAAAAGTTTACATATATTCATGATCCCCCCCAGGTTGGGGAAGCCGAAAAACCATATATTTTCCGTCTGCGACCTCCCCCTGAGAAGTTAGCCCTGGATGTATCTTGCATTTGTTGGCAAAAATCCAATAAAGCATGAAAATCCAATAAACCATGAAAATCAAAATGTGAAACTGACCTCAAATTTGAAAAGTATACATATAATTCAGGTTCCCCCCAGGTTGGGGAAGCTGAAAAACCATGTTTTCCGGATGCGACCTCCCCCTGAGAAGTTAGCCCTGGATGTATCTTGCATTTCTTGGCAAAAATCCAATAAACCATGAAAATCAAAATGTGAAACTGACCTCAAATTTGAAAAGTATACATATAATTCAGGTTCCCCCCAGGTTGGGGAAGCCGAAAAACCATATGTTTTCCATCTGCAACCTCCCCCTGATACGTTAGCCCTGGATGTATCTTGCATTTGTTGGCAAAAATCCAATAAAGCATGAAAATCCAATAAAGCATGAAAAGTCAAAATGTGAACCTGACCTCAAATTCGAAAAGTTTACATATATTCATGATCCCCCCAGGTTGGGGAAGCCGAAAAACCATATATTTTCCGTCTGCGACCTCCCCCTGAGAAGTTAGCCCTAGATGTATCTTGCATTTGTTGGCAAAAATCCAATAAAGCATGAAAATCAAAATGTGAAACTGACCTCAAATTCGAAAGGTATACATATATTCAGGTTCCCCCCAGGTTGGGGAAGCTGAAAAACCATATGTTTTCCGGATGTGACCTCCCCCTGAGAAGTTAGCCCTGGATGTATCTTGCATTTGTTGGCAAAAATCCAATAAAGCATGAAAAGTCAAAATGTGAACCTGACCTCAAATTCGAAAAGTATACATATATTCAGGTTCCCCCCAGGTTGGGGAAGCCGAAAAACCATATATTTTCCGTCTGCGACCTCCCCCTGAGAAGTTAGCCCTGGATGTATCTTGCATTTGTTGGCAAAAATCCAATAAAGCATGAAAATCCAATAAAGCATGAAAAGTCAAAATGTGAACCTGACCTCAAATTCGAAAAGTTTACATATATTCATGATCCCCCCCAGGTTGGGGAAGCCGAAAAACCATATATTTTCCGTCTGCGACCTCCCCCTGAGAAGTTAGCCCTGGATGTATCTTGCATTTGTTGGCAAAAATCCAATAAAGCATGAAAATCCAATAAACCATGAAAATCAAAATGTGAAACTGACCTCAAATTTGAAAAGTATACATATAATTCAGGTTCCCCCCAGGTTGGGGAAGCTGAAAAACCATGTTTTCCGCATGCGACCTCCCCCTGAGAAGTTAGCCCTGGATGTATCTTGCATTTCTTGGCAGAAATCCAATAAAGCATGAAAAGTCAAAATGTGAAACTGACCTCAAATTCGAAAAGTATACATATATTCAGGTTCCACCCAGGTTGGGGAAGCCGAGAAACCATATGTTTTCCGTCTGCGACCTCCCCCTGAGAAGTTAGCCCTGGATGCATCTTGCATTTGTTGGCAAAAATCCAATAAAGCATGAAAATCCAATAAAGCATGAAAAGTCAAAATGTGAACCTGACCTCAAATTCGAAAAGTTTACATATATTCATGATCCCCCCAGGTTGGGAAAGCCGAAAACCCATATGTTTTCCGTCTGCGACCTCCCCCTGAGAAGTTAGCCCTGGATGCATCTTGCATTTCTTGGCAAAAATCCAATAAAGCATGAAAAGTGAAAATGTGAACCTGACCTCAAATTCGAAAAGTTTACATATATTCAGGTTCCCCCCAGGTTGGGGAATCCGAAAAACCATATGTTTTCCGTCTGCGACCTCGCCCTGAGAAGTTAGCCCTGGATGTATCTTGCATTTGTTGGCAAAAATCCAATAAAGCATGAAAATCCAATAAAGCATGAAAAGTCAAAATGTGAAACTGGCCTCAAATTCGAAAAGTATACATATATTCAGGTTCCCCCAGTTTGAGGAAGCCGAAAAACCATCTGTTATGCGCATCTGACTTCTCCTTCAGCAGTAAGCACAGGGTTTATCTCGCATTTGTTGGCAAATAGCCAATTAAGCATGAAAAGTCAAAAGTTTCTGGATGTGACCTCCCCCTGAGAATTTAGCCCTGGATGTATCTTCCATTTGTTGGCAAAAATCCAACAAAGCATGAAAAGTCAAAATGTGAAACTGACCTCAAATTCGAAAAGTATACATATATTCAGGTTCCCCCCAGGTTGGGAAAGCCGAAAAACCATCTGTTTTCCGGATGCGACCTCCCCCTGAGAAGTTAGCCATGGATGTATCTTGCATTTGTTGGTAAAAATCCAATAAAGCATGAAAAGTGAAAATGTGAAACTGACCTCAAATTCGAAAAGTATACATATATTCAGGTTCCCCCCAGGTTGGGGAATCCGAAAAACCATATGTTTTCCGTCTGCGACCTCCCCCTGAGAAGTTAGCCCTGGATGTATCTTGCATTTGTTGGCAAAAATCCAATAAAGCATGAAAATCCAATAAAGCATGAAAAGTCAAAATGTGAAACTGGCCTCAAATTCGAAAAGTATACATATATTCAGGTTCCCCCAGGTTGAGGAAGCCGAAAAACCATCTGTTTTGCGCATCTGACTTCTCCTTCAGCAGTAAGCACAGGGTTTATCTCGCATTTGTTGGCAAATAGCCAATTAAGCATGAAAAGTCAAAAGTTTCTGGATGTGACCTCCCCCTGAGAATTTAGCCCTGGATGTATCTTCCATTTGTTGGCAAAAATCCAATAAAGCATGAAAAGTCAAAATGTGAAACTGACCTCAAATTCGAAAAGTATACATATATTCAGGTTCCCCCCAGGTTGGGGAAGCCGAAAAACCATATGTTTTCCGGATGCGACCTCCCCCTGAGAAGTTAGCCCTGGATGTATCTTGCATTTGTTGGCAAAAATCCAATAAAGCATGAAAAGTCAAAATGTGAAACTGACCTCAAATTCGAAAAGTATACATATATTCAGGTTCCCCCCAGGTTGGGGAAGCTGAAAAACCATATGTTTTCCGGATGCGACCTCCCCCTGAGAAGTTAGCCCTGGATGCATCTTGCATTTGTTGGCAAAAATCCAATAAAGCATGAAAATCCAATGAAGCATGAAAAGTCAAAATGTGAACCTGACCTCAAATTCGAAAAGTTTACATATATTCATGATCCCCCCAGGTTGGGAAAGCCGAAAAACCATCTGTTTTCCGGATGCGACCTCCCCCTGAGAAGTTAGCCATGGATGTATCTTGCATTTGTTGGTAAAAATCCAATAAAGCATGAAAAGTGAAAATGTGAAACTGACCTCAAATTCGAAAAGTATACATATATTCAGGTTCCCCCCAGGTTGGGGAATCCGAAAAACCATATGTTTTCCGTCTGCGACCTCGCCCTGAGAAGTTAGCCCTGGATGTATCTTGCATTTGTTGGCAAAAATCCAATAAAGCATGAAAATCCAATAAAGCATGAAAAGTCAAAATGTGAAACTGGCCTCAAATTCGAAAAGTATACATATATTCAGGTTCCCCCAGGTTGAGGAAGCCGAAAAACCATCTGTTTTGTGCATCTGACTTCTCCTTCAGCAGTAAGCACAGGGTTTATCTCGCATTTGTTGGCAAATAGCCAATTAAGCATGAAAAGTCAAAAGTTTCTGGATGTGGCCTCCCCCTGAGAATTTAGCCCTGGATGTATCTTCCATTTGTTGCCAAAAATCCAATAAAGCATGAAAAGTCAAAATGTGAAACTGACCTCAAATTCGAAAAGTATACATATATTCAGGTTCCCCCCAGGTTGGGGAAGCCGAAAAACCATATGTTTTCCGGATGCGACCTCCCCCTGAGAAGTTAGCCCTGGATGTATCTTGCATTTCTTGGTAAAAATCCAATAAAGCATGAAAAGTCAAAATGTGAAACTGACCACAAATTCGAAAAGTATACATATATTCAGGTTCCCCCCCAGGTTGGGGAAGCCGAAAAACCATCTGTTTTGCGGATGTGACTTCTCCTTCAGGTGTAAACACAGGGTTTATCTCGCATTTGTTGGCAAAAAGCCAATTAAGCATGAAAATCATAAGTTGAAACTTACTTCAAATTCGAAAAGCATATATATATTCAGGTTCCCCCCAGGTTCAGGAAGCCGAAAAGCCATTTGTTTTGCGGATCTGACCTCTCCTTCACGAGTTAGCATAGGGTTTATCTCCCATTTCTTGGAAAAAAGCCAATTCAGCAGGAAATGTCAAAAGTTGAAACTGACTTCAAATTCGAAAAGCATGCGTATATTCAGTTTCCCCCCAGGTTGAGGAAGCCGAAAAACCATCTATTTTGCGGATGTGACTTCTCCTTCATGAATAAACACACGGTTTATCTCGCATTTGTTGGCAAAAAGCCAATTAAGCATGAAAAGTGAAAATGTGAAACTGACCTCAAATTCGAAAAGTATACATATATTCATGATCCCCCCAGGTTGGGGAAGCCGAAAAACCTTATGTTTCCATCTGCAACCTCCCCCTGAGAAGTTAGCCCTGGATGTATCTTACATTTGTTGGCAAAAATCCAATAAAGCATGAAAATCCAATAAAGCATGAAAAGTCAAAATGTGAAACTGACCTCAAATTCGAAAAGTATACATATATTCAGGTTTCCCCCAGGTTGGGAAAGCCGAAAAACCATCTGTTTTCCGGATGCGACCTCCCCCTGAGAAGTTAGCCATGGATGTATCTTGCATTTGTTGGTAAAAATCCAATAAAGCATGAAAAGTGAAAATGTGAAACTGACCTCAAATTCGAAAAGTATACATATATTCAGGTTCCCCCCAGGTTGGGGAATCCGAAAAACCATATGTTTTCCGTCTACGACCTCGCCCTGAGAAGTTAGCCCTAGATGTATCTTGCATTTGTTGGCAAAAATCCAATAAAGCATGAAAATCCAATAAAGCATGAAAAGTCAAAATGTGAAACTGGCCTCAAATTCGAAAAGTATACATATATTCAGGTTCCCCCAGGTTGAGGAAGCCGAAAAACCATCTGTTATGCGCATCTGACTTCTCCTTCAGCAGTAAGCACAGGGTTTATCTCGCATTTGTTGGCAAATAGCCAATTAAGCATGAAAAGTCAAAAGTTTCCGGATGCGACCTCCCACTGAGAAGTTAGCCCTGGATGTATCTTGCATTTCTTGGTAAAAATCCAATAAAGCATGAAAAGTCAAAATGTGAAACTGACCACAAATTCGAAAAGTATACATATATTCAGGTTCCCCCCCAGGTTGGGGAAGCCGAAAAACCATCTGTTTTGCGGATGTGACTTCTCCTTCAGGTGTAAACACAGGGTTTATCTCGCATTTGTTGGCAAAAAGACAATTAAGCATGAAAATCATAAGTTGAAACTTACTTCAAATTCGAAAAGCATATATATATTCAGGTTCCCCCCAGGTTCAGGAAGCCGAAAAGCCATTTGTTTTGCGGATCTGACCTCTCCTTCACGAGTTAGCATAGGGTTTATCTCCCATTTCTTGGAAAAAAGCCAATTCAGCAGGAAAGGTCAAAAGTTGAAACTGACTTCAAATTCGAAAAGCATGCGTATATTCAGTTTCCCCCCAGGTTGAGGAAGCCGAAAAACCATCTATTTTGCGGATGTGACTTCTCCTTCATGAATAAGCACACGGTTTATCTCGCATTTGTTGGCAAAAAGCCAATTAAGCATGAAAAGTGAAAATGTGAAACTGACCTCAAATTCAAAAAGTATACATATATTCATGATCCCCCCAGGTTGGGGAAGCCGAAAAACCTTATGTTTCCATCTGCAACCTCCCCCTGAGAAGTTAGCCCTGGATGTATCTTACATTTGTTGGCAAAAATCCAATAAAGCATGAAAATCCAATAAAGCATGAAAAGTCAAAATGTGAAACTGATGTCAAATTCGAAAAGTATACATATATTCATGTTCCCTCCAGGTTGGGGAAACCGAAAAACCATATGTTTTCCGTCTGCGACCTCCCCCTGAGAAATTAGCCCTGGTTGTATCTTGCATTTGTTGGCAAAAATCCAATAAAGCATGAAAAGTGAAAATGTGAAACTGACCTCAAATTCAAAAAGTATACATATATTCAGGTTCCCCCCAGGTTGGGGAAGCCGAAAAACCATATGTTTTCCGGATGCGACCTCCCCCTGAGAAGTTAGCCCTGGATGTATCTTGCATTTCTTGGTAAAAATCCAATAAAGCATGAAAAGTCAAAAAGTGAAACTGACCTCAAATTCGAAAAGTATACATATATTCATGATCCCCCCAGGTTGGGGAAGCCGAAAAACCTTATGTTTACATCTGCAACCTCCCCCTGAGAAGTTAGCCCTGGATGTATCTTACATTTGTTGGCAAAAATCCAATAAAGCATGAAAATCCAATAAAGCATGAAAAGTCAAAATGTGAAACTGACCTCAAATTCGAAAAGTATACATATATTCAGGTTCCCCCCAGGTTGGGAAAGCCGAAAAACCATCTGTTTTCCGGATGCGACCTCCCCCTGAGAAGTTAGCCATGGATGTATCTTGCATTTGTTGGTAAAAATCCAATAAAGCATGAAAAGTGAAAATGTGAAACTGACCTCAAATTCGAAAAGTATACATATATTCAGGTTCCCCCCAGGTTGGGGAATCCGAAAAACCATATGTTTTCCGTCTGCGACCTCGCCCTGAGAAGTTAGCCCTGGATGTATCTTGCATTTGTTGGCAAAAATCCAATAAAGCATGAAAATCCAATAAAGCATGAAAAGTCAAAATGTGAAACTGGCCTCAAATTCGAAAAGTATACATATATTCAGGTTCCCCCAGGTTGAGGAAGCCGAAAAACCATCTGTTATGCGCATCTGACTTCTCCTTCAGCAGTAAGCACAGGGTTTATCTCGCATTTGTTGGCAAATAGCCAATTAAGCATGAAAAGTCAAAAGTTTCTGGATGTGACCTCCCCCTGAGAATTTAGCCCTGGATGTATCTTCCATTTGTTGCCAAAAATCCAATAAAGCATGAAAAGTCAAAATGTGAAACTGACCTCAAATTCGAAAAGTATACATATATTCAGGTTCCCCCCAGGTTGGGGAAGCCGAAAAACCATATGTTTTCCGGATGCGACCTCCCCCTGAGAAGTTAGCCCTGGATGTATCTTGCATTTCTTGGTAAAAATCCAATAAAGCATGAAAAGTCAAAATGTGAAACTGACCACAAATTCGAAAAGTATACATATATTCAGGTTCCCCCCCAGGTTGGGGAAGCCGAAAAACCATCTGTTTTGCGGATGTGACTTCTCCTTCAGGTGTAAACACAGGGTTTATCTCGCATTTGTTGGCAAAAAGCCAATTAAGCATGAAAATCATAAGTTGAAACTTACTTCAAATTCGAAAAGCATATATATATTCAGGTTCCCCCCAGGTTCAGGAAGCCGAAAAGCCATTTGTTTTGCGGATCTGACCTCTCCTTCACGAGTTAGCATAGGGTTTATCTCCCATTTCTTGGAAAAAAGCCAATTCAGCAGGAAAGGTCAAAAGTTGAAACTGACTTCAAATTCGAAAAGCATGCGTATATTCAGTTTCCCCCCAGGTTGAGGAAGCCGAAAAACCATCTATTTTGCGGATGTGACTTCTCCTTCATGAATAAGCACACGGTTTATCTCGCATTTGTTGGCAAAAAGCCAATTAAGCATGAAAAGTGAAAATGTGAAACTGACCTCAAATTCAAAAAGTATACATATATTCATGATCCCCCCAGGTTGGGGAAGCCGAAAAACCTTATGTTTCCATCTGCAACCTCCCCCTGAGAAGTTAGCCCTGGATGTATCTTACATTTGTTGGCAAAAATCCAATAAAGCATGAAAATCCAATAAAGCATGAAAAGTCAAAATGTGAAACTGATGTCAAATTCGAAAAGTATACATATATTCATGTTCCCTCCAGGTTGGGGAAACCGAAAAACCATATGTTTTCCGTCTGCGACCTCCCCCTGAGAAATTAGCCCTGGTTGTATCTTGCATTTGTTGGCAAAAATCCAATAAAGCATGAAAAGTGAAAATGTGAAACTGACCTCAAATTCAAAAAGTATACATATATTCAGGTACCCCCCCCCCTGAGAAGTTAGCCCTGGATGTATCTTTCATTTCTTGGCAAAAATTCCTATTAAGCATGAAAAGTCAAAAGTTGAAACTGACTTCAAATTCGAAAAGCGTACATATATCTAGGTTCCCCCCAGGTTGGGGAAGCCGAAAAACCATCTGTTTTGCGCATGTGACTTCTCCTTCCGGAGTATGCACAGGGTTTATCTCCCATTTCTTGGAAAAAAGCCAATTCAGCAGGAAAGGTCAAAAATTGAAACTGACTTCAAATTCGAAAAGCATGCATATATTCAGGTTCCCCCCAGGTTGGGGAAGCCTAAAAACCATCTGATTTGCACATCTGACCTCTCCTTCAGGAGTTAAAATAGGGTTTACCTCGCATTTCTTGGCAAAAAGCCAATTAAGCATTAAAAGTCAAAAGTTGAAAGTGACTTCAAATTCAAAAAGCATGTATATATACAGGTTCCCCCCAGGTTGAGGAAGCCGAAAAACCATATGTTCTCCGTCTGCGACCTCCCCCTGAGAAGTTAGCCCTGGATGCATCTTGCATTTGTTGGCAAAAATCCAATAAAGCATGAAAATCCAATAAAGCATGAAAAGTCAAAATATGAAACTGACCTCAAATTCGAAAAGTATACATATATTCAGGTTCCCCCCAGGTTGGGGAATCCGAAAAACCATATGTTTTCCGCCTGCGACCTCCCCCTGAGAAGTTAGCCATGGATGTATCTTGCATTTGTTGGCAAAAATCCAATAAAGCATGAAAAGTCAAAATGTGAAACTGGCCTCAAATTCGAAAAGTATACATATATTCAGGTTCCCCCAGGTTGAGGAAGCCGAAAAACCATCTGTTTTGCGCATCTGACTTCTCCTTCAGCAGTAAGCACAGGCTTTATCTCGCATTTGTTGGCAAATAGCCAATTAAGCATGAAAAGTCAAAAGTTTCTGGATGTGACCTCCCCCTGAGAATTTAGCCCTGGATGTATCTTCCATTTGTTGGCAAAAATCCAATAAAGCATGAAAAGTCAAAATGTGAAACTGACCTCAAATTCGAAAAGTATACATATATTCAGGTTCCCCCCAGGTTGGGGAAGCCGAAAAACCATATGTTTTCCGGATGCGACCTCCCCCTGAGAAGTTAGCCCTGGATGTATCTTGCATTTTTTGGCAAAAATCCAATAAAGCATGAAAAGTCAAAATGTGAAACTGACCTCAAATTCGAAAAGTATACATATATTCAGGTTCCCCCCAGGTTGCGGAAGCTGAAAAACCATATGTTTTCCGGATGCGACCTCCCCCTGAGAAGTTAGCCCTCGATGCATCTTGCATTTGTTGGCAAAAATCCAATAAAGCATGAAAATCCAATGAAGCATGAAAAGTCAAAATGTGAACCTGACCTCAAATTCGAAAAGTTTACATATATTCATGATCCCCCCAGGTTGGGAAAGCCGAAAACCCATATGTTTTCCGTCTGCGACCTCCCCCTGAGAAGTTAGCCCTGGATGCGTCTTGCATTTGTTGGCAAAAATCCAATAAAGCATGAAAATCCAACAAAGCATGAAAAGTCAAAATGTGAAACTGACATCAAATTCGAAAAGTATACATATATTCAGGTTCCCCCAGGTTGGGGAATCCGAAAAACCATATGTTTTCCGCCTGCGACCTCCCCCTGAGAAGTTAGCCCTGGATGTATCTTGCATTTGTTGGCAAAAATCCAATAAAGCATGAAAATCCAATAAAGCATGAAAAGTCAAAATGTGAAACTGGCCTCAAATTCGAAAAGTATACATATATTCAGGTTCCCCCCAGGTTGGGAAAGCCGAAAAACCATCTGTTTTCCGGATGCGACCTCCCCCTGAGAAGTTAGCCATGGATGTATCTTGCATTTGTTGGTAAAAATCCAATAAAGCATGAAAAGTGAAAATGTGAAACTGACCTCAAATTCGAAAAGTATACATATATTCAGGTTCCCCCCAGGTTGGGGAATCCGAAAAACCATATGTTTTCCGTCTGCGACCTCGCGCTGAGAAGTTAGCCCTGGATGTATCTTGCATTTGTTGGCAAAAATCCAATAAAGAATGAAAATCCAATAAAGCATGAAAAGTCAAAATGTGAAACTGGCCTCAAATTCGAAAAGTATACATATATTCAGGTTCCCCCAGGTTGAGGAAGCCGAAAAACCATCTGTTATGCGCATCTGACTTCTCCTTCAGCAGTAAGCACAGGGTTTATCTCGCATTTGTTGGCAAATAGCCAATTAAGCATGAAAAGTCAAAAGTTTCTGGATGTGACCTCCCCCTGAGAATTTAGCCCTGGATGTATCTTCCATTTGTTGCCAAAAATCCAATAAAGCATGAAAAGTCAAAATGTGAAACTGACCTCAAATTCGAAAAGTATACATATATTCAGGTTCCCCCCAGGTTGGGGAAGCCGAAAAACCATATGTTTTCCGGATGCGACCTCCCCCTGAGAAGTTAGCCCTGGATGTATCTTGCATTTCTTGGTAAAAATCCAATAAAGCATGAAAAGTCAAAATGTGAAACTGACCACAAATTCGAAAAGTATACATATATTCAGGTTCCCCCCCAGGTTGGGGAAGCCGAAAAACCATCTGTTTTGCGGATGTGACTTCTCCTTCAGGTGTAAACACAGGGTTTATCTCGCATTTGTTGGCAAAAAGCCAATTAAGCATGAAAATCATAAGTTGAAACTTACTTCAAATTCGAAAAGCATATATATATTCAGGTTCCCCCCAGGTTCAGGAAGCCGAAAAGCCATTTGTTTTGCGGATCTGACCTCTCCTTCACGAGTTAGCATAGGGTTTATCTCCCATTTCTTGGAAAAAAGCCAATTCAGCAGGAAAGGTCAAAAGTTGAAACTGACTTCAAATTCGAAAAGCATGCGTATATTCAGTTTCCCCCCAGGTTGAGGAAGCCGAAAATCCATCTATTTTGCGGATGTGACTTCTCCTTCATGAATAAGCACACGGTTTATCTCGCATTTGTTGGCAAAAAGCCAATTAAGCATGAAAAGTGAAAATGTGAAACTGACCTCAAATTCGAAAAGTATACATATATTCATGATCCCCCCAGGTTGGGGAAGCCGAAAAACCTTATGTTTCCATCTGCAACGTCCCCCTGAGAAGTTAGCCCTGGATGTATCTTACATTTGTTGGCAAAAATCCAATAAAGCATGAAAATCCAATAAAGCATGAAAAGTCAAAATGTGAAACTGATGTCAAATTCGAAAAGTATACATATATTCAGGTTCCACCCAGGTTGGGGAAGCCGAAAAACCATATGTTTTCCGTCTGCGACCTCCCCCTGAGAAATTAGCCCTGGTTGTATCTTGCATTTGTTGGCAAAAATCCAATAAAGCATGAAAAGTGAAAATGTGAAACTGACCTCAAATTTGAAAAGTATACATATATTCAGGTACCCCCCCCCCTGAGAAGTTAGCCCTGGATGTATCTTTCATTTCTTGGCAAAAATTCCTATTAAGCATGAAAAGTCAAAAGTTGAAACTGACTTCAAATTCGAAAAGCGTACATATATCTAGGTTCCCCCCAGGTTGGGGAAGCCGAAAAACCATCTGTTTTGCGCATGTGACTTCTCCTTCCGGAGTATGCACAGGGTTTATCTCCCATTTCTTGGAAAAAAGCCAATTCAGCAGGAAAGGTCAAAAATTGAAACTGACTTCAAATTCGAAAAGCATGCATATATTCAGGTTCCCCCCAGGTTGGGGAAGCCTAAAAACCATCTGATTTGCACATCTGACCTCTCCTTCAGGAGTTAAAATAGGGTTTACCTCGCATTTCTTGGCAAAAAGCCAATTAAGCATTAAAAGTCAAAAGTTGAAAGTGACTTCAAATTCAAAAAGCATGTATATATACAGGTTCCCCCCAGGTTGAGGAAGCCGAAAAACCATATGTTCTCCGTCTGCGACCTCCCCCTGAGAAGTTAGCCCTGGATGCATCTTGCATTTGTTGGCAAAAATCCAATAAAGCATGAAAATCCAATAAAGCATGAAAAGTCAAAATGTGAAACTGATCTCAAATTCGAAAAGTATACATATATTCAGGTTCCACCCAGGTTGGGGAAGCCGAAAAACCATCTGTTTTCCGGATGCGACCTCCCCCTGAGAAGTTAGCCATGGATGTATCTTGCATTTGTTGGTAAAAATCCAATAAAGCATGAAAAGTGAAAATGTGAAACTGACCTCAAATTCGAAAAGTATACATATATTCAGGTTCCCCCCAGGTTGGGGAATCCGAAAAACCATATGTTTTCCGCCTGCGACCTCCCCCTGAGAAGTTAGCCCTGGATGTATCTTGCATTTGTTGGCAAAAATCCAATAAAGCATGAAAATCCAATAAAGCATGAAAAGTCAAAATGTGAAACTGGCCTCAAATTCGAAAAGTATACATATATTCAGGTTCCCCCAGGTTGAGGAAGCCGAAAAACCATCTGTTTTGCGCATCTGACTTCTCCTTCAGCAGTAAGCACAGGGTTTATCTCGCATTTGTTGGCAAATAGCCAATTAAGCATGAAAAGTCAAAAGTTTCTGGATGTGACCTCCCCCTGAGAATTTAGCCCTGGATGTATCTTCCATTTGTTGGCAAAAATCCAATAAAGCATGAAAAGTCAAAATGTGAAACTGACCTCAAATTCGAAAAGTATACATATATTCAGGTTCCCCCCAGGTTGGGGAAGCCGAAAAACCATATGTTTTCCGGATGCGACCTCCCCCTGAGAAGTTAGCCCTGGATGTATCTTGCATTTGTTGGCAAAAATCCAATAAAGCATGAAAAGTCAAAATGTGAAACTGACCTCAAATTCGAAAAGTATACATATATTCAGGTTCCCCCCAGGTTGCGGAAGCTGAAAAACCATATGTTTTCCGGATGCGACCTCCCCCTGAGAAGTTAGCCCTCGATGCATCTTGCATTTGTTGGCAAAAATCCAATAAAGCATGAAAATCCAATGAAGCATGAAAAGTCAAAATGTGAACCTGACCTCAAATTCGAAAAGTTTACATATATTCATGATCCCCCCAGGTTGGGAAAGCCGAAAACCCATATGTTTTCCATCTGCGACCTCCCCCTGAGAAGTTAGCCCTGGATGCGTCTTGCATTTGTTGGCAAAAATCCAATAAAGCATGAAAATCCAACAAAGCATGAAAAGTCAAAATGTGAAACTGACATCAAATTCGAAAAGTATACATATATTCAGGTTCCCCCAGGTTGGGGAATCCGAAAAACCATATGTTTTCCGCCTGCGACCTCCCCCTGAGAAGTTAGCCCTGGATGTATCTTGCATTTGTTGGCAAAAATCCAATAAAGCATGAAAATCCAACAAAGCATGAAAAGTCAAAATGTGAAACTGACATCAAATTCGAAAAGTATACATATATTCAGGTTCCCCCCAGGTTGGGAAAGCCGAAAAACCATCTGTTTTCCGTATGCGACCTCCCCCTGAGAAGTTAGCCATGGATGTATCTTGCATTTGTTGGTAAAAATCCAATAAAGCATGAAAAGTGAAAATGTGAAACTGACCTCAAATTCGAAAAGTATACATATATTCAGGTTCCCCCCAGGTTGGGGAATCCGAAAAACCATATGTTTTCCGTCTGCGACCTCGCGCTGAGAAGTTAGCCCTGGATGTATCTTGCATTTGTTGGCAAAAATCCAATAAAGAATGAAAATCCAATAAAGCATGAAAAGTCAAAATGTGAAACTGGCCTCAAATTCGAAAAGTATACATATATTCAGGTTCCCCCAGGTTGAGGAAGCCGAAAAACCATCTGTTTTGCGCATCTGACTTCTCCTTCAGCAGTAAGCACAGGGTTTATCTCGCATTTGTTGGCAAATAGCCAATTAAGCATGAAAAGTCAAAAGTTTCTGGATGTGACCTCCCCCTGAGAATTTAGCCCTGGATGTATCTTCCATTTGTTGGCAAAAATCCAATAAAGCATGAAAAGTCAAAATGTGAAACTGACCTCAAATTCGAAAAGTATACATATATTCAGGTTCCCCCCAGGTTGGGGAAGCCGAAAAACCATATGTTTTCCGGATGCGACCTCCCCCTGAGAAGTTAGCCCTGGATGTATCTTGCATTTCTTGGTAAAAATCCAATAAAGCATGAAAAGTCAAAATGTGAAACTGACCACAAATTCGAAAAGTATACATATATTCAGGTTCCCCCCCAGGTTGGGGAAGCCGAAAAACCATCTGTTTTGCGGATGTGACTTCTCCTTCAGGTGTAAACACAGGGTTTATCTCGCATTTGTTGGCAAAAAGCCAATTAAGCATGAAAATCATAAGTTGAAACTTACTTCAAATTCGAAAAGCATATATATATTCAGGTTCCCCCCAGGTTCAGGAAGCCGAAAAGCCATTTGTTTTGCGGATCTGACCTCTCCTTCACGAGTTAGCATAGGGTTTATCTCCCATTTCTTGGAAAAAAGCCAATTCAGCAGGAAAGGTCAAAAGTTGAAACTGACTTCAAATTCGAAAAGCATGCGTATATTCAGTTTCCCCCCAGGTTGAGGAAGCCGAAAAACCATCTATTTTGCGGATGTGACTTCTCCTTCATGAATAAGCACACGGTTTATCTCGCATTTGTTGGCAAAAAGCCAATTAAGCATGAAAAGTGAAAATGTGAAACTGACCTCAAATTCGAAAAGTATACATATATTCATGATCCCCCCAGGTTGGGGAAGCCGAAAAACCTTATGTTTCCATCTGCAACCTCCCCCTGAGAAGTTAGCCCTGGATGTATCTTACATTTGTTGGCAAAAATCCAATAAAGCATGAAAATCCAATAAAGCATGAAAAGTCAAAATGTGAAACTGACCTCAAATTCGAAAAGTATACATATATTCAGGTTCCCCCCAGGTTGGGAAAGCCGAAAAACCATCTGTTTTCCGGATGCGACCTCCCCCTGAGAAGTTAGCCATGGATGTATCTTGCATTTGTTGGTAAAAATCCAATAAAGCATGAAAAGTGAAAATGTGAAACTGACCTCAAATTTGAAAAGTATACATATATTCAGGTTCCCCCCAGGTTGGGGAATCCGAAAAACCATATGTTTTCCGTCTGCGACCTCGCCCTGAGAAGTTAGCCCTGGATGTATCTTGCATTTGTTGGCAAAAATCCAATAAAGCATGAAAATCATAAGTTGAAACTTACTTCAAATTCGAAAAGCATATATATATTCAGGTTCCCCCCAGGTTCAGGAAGCCGAAAAGCCATTTATTTTGCGGATCTGACCTCTCCTTCACGAGTTAGCATAGGGTTTATCTCCCATTTCTTGGAAAAAAGCCAATTCAGCAGGAAAGGTCAAAAGTTGAAACTGACTTCAAATTCGAACAGCATGCATATATTCAGGTTCCCCCCAGGTTGGGAAAGCCGAAAAACCATCTTTTTTATGCATCTGACTTCTCCTTCAAGAGTTAGCATAGGGTTTATCTCCCATTTGTTGGCAAATGGCCAATTCAGCATGAAAGGTCAAAAGTTGAAACTGACTTCAAATTCGAAAACCATGCATATATTCAGGTTCCCCCCAGGTTGGGGAAGCCGAAAAACCATATGTTTTCCGGATGCGACCGCCCTCTGAGAAGTTAGGCCTCGATGTATCTTGCATTTGTTGGCAAAAATCCAATAAAGCATGAAAAGTGAAAATGTGAAACTGTCCTCAAATTCAAAAAGTATACATATATTCAGTTTCCCCCCCAGGTTGGGGAAGCCGAAAAACCATCTGTTTTGCACATCTGACCTCTCCTTCAGCAGTTAGCACAGGGTTTATATCGCATTTGTTGGCAAAAAGCCAATTAAGCATGAAAAGTCAAAAGTTGAAACTGACTTCAAATTCGAAAAGCATGCATATATTCAGGTTCCCCCCAGGTTGGGGAAGCCGAAAAACCATTTGTTTTGCGGATGTGACTTCTCCTTCAGGAGTAAGCACAGGCTTTATCTCGCATTTGTTGGCAAAAAGCCAATTAAGCATGAAAAGTCAAAATTTCAAACTGACTTCAAATTCGAAAGGGATGCATATATTCAGGTTCCCCCCAGGTTGGGGAAGCCGAAAAACCATCTGTTTTGCGGATGTGACTTCTCCTTCAGGAGTAAGCACAGGGTTTATCTCGCATTTCTTGGCAAAAAGACAATTAAGCATGAAAAGTGAAAAGTTGAAACTGACTTCAAATTCGAACAGCATGCATATATTCAGGTTCCCCCCAGGTTGGGAAAGCCGAAAAACCATCTTTTTTATGCATCTGACTTCTCCTTCACGAGTTAGCATAGGGTTTATCTCCCATTTGTTGGCAAATAGCCAATTCAGCATGAAAGGTCAAAAGTTGAAACTGACTTCAAATTCGAAAACCATGCATATATTCAGGTTCCCCCCAGGTTGGGGAAGCCGAAAAACCATATGTTTTCCGGATGCGACCGCCCTCTGAGAAGTTAGGCCTCGATGTATCTTGCATTTGTTGGCAAAAATCCAATAAAGCATGAAAAGTGAAAATGTGAAACTGTCCTCAAATTCAAAAAGTATATATATATTCAGTTTCCCCCCCAGGTTGGGGAAGCCGAAAAACCATCTGTTTTGCACATCTGACCTCTCCTTCAGCAGTTAGCACAGGGTTTATATCGCATTTGTTGGCAAAAAGCCAATTAAGCATGAAAAGTCAAAAGTTGAAACTGACTTCAAATTCGAAAAGCATGCATATATTCAGGTTCCCCCCAGGTTGGGGAAGCCGAAAAACCATCTGTTTTGCGGATGTGACTTCTCCTTCAGGAGTAAGCACAGGCTTTATCTCGCATTTGTTGGCAAAAAGCCAATTAAGCATGAAAAGTCAAAATTTCAAACTGACTTCAAATTCGAAAAGGATGCATATATTCAGGTTCCCCCCAGGTTGGGGAAGCCGAAAAACCATCTGTTTTGCGCATCTGACCTCTCCTTCAGGAGTTAGCATAGGGTTTATCTCCCATTTGTTGGCAAAAAGCCAATTCAGCATGAAAGCTCAAAAGTTGAAACTGACTTCAAATTCGAAAAGCATGCATATATTCAGGTTCCCCCCAGGTTGAGGAAGCCGAAAAACCATCTATTTTGCGGATGTGACTTCTCCTTCATGAGTAAGCACACGGTTTATCTCGCATTTGTTGGCAAAAAGCCAATTAAGCATGAAAAGTGAAAATGTGAAACTGACCTCAATTTCGAAAAGTATACATGTATTCAGGTTACCTCAGGTTGGGGAATCCGAAAAACCATATGTTTTCCGTCTGCGACCTCCCCCTGAGAAGTTAGCCCTGGATGTATCTTGCATTTGTTGGCCAAAATCCAATAAAGCATGAAAAGTCAAAATGTGAACCTGACCTCAAAGTCGAAAAGTTTACATATATTCATGATCCCCCCAGGTTGGGGAAGCCGAAAAACCATATGTTTTCGGTCTGCGACCTCCCCCTGAGAACTTAGCCCTGGATGTATCTTGCATTTGTTGGCAAAAATCCAATAAAGCATGAAAATCCAAAAAAGCATGAAAATCAAAATGTGAACCTGACCTCAAATTCGAAAACTTTACATATATTCATGATCCCCCCCAGCTTGGGGAAGCTGAAAAACCATGTTTTCCGGATGCGACCTCCCCCTGAGAAGTTAGCCCTGGATGTATCTTGCATTTCTTGGCAAAAATCCAATAAAGCATGAAAAGTCAAAATGTGAAACTGACCTCAAATTCGAAAAGTATACATATATTCATGATCCCCCCAGATTGGGGAAGCCGAAAAACCTTATGTTTCCATCTGCAACCTCCCCCTGAGAAGTTAGCCCTGGTGTATCTTACATTTGTTGGCAAAAATCCAATAAAGCATGAAAATCCAATAAAGCATGAAAAGTCAAAATGTGAAACTGACCTCAAATTCGAAAAGTATACATATATTCAGGTTCCCCCCAGGTTGGGAAAGCCGAAAAACCATCTGTTTTCCGGATGCGACCTCCCCCTGAGAAGTTAGCCATGGATGTATCTTGCATTTGTTGGTAAAAATCCAATAAAGCATGAAAAGTGAAAATGTGAAACTGACCTCAAATTTGAAAAGTATATATATATTCAGGTTCCCCCCAGGTTGGGGAATCCGAAAAACCATATGTTTTCCGTCTGCGACCTCGCCCTGAGAAGTTAGCCCTGGATGTATCTTGCATTTGTTGGCAAAAATCCAATAAAGCATGAAAATTATAAGTTGAAACTTACTTCAAATTCGAAAAGCATATATATATTCAGGTTCCCCCCAGGTTCAGGAAGCCGAAAAGCCATTTGTTTTGCGGATCTGACCTCTCCTTCACGAGTTAGCATAGGGTTTATCTCCCATTTCTTGGAAAAAAGCCAAATCAGCAGGAAAGGTCAAAAGTTGAAACTGACTTCAAATTCGAACAGCATGCATATATTCAGGTTCCCCCCAGGTTGGGAAAGCCGAAAAACCATCTTTTTTATGCATCTGACTTCTCCTTCACGAGTTAGCATAGGGTTTATCTCCCATTTGTTGGCAAATAGCCAATTCAGCATGAAAGGTCAAAAGTTGAAACTGACTTCAAATTCGAAAACCATGCATATATTCAGGTTCCCCCCAGGTTGGGGAAGCCGAAAAACCATATGTTTTCCGGATGCGACCGCCCTCTGAGAAGTCAAAAGTTGAAACTGACTTCAAATTCGAAAAGGATGCATATATTCAGGTTCCCCCCAGGTTGGGGAAGCCGAAAAACCATCTGTTTTGCGCATCTGACCTCTCCTTCAGGAGTTAGCATAGGGTTTATCTCCCATTTGTTGGCAAAAAGCCAATTCAGCATGAAAGCTCAAAAGTTGAAACTGACTTCAAATTCGAAAAGCATGCATATATTCAGGTTCCCCCCAGGTTGAGGAAGCCGAAAAACCATCTATTTTGCGGATGTGACTTCTCCTTCATGAGTAAGCACACGGTTTATCTCGCATTTGTTGGCAAAAAGCCAATTAAGCATGAAAAGTGAAAATGTGAAACTGACCTCAATTTCGAAAAGTATACATGTATTCAGGTTACCTCAGGTTGGGGAATCCGAAAAACCATATGTTTTCCGTCTGCGACCTCCCCCTGAGAAGTTAGCCCTGGATGTATCTTGCATTTGTTGGCCAAAATCCAATAAAGCATGAAAAGTCAAAATGTGAACCTGACCTCAAAGTCGAAAAGTTTACATATATTCATGATCCCCCCAGGTTGGGGAAGCCGAAAAACCATATGTTTTCCGTCTGCGACCTCCCCCTGAGAAGTTAGCCCTGCATGTATCTTGCATTTGTTGGCAAAAATCCAATAAAGCATGAAAAGTCAAAATGTGAAATTGACCTCAAATTCGAAAAGTATACATATATTCAGGTTCCTCCCAGGTTGGGGAAGCCGAAAAACCATATGTTTTCCATCTGCAACCTCCCCCTGATACGTTAGCCCTGGATGTATCTTGCATTTGTTGGCAAAAATCCAATAAAGCATGAGAATCCAATAAAGCATGAAAAGTCAAAATGTGAACCTGACCTCAAATTCGAAAAGTTTACATATATTCATGATCCCCCCAGGTTGGGGAAGCCGAAAAACCATATATTTTCCGTCTGCGACCTCCCCCTGAGAAGTTAGCCCTGGATGTATCTTGCATTTGTTGGCAAAAATCCAATAAAGCATGAAAATCAAAATGTGAAACTGACCTCAAATTCGAAAGGTATACATATATTCAGGTTCCCTCCAGGTTGGGGAAGCAGAAAAACCATATGTTTTCCGTCTGCGACCTCCCCCTGAGAAGTTAGCCATGGATGTATCTTGCATTTGTTGGTAAAAATCCAATAAAGCATGAAAAGTGAAAATGTGAAACTGACCTCAAATTTGAAAAGTATACATATATTCAGGTTCCCCCCAGGTTGGGGAATCCGAAAAACCATATGTTTTCCGTCTGCGACCTCGCCCTGAGAAGTTAGCCCTGGATGTGTCTTGCATTTGTTGGCAAAAATCCAATAAAGCATGAAAATCATAAGTTGAAACTTACTTCAAATTCGAAAAGCATATATATATTCAGGTTCCCCCCAGGTTCAGGAAGCCGAAAAGCCATTTGTTTTGCGGATCTGACCTCTCCTTCACGAGTTAGCATAGGGTTTATCTCCCATTTCTTGAAAAAAAGCCAATTCAGCAGGAAAGGTCAAAAGTTGAAACTGACTTCAAATTCGAAAAGGATGCATATATTCAGGTTCCCCCCAGGTTGGGGAAGCCGAAAAACCATCTGTTTTGCGGATGTGACTTCTCCTTCAGGAGTAAGCACAGGGTTTATCTCGCATTTCTTGGCAAAAAGACAATTAAGCATGAAAAGTCAAAAGTTGAAACTGACTTCAAATTCGAACAGCATGCATATATTCAGGTTCCCCCCAGGTTGGGAAAGCCGAAAAACCATCTTTTTTATGCATCTGACTTCTCCTTCAAGAGTTAGCATAGGGTTTATCTCCCATTTGTTGGCAAATGGCCAATTCAGCATGAAAGGTCAAAAGTTGAAACTGACTTCAAATTCGAAAACCATGCATATATTCAGGTTCCCCCCAGGTTGGGGAAGCCGAAAAACCATACGTTTTCCGGATGCGACCGCCCTCTGAGAAGTTAGGCCTCGATGTATCTTGCATTTGTTGGCAAAAATCCAATAAAGCATGAAAAGTGAAAATGTGAAACTGTCCTCAAATTCAAAAAGTATACATATATTCA